>JAEOAD010002279.1:1320000-1920000 GCA_036365145.1 Orientallactaga sibirica | reverse complement strand
GAGACAAAGAGAGAGCAAGAGAGAATGGGTGCACCAGTGGCTGACTGATGTGAACAAACTCCAGACACGTGCGCCCCCTTGTGGGCAAGCGTGGCATTGCACCCTTGCATCACTTTTTGCATCTGGCTACACGTGGGACCCAGAGAATCGAACAGGCATTCTTATGCTTGGCAGGCAGGCGCCTTCACCGCCAAGCCATGTCTCCAGCCCAGGAGGTTATTTGTAAATAAGCCTACACCTTCTTCTTATTATTTCTTTCATGTTTTTCGTCGAGTCATTTGTTGACGTCTTGCTTGAAAAATAACTTTACATCATCAGTTAACAACTATTCACGGTTTACTGGGAAGCAGCGGCTACATGCTAGAAAGTGACTAGAGGCCAGATGAGTGAGGCCAAGTGGGCAATCTGCAGAGGAAGTCCATCTTGATGTAAACAGTCGCTCAGGAGCTCTCAGCCTGCACTGTACATAAGAAACACCTGGGGAGCTTTGTGAACCCTGAGGCCCAGAGGCTACACCCCAGACCAATTAAATCCGAATTGCTGGGAGCAGGAGGCAGCCATCAGCAGCTTTCAAAGCTCTGCAGGGAATTCTGAGTACAGCGGAGGCTGAGTGCCCTTGAGGGGGGAAGAGAGTCATTACATATGCCCATGGGACTGGGGTCTATGACAGAGAAAAACACAGGGTAGGAACGCAAAGCTTTATCCATGCTATGTTATCTAAGCTCATTGAGGATGTCTTAAGGTTCATTTTGTAAGGTCTACTTTACAGCTCAGGAAACGGAGTCTTGGCAAAGCCGGATCTCGTGGGTCACTGAGCTAAAGGGCCAGATAGTAAAAATGCATTCCCTCCGACATGTCAGCTCCCCAGTCTCCTGTGTGCTGAATGTGCTGAATGGTCTACCGCTGCTCATGCCATCATGGAGCTTCCCCTCGAGTCTGTAAACCAAAATACCCCCCATTTTTACCCCAAAGCTGCTCTTGTTCTGGCGATTTCCCTTTCTTTCCTTCTTTCCTTCTCTCTCTCTCCTTTCTTTCTTTCTTTCTTTCTTTCTTTCTTTCTTTCTTTCTTTCTTTCTTTCTTTCTTTCTTTCTTTTTGTTTTTGAGGTAGGGTCTCACTCTAGCTCAGGCTGGCCTGGAATTCACTCTGTAGCCTCAGGGTGGTCTCCAACTCATGGTGATCCTCCTACTTCTCCCTCCCGAGTGCTGCAATTAAAGGCGTGCGCCACCATACCCAGCTTTGGTCGGGTGATTTCTGCCAGCAATGTGAACCTGATGGCAACATGGTATCTTCTCCCACAGACACCAAGCCCAGGGCTCTCACAGAGCAGTTCCCCGAGGGCCTTTCAGGAGATCTGTCCTCTTAGGGTTTACAGGGAGTGGGTATAAACACTGGTTTGAAGACCTCATCTTCACCTTGACAGTATGTCTTTTGAAAAGTAAATTAAGGACAGGGAGAAAAGCAATAAGGAGAGGCTTTCTTCTCTTTTCTTCTTTGAGAGGCAAATCTGAAGAGTTTAGTACTCAATGACTCTGTCCTGAACAGTATGCCTTTGGGGCGATAACACGGACACAGTGCAGACAGGAGCGATGTCCCAGTGGCACAGAAATTGAAGGTGATTTAAAAAAAAAAATATTTGTATTGGGCTAAAGAGATAGCTTAGCTGTTAAGGTACTTGCTTGTGAAGCTGAGGACCCAGGTTCGATTCCCCAGGACCCACGTAAGCCAGATGCACAAGGAGGTGGGTGAGTCTGGAGTTCGTTTGCAGTGGCTGGAGGCTCTGGTGCACCCATTCTCTCTCTCTCTCTCTCTCTTTCTCTGCCTCTTTCTCTTTCCTCTCTCAAATAAATAAGAGATATCTGGCTTACGTGGGTCCTGGGGAATCGAACCTGGGTCCTTAGGATTATGAGAGGGAAGACAGTGGAATTCCTAAGTCCTGCAGCCTTCCCAGAACATCAAAGGACAGTGGGGCCCACGCTATCCTGGAGGCTGCTACCATTCAAGAGCAAGCTAACCCTTTTTGTGCCTTAGTGAAGGAAAGTCCATCTAATCAAATTAAAGATTCCCCCTCCCCTTTTCTTTGTGGCCGTGGGATTCCTCCCTTCCTGTGGGAGAGAGAAAGGAAAAGATGTTTCCTTTCTATATTAGCAGCTTAAAAATGAGATTAAATCCTCCTGTCCTAACCTATTTCTAACAAACAGACTTTGCTGTCCAGCGGCAGGCTACATGTCTGACAGGTCTATTTATCCATTCTATTTCTTTAGAGATAGCAGGAAGAAGTTTGATCTATTCTTTGGTTCCCTCCCCCACTCCCATTTTTCCCATCCAAGCCTGCCAAGGAAGCAGTTGATGGAAGCGCGGCGTTTGGGATAAAGGAGGCGGAATCAGATCGTTTCACAGATGTGAACAAACTGGCTTATTAACAAGGCGTCACTGGGCACAAGGTGGTAGGGGAGCTTAAGTAGATCCCAGACAATGGCCAATGATGGATGGGGGCGGGGGAGCAGCTGGGGCTGCAAGGTGTGGAGCCAGATAACTGGTGGGCGTGGCCAGGGGGGATAATGGAAGTTCCTGGCTCCACTGACTCTTGCTCTGGAGGCGAATGTCAGGCCCACCACAGTCCCCAAGAATCCCTCTGTGCACACGCAGTCAGAGTTTCTTCTCCTTGTTCTTTCTGTAAAATGCTTCCCCATGCCCAAGGTGACAATTGCTTGGCAGAGAAAAACAGGAGAAGGTAGGCAGGGTGGTTTCACTCACGCACCCAGAGTGGAACCAGCTGCAGGTGATTACCTCCCACGTGCCAGGCACTTGGGGGGACCACCCGCTTCACGCTAGGCACTTGGGCCTTGCGCGTATATGCCATGTCATTTAATCATCACACTTGTGTTCTGGGGATGAGTGATTTTTTTTTTTGTTGGTTTGTTTTGTGATGCAGCACAAAACGGATAAGAGACCTGACATAAGGAAGTGACATCTTGGGACTCTTCCCTCTGTCTCTCTGCCACAAGGCCTTCCAAATGCCTCCGTCCTCCATTCCTTGTGCATGGACACTGGCTCTGCCAAAGATACTGACTCTGCTCAGGGATGGGGGTGGGGGGACACATGTAGCAGCCATAGCAGTCCTGAATTATACAGGCCACATTAAAAAATACATATATACATACATATATATATATATGTATATATATATATCTATATATATGGTGGGCTGGAGGGATGGCTTAGTGGTTAAGGTGTTTGCCTGCAAAGCCAAAGGACCCAGGTTCGATTCCCTAGGACCCACGTAAGCCAGATGCATAAGGGGGCGCATGCATCTGGAGTTCGTTTGCAGTGGCTGGAGGCCTTGGCAACCCATTCTCTCTCTCTCTGTTAAATGCATAAGTAAATATATAAAAAATAAAATATTAAATATATTTATTTATTTACTTGAGAGAGTGAAGACAGAGAGAAGCAGAGAGAGAGAGAGAGAAAGGGTGCACCAGGGCCTCCAGCCACTGCAAATAAACTCCAGATGCATGCACCACCTTGTGCATCTGGCTTACGTGGGTCCTGGGGAATTGAACCTGGGTCCTTTGGCTTTGTAGGCAAATGCCTTAACCACTAAGCCATCTCCTTAGCCCCACAGGCCACTTTCAAATTGTGTGGTCTCAGGGAAGTTACTCAATCTGTCCCAGGCTCTGACTTACCACCAGTCAAAGGCAGAGACTGTAACCTGCTCTTTCAGTCAGTGGGAGGATTAAGCTGGATTAGGCATGGGGAAGTTCTTTGTAACTGGTAAGGGCCCCTGTAGATAATAGTTATTATGCTGTTACATGGCCTTTAATAACCCAGAGCTTGGGAGAGAAAAGCCTTCCGAATCTCTTATTAAGATATCTCCTAGGAGCCAAGCAATTTTATATCTTTGTATTCTTACGTGTTACAGTGAGTTCTGCACTAACATTTCTTTAAAGCAGTTTTAAAAGATGAGAAAAAAAAAACCCTCTCAATAACTCGGGGTTCTTGTTGGTAGTTTGAGACTCTCCGGAAATTTTCACGACAATGACATAGCCATTGCTAGAGGAAAAAGAAATAGGGGAACCCTTCAACAGATTAGCACAGGCAACAGCGTTTTGAATGTAACCCCAGTTGCTCAGGAAATAAAACCACTAATCAACTGCTGGGACCTCATGAAATTACAAAGCTTTTGTACAGCAAAGGACACTGTGAGTAGAGAAAAAAAAACAAAAACAGCCTACAGAATGGGAGAAAATCTTTGCCAGATATACATCTGACAGAGGATTAATAACCAGGCTATACCAATAACTCAAAAAATCTAAATAATAAGAAATCAAACAACACAATTTAAAAAAATGGGCTATCGAACTAAATGGAGAGTTCTCAAGAGAGGAAATACAAATGACCTATAAACATCTAAAGAAGTGTTCTAGGGCTGGAGAGATGGCTTAGCTATTACGGCACTTGCCTGCAAAGCCAAAGGATCCCGGTTCGATTCTCCAGGACCCATGTAAGCCAGATGCACAAGGAGGTGCATGCATCTGGAGTTCGTTTGCAATGGCTGGAAGCCCTGGCGCGCACATTCTCTCCCTCTCCCCCCCTCCTCTCTCTCTGTCTCTGCCTCTTTCCCTCTCTCAAATAAATAAATAAAAAGAAATTATTTTAAAAAAAAGAAGTGTTCTACATCCTGAGCCATTTGGGAAATGCAAATTAAAACTACATTGAGATTCTATCTCACTCCTGTCAGAATGGCTACCATCAAGAAAACAGATGACAATAAATGCTGGCGAGGATGTGGAAAAAGAGGAACCCCTCTACACTGTGGGTGGGAATGTAAGCTGGCACAGTTATTGTGGAAATTGGCATGGAGGCTCCTGAGACAGCTAAAAATAGATTGGCTTTATGACCCAGCTATACCACTCCTGTCATATACTCCAAGGACTTGTCTCACTATCTTAGAGATGCTTGCATATCCATGTTCATTGCCACTGTATTCACAATAGCTAGGAAATGGAACCAGCCTAGATGTCCCTCAACTGATGACTGGATAATGAAGATGTGGCACATTTACACAACGGAGTTCTACTCAGCGATAAAGAAAAATGAAGTTATGAAATCTTCAGGGAAATGGATGGAACTGGAAAGAATTATACTTAGTGAGGTAACCCAGGCCCAGAAAGCCAAACGTCACATGTTCTCTCTCATATGTGGATCCTAGCTACAAATGTATAAGTTGGAATAAAACTCGGTAGCAGAGGCCAGTAAGCTAGAAAGGGACTATAAGGGAGGGAGGAGAGGGGAGGACTTAAGAGGATAATATTGTATATATGTAAGTAGAAGAACAGATTACTGGGGCTAAAATAGCCTAAGTGAGGTCATGGGAAGAGATTGAGTAAAGGAAGGGTGGGGGAGGGTAATTAAATCTAAGAGGATATAAATAAGTCATATGGAAACCTACTTTTTTGGACAATGAAACACCCAGAAGCCATAGATTGTTACTAGAAAAATTTCAGTGCCAGGGATGGGATACCTTCCAGTGAGTTGTTGGCCAGGGAGGTCACAGATACCCCCAAAACATTACAGGCCATTGTCTAGGCCCTTGGTTTCCCACCAGGAATAGATGGTAAGACCCTATTGCTAAAGACTCCACATACTTGGGCTGCAAGGTCACTGAGAAAACCTGCTGGAGCTGAGCTGAAAACCTCCTCCATGTAGACCAGCTGACAGAAAGTTGGAAAAAGCTACGCTGAATGCAGTTCAGTGGAAGAGAGAGAAGTCATCAGTGAAGGTACTCAACAGTGGACGCTGCAAGCCTGAAATTTGTCCAGCCAGTCCAAATGAGCCAACAGGTACAATAGCGGCATGTCTGTTATGGGGAAAACAACCGCTCTCTAATTGGACTGAAGGCCCGCTCCATGGGAGGGAACACATCCCTGATACTGAAAACCTACAACAGGGGTAGTCATGAGCCCTAGGGGTGTAATGTCTGCTGGTGTCTGGCTAAATACATATATTATACTCACCAAACTGCCCAGTAAGCACTTCTCTTAATGTTCATGCCCATATATTAATGCTACTCTCACTTTTGGTTAGAGAATCTTCTCTTTTCAGATGGTGACAACCTTGGGATGACTCAGAAGGCACCATGGTGTTGAGAAGAAGGGACAGAGGAGTGCTCAGCACTGAAACATCTCCATCACACCTTCCAAGGCTCAGGGTCCATTGTGGTAGAGGGGGAGGAAAGAATGTAAGAGCCAAAGGAAGGGTAGGACTCCTTACAATGCACTCTTTCCAGGCACAAAATGACCTGGCTATCTATGACCCCGCAGTGGCTGACACTACCTACACAAGACCCTCCTAAGAGGAGGAAAAGATGATGACGTCAAAATGAGAAGACAGACTGATTGAGAGGGGGAGGGGATATGATGGAGAGTGGAGTTGCAAAGGGGAAAGTGGTTTATTGTCTATAATTATGGAAGTTGTCAATCAAAAAAACTGGAGGAAAAAAAAAAAACAAACCTCAACTAGCCTCCACCTCTTTCAATCCCTCAAATGCAGGGTGTTTGGGGAAGCTTCCAGACCTAGCATATCCTAGCCTCATAGGGACAGAGAAGGCATTACTGAGGGGAGACAAGCTGACTGACACCTGGACGGTGATGTGGGTGTGTGGGTGTGGATGGTGGGGGGGGTGAGTGTTTATGATTCTCTGGATAGAGTTTCTCCATCAACAAAGGCCCAGGGCACTGGAACAGTAACCCCTAAAATTTTCTGTCCCAGGCACATTCCTCCTCCTCCCTCCTCCTTCTTTTTTTCAGCTGCTTGAAAGCAGGCCAGTTTTTTTTGTTGTTGTTATTGGTTTTTTTTTTTTTTTGTTTTGTTTTTTCGAGGTAGGGTCTCACTCTAGCCCAGGCTGACCTGGAATTCACTATGTAGTCTCAGGGTGGCCTTGAACTCACGACGATCCTCCTACCTCTCTGCCTCCTGAATGCTTGGATTTAATGTCATACCCCATCACTCCCACGAACTCCAGACGCGTGTGCCACCTTGTGCAGCTGGCTTACGTGGGTCCTGGAGAGTTGAACCGGGATCCTTTGGCTTTTCAGGCAAACGCCTTAACCGCTAAGCCATCCCTCCAGCACTAGCGTTTACATTTTTTAGGGCAAAAAATTTCTAGGGTCCTTCCCTCGGCCTGGACTCTTGCTGAAGAAGCCCTCCTGGCCCTTCACTCCTGGCTCACGGCACAGCTCTTTCTTATTAAGGTTCTGGTTTCCACGTGAAGCGTTCTCCACCTGCCATTTGCTGACTGTATAAATCTCTGCCCCCATCAAACAGATAAAAATGAAATGAGACAATGTAGGTTAACAACTTCATAAACCAGGAAACACTCTATAATTGGCAGCTATTATTGTTATTGCTACTGTTAAAGTCATTATAATAGTTATTATTCCCACAGAAGTTATGCTATTAGCCCAAGGTCATCTGGGAAGCCTCCCACCCTGGCATGAGGTATGTGGAGGAGCTAATAGCATTTCAAAGAGTCCCTGGGATGCAAGCATCCCTCACACCCAAGTACCTTGAGCCATGCTCACTGTTCCAGGACTGCCTGGGCTCTGCCCTTGCAATGCCACAGCCCCGTGCAGGTCCACTGCTGCAAGCCATGTTTGCCAAGACTCCGAAAGCACAGTCGGCGTTTATTTTGTTTAATTCTTACATGATGTCTCCACCTCCCCGTAAGTGCATTTGTTTGCCGAAAGAGCCACGTGGGGAAGTTCAGCCCACAAATAAGAATATAATTATTGCCCAGTTTAGCAGCGCCTGGGCGTCATCCGGGGTATTCACTGTCGCTTCACAATTCAATTGTCTCTCCTCCAAGACCATATTTAATAGGATAAACAATTTCTGCTAAATGCAATAAACGTGAACCTGGGCCGTCATCTCCATAATCAACTCCAATTTCCCATTAGAAGCAACGGGTTGTGATTGAGATTCAGAGTTTAATTTGGCGGCGCCAGGCTTCAGCGTGCGGCTGCTGGCTTCCTGGGAGCCTCCCCGTCAACCAAAGACAGAGCAGCTTTTGCCTGTCTCAGGGGGATCTTAAAAGAAGATAAATTATAACTCAAGAAAATTATACGGCCTCCGTATAATGAAAGAGATAAAACATCATTGCATTAGCTTGTACAAATCAAGGCAGACGGCAGAGCAATAAGATTAAGTTAAACAAGGGCCCCAGACCCGTCGGCTCGATTACAAGGGATGTGGGGATGCAGAAAGGCCGGCAGAAGCACCACTCTGGCTCCAACCACCCCAGGCACTGGAAAAGCAACTTTTTCCCAGGTCTGCTGGCTCCACGGGGGGGGGGGTGGGGGGAGGGCAGCTGGCCAGGAGACTGGAGGAGCAGGTGCCAAGAGCTAGTACCAAAGCAGAGGCATCAACCAACACAAAGCCAGTGACTTGGTGCAGGACAAACTGATTGGTAAATGAATCTGATGAACCAATTTTTGTGTAGCTAACTGCTATTTCTCTGTATCCATTAAAAAATTAAAAATTAAAAAATTATTTGTATTTATTTATTGAGAGAGAGAGAGAGAGAGAGAGAGAGAGAGAGAGAGAGAATGGGTGCGCCAGGGACTCCAGCCATTGCAAACAAACTCCAGATGCATGCACCACCTTGTGCATCTGGGTCCTTTGACTTTGCAGGCAAATGCCTTAATCGCTAAGCCATCTCTCCAGCCCCATTTTTGTTTTTAAATTTCCAACCAGTCACCTGAAGTTCTTGGACAAGGCAGCAAGTTCTAAAACCAAAGACGATCTCAGGGGGATACTTCATAAGAGGGACTGAATGAGAGAAATGGAATTTAACAACTCACCTGATAATCTATATAATCTATATAATATATAAATATCTTAAAAGCCGGGTGTGGCGGCACACGCCTTTAATCCCAGCACTCGGGAGGCAGAGGTAGGAGGATCGCTGTGAGTTCGAGGCCACCCTGAGACTACATAGTGAATTCCGGGTCAGCTTGGGCTAGAGTGAGACCCTACCTTGAGAAACCAAAAATCAATCAATCAATCAATCAATCAATCAATCTTGGTGTTTGGTGACCCACACATCCATTGTCATCTTACAGTCCACTTCAAGATCCGGTTTCTCCACAAGGTATTTATGCGAGAGCCCAGGTGAACAAAGCTGAACGCGTCCACAGTCTGGTCAGGGGCGGGCGGGGAGAGCTGCTCTGCACGTTACTCCACAGCCAGCAATCGGGGTGATTCTCCACCCACGTTCCTCTTCTAGCCCCGAGAACCTTCTTCCCTTTTCAGCTTCCTCCCGTGGACTGTTCAGTTTCCCTGTCCTTGGATCCGTTCCTGGGTTCCTGGGCACGCAGCCATGTTCTGTCATTGCTCTCCATCCAGCGCAGACCTGTAATTCCTGCTGCCATTGTGTACGGCCACACCTTTTCTGTGCTCAGAATGTCAGGACTAAGGGGGGACCTGAAGCTGCCCCCCCTCTTCTGAAGGCTTGGTGGAGGCTTGTCAATGCTCACATGCACACGTGTACACACACACACACCATACACTACTTTCTGCTGCATTTTATTTTGTGAATGCTCCTGTGTTACCCAGATGGTCATTTGCAAAGAGGGAAGAGTTTTATACAGGAAAGCTCAGTTTGTAGCCCACTTCGGCCCCCTCCTAATGGTGACCTTGTGCTCTTGGCTGAACCCTTCTTCCCAGCCGTTTCCTTGGCCTGTTTAGTGGAGCTCATTTCTAACATTTGCCTCGTAAGAATGGTGCATAAATAAACAGAAATCACCCGGTAACTATCAGCTCATGTGATTACTGAATAAGGCATGTGTGCTTCTTTTTTTTAAAGATTTATTTATGTTTTGGAGGGGGGTTCGAGGTAGGGTTTCACTCTAGCTCAGGCAGACCTGGAATTCACTATGTAGTCTCAAGGTGGCCTTGAACTCACAGCGATCCTCCTACCTCTGCCTCCCGAGTGCTGGGATTAAAGGAGTGTGCCACCACGCCTGGCTTTATTTTTATTTATTTATGAGACACAGAGAGAGGGAGAGTGAGAATGGGCGCACCAGGGCCTCCAGCCACTGCAAACGAACTCCAGATACATGTGCCCCCTTGTGCATCTGGCTTATGTGGGACCTGGAGAATCAAACTGGGATCCTTAGGCTTTGCAGGCATGGTCTTTAACTGCTAAGCCATCTCTCCGGCCTTAAAGATTTATTTCTATTTATTTATTAGAGACAGAGAGGGAGAGGGAACGAGAGATAGAGAGAGAGAATGGGTGTGCCAGGGCTTCCAGCCACTGCAAACAAACTCCAGACGCATGTGCCACCATGTGCATCTGGCTTACGTGGGACCTGGAGAATCGAACCTGGATCCTTAGGTTTTGCAGGCATGCACCTTGACCGCTAAGCCATATCTCCAGCCCTACACCTGGGTGCTTTTCAAGGCAAGAGCAACTTCATGTCTATTCACAGACTCATTGTTAGGCAACTACTATCTGCTAAAGGATGTTTCAAGGTGACCAACTCCTAACGCAGCTCTGGGCCGGCACTCCATGAGGAGAGAATTAAGATCGCAGAGTGGACAGTAAGAAGGTTACAAACATGCTTTGTTTATAACGAGGAACTTAACGTTGTTGTTCAACTTAACTATTTATTCAAATTTACACGTATCACACAGACTAGTACCTTTACTTTGAAGGGCCTGAATGGCCCTGCCATTTGCTGTGGGGAGCCCCACGTTGGGCGGGGCGGGGGTGTCATCCTGGCTGAGTCTGCGTGGCCAGAGCGCGTGCGGTACGTGTCCATAACTGAGCAGACTTCCACCGCTAGCAGTCCAGTGTTTCTGAAGCAGGGCCTGAGCAGGGATTGCCCCCGTTCTGAGGGGCAGGATTACTACACTGCCTTTGTCTTGTTTTCTGTCCACCTGAGCACGATGACCAACTGGACCAGCAGTCCCACTTCCCGTCAATGGGGACATCTATAAGAAAGAAAAGCAAGCAACAAGCCAGCCAGTGCTTAACGCATCGCACTGCTCTGTGAGGTGGGATGGGGCAGGATCAATGAGCCAATTGGCTTCGGGAATCTGAGCCTCATAATCTCTCCCTTTCATTTTTTTTGTTTGTTTTTATTTATTTATTTGAGAGCAACAGACAGAGAAAGAGGCAAAGAGAGAGAGAGAGAGAGAGAATGGGCATACCAGGGCCTCCAGCCACTGCAAACGAACTCCAGACATATGCACCACCTTGTGCATTGGGCTTACGTGGGTACTGGGGAATTGAGCCTCGAACCGGGGTCCTTAGAGGCTTCACAGGCAAGCGCTTAACCGCTAAGCCATCTCCCCAGCCCTCATATTTTATTTATTTATTTATTTGAGAGAGAGAAAGGGCATGCCAGGGCCACCAGCCGCTGCAAAAGAACTCTAGACGCATGCGCCCCCCCCTTGTGCATCTGGCTTACGTGGGTCCTGGGGAACTGAACCCAGATCCTTTGGTTTTGCAGGCAAATGCCTTAACCGCTCAGCCATCTGTCCAGCCCCCAATCTCTCGCCTTCAAGCTGATGTCTTTCTGTCCAGCCATTCTCTTCCTTATTCCCTCCAGTCACAGAGCATCTGCATGCTCTTTTCACTTAGCCTAGAAGTATCGTCTTTTTTTTTTCTTGCTCACCTAATTGATGCTATCAGCCCTTCATATCTCTGCCAATGTTCATTTCCTCCAGAAAACCTTCTCTGACCCATTATCTCAAGCTTTCAGAGCATTTTGCGGCAGTTACCTTAATCGAAAGTTTGAATGCGTTTGTGGGACATTCAAGCAGCATTTGCATTCCCTGTTCCAGTACGGGCTCACAGTGAAAACATGTGTTGGATAAATTGATAAAGACAGATTGGATGGGCAGATGGGTGCACGGATGCATAGATGCATTGATGGATGGATGCATGGATGGATGGATGGATGGATGCATGGATGGATGGATGGATGGTCGATGAATGGGTGGGTAGATGGATTCTCATATGGACACTTCCTCACTGTAAGTTACTGGGCAGTGTCTCCTGTACAGGAGCTCTATTATCTACCGTGAACAAGGTATGCTGTTCACCCCGAGGAGATTTATGGCTGTTGATGAGGCATCTCGTGCATCTGGCTTCACCACTCCCTTGCACTGTGACTGGATAAATTACTTCTCATTTCTGGGTCTCCATATTTGCCAAATGAAGGTGCTACAGGAACTGGTTTCCAAGCCCGCCTCCAAACAACAACAGATCAGTGGCAGCGAGGTCACACGCTCTTTGGGCAGGCTAGTTTGAGGGACAGGAGGAGAGGAGAGTCAACCTTGAAGTAAGAGGCATGCCCCCTGCAACTCAAAGGCTGGGCCGTAAGACACGGTGTCCCGAATTCGGGTTCCTACACCCACACACTGTGTAACCAGAGGTTCCACTGGTCTGCCCTCTCTTTATCCATCAGTATTGATTTGATGGATTTGTTGCAAAGACTAAAAGGGTTGAGTATATCTAAAATACAAAGTAAGAATGAGCCCTCAAATACAGTAATTTCTACTTAATTAATTCATTAATTATTATTATTATCATTATTATTTTGGTTTTCCAAGCTAGAGTCTTACTCTAGCCCAGGCTGACCTGGAATTCACTATGTAGTCTCAGGGTGGCCTTGAACTCATGGTGATCCTCCCACCTCTGCCTCCCCAGTGATGGGATTAAAGATGTGCGCCACTACGACCGGTTTTAATTGAAGGGACCAAACTGACGCCATGACAGGCTTCAGTAAGGTGCTGCCCTGACTAGGCCAAAGTTTCAATTTCAGGAGGGGCGAGCTCTGGGGGATGAGTCAGTTCCTAGAGACTTGTCCAAACATGCTCAGACATGTCCCTTTCGCCCCAACCAATCAAAGATGTACAAACATAACTGCTGCTTGCTTAGCCAATCACCTGAGGAGGTTACCTCACCTGCTGGGAATTCACCTAGACCTGGCCGCCAAAACCTTAAGACCAATCAAAAATACACAAGCACAGTTACTGTTCAAATTAGCCAATCATGTTAAAAGACTAAAAGCCCGCCAAAATTCCTTTAGCTGGGCTTAAAAGGGAGCCTGCGAGCTCCTCCTGGGGTCACCATTTTGTACGAATGGTTGACCCCAGCATGCTGGCTGATTCTGCAGAATAAACGCTCTATGCTTTTACATACTATTTGACTCTGGAGTCTTTCTTCAGCGATTTTTGGACCCTTACATTAATTAATTTTTTTTTTTTTTTTTGCAGTGTATCAGGCATCACTGTAAGTGATTTATATGCCTCTGTATAAACTCAAGCGCTCCAAGGTAGACAATAGGGTCTTTGCCATTTAACGGATGCAGCGAGTGAGGTACAAAGAGACTAAGTGTCATGATCAAGGTCACATTATTAGATGAAGTCTGAAGTCAGGTGAGTCCAAGAGCAACGGGCCAGTATGCAATACAGAGCACAATGATGTCTGATTTTGTTTGTTTGTTTGTGTTTGTTTTTTTTCAAGGTAGGGTCTCGCTGTGGCTGACCTGGAATTCACTGTGTAGTCTCAGGCTGGCCTCAAACTCAAGGCGATCCTCCTACCTCTGCCTTCCGAGAGAGTTCTGGGATTAAAGGTGTGTGCCACCATGCCTGGCTGATGTCTGATTTTTTTTTCTTTATTTTATTTTTATTTATTTGAGAGTGTCAGAGAAAGAGGCAGAGAGAGACAGAGAGAGAGAGAGAGAGGGAAGGAGAGAATAGACACACCAGGGTCTCTAGCCACTGCAAACAAACTCCAGATGCATATGCCCCCTTGTGCCTCTGGCTTACGTGGGTCCTGGGGGATCAAACCTCAAACTGGGGTCCTTAGGCTTCACAGGCAAGCTCTTAACCACTAAGCCATCTCTCCAGCCCTCTGCTGTTTTTACGGATAGGCCAGATCTGTGTTTAAGGGTGTCCCCAAACAGTCACAGAAAGGAGTGATCATGAAAGAGGAGTGCAAGGTTGAGATTTCTTAGCTAGCACTGACCAGACGATCTGAGATCTGGACCGTGTTAGTGGTTCACACTGTTCATTAGGGTATATCACCAGAGAGCAACCTTGCCCAGACCGCGGAGACGCAGCTACCAATGGGACATGGACCCTACTCACGCAGGGAGGGGTAGGGAAAATAGAATTCTCAGACTGTGCCGGTCCTAGCTTCAAAGTCCCAGGAGCATCCACAGAAGGAATTAACTAATGCTACTTGGGGTTGCAGGAATGTTTACAGAAGAGGCCCATTTGTCTCGGAGGTAGAGGGCTGAATAGTGGAAAAGGGGTTTGGATATTGCAAAGGCCACGCATTCCTGTCCAGCACCATGGTGCCTTCTTAGCAGCAGAAATGTTAAAACCCCCAGGGAGTGAGGAAGGGATCTCTGACCCCACCTCACTCCTGCCCAGCCACTTCCCTCTTGCAAGACTCTCACCTTTCCGGTAGCTGACCTCACAGGCTGGGCCTTGGAAACCGGCAGGACAGATGCAGTCGCAGCGTGACCCTAAGGGGAGCAGGTCAAGAGTGGGAGTGAGCCCCCCTGAGCCCAGACCCCTCCCCGACCCGACCCTTCCCCACCCTTCCCCACCCCGACTGCCTGCCTTTCCAACAGGTGGACAGGCAGGCCAAACAGGTGGGAGACTGGTTTGCAATAACGCGAGGCGCATGCCAACCTCTCTAGAGTCTGGGTTTCACGAAGGTGATTTGGTTGCCGTCACGAGGGAATGAGAACATCAACCCACAGCGGATCTCTGACTCGTATTGGTAAGATTGCAGGGTCACAGCTGCATTAGCACCACTGAAGCCACTCGTCAATCACTCCAGTAACATCTAGACTCTTCCTGAACACCTCCAGGGAGCCGAGAACTCTGATGTGTCTCTCTCACCCTATCTACCGTTGACCAGTTCTGAGATTTGATTTTTTCATAGTTTGTTTGTTTGTTTGTTTGTTTATTTATTTATTGGAGACAGAGAGAGGGAAAGAGAGAGAACAGGAGTGCCAGGGCCTCCAGCCACTGCAAACAAACTCCAGATGCATGCACCACCTTGTGCAGCTGGCTTACGTGGGTCCTGGGGAATCGAACCGGGATCCTTAGGCTTTGCAGGCAAGCGCCTTAACTGCTAAGCCATCTCTCCAGCCCCAGTTCTGAGATTTGGGAGTGATTGCTTATGCTAATTGGCAATCTGTCCCCTTGGAGAGTCCCTTATCTGAGCCCACAGATATCGTCACAAGAATGTCCCTTGGGCTGGGACAATGGTGCAAGCCGTTAAGGGTCCCTGCTTGCTTCTGAGTCTAAAAGTCCAGCAACCCGGGTTCGATTCCCCAGGACCCATGTAAAGGCCGGGTGCACAAAGTGGCACATGTGTCTGGAGTTTGTTTGCAGTGGCTGGAGGCCCTGGCAAGCCCATGGTCACTCTCTTTCTGTCTGCCTCTCTCTCTCTGTCTTTGAAATAAATAAAATTATACATATAGGGCTGGAGAAATGGCTTAGCAGTTAAGGAACATGCCTGTGAAGCCTAAGGAACCCCGTTTGATTCTCCAGGTCCAACTTAAGCCAGATGCACAAGGGGGTGCACACATCTGGAGTTCATTTGCAGTGGCTGGAGGCCCTGGCGCACCCATTCTTACTCTCTCTCTCTAATAAAATAAATAAAAATAAAATCTTAAAAAATTAAAAAAACCTGTTCTTTAAAAAAATCTATACATAGGTAAATACTATATATACTATAAATAACATATATATATATATATATGCACACACACACACATACATACATACATACATACATACATACATACATATCCTTTACTGGTCAAACCCTGTGAACCCCTCCACCTGGCTCTATTTTGTCCTTCTCCTCTCTGAACTTCAGCTGGGGGCTAGTTTCTAGGTCTATATGCATTTCAAGTCACCATAGGCCCACGCTCTGTGCTGCTGAGCTGTCCCCACTCCCATGGAGTCACTTCCTGTGGAGCAACCCTCACGGTGGTGGGGGACTTTTACTCTGACAGAGGAGCCCGTAGGCCTCACACTGCACAGTCCGTTTGCTGTGCTCTTCTCCACTCTAAGGAACAAGACACAGATTCCTCCGTGGCACTCTGGCCCCACAGTCTTTCTCTCAAGAACACATTTTCTCTTGGGAACCCTCTTCTGGGCTTGCTTCGTCCCTATGGATTTGCCAGGCTGCAGTATACAGTTGAGTCTCTCTAGCCCATTATAGCAGGAGTCTAGGGGCTGGAGAGAGATGGCTTAGCGGATAAGGTGCCTGCCTGCAGGTCCCACATTTAGCCAGACGCAAAAGTGACGCAAGCGCGCAATGCCACACTTTCCCACAAGGGGGCGCATGCGTTTGGAGTTCGTTCACAGCCGCTGAAATGACCCTGGCATGCCCCTTCTCTCTCTCTCTTTATGCCTGTCCCTCTCTCTCTGTTTCTCTCTGTCTCTCTCAAAAACAAAATAAAAATAAAATAAGGAGTCTGAGACCCCAGCCCTGTCCCTTCCAGTTTACCTCACCCACTGCAATGACGCTGGGCATGACCTTGAATGTTAACAGTCAAGTTCTGTTGGCCCTTCTTTGCTGCCAGTTTCCAATGTTCTTGCACATGTTGCTGAGGACGTGTGCAAAGGAGTTCTCCTGCTGAGCCCTGGGCTGTTCCTTTGTCTGGGGAGATCTTCTGAGTACATCCCCAGCTCTGGGGCAGATCACACACTGCCCAGCCTGCTCTAGTCTCCGGCTAAATGCTGCTGTCACCCTCCTTGTCCTTAGAGGCCACAGCAGAATTTCCTCTCTGCCTCCATTCTGCCTTTTTTGGAAGATCAAAGTGGGCAAATAGCCAGCCCCAAACCAGGCCCCTGCAGATTATGGGTGTCAAAAGGGAGCGCATGGGTTGGAGAGATGGCTTGGCAGTTAAGGCGCCATCTCCAGGTTCCACGTTTAGCCAGATGCAAAATGTGACGCAAGGGCACAATGCCGCACTTGCCCATAAGGGGACATATGCATCTGGAGTTTGTTCACAGCAGCTGAGAGGTTGCTGGCGTGACCAATCTCTCTCTCTCTCTCTCTAGTTCTTTCTCTTTCTCTCTCTCTCTCAAACCTCTAGCTCTCTACCTCTCTCTTTATCTCTCTCAAATAAAAAAATTTAAAAAATAAAGAGACCCCAGAATCCTGGAAGTGATCACCTTTGAGGACAGGGACTCCATTGCCTTGGCAGGGTGCACAGCGGCAGGAGCTGACCTCTGCCTGGAACTCCTGCAGAGCCTTCTTCATGTTCTGCCTCACTGTGCTGGAGTAGGCAAAGTCTGTGGCTGTCACCAGCTCGTACAGGGGCTCAGCCTGGGAAGGTGGAGACAAAGCATTCTTCAGTGACAGGCCGAGAGCCAGGCTACATGACAAGGGCCAAGGGACAGAAGACGGAGACCACAGAGGGTTCTTGCAGATCAGGACAGATGCCACAGCACACAGCCGGACACCCATTCTCTCTGCCTCCCCACCCTAGACACACAAGTTCCCTCACTCAGGTTCACTGAATACCTGAAGGGTAAGTCACAGAAACATAAGATTCCCTCCTCACGGGCTGGAGAGATGGCTTAGCGGTTAAGGCGTTTGCCTGCGAAGCCAAAGGACCCAGGTTCGATTCCCCAGGACCCACGTAAGCTAGATGCACAAGGGGACATATGTGTCTGGAGTTCGTTTGCAGTGGCTGGAAGCCCTGGCATGCCCATTCTCTCTCTGTCTGTCTCTCCTCTTTCTCTCTATTTCTGCTTGCAAATAAATAAAATTTAAAGAAAGAAAAAGAGAATCCCTCCTCACAAGGACTTGGACTTGAGAATCTAGATACAGAACCACAGAAGTCCATAGATCATCTGCAACCTCAAAGGGCTTCCACTTTATGAAGATATGAAAGTGGCTCTCTTTCAGAGCTGTCTCTTGGACTATAATTTCCAGGCCCATGATCGACCGACCGACCATGTGATTCTCTTGAGGCACTGCACAGCCTCAGTGGGACCCAGGGACCCAGTTCTGGATCAGCCCGAGCTTCCAAGAAGTCCTGAAGCCCTAGGGCCACAGTGCGGATGACACGTGTTCTGTAGGCATGGGGTGTCGAATGCATTCATGCCTTGAGATGTCCATTTGTGACAAATCTGTCACAACACAACCCGACAGTAAGTTGCACACGGCGTGGAGGTGACGGGCAACGGTGAATGCTGTCGAGAGGAGGAAGTTACAGGGATAGAAATGTCTTGGTGTGGCCCCGGGGTGTTGACTTAGCCACTCTCTTTAGGACTCTTGTCCCGCATCATTCACATCGCACAAATGCAGGGTAGGAAAGCCTTTCCTGAGTTGGGGCACAGAACAACACACAGAAGCCCCTCCTGCAGGATGCAGGCGGTGCTACTGCCATGACACTCTTTATTATTTCTCTTTTTGTTCTTAAACTTTCCACGCACAGAAGCCTCAGTTTCCTTCTCTGATTTTGTAAGCCTGGGAGACAGGGGTTGGCACTGCTCAGTCTGTGCCTCACAGTTTGGCAGTGACAATGGGCAGAAGCAGAAAGCCCTTAAGCCAGGCGTGGTGGCGCACACCTTTCATCCCAGCACTCGAGAGGCAGAGGTAGGAGGATTGCCGTGAGTTCGAGGCCACCCTGAGACTACATAGTGAAGTCCAGGTGAGCCTGGACCAGAGTAAGACCCTAAGGCAGGTGCTGGTCACTCAGTGCAGGTGGCACGTGATAGATGTGGTAGCGTGGGTGACAAGAACCAAGGTACAAACCGAATTGCCGGTGAGACACACTCCTCTCTTCTTGCCTCAAGATTCGGCTCCCAGGCCAGGTTCCTGTCCAGGTTTTCTTAGTGACCCTGTCCTAATTCAACTCGGGAGAGTTTAGGGTCTGTCTAAATGCAGGCAATCATGCCTAATAGAAGCCTCCAGTGGGAAGAAAATTGCTTCCATTTCTTAATGCATCTGATGTTGACCTTCCCTCCAGTGGGCAAAGCAAGGCCCCTTGGAGGTCCCATTGTCTCACTGGTTTGTGGTCAATGAATTGATTCAGAGGCTGTTTGCAGAGCCATCAGCCTGCTGGCCACACATGGGGAGAGAAGGAGGGAGAGAGAAAGACGGAGGGAGGGAGAGAAGAAAGCAGGGAGGGAGGAAGAATGGGAGGGAAGCTGGAGTGGGCTTTGCACCACCGGTGAGCTTCTCAAAGGTGGGCTTCTGGCTTTGGCACTAAGCTTGTTTAACCACCGCGGCATTTTCCTACCACGACAGAGAGCTGGCTGCCAAACCTGAACAAACCTTCACATACACTGCGCCCAGGAGCTGCATGGAGCTGCAAAAGGCACCTACCCCAGTCTTACAAGGACAGGGTTATTATTATTATTATTATTATTATTATTAGAATCATTGTCAGGCAAGGGGTGGTTTCTTGATTCAGGTCATATGACTCATAAAAACCCTGCACCAAGCCTGTAGTCCTGGCATCGCCAGGATTCTCATCCCAAGCCTATGCTTTCTCCATTAGATTTGGTTAATTCACAATATAAGTGGTTTAAGGATTCCAACTGCCAGTGTCTCTCTCGTTGTTCTCCAAACTTTGAAGGTGGTTGGCTATGGTGTAGCAATGACTCCACATGACTCTAGAGTAAGTAACCTTTGAAATGTAGTTTTACTTAGCAGTTTTTGCTTTATTGTCTTTTTAAAATATATATTTTAATTTTTATTTATTTATTTGAGAGAGAGAGAAAAAAAAGAGGGGCAGATAGAGAGGGAGAGAATGGGCACACCAGAGCCTCCAGCCGCAACAAACAAACTCCAGAGGCATGTGCCACCTTGTGCTTACGTGGCTTATGTGGGTCCTGGGGAATTGAACTGGGGTCCTTAGGCTTTATTATTATTGGTTATTTTCAAGGTAGGGTCTCACTCTAGCTCAGGCTGACCTGGAATTCACTCTGTATTCTCAGGCTGGCCTCGAACTCATGGCGATCCTCCTACCTCTGCCTCCCTAGTGCTGGGATTAAAGGCGTGTGCCACCATGCCCGGCTCACTTATTATTTCTTTTTATTTTTTATTTGAGACAGAAAGAGCGGGGAGGAGAGAGGTTGAGAAAACGGGCACACCAAGGGCCTCCAGCCACTGCAAATGAACTCCAGATGCATTCGCCCCTTTGTGCATCTGGCTAATGTGGGTACTGGAGAATCGAGCCTTGAACCAGGGCCCTTCAGCTTCACAAGCAAGTGCTTAACTGCTAAGCCATCTCTCCAGTGCCCCCTTTTTGTTAAAAAGGGTTTCTTTGTTGTTGTTTATTTTTATTTATTTATTTGATAGCAACAGACAGCGAGAAAAAGAGGCAGAGGGAGAAAGACAGAGCCTACCTTATTTTTTTGAGACAGGGTCTCTCTCACTGAACCTGCAGCTCACTAATTTGGACAGACTAATTAGCCTTTAAACCCCCGGATCCTTGTCTCTGCCTTCCCATTTCTGGCAGTCTGAGTATGTACCTCTGTGCCTGGCATTTACATGGGCTCTGGGGATACAGACTCAGGTCCTCATGCTTGTGAGGCAATGGTTTCACCAACCATCTCCCAGGTCCCTCTCTGCATAGCTTTACCAGCCTTTCAAATTGGGTCAAAAAGCTGTTGATGTTTTGAAATGTTTTGGATATAAGTTTAAATTCTTCTTCTAAAGAATTGAACCAAAATATATTCTCATCCTGTCACACGGAAAAGTTCATCTCACCACTCCCCATGCCTTTGAGTATGACAGGTTAAGTCATTGCCAATTTGATGGGTCAAAATGATATTGCACTGTTAGTGGCATGTCTGCTCTTGGGGTAACCAACTGCTCCATAATTGGACTGAAGGCCCTCTCTACGGGAGGGAATACATACTGGTACTGAAAAACCTAAGTAAAAGTCTATGGTAGGTGAGGTCATGAGCCTTAGGGGTATAAGCCTGCTCATGTCTGACTAAATGTATATATTATTCTCACCAAACTGCCTGAAAGCACTACACTTAATGTTCATATTCACATATTAATGCTACTCTCACTTCTGGTTAGAGAAGCTTCTCTTTTCAGATGGTGATGACCACTGGGATCACCCAAAAGGCAACATAGTGCTGAGAAGAAGGGATGGAGGAGTGCCCAGCACTGAAACACCTCTGTCACACCCTCCAAGGCTCAGGGACCATTGCGGAAGAGGGGGCGGATAGAATGGAAGAGCCAAAGGAAGGGTATGACCTCTTACAATGCCACTGCCCAGACAGAAACCGGCCTCGATATCCATGACCTTGCAGTGCCTAGCAATACCTTAGCAAGACCCTCATAATAGAAGAAAAAGATGATGACATCAAATTAAAAGAGAGACTAATGGAGAGAGGGAGGGGATATGATGGAGATTGGAGTTCTAAAGTGGAATGGGGGGAGGGAAGGGAAATATCAGGTGGTTTTTTTTGTATGTAAGTATAAAAGTAAAAAAAATAATAATTTAAAAATAAATAAATAAATAAATAAATAAATTTTATTTGAAAACGCCCCCCCAAAAATGATATTGCACTGTCAATTTTATTACAACTGGTAGAGAAATTAAAATGTTGTGTGTTTCTTAGCTGATAGCCGTGTCTTCTGAAATTGTATTTTATAACTATTTATTTACACACACACACGTGTGTGCATATGTGTGTGTGTGTACATGTGTATATAGGTGTGTTAGGGTTCCTGTCACTACAATCAAAGGCTTGTCCAGCTTTATGTGGGTGGCTGAGGAACTGAACCTGAGCCAGCAGACTTTGCAAGCAAGCAAGTGCCTTTAAGCACTGAGCTATCTATCCAGGTCCTGAAATTGTATATTTAAAAAAAAATATTTTATTTATTTATTTATTTATTTATTTATTTATTTATTTATTTATTTATTTGACAGAGAAAGAGGGAGAGAGAATGGGTGTGCCAGGGCCTCCAGCCACTGCAGACAAACTCCAGACACATTCATCCCCTTGTGCATCTGGCTAAGTTGGGTTCTGGGGAATTCAACCTGGGTCCTTTGGCTTTGCAGGCAAACGCCTTAACTGCTAAGCCATCCCTCCAGCCCTGAAATTGTATTTTTTTAAAAGTATTTGTAGTTATTTATTTGAGAGAGAGTAAGAGACGGAGAGAAGCAGATAGAAAGATAAAAAGAAAGAATGGGTGCACCAGGGCCTCCAGCCACTGCAAACAAACTCCAGACGCATGTGCCACCTTGTACATCTGGCTTATGTGGGTCCTGGGGAATTGAACCGGGGGTTCTTTGGCTTTGCAGGCAAGCGCCTTAACCACTAAGCCATCTCTCCAATCCCAAAATTGTAATTTTTAAATAAATTGTATTGTTCCTCCCAACATTAATGATTTTATTTGTAGTAAATTATTATTATTATTATTATTATTATTATTATTATTATTGGAAGACTATTAGTCTTTTAATTGCGCTCATGGTTTCTAGTTTGAAATTCAGAATGAACTTTGGGGTGAAGATTTATTCGTACAACTGACATGGTTTTACCAGGCAAGTGTTACGACATTGCATTTTTTTCTTTTTTCTTTTCTTTTCTTTCTTTTTTTTTTTTTTTTTTTTTTCAAGTAGGGTCTCACTCTAGCTCAGGCTGACCTGAAATTCACTATATGGTCTCAAGCTGGCCTCAAACTCATGGTGATCCTCCTACCTCTGCCTCCCAAGTGCTGGGGTTAAAGGCGTGCGCCACCACGCCCGGCAACATCGCATTTTTAAATCTTCTCTTGGAGTAATTTGCTTTTAGAAAATCTTCAGTGGTTTATTTTTATTTATTTTCATTTTTACATTTTAGAGAGAGAGAGAGAGGGAGAGAGAGAGAGAGAGAGAGAGAGGGAGAGAGAATTGGTGCCCCAGGGCCTCAGCCACTGAAATCGAACTCCAGGCGCTTGCACCACCTAGTGGGCGTGTGCGACCTTGTGCTTGCCTCACCTTTGTGTGTCTGGCCTACATGTGATCTGGAGAGTCGAACATGGGTCCTTAGGCTTCACAGGCAGGCACCTTAACTGCTGAGCCATCTCTCCAGCACTGTTTTATTTTTAGAACGGTGTGACGGTCGTTACTACTGTTTAACAAGCATCTCAGCTTTTCATTCTACACTGTGATAGATCTGCAGCCCCGCACAGGTGGGTTTACACGTGATAGGGCTGCAGTTCCTCTGAGGCTGGATGGAAAAGTGACTTATCTTGGCCAGGGAGACACGAGTGTGTCCAAGTTGAAGCCTTCAGAGCAGAGTGAGGTGGCTTGTTCACCTCTGTAGTGATCTTGGGAGAAAGTGACAAGGTTTAAGCCTCCGTCTTCTAGGTACCTGAGTGACCATACTCTTTGCAATTCTCCTTGGACATTGTATGACTGGTGAATGAATAATGGACTAAGGCACTGATATTAGGGGTTGTTTATCTGTAGCATAACCCAGGCTAGTCTGACCGCTGTGTGAGCACCTTTCAGTACCAGATGGTCTCTTTCTTTCTTCTTCTTTTTTTTTTGGGGGGGGGGTTTGCAAGGTAGGGTCTCACTCTGGTCCAGACTGACCTGGAATTAACTATGTAGTCTCAGGGTGGCCTCGAACTCTCGGCGATCCTCCTACCTCTGCCTCCCGAGTGCTGGGATTAAAGGCATGCGCCACCACGCCCGGCTTTTTTTTTTTTTTAATATTTTATTATTTATTTATTTATTTGAGAGAGAGAGATACAGAAATAGGCAGGTAGAGAGAGAGAGAGACAGTGAGAGAATGGGTGCACCAGGGCCTCCAGCCACTGCAAATAAACTCCAGATGCACGCACCCCCTTGTGCATCTGGCTTACGTGGGTCCTGGAGAATCAAGCCTCGAACCGGGGTCCTTAGGCTTCATAGGCAAGCGTTTAACCGCTAAGCCATCTCTCCAGCCCCCCTTTTTTTTAATTTGAGAGAGAGAGAGAGGAAGAGACAGAGAATGGGTGTGCAAGGGCCTCTCAGCCTCTGTGAATGAACTCCAGATGCGTGCACCCCCTTGTGGGCATGTTTGACATTGCGTGCTTGCATCACTTTTGCGTCTGGCTATATGTGGGACCTGGAGATTTGAACAAGCCTTCTTAGGCTTCGCAGGCAGGCACCTTAACTGCTAAGCCATCTCTCCAGCTCCAGATGAATCCTTTCTACTCAGAAATGCCAGTGGTCTGCGTAATGCTGTTGCAGTCACTTGACCTTGTGGGAGGATAGGGTTTATCTTGGCTGACACACTCAGAGGGGAAGCTCCATGATGGCAGGGGAAAACGATGGCATGAGCAGAGGGTGAACATCACCTCCTGGCCAACATCGGGTGGACAACAGCAGCAGGAGAGTGTGCCAAACACTGGCAAGGGGAAGCTGGCTATAATACCCATAAGCCCGCCCCCAACAATATACTGCCTCCAGTAAGGCTCTAATCCCCAAATTGCCATCAGCTGGGGATCAGACATTCAAAACACCTGAGTTTAGGGGGGACACCTAACTCAAACCACCACAAATGGCTTTTTCACCAGCATGGCCCCCAGCCTACCATCTAGCTACCTGGACTGGTTATAGAAACATACAGAATGAGAGACCACGTGACTATGATTCTCAGGCCCAGGACCCCGGTCACATTCGCATTATCAGATAAGGAACCGAAAGGAAAAAATACATTGCTAAATGATAAACATGTTCCATGTACTGCTATAAGGGGAGATGCTGATTCTAAAAATCATTCCGTGTTTATCCAAACTGGATACGCTATCTGTTCACCTGCCAAATCTGGCGACTCTTTGGTGTCAAATAAGTCTCACGATGCCTTTGGGGTCTTCTTGCCCATTAAGTAATCTTTCACTGGGCCACAAGCTTTCTGCTTTGGAGACACCAGTTGTTGCCACACGTTGTGTTTAAGGCTTCTAAACCGGCCTTTTGTTCCTGTGGGGTCGATTTGTTCTTAAAGGAAAACACTTCACCAAGATGTGTTTCGGGACTGATTTTGCTTTGTTTTTCAGTCCCTTCAACTAGTTTTCAAGGAGCTGCTCATATTGTATTATCAGCTTAGGGAAGTTTCTCTTCTGACGTTCGCAGTGAATGTACCCTCACGTTTAATCTTGCCTCTCGTTCGGCAAGTTCTTTGTATTGCAGGCTTCACTTCTGTCCTCTATCCACGTGCATCCCTTCTGTCATTGTTTTAATCTCTTCGTCTTTTGTTTCCACGTTATAAGAGCGTTTCTTACGGCGCCTTACACATCACTGACTCCATTTTCTGCCGTGTCAATTCTGTTCTTTTATAGTTGCCAGTGGAGCTTTGAATGCTGCCGGGGAGCTTGGGTGCCCCCATCTCGAAACATCATAGCTTCTGTTTTCATTTCATAAATCCCTCATTTCCTCGAATTTTATGGACGTCACAAAGCAAACGCATCCTGAGACTTACTTCCATTTCTCTGTTTCATAGACGGCTCGTTTTCTGCATGTTGAGTGTCATTTTTACTGTTTGTCTTCAAAAGTCTCTCTGTCTGTTGTTGCTTCTCTAACTCTTCTTTTTTATCTTTATTTATTTTATAGCAATAAAGAGGCAGAGAGAGAGAGAGAATGGGTGCACCAAGGTATCCAGCCACTGCAGATGAACTCCAGATGCATGTACCACCTTGTGCATCTATCTGCCTTATATGAGTTCTGGGGAATCGAACCTGGGTCCTTTGGCTTTGCAGCCAAGCGCCTTAAGCGCTAAGCTATCCCTCCAGCCCTCTAACTCTTCTTTAAATAAGTTGCTGCCTCTTCCTAAGTTCACCAGGAAATAATTTGAGCCTGAGCGTGTGTTGGCAACTCAGATGAGGAAATGCAGAGGTGAACAGACTTGCACGCTCCTGTCTTCCCTTCTGCTAGTCTCAAAGACATCTCTGCTTCTCCGTTTGTCATTCTAGGCTGGGCCTTGACAGCTCCTTGTCCAGGCAGGCACATTTAACCTCACTGGGTAACCAAGCCATTCCCTTGGGCCTCAGTTTTAACAATATCAGATCGGATATCTCAGGGAAAAAAAAAAAAGAAAAAAAGGGTAAAAATTTAAAATCGATTTTTCCTCCACACTCTGTTCTCTCCTGTGCCCAGGTGTAATGCCTACCAGTGTCACCGTGGCTCAATCAAGCCCAGGTTTCTTTGAGCTGCCTGCTACATCAGGACGATGGTATCCCTCTTGTAATTGTCAGTAGCTGTACCCTATGTGTCATTGCTGAGTAAGTGCAGAGGAGACAGGTGAATGGCAGCCTTCTGGTTCCACAGCAGCTGTGCACCTGACACACCAATCAAGGTCCCGTTGGAAAATTGTCGGGGTCGGGACTGCACGCGAGGGCTCTTGAGAAGTTCCAGTCTCCCATTCTCCCTCTTTGACTGTGACAAGGACTCTCAGAGGGTGGACAGTGGACCGTCCATGACAGAACAGACACTGGTGAGGACAGAGCGGTGTGAGATGTGCTAAGGGTGCCGTGCAGACGTCCTTACAGGCAAGCACCTGATAGCTGATGACAGTTCTGGTCTAACGAGCATGCTTTTAGTTTACACGGGCCCAGATCCTCCGAGGTGGGTGATAGGTGGTTAAGGCCATCATTTTCTATTCCCCAAGCCCACAGGAGAGGCCAGAGAGAGAAGGAAACATGTCAAGGTCTCTTGTCTGGACCTAACAAAGGCTCTTGAGTAGCCAGCCATAGATGGACATGATCCCCTCTGACCTTGATTTTTAAATCCGTCACAAAAGAAGGCCAGTCTACCTAATTTACAGACCATGATGGGGGCTCACTGAAATCATATTTCCAGTGTCCCTGGCATAGTATTGTGAACACAGTAGGTACTCCAATTATGTTAATGATCATAGTGATTTGTTTTGCACAGTTCTTTATTTTTTTAATATATATGTATTATAATATATATTATATATTATTATAATATATATGTATTATTTGAGAGAGAGAAAGAGGCAGAGAGAGAGAGAATGGGTGCGCCACAGCCTCCAGCCCCTGCAAACAAATTCCAGACACATGTGCCCCCTTGTGCATCTGGCTTACGTGGGTCCTGGGGAATCGAACCGGGGTCCTTTGGCTTTGTTTGCAAATGCCTTAACAGCTAAGCCATCTCTCCAGCCCCCATTGTGAAGTTTGGCCCTGTCCTTCACCACAGATATATACCTCTGTCTTAGCGCTTTCGTAAGCCTTCTTTTTCCATCTTGGCCTGTCCCTGTTCCCCTACCTTACTTCTTGTAGCGTGGCAGAGACTACCAAGTATGTGTTGGCTGAATGTCTGAGTGTTTAAGTGAACAACTGAAGCAAGTAGTTGCCTGAGGAAAATGGAAAGTACATTAATTTAAGAAGGCTAAACTCAGAACTGGCCTATTAATTTCCTTGAGCAACTTGGAGCTTGACAACTTTATTTATTTTTATTTTTTGGGTTTTCAAGGTAGGGTCTCACTCTAGCCCAGGCTGACCTGGAATTCAGTATGGAGCCTCAGGGTGGCCTTGAACTCACAGCGATCCTCCTACCTCTGCCTCCCTAGCGCTGGGATTAAAGGCGTGCGCCACCATGCCCGGCTCACGCTTGGCAACTTTACAGGGTCAAAAGAGCAAGATGCTCCAACGTGTCTATTCCAGGTCCATTTCGGTCTGAATTTCTGTGACTGAAGCTCACTGTCTATAATCTGGCTGACCCCTCCCCCCACATTCCATACCTTAGTCATCACAGGCCCTTGGAATCTGTGTTCTCCATAGAGGTGGGGTGGGTGGGCAGAGCTGTCTTGTGTACCTTGAGTTTGATGATGGCTGGGTTGTACTGCACAGCGTCTCCCCACTCCTGCATCAGTTCGGCCGTGGGCAGCTCCTTGTATGCCAGAGCTGTGACGTGCTCACTCGCCCCTCCTCGTATGAGGACCACTAAGTCTTCCACGAAGGTGGACCTCTTGTCTCTGTCTGCAATACAGAGGAAGAGGGGGGATGTTTTCCGAGAAGCCGCTCCCACTGCATCTGAAGCGAAAGATCGCATCCCAACTGGCAGTTTGATTGCCGTGAGAGTCTGAGCTTGTCTGAGAGGTGTGCGAGCATGACGCATGTCCCTGTCCACAGGTAAGTCAAGGTGAGTGAAGTAAATCCACCTGGTCGTCTGTAACTCGAGTTAGAAGAACAACAGGAACAGAAAGAAGACTGCTTGAGCATGTACATGTACCAGTTATTAGTGGGAGCTAGGCGGACTCTATGTGGATAGAGATGGATGGACGCATGCATGGGTGGATGGATGGATGGGTGGATGGATGGATGGATTATGGATGGGTGGATGGATGGATGGATGGGTAGATGGATGTATGTATGAATGGATGGGTGGATGGATGGATGGATGGATGGATTATGGATGGGTGGATGGATGGATGGGTGGGTGGGTAGATGGATGGGTAGCTGGATGTATGTATGAATGGATGGGTGGATGGATGGAAGGATGGATGGATGGTTGGATGGATGGATGGACAGATGGATGGATGGATGGGTGGATGGATGGAAGGATGGATGGATGGTTGGATGGATGGATGGACGGATGGATGGATGGATGGATGGATGGATGGATGGATGGATGGATGGATGGATGGATGGTTGTATGGATGGGTGGATGGGTGGATGGATGGATGGGTGGATGGATGGATGGATGGATGGGTGGATGGATGGATGGATGGATGGATGGATGGAGATGGATGGATGGATGGATGTGGATGGATGGATGGATGGATGGATGGATTGGATGGATGGATGGATGGATGGATGGATGGATGGATGGATGGATGGATGGATGGATGGGTGGATGGATGGATGGGTGGATGGGTGGATGGATGGATGGATGGGTGGATGGATGGATGGATGGATGGATGGATGGGTGAATGGATGGATGGGTGGATGGATGGATGGGTGGATGGATGGAAGGATGGATGGATGGTTGGATGGATGGATGGACAGATGGATGGATGGATGGGTGGATGGATGGAAGGATGGATGGATGGTTGGATGGATGGATGGACAGATGGATGGATGGGTGGATGGATGGATGGATGGATGGATGGATGGTTGTATGGATGGGTGGATGGGTGGATGGATGGATGGGTGGATGTATAGATGGATGGATGGGTGGATGGATGGATGGGTGGATGGATGGGTGTATGTATGTATGTATGGATGGGTGGATGGATGGACGGACGGACGGATGGATGGATGGACAGATGGATGGATGGATAGATGGATGGATGGGTGGATGGATGGGTGGATGGGGATGGATGGGTGGATGGGTGGATTGATGGATGGATGGGTAGATGGATGGACAGAAGAATGGATGGATGGGTGAATGGATGGATGGGCGGATGGATGGATGGATGGGTGGATGGATGGAGAGAGGGGGAGGAGAGAGAGAAAGAGAGGAGAGAGAGAGAATGGGCACGCCAGGGACTCCAACCACTGCAAACTCCAGACTCATGAGCCCCCTTGTGCATCTGGCTAACGTGGGTCCTGAGGAATCGAACCTGGGTCCTTTGGCTTTACAGGCAAATGCCTTAACTGCTAAGCCATCCCTCCAGCCCTGAGTGAACTGTTTTGATTCTTACAATAAAACAGAAACTATATAAGCCTCATTGCTGCTCTTGAGAAGCTTAAGGCAGGTAAAAACAGCCCAGTCCTGGCCCTAAGCTTTATCACTTTGTGTGAACATTGGGCTCAGTGTGTAATAGTTGATCGCCAAACGTAGTTACCCAGAGCACACCCCACCACGTCAGCAAGCCATTACCATCCTGGTGGTATTGCATAACACGTTCACACTAGCACTGTTGATGCTTACTTGATAAAGGAACCAATCAGAGGTTGGAAAAAAGAAATGAACATAAGCTGGGCATGATGGCACACGCCTTTTATCCCAGCACTCAGAAGGCAGATGTAGGAGAATCGCCATGAGTTTGAGGCCACCCCAAGACTACAGAGTGAATTCCAGCTCAGCCTGGGCCAGAGTGAGACCCTACCTCGAAAAACAAACAAACAAAAAAACAAAAAAAAGGAAAAAAAAGAAAAAGAAAAAGAAAAGAAAAGAGAAATGAACACAGAAAAGATTATATATTCAGTATATTCAGACAATGAAATATTAAGGAACTAATTAAAGTTCTATGCAAAAATGTGATGTCAGATGAAAAGTGAAAGAGTGAGAAGATTAGATTCAATCTATATAAAAAAAATAAGCAGGGGCTTGAGAGACAGCTTAACACTTAAAGCACTTAGCTGCAAAGCCAAAGGACCCAGGTCCAATTCCCCAGGGCCCATGTAAGCCAGATGCACAATGTGGTGCATGTATCTAGATTTTGCATTCTCTCTCTCAAATAAATGAAAGTTTTAAAAAATTGAAAAAAAATAAAATAATAAGGAACTTTGGGCTGGAGAGATGGCTTAGTGCTTAAGGCATCTGTGCAGCCTAAGGAGCCAGGATCATCTCCCGAGTACCCACATAAGCCAGATGCACAAGGTGGCGCAAGTGTTTGGAGCTCATGTGCCCTGGCGTGCCTATTTTGTCTCTCTCTCTTCCTCTTTCTCTCTCTCAAATAAATAAACAAATACAAATATTTTAAAAAATAAGCAAGTAAGGCTGGAGAGATGGCTTAGCCGTTAAGGCGCTTGCCTGCCAAGCCTAAGAACGCCTGTTCCATCTCCAGGTCCCACGCTGAGCCAGGCGCAAAAGTGACGCAAGGGTGCAATGCCGCGCTTGCCCACAAGGGGGCGCATGCATGTGGAGTTTGTTCACAGTGGCTGAGAGTCCACTGGCACATCCGTTCTCTCTCTCTCTCTGCCTCTTTCTCTCTGTCTCTCTGTTTCTGTCTCTCTCTCTCAAAAAAAATAAGCAACTAGCTACACGCAGCGGTGATGCATATAGGTAATAAAGCCATAAAGATAGGAAAGACGTGTTAAGCATAAAAGCTGGGGGAGTGGCAGGTTATCTTGCCAAAAGGAGGCAGGCATTGTAACTAGCCAGGCCTTTGGGTCCTGGGTCTCCTCAGATTCAGTGAATGGGATATAGGGTACTTTGCCAGCTTTCTTTGCACAGTGTGTATTGTGTTTTGAATGCGAAATGTTTCCTACAAGCTCACGTGGTTGAACACTTGGTCCCCCAGCTGGTGTTCTCTTTGCTTCTGGAACCTTTCGAAGGTAAAGCCCAGGAGGACATTGGTCACTGGGAGCGGCCCTTGCAGGTTTACAGGCTGGTCCAACTTCCTGTTGGCCCTCTGTTTCCTGATGGATGCAATGTGACCAGCCAGACTCCAGCTGTTTCGGCAATGCCTTCCCTACCCTAGTGGGATGGGTCTCCTTGAGATGGTAAGACAGAATAAATTTAAGCAGCACCTTGTCAGGTGTTTGGTCATAGCAACAAGTAACGTAATACCTATGTTTTATGCACACAGCTCCACCCAATGAACAAATGATATCAATAATTTCTGTGGTCATTTTACTGTGTTTTGTCATTCCGGGCACTAACAGAAAAGCAGGCTGGGCAGGTGCAGAGGGTCTGGGGCCAGAGCTCTGTTCTCTAGTGTGTTCCAATGTCAATGCCAGCTCCTGCATTGCTTTTGATGTCCCTGCTCCTAGATTCTGGCTTTTTTTTTTTTTTTTTTTTTAGGGTCTCACTCTAGCTCAGGCTGACCTGGAATTTACTCTGTAGTGTCAGGGTGGCCTCGAACTCACGGCGATCCTCCTACCTCTGCCTCCCAAGTACTCGGATTAAAGGTATGTGCCACCGCACCTGGCGATTCTGGCTCTTTGATCCTCAATTCAGGCCTAGCCTTTCCTGTCATTTGGCTTCTGGCACACGGTATGGTTTGACAAAGCTCTCTGGTCTCCTTATTGCCCCTTGTCTCTGGCAAGGCCCAGCCTCCTCCACCTGCCTTACCGCTCAGCCTCTTACTTCCAGCTAGGTCAGCTCTCATTCCCCAGAGCAAAGGCTATTTTCACTGCCTGAAAATGACAATGACACTTGGTCCTCAAGTTGTCATTCACATATCTGAGAATCCCACCCTGAGGCTCCAGGATGGATATGGCCTTGTAACTCACCCCCTCTTTTTTATTTTTACCTACCACATATGTTCAGTGGGAAAAAGGGAGATCAAACACTTTGTGTGCTCAGCACATTAGTAGGGGCTTGGTAGAATTTTATCAGATGGATTACAGTTTTAATCGAAATGCCTTGGAAGATCCTGTGTTTAGCTTAAAGAAAGTCTTCGGCCAGTGGGCTGTAGAGATGGCTTAGCAGTTAAGGCGCATGCCTACGAAGCTTAAGGACCCTGGTTCGATTCTCCAGGTCCCACGTAAGCCAGATGCACATGGTGGCACATGCGTCTGGAGTTCGTTTGCGGTGGCTAGAGGCCCTGGTGTGCCCATTCACACTCTCTCTCCCTCTCTCTGTCTCTAATAAATGAATCAATCAAAGAAAGAATGTCTGGGGCCAGGAGTGTAAGATGGTAAGAATGGAAGTAGCATGCCCCTCTCTCACCTTTGATTTCATTCAGAACGTTCTGGCACTTCTCTTGGGACACACCCAGCGACAGGTCGATCTTCTTGATGGTGCCGCCAATGTTGTACCTTTCTTTGACGCAGGAAGAAATGCTTTCAAGGGAGTAATCTGAAAACAAAGAAACAAACAAGGAAGGAAGCCCATGATCAACTAGGTCCTTAATCAGACCCTTTTCCTGAGATTGATCCTAACCTTAACCCTCCGTTGGATAGCACAGAGAGTTGGGGGTCAAATGAAGTGTGCCACCCCCTTGCAGACAAGAAGTGCAGGAGACAGCCAATGACACCAGAGCAGAGACATCACAGGGGTCATATCCAGACTCCCGCTGTCCTGTTGTCCTGCTCAAGCATCCGGCAGGGACGCTCTGAGTAATTTTGTTGCCTTCAAAGAGGACATGTGCTCAAAGTGATCCTAAAAAAATGACCAACGTATCACATGCTTAAATACCAATCTACAAAGTACAGAGGTGGCGCCAACGCCCTGCCTTCACGTAGCCCACCTTGTTCCGACCTGACAGGTAGAAAAAGCCCAGCGTTAATGAACCGGAGTGATGCAAACGAGCTCTATGGGAATTGTACTCACAACACAGACATTGTGGAGAAGGAGTGAACGTGATCTCGCAGGCCTGACAGCGAGAGTGTGGGGAAGGAGCGAGTCTTTTCATGCAAGCATGGTAAGGCTGCACCAGCAAGGTACTCTTTGTCTGGGGCAGCGCTCTGGTGAGACACTAGTGTGGAAGCAAGTTAGGTTTTTTTCTGAGTTACGTGCCTTCCGGAGCCTTTGGTAGAAGGCAGCTTTAGGAGTCATGGCCAGCAATTTTTTATTTTAATATTTTATTTTTTATTTATTTATTTGAGAGAGAGATACAGAAATAGGCAGAGAGAGAGAGAGAGAGAGAGAGAGAGAGAGAGAGGGTGCGCCAGGGCCTCCAGCCACTACAAATGAACTCCAGATGCATGCACCCCCTTGTGCATCTGGCTTACGTGGGTCCTGGAGAATCGAGCCTCGAACCGGGGTCCTTAGGCTTCATAGGCAAGCATTTAACCGCTAAGCCATCTCTCCAGCCCAACCAGCAATTTTTTTGGTCTATTCTTATGGAACATCTTACCCTTGATCTTGGCAGAATGAGAACGCTAGGGACATGACTTTGCATTAGACAGCACATGTCCTCTTACAAGGACATTGGGCTTCGCTCTGCCAGTGTAGTCAGCGTCACGCAGGGCAGACCGCATAACCAGACATGTGTTTGTGTTAGAACGGAAGAGTACAGATTGGAAGGCAGATTCATAGCTGACCTGTAGCTGAGGAAGTTAGAACGACCCAGGAAACCTGTGGGCAAGAGTGGAGGGGAGGGCATGCTGCATCAGAGAACTCTGAGCCTTCAGAGCTAACAGTGGGGACTGTGGACTGACAGCATTTATACCAGCTGTAAGCTTGATGCCTCACGCCCAAACCTACTGAGTCAGACCTATCCAAGATTTGCCTGTAATTCCCCTTCACCCCAAGACACAAATGTAACTGGAAAAATGAAAAAATATATAATTTGGGGGCTGGAGAGATGGCTTCGTGGTTAAGGCATTTGCCTGAAAAGCCAAAGGATCCCGGTTCGATTCTCCTGGACCCACATAAGCCAGATGTACAATGTGATGCATGCATCTGGAGTTTGTTTGCAGTGGCTGGAGGCCCTGGTGTGCCCATTTTCTCCCCTCCCTTCTCTGTGTCTTTCTCTCTCTCTCAAGTAAGTAAGTAAATAAAGTAGATTTAAAAAATAGATTTAAAAAATACAATTTGGAACTAGAACTGAAGGGGCTAGAAGATTCAAAAGAAAGAAAAACCATTGACGTCCGTCCCTGGGTTTTGACTTGCCGATGGCAGGACCAGTTCTAAGATGTGTTGAGTGTAGAAGGAATGTTGGAGAAATTAGCTTCTCTTTGTGGGCACGCCAAGCTTATGATGCCCGCGCACTGATAGCTATCCAAATGGAGACATCAAGGAGGCGTTTTCAACATACGCCATTGGGCACAGGATGCAGTAAGGGTAAACCCGTAGCTGTTTGCATGCTGTAGGTGTCAAAGGCCTTTGGATAGAGAGAGAAGTTGTGGAACGGAAGTGCACCGAGGAGAGGCCTGCCATGAGCAAGCCAAGCCCAGAAGAGAATCTACCACTGCCATTGCGAATGGGTACCACGGAAGGCAGGATAAACCCACACAGCTCCACGCTAGTGCCAGGCTCACCCATCCATCTCTCGCGCGCAGATGGAGACAGCCCGTCCCTGGGGGCTTTGTACCTTCCTTCTCCATGGCTTCTTTGTTCATGATGAGCGTGTATTCATAAATGCCCCCAAGCACGGCCTCGGTGATGTAGTGGGTCCCGAAGTCGCGCAGCAAGTCTCGGTACTCCCCATAGCTGTACTCCAGGGGCAGGCGCTTGACCCGCTGCAGGAATTCGTAGTGGATCATGAGGTTCCTGGGTTTCAGCTTGTAGTGGGCCACGTCAAGGGTGGCACGGGCGTGGAGAAACTTGCTACCCTGAATGAGATACCAATGTGGTGGGGTGGGGAGGGAGAAGAGAAAGACCTTTCAAGTGAGGAAGATGGCATGAGAACATGAACTTTCCCAATGACGTTCTCGCCATTGCATGGGGCCACCCTTCCCATGCCTGTAGGATATTTGAAGAGAGATGGTCTCTTTGACCAGGTTTCAATGATCTTAAATGCTCCCAACCACCTTTTTTTTTTTTTTAAGAAAAAAATTATTTATTTATTTGAGACAGTGACAGACAGGGAAAGAGGTATATATATATGGAGAGAGAGAGAGAATGGGCACACCAGGGCCTCCAGCCACTGCAGATGAACTCCAGATGCATGCACCATTTTGTGCATCTGACTTATGTGAGTTCTGGGGAATAGAGCCTCGAACCAGGGTCCTTAGGCTTCACAGGGAAGCGCTTAACTGCTAAGCCATCTCCAGCACCCCTCCCCCCTGCCGTTTTGTTGCCTTCAAAGATCTCTGAACTCACCTTGTTAGTCAAGTAAATAAGAACAGAGGAGAGTGGAGTGTGGTGGCACACACTTTTTGTTGTTGTTGTTTATTTTTATTTATTTATTTGAGAATGAGAGAGAGAGAGAGAGAGCATGGGTGCACCAGGACCTCCAGCCACTGCAAACGGACTCCAGATGCATGCGCCGCCTTGTGCATCTGGCTTACATGGGTCCTGGGCAATTGAGCCTTGAACTGGGGTCCTTAAGGCCTGCAAAAGCTAAGGACCCAGGTTCGATTCTCCAGTACCCCACGTAAGCCAGATGCATCAAGAGGCACATGCATCTGAAGTTTGTTAGCAGTGGCTAGAGGCCCTGGCGTGCCCATTCTCTCTCTGCCTGTTTCTCTCTCTTAAATCAATAAAATATTAAAAAATATTTACAATACAAAAGAAATTTCATTCGTTATTAGGAACAGGGATAATGTGTATTACAGACACATCTATGGGGGTAAACATTTCAAAAGTGTAAACATACATTTAATTAATTAATTAATTAATTAATTATTTTGTTTTTCGAGGTAGGGTCTCCCTCTGGTCCAGGCTGACCTGGAATTAGCTATGTAATCTCAGGGTGGCCTCGAACTCATGGCAATCCTCCTACCTTTGCCTCCCGAGTGCTGGGATTAAAGGCGTGTGCCACCACGCCCGGCTAAACTTACATTTTAAAGTGACAAAAAAGGGGCTGGAGTGATGGCTTGGTAGTTAAAGGCACTTGCATGTAAAGCCTGCTAGCTCAGGTTTGTTTCTGTAGCACTACATAAGGCCAGATGCACAAAGTGGTGCGTGAGTCTGCAGTTCATCTGCAGAGGCAAGATGCCCTGACATGCGCATTCTTTTTCTCTCTCTGCTTACAAATAACAATTGGAAAAATAAAACAAAACAAAGTGGTACTTACGGTATGAGAGAATCGTTTGGTTCTGCTAATATAATGTTTGCCCTCGTTGCTTTTGTGGTCCATGCCAAATTCAAAGACACTGGGTATTTTTAAGTCAAATTTGAAACTAGACTTGCTGGTAGCTTTCTCTACAATGTTGTGTTCAAAATCCGAGTATGATTCATATTCTGTTAGTACAAATTCATATTTTCCTTGGGTCTAAAGAAGAGAAAAGGAAAGGGTTTCAGCCAGGTGTGGTGGCACACGCTTTTAATCCCAGCACTCAGGAGGCAGAGGTAGGAGGATCGCTGTGAGTTTGAGGTCAACCTGAGACTACAGAGTGAATTCCAGGTCAGCCTGGGCTAGCGTGAGACTCTATCCCAGAAGAAGAAGAAGGAGGAGGAGGAGAAGAGGAGAAGAAAAGGAGAAGGAAGAGGAGGAGAAGAAGGAGAAGAGGAGGAGGAAGGGAAAAGGGTTTCATAAATTTTGACTCCAATCAGGTAGGTAGTACCCATTGTCAGATTTCCACTGTGTTCTCATTTTACGCTAGAGCTGGACTGGACTACGTGCTCTGGATCCAGAAAAATCAGGGCCAGTTTGCATCCCCAGCTCAGGGCTCCTGATGCAGCGGGAGAGGCAGCGTTGTGGGTCAGAGGTTGAAGCTGGGCTTGGGATTCAACTGGGAGAAGCGCAAAGGGATCCTAGGCTAGGGTTTGTCTTAAACTGAGGCACAGAGGAGGGAAGTGGGAATGGCTCAGGAATGGCGGCGACCCCGGGGCAATTCGAATCAGACGAGGCAAGAGCAAGGTAAACAGGCAGGCATTTTGGCATCAAAATAATGAGGCTTTTTTGAGTCAATATTTGCTTGCTCTGAACGATGATGGGCTTACTGCAAACATGAGCCAAAACCAGGAGGAAGCCTCAGGCTGGGCACTCTGGGACACCATGGAGTTGGGAAGGGTGAATCTGAATCCAGAGACACAAAACAAAGTAACAGGTTGAATGAGGAGTGGAGGTGACTGTCCACGAGGGCTTGAGGCAGCCGTAGAGGGGCTAGGTGAACTGAGCTCTTTTCCTTTCCTCCCTTGCGCAGAGAGATTATAAAGGACCCACAGGCTTATACATCAGCGCTTGTCGTTGCCCAGGAGAATAGTCAGAGCCACCACCTTGGTCATTAGCATCCCCCTCTCTCCTTGACGTCCAGATGCCTGTAGTTCCTACAGAGGCCACGGTGCCTCCCACAGCACAGGAGGGCTGCTGGGACACAGCCCGGCACTCACTCCCGTCTACATGGAAGACTTTGGACAATTACTTTGTCATTTCTCTAGGCCTCAGTTTCCCTGAGATGACAGCTGTTCCCTGTTAGACCTGTCCTGAGGAGCAGGTGCGTGCAGATGACCTGGCACTGCTGCAAGGGACGACTGGCTATGGAGAGTAGAGGCCATGGCAGAATGCATCGCCGGGCTGCGGTCCACACAGTGAATGGCGGCGGTAAGGTTCCTCGGCAAAGCTGAGGCTGAAGGCATGGGCAGGGCACCGTGATGGAAGGGGTATTTGGTCTTGGGATCCATCCATCCGTCTGTCTGTTTGTCTGTCTATCTATCCATCAAACTATCTATCCAACTATCTATCTATATATCTGTCTGTCTATCTATCTGTCTATCATCTATCCATCCATCTATCTGTTTTTCTTTCTATCTATCTACCCATCCATCCAATTATCTATCCACTTATCTATCATCTATCTATCCATCCATCCATCTATCCATCTATCCAACTATCTATCCATCCATCCAACTATCTATATCTATCTATCTATCATCTCTCGCTCTATCTATCTATCCATCCACCCAACTATCTATCTATGTATCTATCTATCATCTATCTATCCATCTATCATTTATCTATCCATCTATCATCTATCATCTATCTGTCTGTCTATCTATCTATCTATCTATCTATCTCTATCTATCCATCTATCATCTATCTATCCATCTATCATCTATCTATCCATCTATCATCTATCTATCCATCTATCATCTATCATCCATCTATCTATCCATCTATCATCTATCTGTCTATCTATCTATCTATCATCTATCTATCCATCTATCATCTATCTATCTATCATCTATCTATCATCTATCTATCCATCTATCATCTATCTATCTATCATCTATCTATCTATCTATCATATCTATCTATCTATCTATCTATCTATCTATCTATCTATCTATCTATCTATCATCTATCCATCTATCTATCTATCTATCTATCATCTCTATCCATCTATCATCTCTATCCATCTCATTTATCTATCTATCTATCTATCTATCTATCCATCCATCATCTATCCACCTATCTATCTATCTATCACCTATCTATCTATCCACCCCACCCAACTATTTATCTATCATATATCTATCATCTATCTATCTATCATCTATCCATCCATCTATCTATCTATCTATCTATCATCTATCCATCCATCTATAATCTATCTATCTATCATCTATCCATCTATCTATTATCTATCTATCACCTATCTATCTATCTATCTATCAATCATCTATCTATCCATCTATCTATTATCTATCTATATCTATCCATCCATCTATTATCTATCTATGTATCTATCTATGTATCTATCTACCCATCTATCTATTATCTATCTATCTATCTATCTATCTATCATCTATCTATCTATCTATTTATCTATCTGATATCTATCTATCTATCCATCTATCATCTATCCATCCATCTATTATCTATCTATCTATCTATCTATCTATCTATCATCTATCTATCCATCTATTATCTATCTATCTATCTATCTATCTATCATCTATCCATCCATCTATTATCTATCTATGTATCTATCTATCTATCTATCCATCTATCTATCTATCTATCTATCTATCTATCTATCTATCTATCTATCTATCTATCTATCTATCTATCTATTATCTATCTATCTATCTATCTATCTATCTATCTATCTATCTGATATCTATCTATCTATTTATCTATCTGATATCTATCTACCTATTTATCTATCTGATATCTATCTATCTATCAATGGCTATCCATCCATCTATTATCTATCTAAGTATCTGATGTAACCTTTGGACCTATCTGGCTTTCTATCTGGGTATCTATCAGTCAGGTATCTACCTATCAAACATCTATCTGATCTATCTATCTGACCCTATTTATCTATTTATCTATCTGATATCTATCTATCTATCTGATGTCCTTGCAGGGCAGAGGGAGGGCACAACTGGAAGCTCTAGTTGACCAACCTTTGGACTCTCTCTCTGTCTGTCTGTAGATCTCTCAGTCACTCTCTCAAATAACAAAATAAAATAAAGCTAAATAAATAAACCCATAAATAAAATAAATAAGCCGGGATTGCTCATGCCTGCAATCCCAGCACTGGGAGGCAGAGGTCTGGAGGATTTGCAGTGGCTGGAGGCTCTGGTGAGACTACATTCTTTCTCTCTCTCAGCCTGTCTGCCTTTCCTCTTTCAAAAACTCAAAAAAAAAAATAAAATTTTAAAATAAATAAATAAATAAATAAAAAGGAACAGTGCCACTTTGGAAAAGGAGATTATCATCGAGATAGATCCCGTTAGTCTGGCGCCTCAATTTACAGGTGAGGCAACCGAGGCAGGCAGTAGTAAAACTAGGCCCTAGCATCTTTCCTCCAATGGCCAAGAATGTGTGGCAGCCGCATGGTATACCCCATACTCAGCTCTGTGAGGTGTGCGTCCCGACTTACATATGAGTCCTGGCATAGGCCTGGATGGGTGCAATGCTTCATCAACTAGAGTGTTTAAACAATGGCTGGTGTGGACTCCCCATGACGCCGGCCACTGTAGGGCCACTTCGCAGTCCTTCAGTAGGAAGTGGATGGCTTCGGATTCAAAGACAGCGCGGTCGAGGGAGACTCTGAGCACTTTGGATTGTTATTACCAAGCCTGTGTGAGTCCTGACCCTAAGCTCTGTCTTCAGGTGGCTGTGGATACTGTCACGCGAGCATTACTGCCTCCTGTCACTGCATCCCGTGATCATAGCAGGCCTTGTGGAAGGGCCTTTACAGAGGAAGTCACCGAAGCTCAAGGAGAAAGAGATGTACAAGGCCACCAAGCTAGCAGGCAGTGGGGTCCTTAGCCAGGACACCCTCACCGCCCATCTTGACCTCACGGTCACTTACCTGCGGGGTGTAGCTTTCCACATTGTAGGGCTTCCTAAACCTGGTGTTCAGGATGTAGTGGGGGGAGCATCCCCCCGCGTAGTACCTGTGATCGAGAACAGGACCCTCGAAACTGTTGGTGAACAGATTTATCCTGTGAGGGAGGCACAGAGAGCGGAAAGCTTGTCATTCCGGGTCAGCACCATTGGCTGCTGGCAGAATCCGCTGAATGGGGCTCTGAACTCTTGGATCAGCAAGTGAGCACTAGGCGTCTGGTCTACACCAGCTTGTGACCTGTATCTCGCTACACACCCAACACGTGCATAGCCTGGTCCCCCACCCTTTGCTCTCCCTGCTCCTTTCATGCGTAGAGTCCCCCCCACAGGCTCTGGCTTTGAATGTCCACTCTGCTGACCTTTAGCTGTGTCATCCCTGGGGCTCACTTAACTTTTCAGGGCCTCAGTTTACCTATCACAGAGGTGGGTCTGAGGAAGGGTCTCTCTCTGGTGACAACCTTTAAGGATGGAGACATATTTATCTAGAGATAAGGTGGATTCTACTTGTGGTCATTGCCTTGCATCCTTTACCATGATTCTTTTATTTTTTTAATTTTTATTTTAGAGAGTGACAGACAGAAAGGGAGAGAGAGAAAACTGGTGCGCCAGGGCCTCAGCCACTGCTATCGAACTCCAGGCGCTTGCGCCACCTAGTGGGCATGTGCGACCTTGAGCTTGCCTCACCTTTGTGTGTCTGCCTTACATGGGATCAGGAGAATCAAATATTTTACCATGACCTTTTTAAAAAATCTTATTTATTTGCAAGCAGAGAAAGAGAGAAAGAGAGAGAGAAGAGAGGCAGAATGGGCATGCCAGGGCCTCTAGCCACTGCAAATGGACTCCACATGCATGCACCACCTTTGCATCTGGCTTGACATGGGCCTGGGGAATCAAACTAGAGTTATTAGGCTTTGCAGGTAAGTGTCTTAACCACTGAGCAATCTCTCTAGCCCCTTTAAAAAATATCTATTTATTTGCAAGCAGAGAGAGGCATAGAAAAGAGAGAAAGACAGAGAAAAAATGGGTGCACCAGGGCCTCCAGCCACTGCAAATGAACTCCAGATGCATGTGCCATTTTGTGCATCTGACTTTATGTGGGTACTGGGGAATCGAACCCTGGTCATTAGGCATTGTAGGCAAGCGCCTTACCAGCTGAGCCATGTCCCCAGCCTTTTAACCATGATTCTTACTGCACAATTAGAGACAACCTCACTTCTTCTGCCTGTGTGCTGGGAAGCTGTAGAATGTCAGTCCTCTGATCTCTAAGGATTTGGACAAATGCAGAGGACCCCCTACTCACCCCCCCCCAAAAAAAGGAAAAGCTGAGATTCACACTGAATGGAGATATACTCAGGAAAGCTATTCCTTCATAACCCACTCAGGAGTGAGTCCCTTCTTTCAGCATGGCAGGATGCTGGGGCCTAGGGACACGGGAACAGATAAAACCTGGCATAGATGTTCTTGATAGGACTCAGGGCAGTGCTCAGAAATTCCTGACATAGTCAAATCAAGGCTCAGCCCTAGGGCCTCAGCCCATTCCTCAGCCAGGCTGTCTATGCCCTGTGTCTATCCATGGAATGTGCTTATGTGGGGGGGGACTTGGAACTATTCTTGGGGAGCAGGTGGGGCACCCTCTGATGCCACAGCCTTTCCTCTTTCAGAAGGATCGGCTATCCATTTTGACTCTCTCCTTCTCCATCTTTAAGAGATTCAGGCTGGAGAGATGGCTTAGCGGTCAAGGCATTTGTCTGCAAAGCCAAAGGACCCTGCTTCAATTCCCCAGGACCCAAGTAAGCCAGATGCACAAGGGGGCACATGCATCTGGAGTTTGTTTGCAGCGGCTGAAGGCCGTGGTGTGCTCATTCTCTTTCTCTCTCTCTGCCTCTTCCTGTCTCTCAAATAAATATTTTTAAAAAAGAGAGAGAGAGCCAGGCATGGTGGCGCACGCCTTTAATCCCAGCACTCGGGAGGTAGACGTAGGTGGATTGCCGTGAGTTTGAGGCCACCCTGAGACTGCATAGTGAATTCCAGGTCAGTCTGGACTAGAGTGAAACCCTACCTCAAAAACAAAACAAAACAAACAAACAAAAAATAAAAACAAAGAGAGAGAGAGAGAGAGACTCGTGTCAGGTTGTGCCTGCTGACCCCATATGGCAGAAAGACAGCTTACCCACTGGCCAGAGTACCAATCACCCAGTACTGCTCCGTTTCCTGCTGACATTTGTGATAAACCCTCCTACAGTTGGCCTCGTCAGATCCATCTCCACAGTCATTGTCCCCATTGCAAAGCAGCCTGCGGTTCACACACCTTCCTGAGATGGGGAGAGAATAGACAGGAGCTTAACTCAGCTTAGCCCCGGCATGCTCCCTGTGTCAAAGCCCTTCAGTGCCTGGTCTGATCGGTCCTTGTACACTGGGGCTAATTAGCAGTGGAACCTTATAAAGATTCTCTTCCCTATTGCTACCTTTTCCCAAAGAGGCCAGTGTCACATTCTTCCAAGCACCAAGGGGAGGTTATCTGGAACCATTTGTAAGGGGCAGGGAGGAGGAAGGCAAAAATTTTTGATGCGCAGGGAGCAAGTCTCCAGATAGAATGGCAGGCTGGACCTTCGTCCTAGAGGCTGGGAAGGTGGGTGGAGTCCGCAAGCAGCACGAGCGGAGCCATCTTGTATTTGTGACCCAGTCTTCCTCTGGGCCATATGTCTGCTGTCATTTGTGAACTGGAGAGGTCAAACTCACTACCCTGTAAGGCCACAGGCCATTTGCGGGTGCAAGTGGAAAAGTACTGACTGACAGAAAGTATAGGGAAGTGTTATGTTTACCATGGCAGATGTTTTGGAGAGACAAGTGTGCGTTGCCAGTAAATACATGTAGCACAACCAGACCCTTTAACTGTCTATTCATACATTCCTTCCCCTTCAGTTCTCTGTACAGTGTTTCTTCCTTCCTTCCTTCCTTCCTTCCTTCCTTCCTTCCTTCCTTCCTTCCTTCCTTCCTTCCTTCTTTCTTCCTTCCTTCTTCCCTCCTTCCTTCCCTCCCTCCCTCTCTTTCTCTCTTTCTTTCTTTCTTTCTTTCTTTCTTTCTTTCTTTCTTTTTTTTTTTTTTTTTTGTTTTTTCGAGGTAGCGTCTCACTCTAGCTCAGGCTGACCCGAATTCACTAAGTAGTTTCAGGGTGGCCTTGAACTCACGGCGATCCTCCTACCTCTGCCTCCCGAGGGCTGGCATTATGTACCACTGTTTGTATCTTGTGCTTCCTATAAACTTTATCTCACTGATTTTTACTTTATTTGTGCATTATTGGGGGATAAAAACCATAAGACAGGCAGCTCTGTATCCTCAGACACATTGGGCTATTTTTTAACCAGTGTTCTCAAGATATAAAAATAATAACCTGGTCTTCAAATGTTTCTTACAAGGCATTTAAACTAAAGCCCACATGAATAACCATTATGGCTTTGGCTAGAATCATGGAACAACAGCCATAACAAGTCCAGGGATATACTGTAAAAAGACTCTCAGATTTATTGGATGGAATTTTACATCCGCAATAAGCCCTAGAAATGATTCTGAGACTCTGTATCTGCTTTTATTTGAAAGGCTCTGGACTGCAATCCACACGGGCACACTGATTGTAAAGCAGTGTCACCCCATTTAGATAATTTAGGGCAAAGGACCCTTACTTATTATTTATTTATCTATCTATTTATTTATTTATTTTATTTATTTATTTATTTATTTATTTATTTATTTATTTATTTATTTTGCCAGAGACCCACAGAAATGGAGAGACATGGATTAACTTGGACTAGCTAAAAGGATGCATTGGTAAAGCACGTGTTTATTTCTTTCTACAGCTGATAATTATCCATTTGTTTGTTGATTTTTTTTCTTTCCATCCACCGGTCCATCTGTCTTCCTTATTTGCTTTCCTTATTTTCAATAATAACATTTTTCTACCAACTATTTCGTGCAATTTGGGGTTCATTATTCCGCACTTGCTGAAGCAGAAATGCAAATGATTAAGGCTTTCTCTTGGAAGATTTTTCAGAAAGAAGTGATGCAGATCACATTTTTAAAATAATTTTTTTTAAATCAGAGACAGAGAAATTGGTGCTCAGGGCCTCGAGCCACTGCAGGCAAACTCCAGATGCTTGCACCACCTAGTGGGCACGTGCGACCTTGCGTGTTTGCATCACCTTGTGCGTCTGGCTGACGTGGGACCTGGGGAGTCGAACATGAGTCCTTAGGCTTTGCAGGCAAACGCCTGCAGAGCACATACTTTTTAAAAAATTGTTTCAGGATTGTCCACATTGTCCTCCACCCTGGGGCCTTAAGAGCACTAGCAGAGGCAATGGACATGGAGAGCTTCATGATCGCTTGTCACATGAGGCTCTGATGACCTGCAAGTCATTAACATCACCCTTGGTGCTCTATTGATGGACGTCATGTGGGCTCTTCTGGATTACGGTCAGAAGACCTAACCTAGGACTTCTGGTGCCAGCACCCATTCTTCCAATGTCAATGAATGCAACAAGCTTCCGGATCTCCCCCTACAGCTCCTCCTCTTATACACCGTAGGCTCTCTGAGCTTCAGTTTCTCCTTTGCAAAATAGGGAATAATATTGCCGTAGCCTAGGGAGGTTTTGACGCACACACAGGAGGTCAGAGATTTGAAGACATGGAATCCTCCTGATGTCCTGTGACCCCTGATCATGAACATCACATGGCCCATCCCTCCCTCATCACGTTATCATCTCCTTTGCAAGCTCCCCCTGCCCCTGGATTCCCACACCCATTCTTACCTGTCTGCGCGCACACAAAGCCTTCGCACCGCACTTGACTTCTGCACGGTTTGTTAGTGACACAATCCTCAACTTCCTTGTCAGAGACATCGCACAGCTCCCCATGGAACTGAGCAGGACGGAGCAAGTAGGCGTGTCGGTACTGTTGCAAAGAGGAACAAGGTGAGCCAAGGGCAGGACCTCAGGGACCTAGGAAACAAGGATACTATATACAAATGGGACACCCCCGCCCCCCGGGAAGGATGTGGGCTCTGGGGAGCATAGAATTGGCCGCTTGCTGCTTCCCAACCCCTTTTCCTTCCTCCACCATACTCATTGTCTGTACAAGAAAAGCTGCTTCCTAACTTTCCCGAATGGGTGCTGGCACCAGAAGTCTGACCGTAATCCAGAAGAGCCCACATGACGTCCATCAATAGAGCACCAAGGGTGACGTTAACTTTACACACTCGACAGCTGTGGGCCTCATCTCAAATATCTTGCTTAAGCATACAGTTTTCGAATTGAAATTATATACCCGTTATGTGTTTATTGATCTTGTACGTATGTTGTAAATGATGTATGAATTAATATCACATCATGATATGTTTTAATCTCCATCTCATTTTTTTTTTCTGGTACAAAGTAGGCAGTCCATTTCTTGGAGTTGTTTTTCTTCTTTATGATTCGTGCTTTTAGAAATCAATACTGCCGCATCTCACCCACGTTCATTTACTCTGAAAAGATTGGTTGAGGGCCGGAGAGATGGCTTAGCGGTGAAGGCGCTTGCCTGCGAAGCCTAAGGACCCATGTTCTACTCTCCAGATCCTACATGAGCCAGACGCACAAAGGGGAGGCAAGAGCAAGGTCACATGTGCCCACTAGGTGGTGCAAGCATCTGGAATTTGCTTTCAGTGGCTGAGGCCTTGGTGTGCCAATTCTCTCTCTCTCTCTCTCTCTCTCTCCATATATATATATGATAAAAAATAAATTTGAAAAGATTGGTTGAGCTAGCTCACATTGAATAGCGTTGAAGGGGAGTTGCTTGCTTGCTTATTGGTTGGTTTTAAATCATTGTTAAGTCCTCTAGTGTGCTGTCAAAAGGAAGGAGTCCCCTGGTGGTGGCAAGAGAGAAGGCACAGAGTACATCATGGGGTGTGTGTGTGAGAGAGAGAGAGAGCGTGTGAGAGAGAGAGAGAGAATGGGTGCATCAGGGCCTCTAACCATGGCAAATGAACTCCAGATGCATACATCACCTTGTGCATCTGACTTACACAGGTACTGGGGAATTGAACCTGGGTCCTTAGGCTTCATGGGCAAGTGATTTAACTGCTAAGCAAGCTCTCTAGCTGTAGCAGACAGGTTCAGGTTCGCTGAGATGAACTTCCCGACCAAGCAAAGTTATGGAGGAAGGGATGTTTATTGAAGCTTACAGATCCAGGGGAAGTTCCATCATGGCAGAAGAAGCTGGCCTGCTTTCACAGGACCAAATACAGAGGAAAAAAAAGCCTCAAGCCAAAAGCCACACAGCACAGCACACTTCAGGAACTCCAGCTAGGCACACTTTGCATATCTTTAGATTGAAATTGAAAACCCACCCCCACACCTTAAGATCTGCCCAGTGACACTGCCTCCAGCCAGGTGGCTGCAGATGCAAACTACAAACCAATGAAAACACTGAAAATATTGGGGGCAGGGGGCATCTATGCAAACTACCACACCAGCCCATAAAAATATGTTTTTAAATACCAGTGACCCCATTCACAGATATGAGGGATCATAAAAATTCATGTGGAACCACAATGGGTCCAGAACAGCCAAAACAGACTTGAGCCGACCGAGCAGTTGGAAGCATCAGACAGGCCACTTCACTTGGAAAAACACAGTACAAAGCCAGTGGCAATCGAATGGCATAGGAGTGGCATAAAGTCATGCGCACAGTGTGGTGGAACGCAGCAGAAAAGCCAGGAGCGAGCCCGTGTGCCTGCAGCCAGCTACAGGAAGGTGCACTTTACAAAGCACTAGCTCCTGGGGATGGACGAATGGCTCAGCAGCAAAAGGCAAAGCTTGATGGCCTAGGTTCCATTCCCCAACACCCACATAAAGCCAGACGCACAAAGTGCAGGCACGTATCTGGAGTTCATTTGCAGTGGCAAGAGACCTTGGCACTGCCTATTCCATCTCTCCGTCATTTTCTCTTCCTCTCCCCTCTCTTTCTCCTTGCAAATAAATAAAAGTTTTTTTTTGAAAAGAAAGCTCTTAAGTGGTGCTAGAAACTGGATATACTTATACAGATGAATGAATGAAACTAAATTCTTCTCTTCACCATATTTTAAAAAAAAAAAAAAACACCCTCAGGGGCTGGAGAGATGGTTTAGCGGTTAAGGTGCTTGCCCGTGAAGCCTAAGGACCCAGGTTCGATTCCCTATGACCCATTTAAAACAGATGCACAGAGTGCCACATGGGTCTGGAGTTCATTTGCAGTGCAGGGCCTCGGTGTGCCCATTCTTCCCCCCCTCTCTCTCCCACTCTCTTTCATAGGTAAATAAATAAAATTAAAAAACAATCCTAGGGCTGGAGAGATGGCTTAGTGGTTAAGGTGCCTGCCTCCTAAGCCTAAGAACATGGTTCTAATCTCCAGGTCCCACGTTTAGCCAGATGCAAAGTGACGCAAGGGCGCAATGCCGCAATTGACCAAAAGGGGGCGCACACATCTGGATTTCATTTGCAGCTGCTGAGAGGCTGCTGGCGCGCCCATCTCTATCTGTCTCCCTCTCCCTCTGTCTCTCTCTCTCTGTGTGTCTCTCTCCCCCAAAAAAATCCTAAAATTATATATCTATATCTATATCTATATCTATCTATCTATCTATCTATATTTATTTATTTATTCTTTTGGTTTTTCAAGGTAGGGTTTCATTCTAGCTCAGGCTGACCTGGAATTCACTATGTAGTCTCAGGGTGGCCTCGAACTCATGGCGATCCTCCTACCTCTGCCTCCCGAGTGCTGGGATTAAAGGCGTGCACCACCACACCCAGCTTTAAAAAAAAAACAAAAAACTCAATGCAAACCAAGGCCCTGAATCAGAGATCGTGAACTCTGAAACTACTGGAAGATAGGACTGGAGGAAAAGCTTCAGGACATAGCATCAAAGAAGATGCCCGTCAAGAGATGAATAGACTGGAAGTGGTATGACTTAGAATGGAATGCTCTTCAGCTATAAGACAATGAAATCCTGTCCTCGGCGGCCACACTGAATCCATGTTGATCATTTCAGCAAGAACACCCACTCTGGGGACAGAATGGTTCTGCTTGCTCTCTCCATTGAACCACTTGACTGTGCAATTGTCATGGGCTGATGTCCACAACCTACTGAGAGTCTCTGCCACGATAGGCCTGGTTCCCAAGGAGCTGGAAGAGTGGAAACTATCCACTCTCTCTTCTTTTTCTAAATGGATGGAATTTATGACGACATTATACTAAGTGAAATCTGCCAGGCACAGAAAGACAGGCTCCACACTCATCTGTACAGGTTAAAACAAGCAGAGGGGCTGGAGAGATGGCTTAGCAGTGAAGGTGCCCACCTGCCAAGCCTAGGGAATGCCCATTCGATTCTCCAGGTCCCACATTTAGCCAGATGCATGAAGTGACACAAGGGCGCAATGCCGCACTTGCCCACAAGGTGGCGCATGTGTCTGGAGTTCGTTCACAGCGGCTGAGAAGCCCTGGCACACCCATTGTTTATCTTTCTCTTCCTCTCTCTCTCAAGAAAAAAACCAGAAGCAGAGAATAAAAAGAAGAGAGGTCACTAAGGAGTCATTATTGAGAAGGATGAGGGCGTTAAAAGAGAGGGTGGGCAATGTGTACCCATAATGCAGTATGGCGTGGGGGTGGGAGTTGCTCTGATATTCCAGAGCCCAGGGCAACCACCTCCGTCAACAGTCACACAGTGCAGAGAAGATGGGAGAAGAGAATTTGAAGGCTTCCTGCTCATCAACAGCCAGCAACAACCATGTTTGAGAGGGTCATGAAATGCTAAGCACCCTGGTTTGACCGTTACACGTTATATACAGGTATCAACTGTAACACTGTGCCCCATGAACAAGCACAAATAATGTGCCAATCAGAGAATGAAAATAAGACTGTCTGAGGGCTTTCGAGGAAAAGTGGGTTTGAGGAGTATGGAAATGGTGGAGGGGCTCCATCCCAAGTCTGAGATCAGAGGTTTTGTGGAGCCCTGGCCGTGAGCTTGCAGCCCCCGGGGATGGTGCCACTGATGAAGTGTGCTGTGAGCTGGAGGGAGGGATAGAGGGAGAGAGAGAGAGAGAGAGAGAGAGAAGAGAGAGAACTGGCTGGCTCCTGCTGAGTCTTCTTCGTTATGGTGTAGGTGAAGTGATTATCCAGACAATTGGATCAATGTTGATAACTTCAGCAAGAAAACCCACTCCGGGAACAGAATGATCCTGTTTGGCTCTCCCCATTGATCCAATTAACTGTGTAATTGTCCTGGGCTGATATCCACAGCCTACTGAGGGCCTCTGCCATGATAGGTTTGATTCCCAAGGAACCGCCCCCCCCCAGGAGCAAAAGCCATTCTCTTTTTCCCTGACACATCTGCTGTGCTCAGAGCTCCTATCCCAGATCCGTCCTCCCATCAGGAGCTAGTCTGGAAAAAAACAAAACAATGACAAAAACACTCTGACAATTGTACTTTCCCTGGTAGAAAAGTTGACAGGGAGCCAGTGGCCTGAGTTCAAAGGTCTGCACCTCACCCTAGGAAGCCCTGCAAAGCCACTAACCTGCATCAAGTCTCCATGTACCCGTTGTAATAGAAAGCGTGGCAGTGGCTGACCCTCTTCCCCTCACAGACGTATCAGAAATAAAAGGAACATGCTCAAACATCAGACATTTACGAGGCACAGGTTATGTGCCTGAAGTTGGCATGCACGCTGAAAGGCAGAGTTGGATAAGCCCTGTGTTCCCTGCAGGTCACTGACAAACATCACAGTGTGATACGTGCTAGCCTAAGAGGGGACGGTGGTGCCTGCGGATGCTTGCAGAAGTTGCTTATGTAATTGGTGCTGAGGTGCAGTCAGGGCAGGCTTCTTGCAGGAAGTGGCTCTGAAAGGCTTTGGGTCATGAGTGGGTGTTAGCCGGTGGAAGCAGTGGGGTGACCATTGCTGTCTTAGAAAGTATTTTTAGGTTTTTGAAAAAATATTTTATTTTGATTTATTTATTTGAGAGAGAGATACAGAAATAGGCATGGAGAAAGACAGAGAGAGAGAGAGAGAGAGAGAGAGAGAGAGAGAGAGAGAGAGAGAATGGGTGCGCAAGGGCCTCCAGCCACTGCAAACGAACTCCAGATGCATACACCTCCTTGTGCATCTGGCTTACGTGGGTCCTGGGGAATCCATCCTCGAACCAGGGTCCTTAGGCTTCACAGGAAAACGCTTAACCTCTAAGCCATCTCTCTAGCTCGTTGTTTTGTTTTGTTTTGTTTTGTTTTGTTTTGTTTGTTTGTTGAGGTAGGGTCTCACTCTAGCCCAGGCTGACCTGGAATTCGCTACGTAGTCTCAGGGTGGTCCCCAACTCACGGCGATCCTCCTACCTCTGCCTCCTGAGTGCTGGGATGAAAGGCGTGTGCCACCATGCCCAGCTAACAAGGCCACCGAATAAGTCACACGGCTGCAAGAGCACAAGAGCTGAGTGGGCTGGTTGGTGTCAGCTCTTCCCTGGAGATGAAGTCGAGTTAGTGACTCCAGAACCCTGGCCTCGAAGCCCAGGGCTGCAGAGGGCATAGATTTTGAATGGCTTAACTAGAGAAAACTGGTCAGGGGTAGCTTTATGGATGGACCACGAAATGACTGAAAGAGAAGTGGGCTTCAGGAAGTCCAGCCAGAGCTTCAAAGACAGATGTTTTAGAGAGAAGAGCAGGTGTCCTTGCTGTTCCGGGGACAGAGCAAGGACACTTGCTATATCAGCAATATTTCTTTTTATTTTAATTAAAAAATATTTTGTTTATTTATTTATTTGAGAGAGAAAAAGAAGGAAGGAGAGAGAGAGAATGGGTGCACCACGCCAGGGCTAAATTTATAATTACATAATACGATCATTGGATGGGTCATTTTATTTTATTTTATTTTTAAAATTTATTTATTAGAGGGCTGGAGGGATGACTTAGCAGTTAAACGCTTGCCTATGAAGCCTAAGGACCCCGGTTCGAGGCTCGATTCTCTAGGACCCACATAAGCCAGATGCACAAGGGGGTGTATGCATCTGGAGTTCGTTTGCAGTGGCTAGAGGCCCTGGCACACCCATTCTCTCTCTCTCTCTCTCTCTCTCTCTCTCTCTCTCTCTACCTGCCTATTTCTGTATCTCTCTTTCTCAAATAAATAAATAAAAATAAAATATTTTTTAAAAAAGGAAAAAAAAGAAAAAAAATTTATTTATTAGAGAGAAGGGGGAGAGAGAATGGGCACGCCAGGGCCTCCAGCCACTGCAAACACACTCCAGACGCATGCGCCCCCTTGTGCATTTGGCTTAAATGGGTCCTGGGGAATCGAACCTGGGTCCTTTGGCTTTGCAGGCCAATGCCTTAACCGCTAAGCTATCGCTCCAGCCCACCAGCAGCATTTCTGAGGGCCCAGAACAAACGGACTCCATGGATAATCCTCAACCAGATATGCTGAAGCCTGCGCCCCTGACACTTAGCTCTCCTCTCCCGACACCTGGGATCTTCTTACCCTTTTCTTCTGACAGGGGTCACACGCAGTCCAGGAGGACCAGCTGGACACCTCGCAGTCGATGGGCATCGGGGTGGCATTCACGCTGCGCACCCGCCGGCTTTTAGCAAGGCTCCCGTTGTCTGCGTTTATCTCAAGGTCATGTGGAGCGGCACCTCTGAGGGCGGTCACAGAAAAACAAAAAAGAGAGAGAGAGAGTTTAAGAACCAGGAGAGAATTACATACGTATCCCACCACTCATCCATCCACTGAATATATGAATATATATATATGTATGTATACATATATGTGTATGTATGTATATGTATATGTGTGTGTATATATATATATATATATATATATATATATATATATATATTTATATTTATATTTATATTTATATATTTATATATAGTTTCTTGGTCATGTAAGCCATGCAGTTTATCTTTCCTGTACCAGTTAATTCATCAAACATTTACTGAACCCCCTCCCCCAAGGAAGTGCCTGATGTCTTGACTAGTAAGTGTGAACTTGAACTTGAACTTGAACAGTAGTGAACTTGGAGTGGAGACAGTTGCTGGCAGCTTGGTGGACTCTGATTTCTCAACCTTTTCTCCTTGAAACAAACAAACAAAATGATGGCCCAATCACACCTCTCTCCCATGCCTATTTCTGGGGTTCAAATGGACCGTCCATGGGCTAACACTTAACACACACTGAGGGATTATAGATATATTATAGACATATTGAAAACTCAAGCAATCACAGCTAGATGTGAATCTCCCCAGTTCACTCCCCATCTCTGGTTCTCCAGGTTTTTTCTTTTTCTTTTTCTTTTTTTTTTTTTTTTTCCGAGGTAGGGTCTCACTCTGGCCCAGGCTGACCTGGAATTAACTATGCAATCTCAGGGTAGCCTCGAACTTGCGGCCATCCTCCTATCTCTGCTTCCCGAGTGCTGGGATGAAAGGCGTGCGCCACCACACCCGGCCGTCTCCGTTTTACCCTCTGGAGAAAGACAGATCTGCACAAGATGGTCTTTCCAACTCCTCCACATGCTAACAGTCTATGAAACTTTGGCTGCCAATGGGCAATATTGAGGCGGTCAGGCTGCAGGGGATTCAGAGGTGTGTGCAACTCACAGCCTATCTTGGGATAGGAAACGAGAAACGTGCTGTGCATCTTAGCTATAGGGTGGTGCTGTACTGTGTAGGCAATATTTTGAATATTTTGAAGCATACAGGCCTCACCCATGGGCTTGAGGATATGTGCAGGCCTGGAGGGAGTTAGGAGAGCCTGATAGCTAGGTAGAAGCTGGGAGAGAGAGAGAGACAGAGAGAGAGAGAGAGAGAGAGAGAGAGAGAGAGAGAGAAGAGAGGGAGGAGTGGGGAAGGCCGTTCTCAGGAGGAAGGGATTGAAAATGATCTGTAAATGAATGGGGCAGAAGAGTGTTAGAGGGAGGAAAGTCTTTAGGTGGCTGCTGGCACCCTCCTGACTGCATGGGCAGTGGCGAGAGGACAGGAGAAGGATTGGGAAAGGTGGAGTTTTTTTCTTATTTTATTATTATTTATTTATTTGAGAGTGACAGATGGAGAGAGAGAAAGAGGCAGATAGATAGAGAATGGGCACGCCAGGGCCTGCAGCCCCTGCAAACAAACTCCAGAAGCATGCGCCACCTTGTGTATCTAGCTTACGTGGGTCCTGGGGAATTGAGCCTTGAACCTGGGTCCTTAGGCTTCACAGGTAAGTGCTTAACTGCTAAGCCATCTCTCCAGGCCCCTCTAAAAAGGTTTTAAAAAATATTTCATTTTATTTTATTTATTTGAGAGAGAGGCCAAGAGAGAGGGAGAGAAAGAATGGGCTCACCTGGGCCTCCAGCCACTGCAAATGAACTCCAGACTCATGCACCACCTTGTGCAGCTGGCTTACATGGGTTCTGGGGACTCGAACCTGAGTCCTTTGGCTTCGCAGGCACACGCCTTAACCACTAAGCCATCTCTCCAGCCCGTATTGTACATTTTAAATTTGCATGGGCTCCCCGCAAGAGTCACTGTAATTAATGTGTTCGAAAGGGAAGACCAGAGGGAGTGAGGGCTTGCTGAGGACTTGTGATCTGCGTTAAGGGCTGTCCGAGGTAACACCCCACGTCCTTATTTCTTCCCACGGCAATGCTAGAAAGCGGCCATGGCACACTGTCACCTGGACACACGTGACCAAAGATGACCACTGCTAAGCAACCAGTGTGAGGGGCTTTGCGGGGGGGGGGGTGGCTCTGAGGCCTGTCTGCCTGTCAGCTATGCCTTTTAGCCCATTTGCCCCACCCCAGGCATCCCCTCCTCATGGCTGGTTCCAAAATTAAGTCATTAGGGAGAACCTCTTAAAGTTTCCACCGGCTCTCGTCCCCAAACAAAGCCATTAACGACACATTCTCACTTGGCAGAAAGTCCTAAAATGAGGCTAATATTAACTACAGTGAACTCCACTTCCGTGAGCGCCCCAGAGACCAGCAAAAAAAGAAAATAAAATCAATTGCCTAGTGAAGTCGGATCTTTAACAAAAGGTCAAAGACTCTACTAGAAACCATAGGTGGATACTTGAAAGTTACTTTGAGGCAGGATGCGACAACCGGCGGGGGGCCTCAGAATGGGCGCCTGGCTGCTAATTTGCCCAGGTTTGACAAAACAATATTGTCCGCGTGTTGGTTTCTCTGACAGCTCTGCAGGGTACCCTCTTCCTATTTCAACTACAAAACAGTAACACTGTGAGTTGATTTTTTTTTTTTGTTTTGTTTTGCAACTATCCACCCAAGGTTCAGGGCCACGGTACAGAGTGAGTGGATAACTAATGTGCACAGAAGCTATTAAGAGTCACAATTATTTTCTTCTCGGAGATTTGAAAGCCTGCTAATGGGCAAGACGATCGCTTACAGACGCTAACTTGGAAAGATGTAGTTTTATAACCACCAGATCTCTCATTTTTGCACCCAGTTTTCCATTAAGGAGGTGGCAATATAATGAAGTAATCAGCCGGATAAATGGTATATTTGGAAATTACATTGTGGTTTATTAGTTCTACAAAATGCAAATCTAAACGAAGTGGCTAGCAGGACGTCGTGGCTTTAATTCCTGGGCATGGCATGGAGTCGTTTGAAGGACAGGTCCAACTGGCACCTCCCATTGGGGTTTGACGTGCCCCTTCCACTCTAGAAGTTTCTAAACAAATACAGCGCAAGGACGTACTGACCTACTGGCTTGAGTTTCGACATTGAGAAACCTTTTGATGGGGAAGGTCGATGAGCAAGAATAACAGAAGAGGCGAATGTGCCCAAATGATACGGGGCAACTTAACTCCATATCTTCTGAAAGGCCCAAGAACCAAAGTAACGCCATGACAGGCTTCAGCTGCCTTGCAGGCCTCAGGTTAGGTTCCCAGAATGTTAGTCAGAACAAACAGTCACTGGGAAAATCACACTAACCCAAAATAATGAGCCAATTAGACAAAACGAAGCAGCTGTTATACATTCCTCTGGCTTTGTATCTACAGATAAGTTTGCTTAACGTTCCTCAGCTGCTGTATAACCAATCAACTTGTAACATGTAAATTCATGGTAAATGTCAACCAATCATATTTAGAATTTCCCTTCTCTTTGTTTAAACCCAATAAAGCGTCTCCCAAAGCAGCTCGGGGCTCTTGCACAAATCCACTGCATCAGTGAAGTCAAGAGACCGAGCTTAAGCCTGAAATAAAGCCCTTTGCTTTTGCATATGTGTCTGGACTCTTTGGTAGCCTGGGGCGGGGGGGGGGAGCGCCATGAACTGGGCACTTCACTTCCTGTCTCACAAGTACATTATAAGCATGTGCGGAAATGTCATAATGAAGCCCCTGTGTACGAGGCAAAGCCCAAACCCTGTGTGTTAAATTTAAGAAGTAGATAAATAAATGAATTTTTAAAAAGCACACACTCATGGACTCACCCCACATGGACGATTGCTAATCGTTTGCCACAATGTATTTCCCTTTCTTTCTTTCTTTCTTTCTTTCTTTCTTTCTTTCTTTCTTTCTTTCTTTCTTCTTTTTGGTTTTTCGAGGTAGGGCCTCACTCTGATCCAGGCTAACCTGGAATTCACTATGTAGTCTCAGGGTGGCCTCGAACTCATGGCAATCCTCCTACCTCTGCCTCCCAAGTGCTGAGATTAAAGGCTTGCGCCACCACGCCTGGCTGTATTTTTAATTTCAATAACAAAATCACTATGAATTGACCATCTGAGTTTTCTACCAGCCCCACTCCCACTGGCCTTCCCTTTTCTTCAGAGGGGACACTGTCATGAATCTGTGTGTGTCCTTCTGGGTCCATCACACAGTCTGCATGCTAATGTGTGAAATGCCACATTGCTTTCTTTAGGCTGGGCCCACTGTTCCACAGGGTGCTTTCTGCCCGCTGCCAAGGGCAAAACACACTGATGTGTACAGAGATTCACGTCTCTGTCCTAGGACATTAATGATTTTGAGGGACATGGATATTTTATGAGTGTTTCACAGCGACTGCTGTTATCCACACTCTTACAGCAGCGACTGCAAACGCACACAATCTATGGAAGGGCTGGAACAGTGTGCTTTCCCTTGGGGTGCAGAGAAAATGCGGCTGCCAGCCTTACGACTTATATCTCTGGGTCCAGATCCCCCGCTTTCTTTCTAAGAGTCATCTGTGAGCAAAATACAGATGGAGCCATCAAGTACAGTAGGATTGGGTCAGCAGTAAATTTCAAGCCATCAGCTTTTATAGATTGGGATGCATCCGTGTGTTTTGGCTGCCCGTAGAAATGTACTGACACAACAACTTCCTTGTCACATACGACTCTTTAGGCAGCTACGTCCCTTAGCCGTCAGCGACTGCCACTTTGCTGGAAGGGGCAGCTTCTTGGGGGGAGGGAGGGCAGGTTTTCCCATCTCTCGTCTCTCTGCCAATCAAAGCAACATCTCAAGGTAGCACACGTATGGTCTTAGAGACCCTGGGAATAGCTGAAGGTCCAGCAGGTGAGGTGAGGCATAGGTGTACATAAAAGGTACAGTGAGCCGGGCGTGGTGGCGCACGCCTTTAATCCCAGCACTCGGGAGGCAGAGGTGGGAGGATCGCCGAGAGTTCGAGGCCACCCTGAGACTACATAGTGAATTCCAGGTCAGCCTGGACCAGAGTGAGACCCTACCTCGCAAAACCAAAAAAAAAAAAAAAAAAAAAGGTACAGTGAGAGGCAGAAAGACATTTGCACCCCCCAGAACTTGGTGAAAGCCTTATTCTGCTATGTATTGAGCAGCCCAGACAGATGCAATGCTGAGTGAGCTCGGAGTTCTTCCCCTGTGTAACTGTATAACTGCAGAACGGTAGGGTTGAAGCAAATGCCTGCCACAGAGTGACAATCAGTTATAATCAATCTGGCTACCGGACAATGTCACTGGATTGCCAAGAGTGAAGGGAAATGAAATCAAAAACAAAAAACAACTGCTCGGGAGGCAGAGGTAGGAGGATCGCCATGAGTTCGAGGCCACCCTGAGACTACATAGTGAATTCCAGGTCAGCCTGGGCTAGAGTGAGACCCTACCTTGAAAAACCAAATAAAATTTAAAAAAAACAAAAAACTGCCTTAGTTCATAGGAAGGATTAGGACATTTTCTGTTTCTGAACAGAGTTCCCTTCTTCAGCTCTGGTGTCTGAAATTCAGATGCATGCTCCCCTTGGGATTGGCGTCTGGGAACCCTGGGTGGAGAGTAATCTATTAAGCCTGGAATTAAGCACGAGTTGGAGACTCACTGAACCCGAGTCACTCCATCGTCCTCGGAGAGTCACTCAGCCCTTCCACAGAGTGAAAACAAGAGTCCTTGCCCACCCCAGCTCCTGGATGACATATCCGTGAGGTTTGTCCAGCCTGTATTCTGGCAAGCCCCAGGAACCCACCCCCCCTACTTCAAAGGGAACTTCCTGTCACATGAGTCCTCTACTGCTAGATCCATATCTCAGACCTTCAGTGTCTTCCCATCCCAGTGACAGGGTTTAACCTCCAGGGCTGCTTGCTCTTAGCTCACCATCTCTGCAGTCATAGTCATGAACTGTACCAAAACCTCTGGGACAAGCTAGACTCTCTCTCTCTCTCTCTCTCTCTCTCTCTCTCTCTCTCTCTCTCTCTCTCATACACACACACACCTCCTTGCTGCTCCCACGGCCTGGTGTGCCCTCTGTCCCCTATGCCAGGCCCTCTTTCTGGGAGATCTGCTCTCTCCCTCCCTTGCTTATAGCCTGGCCCTGTGCCTGGCTCCTTGTTTATCACTCCAGGCCCATAATTCCCTGGGGGCCCTGCAGGCTTCTCGTGCACACAAGACAGGACAAAGAAGGCCTTGGTGGTGCAGTTCAGCTCTGGACCAAGTTAAGAGAGTCGTGCTGAGCCTAATGGTCGATACTGGTGTGTGGTCGGTAGTAAAGATTCACAGCCCGGCTCTCAGCAGTGGTGCCTAATGGGGGATGAGTGCCCAGCGAGGCAGGGGACGCTGCTCACACTGCTGAGCGGCTGGGCCTGGAGGGCAGTTTGGCAGTAAGGAAAAGGAAAGACCTCCCAGTGTCTCTTCCCGTGTAGGCTACTCAAGCACTTCAGCACCTCACGGTGTGTGCTTCTTGGGCACAAGAGGGGTCTTCAGATTGCCAAGAAGCAGAACACTGCGCCAGAACCCAGCTTTGAGCCGCTGGTAAGATATTTCCTTTAGCATTTTTACATTCCATTTACAGAGAGTTAAATAAATACAGTATTTAACTGCGGGAACAAACATTTCTCTCTCCCTCCCTCTCTCTCTCTCTCTCTCTCTGTGTGTGTGTGTGTGTGTGTGTGTGTGTGTGTGTGTGTGTATGTGTGTGTTGAGGAAAGGAGAGAGAGTGATTCACTCCAAAAAGCTAAAACCTGGCTGACCATGGAGTAAGTCGCTACCACATATTTACATCATTCACACAAATTCCTTTCACATACATCAAACCTTCTTTTGCATATGGAGTCAGACCAAAGCTTTGTTCAGGATACAAAACATGCATCTTGTTCTTTCTCTGAACAGCCAAACGTACATTTAAATATGTCAGTTCTTGGGGGCTGGAGAGATGGCTTAGCAGTTAAGGCGCCTGCTTGCAAAGCCAAAGGACTCAGGTTCGACTCCCCAGGACCCATGAAAATCAGACGCACAAGGGGATGTACACACTTGGAGTTCATTTGCAGTGGCTGGAGGCCCTGGAGTGCCCATTCTCCCCGCCCCACACCTGCCTATTTCTGTATCTCTCTCAAATAAATAAATAAAAATTAAAAAAATATTAAATATGTCCGTTCTTAAGCCAGTCAGAGTTGGCCACTTGGTTGGTTCCATATTAATTCGAGGGGGGGGGTTGTTATTATTTTGCCAGACACATGCCCATTGCTCCTTTTCCCATGGACACGTGACCAAAGTCCATGTGCATTATGAGGCTCCAGGTGCCCTCCTGTCAGGTAATTGCACAGGGACCCGTTTATACCCGCCGCTTACCTTGAACCTGGCAAATGGAGACAACCCAGGGCTGTACACAGAAGACAAGCCTCTGCCAGTGTCCTCCAGGCCTGCATGCCACCTGTGCCTGTCCTCATGTCGTGTGGATGTGACAGGGGCTCCGGCAGGACTCACGGACGCATGGGAAGCCTGTTCAGTGAGGGCCGCCCTCACTGCGTTCTGTCGGCTCCCAGCAAAGAGCTCAGCAAAGCAAACACAGGCTTTGCACAGGCGGGAACATGCCTGTGACGCTGCCAACCAACCCCAAGGGGGAAAATTGTAGTCATTTTGCTCTTCGTTCTTAAGTGACGGTGCGCTCAACTTTAACAGCAGTACAAGCAGCTGATAGTCAGGCCGTCAGCACTGTGGCTGACAGGTTCACGCTGCCAGGGACCAAAGATTTTCATCAGCCACTTATGGGCTAACAGACCAGTTACTTTGCCTCTGTGTCCTACGGTGCCTCAGTTTCTTTCCCTGAAGATCGTGAAGATTCAATAAGTGAATGCAGATGTTCTGTTTTAACTAACTACCCGCAGGTCTGGAGTCGGATGAGACCCTTTTTGCGTCTTTCTAGCTAAGTGATTCTCAAGAGGCCAGCCCAATGGGTTCCAATTCTTCTTGTATGATTCACTAGCTGGGTGACCAGGGCAAGCACCAAGCCTGCCTACAGGTAACAATAGTGCTCACCTCACAGAGCTATGGTCAACAGTGCAGGAATATAAATATTCCTGGCATTTTGAACCTTGTCTGGCAGGTACCAATGTATTTCCTTTCTAAGTCATCCTGTATACTATTTATTTAAGTAGTTTATTTATTTAGAGACAGACAGACAGACAGACAGGGAGGGAGGGAGGGAGGGAGGGAGGGAGGGGAGCATGGGCATGCCAGAGCCTCTTGCCACTGCAAACGAACTCCAAACGCATGTACCACTTGGCGAACCTGGCTTTATTTGAGTGCTGGAAAATAGATCCTGGGCCTTTGGGCTTTGCAAGCAAGTGCCTTTTGCTGATGAACCATCTCTCCAGCCTTGAGATTTCTGATTCTATATTCTCAGACAAAAATTTCTGAGTTGGGAGAATCAGACGAGACACTTCATATGGAAATGCTACACAAACAGGCATTACACAAAATGGGAATTGAGGCTGGAGCAATGGCTTAGTGGTTAAGGTGCTTGCCTGTGAAGCCTAAGAATTTGCGTTTCACATCTCCAGGTCCCATGTAGCCAGACGCACAGTGATGCAAGCATGCAATGTCGCATATATGCACAAAGGGGCGCACGCGCCTGGAGTTCATTTGCAGTGGCTGAAGGCCCTGGCACACCCATTCTCTCTCTCTCTCAAAAAAATAAAAATAAAAATATAAACAATAGGGCTGGAGAAATGGCTTAGGCCGTTAAGTGGTTAAGGCGTTTGCCTGTGAAACCAAAGGACTCAGGTTCAATTCCCCAGGACCCATGTAAGCCAGATGCACAAGGGGGCGCATGTGTCTGGAGTTCATATGCAGTGGCTGGAGGCCCTGGTATGCTCATTCTCTCTCCCTCTCTCTGTCTCTAATACATAAATAAAAATAAAATCTTAAAAAAAAAAAAACAACAATAGGGCTGGAGAAATGGCTAAGTGGTTAAGGTGTTTGCCTGCAAAGCCAAAGGACCCAGGTTTGATTCCCCAGGATCCACGTAAGCCAGATGTACAAGGGGGTGCATGCATCTGGAGTTCGTTTGCAGTGGCTAAAGGCCCTGGCATGCCCATTCTTTCTGTCTCTCTCTCTCTTCTATCTCTCTCTCTCTTTCTGATTGCAAATAAATAAGTAAAATTTAAAAAATAAATATTAAAAAAACAGTAACTGTAAGAGGATCATTATCCAAAAATGTGTTACTGTGGTGATGTTGTTTCTGTCACTGTATTTAGGAGGAAATACACAAGGACCCTGACCGCAGTGGGGAGTGAAGACTTTGACCTCTGCTGGACTGTGTGAAGATCAGTTGGCGTTACTCACACCTGTGTGGAGCTGAGGACACACCTCTGCCCTCTACCTACCACCTATCTCACAATCTACGTCACAGAGACCAGACAGTGGTTCTTCTCCCAGAGCTGTGTTCAGCTAAGGAAGGCATCACCCCTGCCTCGGCAGTCAAGCTTTGTGAGATTAAAAAAAAAAAAATTCTTATTTTGATTTATTTATTTGAGAGAGAGAAAGAAAGAGGCAGAGAGGCACAGAGAGAGAGAACGGCTGAGCCAGAGCCTCCAGACACTGCAGATGAACTCCGGATGCGTGCGCCACCTTGTGCATCTTGCTTACGTGGGTCCTGGGGAATTGAACCTGGGTCCTTTGGCTTTGCAGGCAAGCATCTTAACCGCTGAGCCATCTCCCCAGCCCAAGTGTTGTGATTTGAGCGTGGATGGATGGGTATTCCACCTCCATCTTTCCATCGTACCAGACAGTTCGCAGGTCCTTCTGTCATCTCCCCACATTTCAAGGGGGCCCTAATGGAAAGCTCTCACAGAAGCAATTTTTAAAAATTTAATTAAATTAATTTATTTACAAGGAGAGATGTTGGGCTTTGCTAGTAACAGGCTGGTCCTGTGAGGAGGCTGGCCTGAACTATTGGACATGGTCAGGGGCCCTGGGCTGTAGGGTCACAGCTGGCCCTCTGTCAGGGGTCCCTGGCGACGGTGATTGCCTTCCCTATGTTGTAGGGGGCAGTGAGCTGTCATCGCCCAGAGTAGGCAGAACTGACAAGGCGCTCCCCCTAGATCCGAAAAGCTCTGACCATTCCATAAGTCAGACTTTGCCCCCCACAGTTCCTGACCTGTAGCTAGCTGCCCAAGAGACCCTCATGTGGCTAAAGTCACGTAGCCTTCTCACCCCCCACAGTTCTGAAGTCACAGCCTCCTGTTAATCTCTTCCGCCCTTCCCCCTACCTTCCCTTATCCTTCCCCCATAGCTTTGAAGTTACTAATCCTTCCTCTATCTAGATAACAGCCCATAAACTATGCATCCAATTGCCATTCAGTCTGTACGTGCCTCAACCTTCCCCAAGTGTTTATAAACCCACCCCCCCTTTGAATAAACGAGTGCTGTCCATCAGATGGTCTCCCGGGTGCTCATTGCCCTGTAATGTGTTCCTACTCACTCACCCACCCAGCCAGATGACCCTGCAGCTCACCTGGGACGTCGGTGGCCAACGACCCCGGGAATGGGAACAGAAGGAGACCCACAGAGAGAGAGAGAGAGATTGGAGACAGAGAGAATGGGAGCACCAGGGCCTCCAGCCACTGCAAACAAACTCTGGACACATGCACCCCCTGTGCATCTGGCTTACCTGGGTACTGGGGAATCGAACGTGGGTCCTTTGGCTTTGTAGGCAAGCACCTTGACCGCTAAGCCATCTCTCCAGCCCCAGAAGCAATTTTGAAATGGCACAATCCATGACAAAGCCCTGGAAGTGTTTCCCTAAGTGTCCACGAGCAGACTCGGGGTTGCTATTGTACATTTCAGTCCCAGCTTGCACTGGGGCATCATTGCACCCGCCTGTGATGTGAGAGACAAAGTGGGTGAATTCTAAGGCAGGCACCAAGTGCTGGCGACTCTTGGAAGTGCTTTCCTCATTTGCGGCGAGTGTGGGGGGATCAACTGATTGAAGTTCGAAGAGCATTAGTCAGAGTTAAGAAACAAATGTGCCACCCATAGAAGAATGAATGCTGGGTGAGGCCTTGGAAGGAGAGGTGACGTGCAATACACGAGGCTGGGCTAGAGAAAGGATGGTGTGATGTTTGATTCAGGTGTCCCCCATAAACTTAGGTGTTCTGAATGCTAGGTTTCCAGCTGATGGCCATTTGGGAATTCACACCTCCTGGAGGCGGTGTATTGTTGGGGGCAGGTTTATGGGTGTTATAGCCAGTGTCCCCATGCCAGTGTTGGGCACACTCTCCTGTTGCTGTTGTCCATGTGATGTTGGCCAGGAGGTGATGTCCACCCTCTGCTCATGCCATCGTTTTCCCTGCCATCGTGGAGTGTAAGCCTGTAAGCAAAAATAAACCTCTTTTTTTGTTTCCCACAAGCTGTTCTTGGTCGGGTGATTTCTGGTGGCAGTGCCAACCTGACTGCAACAGACGCAATGTTGTCACCAAATTACATTATTTTTCCAAGACTATCACCTGTAAGATGAAGACAGCGAGTGCTTAGTACCTGCTCCACAGGCTGTATTGAGGCCTGGATGTTTGAGACACGCAGCTCTTGGGCTGGAGAGATGGCTTAGTGGTTAAGGCGCTTACCTGCAAAACCAAAGGACCCAGGTTTGATTTCTCCATGACCCACGTAAGCCAGATGCACAAGGTGGTGCTCGCGTCTCGAGGGCTGGAGGCCCGGGCATGCCCATTCTCTCTCAAACAAATAAATAAAAGCTATTTAAAAAGTGAAAAAAGACACTCCAAAGCTCTCAACCTACTTTCAAAAATAAATTGGAATGCTTATCCATGCCAGGATTCCCGGCCTAACCAGCCCCACCACCTCCCTGTGTCTGGGGTTAGACATGCTGAAAGGAAATGGGGAAAGCCAGGGAGGAGGGCAGCGGTCCCCTCCCATTTACTGTGCCAGGAACACAAGCTTGGCTGTCCACCATACTGTGTGCGCTGCAGTAATCGTGAGCTCTAGCACGAGACACCATTACACCGCAGTCCCCAAGGATGCAGTTGACCTGAACTTTGACACGATTGATCGCCATAGTTAATCATTTGTAAACAAGCAGAAAATTGAGTTCCGAGAGAAATATCCCTGTCCGCCCCGTCAATGTGCACATGAAGACAGCCAAGTCCTTACACAGCCAATCTGCCCTTAGCTCAAGCACCTGAGCAGAAAGTTGTAAGTCTCTGGGCGAGCACTCACATGAGTAACCCTGTGCCCTCACCTCCCGCGTGCATAGTGTACCCACAGTGTGTGCCACGCAGCTAAATAGGACTCATTTCTCCCAACGTCACTTGAACAAGAAAGCCTTCCCAGCTGACTCTTTTGTGGTTCTTTGAACCCAGGTTCTAACAGAGATGCTGGAAATTTAACCTCATAGTGCCTCTTGGTAGTTCCAGATGTTCAAGGTTGTGGGCAACGGTGGCTTCAGGCTGTGGGGGTAGCAGACATTTCATGGTCAGGTTTTACTAATTTAAAAAATATTTTTAAAAATATTTTAAAAATCTTTTATTTTAAGCCGGGCGTGGTGGCGCATGCCTTTAATCCCAGCACTCGGGAGGCAGAGGTAGGAGGATCGCCAAGAGTTCGAGGCCACCCTGAGACTACATAGTTAATTCCAGGTCAGCCTGGGCCAGAGTGAGACACTACCTCAAAAAACAAAAACAAAAAAAACCTTTTATTTTAATTATTTGAGCAAGCAAGCAAGAGGGAGGGAGAATATAATTGCATACACCCATAATTATGATGTGGGTTAGTAGAAAACCAGGAGTTTTCCTGATTTCCCTGGGGGCAGTCGGAAAGGGAGGGGGCAATATGGGAACTTTGGGCTCCACCTGTGAACCCTCAAACCAAGGAGCAAAGAGGTGGAAGGGCCAAGTTTTTGCACTACGACACGATCACTCACATTGTGTAGAGTCACACAGGACTTCGACTCCCCAAGAATCTACCCCAAAGCTTAGTGGCTTCCACACTCAAGTGTATTACCATTCCTCACAATTAGGTAGGTGAAGAATTCAGGCTGGACACGTCGGGACTGCTCATCCCTTCTCAGTGATGTCTTCCGGGGCTGGAATCCGTTCACAGGTTTCTTCACTCAGCTCGGATACATGATGGCCAAGGGTTTGTTATAATGGATTGATCACAGCCTGGGTCTTCTAGTGACATCTTTTCCTCTGAGATGCCCTGTCCACTAGGGCAGCTGGACATCTTATGTGCAGTCCAGGGTTCCCAAACGCTTGAGTTGCTTTGTTCACATTCCGTGGGCTACGTTGGATCACACAGCAAGCCCAGATTCAGTGTGGGAGGGAGGTGCACAGGGGTCTGAAGACAGGGGGGGTGGGGCTCGTTGGAAGCCATCTTTAAAGACCAGTTATCACCCCTGGAAATAAATGATAGACTTAGGACACTATGTCAGTTGCACAGTTTGAACATGAAGCCATGAGACATTTTACTATCCTTCTTCCCGTAAGGTGTTTCCATCAGGTATTTTGGTCATGTCTATGCAAAATAATAATAATAATAATAATGAATAAATATATAAAATGGATACTTTGAGAACCGGGGTCACTGTCTTGATTAAGCCAGACTTTGTGGGACTGTGTTTCAGGAAGAATTTGGACACCTTTGGAGAAGTGGGTAAGAGAAAATCTAGAATGCTGTACAGAGAGCTGAACAGTTGACTCTGGTTATTTCTGGAGGTTTTAGGTGGACATGAGGACTCTTTTGGCAAATGGATTTCAAGCTGTTTGTGTTACATTTTGTCTGTGACCTGAGACTTCTAGTGAAGCAGAATTTAAAGTGAACGTATTCATTTAGTGAAGTTTTAAAAAGTATTTTATTCTATTTGTTTATTTGAGAGAGAGACACAGAGAGAGAGAGAGGCAGAGAGAGGGAGAGAAAGAATGGGCATGCCAGGGCCTCCAGCCACTGCAAACAAAATCCAGACGCTTGCGCCACCTAGTGGGCATGTGTGACCTGGTGCTTGCCTCACCTTTGTGCATCTGGCTTACGTGGGATCTGGAGAGTCGAACATGGGTCCTTGGGCTTTGCAGGCAAGCGCCTTAACTGCTAAGACATCTCTCCAGCCCCTGTAATCTTTCTCGAAAAGTCATAAGACCCCCCCCCCCACAGTGCATGGAAGTGGTGTGATCCAGAGACAGCACCTGAGGAAGATGACCAGGAGAACCCAAATGAGGACGGGTCAGAATATCTTAAAAGCAAATCGAGGGGCTGGAGAGACGGCTTAGCGGTTAAGGCGTTTGCCTGCAAAGCCAAAGGATCCCGGTTTGACCCTCCAGGACCCACATAAGCCATAACCCACAGGGTGGCACATGCGTCTGGAGTTTGTTTGCAGTGGCTGGAGGCCCCGGTGCACCCATCCTCTCTCTTTCCCTCTCTCTCTGCCTCTTTCAAATAAATAAAATAAAATAATAATAATTTAAAAAAGCCAATCGAAGCAGTATCTACCAGAAGCCATCCTTGCACGATACTTGCGTGTGTCCGGACACAAGTCACACCTCCTCTCTCACCTGCACAGGAAGAGGGCCATTTCTGGAGGACAGGGCGCCTGGGCAGCTCAGAGACCGGTGGATTGGCTGGGGCAGGGCAAGCTGTCGCACTCAGGTGGTCAAGCCGGAGTCGCCTGTACCTCTTTAGACACTGGAAGCCACCGATGGTCAGAGGCAGGTACGGAGCCTAAGTAGCTACAAAGCCCAGGAAGCCAAGCTAGCTTGTGCTGAATGACTTGTAGAATGAGGAGGCAAAGCCACTCCCATCCCCCACGTCTGGTGTCCTAATGCTCCCGAGGATGGGAGTGGCACAGCCTGTGAGTGTGTACCATGGAGCTTGCTCGTCGTTCCACACAGGCCTCTGATACTGGGGTTTCTTTCCAAGCTATTGGCCCAGGCCTCCCTAGTCGGCTCCAGAGTCAGCTCTGCTGGCTCTACCATCCGTGAATTCTGCAGTTTGACCGTCTTCAGGAAGATGTCAGTTTTACTCTATACCTAAGGCCTGGTCATCGCCATCCAGCCATCAGAGCCTCTGGCTTGAGGATTTGCAATTCTTTTTTTTTTTTTTTTTTTTTGAGGCAGGTCTCACTCTAGCCCAGGCTGACCTGGAATTCACTCTGTCATCTCAGGGCGGCTTCGAACTCTCTGAAATCCTCCTACCTCTGCCTCCTAAGTGCTGGGATGAAAGGCATGCACCTGGCTTTGCAGTTCTTTTTTAATAATTTAATTTAATTTAATTTTTTAAAATATATTTTATTAAGCCGGGCATGGTGGCGCACGCCTTTCATCCCAGCACTCGGGAGGCAGAGGTAGGAGGATCGCCCTGAGTTCGAGGCTATCCTGAGACTACATAGTTAATTCCAGGTCAGCCTGGAGCAGAGTGAGACCCTACCTCGAAAAACCAAATATATATATATATTTATTATTATTATGTGTGTATATATATATATATATATATATATATATATATATATATATATTTATTTATTTATTTATTTATTTATTTTGAGATAGAGAAAGAGGCAGAGAGAGAGACAGAGAGAGAGAGAGAATGAGCACACTAGGCTCTCCAGCCACTACAAACAAACTCCAGACGCATGCGCCCCCTTGTGCATCTGGCTTACGTGGGTCCTGGAGAATGTAACCGGGGTCCTTTGGCTTTGCAGGCAAATGCCTTAACGGCTAAGCCATCTCTCCAGCCCTGCAGTTCTTTTTTTAAAGACACACACATGCACGCACGCGCACGCACGCGCACGTGTGTGTATGTGATATGTAAGATATGTACATTTAAGACAGTGTATTGCTATGGTGTCACAGCTAACGTCAGTCTCAATATATAGTTAGTCCAGGCTGGCTAAGAACTTGTATTTTTAAGTTCCGGGATTATGTGCGTGCACTATCACGCACAATGAGGATGTGTGCTTTCGAGAGACAGTGCCCAAGAGTGGCACGCTGTGGGCATTTGAGCGTCTCCAGCCTGAGTAGACTGTCAGTCCCACCATTTGGCAGTATGTTCCTCTGGGCAACACGCGCTCCTCACTTGATCCTGAGGCGAGTGGCTGGGTGACGCTGTAACGATCAGGGACAGGAGATGTCAATTCCATGGGCCACGCTTAACACCTGGCAGGTGCTGCATATATTGCAGCTGCATTTCCTACCACAGCTATTACTGCCATTATCTGTCATTCTGTAGGGAGAGGGCCACACAAACACGCAATCATGCAACCGGGAGGGTTAATCAAAGGGCCCATTCTATCCCAAAGTGCCCCGTGGCCAGACGCTTAGTCAATTCTCAGAACGTTTGGCTTAAAAGTCCATCTGGAACATCCACTGGAATTCCCACCCCCCACCCAGCTGGGTGAGAAGAAAAAAAAATTAAATCAAATCAAATCCCGGGAGCTGAGCTCACGGTGTCAAATTCTGCAGCTTTCCCGTCCAATCCCACAGGTGGCCATGCAGAGAGCCGGCACCGCTAAATGCTGAATAATTGCCAGTGATGGTGAAGGCAGTCACGCCAGCACAAGGACAACAATAGCAGGTTTTCAAACTGGCCTCATAGTGACCACAAATAGGTGTCATCACGCGCTTCCCGTGGCGCTGGCAGAGACCCTCATTTGCCCCCAGCGGCTCTGACCCACTGGCAGAATCAGACTTCTGCAGAACTTTGGGGGAACTGAAAAGTGCCTGGCCCCCCCAGGCTGCTCTGCCACCCCTCACTTCTCCCAGTGTCCGTCTTTGTGGCAGGAGGAGAATGGGGGGGGGCGGGGAGGGAGGTGGGTGCTGAGGCGGGCAGCGGTCAGCCTTCAGTGGCCATTCCTTTGCCACGTTTCTTGTCAATACCTGTTGACATTTCCCTGAGTAATCGTTCCAGGCACCTCGGTATATTTCTTCATATCACCAGATAGATTAAAGGCGGGGGGACTCTATTGATTTTGTGGTTTCATGTGTGAAAGATCTAATCTTAATCCTCTGTTGTTCATTTTCCTTAACCTTTTAATAACATCACTATTGTTTCTGAGGCATGTTGTCACAGATAGATGCCATAGGCTGTTTTATTTTACGTGGGGGGAGGTGTGGGGGTGACCATGTTTTTGGAATAGTAATGATGATAAAATTTGTAAGGCACCACTGTCGTTTACAAAGCACTTTCCTGTATCAACTCACTGCCTCCCGATAGCAGTCCCGAGAAGCAGAGTCATTTGTTCATTTTGATTTATTTATGTTCCAAGTCTCTCCACGACATGAATTATGGTCAACGTCTGCCATGTCACAGACCCACACTGCCCAAGGTCACACAGCTCTCACACACTGCTCTGTGCAGCCGCAGACCATCTCTCTTTCATTTTTTTTAAAAAAAGTATTATTTATTTGGGGGGGGGCAAGAGGCAGAGAGAAAGAGAGAGAGAGAATGGGCACCTCAGGGCCTCCAGCCACTGCAAATGAACTCCAGACACTTACGCTCCCTTGTGCATCTGGCTTACGTGGGTCCTGGGGAATGAACTCCAGACACGTACTCTCCTTTGTGCATCTGGCTTACGTGGGTCCTGGGGAATCGAACCAGGGTCCTCAGGCTTCTCAAGCAAATGCCTTAACCGCTAAGCCAGCTTTCCAGCCCCATCTCTCTCTCTCTTTCTTGATGAAGACACTCTGTTTCAGTTTCCGGAACTGCCAAACCCCACCACCGCCCACCTACTTTCCCCCCTTTTTCTGGCACATCCAGGACTCAGAGAAATAAACTTATTTCTGGCATAGTTAGAGACCCTTTGATGAACTAACTTTCTTTGCATGTCTGGGGTGTCGGTTTGTGGTGGAGAATAAATCCAATAAGACAGTCTTGAAGTGGCCATAGTGCAAAGTCACAGCCCTGTGCATAAGAATCCTCCTTGCTCTGCTGAAAACTCCATCAGTGCAAAGCACCCGTGGCCTCTTGCGCCACCTAGTGGGCATGTGCGACCTTGCGCTTGCCTCACCTTTGTGCGTCTGGCTCACGTGGGGTCTGGAGAGTCAAACATGGGTCCTTAGGCTTCACAGGCAAGCACCTTCACAGCTAAGCCATCTCTCCAGCCCCCAAATTATACTTTTAAAAATCATATCAATTTTAAAACATTCTTCATGCCCTTGGGGTTGGATAATGCTGCTCCCAGAAGCCATAGGTTGTTAGAAGAAGATCCTAGTGCCAAGGGCTGGAGAATTTCCAGTGAGTTGTTGGTCAGGGAGATTCCCGAAACCTTCAAAACAATACAGGCCATTACCAATGCTCTTCATTGCCCACTAGGACTAATTGGTAAGAGCCTGTTGCTGAAGACAGTGTTGCAGGACGCTGAAAAAATCAAGCCGGAACTGAGCTGAAAAACCTCCTCTTTCCTAGCCAGCTGGAGTAGTGCTAGAAAGTGCTATGTACGCTGCCGGAGGAGAAAATTCAGCAACAGTTTTTGTTTTTTTTTAATGTTTGGAGAGAGACACAGAGAGAGACAGACAGAGAGAGGGAGGGGAGACAGATAGAGATGGGCATGCCAGCAGCCTCTCAGCTGCTGCAAACGAAATCCAGATGCGTGCGCCCCCTTGTGGTCAAGTGCGGCATTGCGCCCTTGTGTCACTGCATCTGGCTAAACGTGGGACCTGGAGATTGGAACGGGGTTCTTAGGCTTAGCAGGCAGGCCACTTAATTGCTAAGCCATCTCTCCAGCCCACAGCAACAGTTTTAACCAGCAGTGTGGATCCTGCAAGCGACCCAACTGGCCGTCAGGTGGGATGTTTCCACTGGTGCAAAAGTGCCATTTGCAGGTAACCAACTGCTCTTATTGGTTTTAGGTCCTCACTCTGTTAGAGGGAATTCTTGCCTGGCTTGGTAAACCTGGGAAACCTATTACTGTTATTTGGCTAAATAGATATGCTGATGCCTGTTAAAGTGCCCTCTACATATTTATGTTTATGCCCATAGGTTAATGCTGCTCTGGTCAGAGATACTTCTGTGGGGCAGATGGAAAGAATAACTGAGGAGACTCACCACACATCAAAGTGGCTGAGAGTAAGTGGCTGTTGAGTGGCCAGCACTAAATAAGACATCACCATAGTGGCTTCAAAGGCTCAGGGGACATGGTGGGAGGAGGACAAGAAGAACATAAGAACTGGAATGCTGCCTTCCAGACACAAGGTGGCCGCCATTGCATTTATGACCTCACAGAATGACTGTTATTACATGCACAAGACCTGCACAATATTGGACCCCTCAACGTTTCATCATGTATGATGGAGAAGGGCTAAGAAAAAAAGGACATCAATAGGCTGGAGAGATGGCTTAGTGGTTAAGGCACTTGCCTGCAAAGCCAAAGGACTCAGGTTCAATTCCCCGGGACCCACGTAAGCCAGATGCTCAAGGGGGCGCATGCATCTGGAATTCATCTGCAGTAGCTGGAGGCCCTGGAGCGCCCATTGTCACTTTCTCTTTGCCTCTTTCTCTCTCAACTAAATAAGTAAAATATAATGGTTTTTAAAAGACATCAAGATAGAAGGACTGTTTAGAAAGAAGAAGGGGCTCAGTGGAAAGGGGTGGAAGAGGAGGAGGAGTATAAGAATGTAGTAGGAGGGGATTATGATCAAAATACATAATATCCATGTAAGAAAAGTGTCAAAAAATTTTAATTCTTCAATGAAAAATTTGAGTGAGTCTATTTTGACATATTCTTATCAACAAACATCATCACTTTTTTGGTTCTTTTAAAATAATTAATTTTTTTTATTATTATTTTGTTTTCTGAGGTAGGGTCTCACTCTAGCTCAGGCTGACCTGAAATTCACTATGTAGTCTCAGGGTGGCCTTGAACTCATGATGCTCCTACTACTTCTGCCTCCCGAGTGCTGGGATTAAAGGTGTGCGCCACCATGCCCCACTTTTTAAATTTACTTTTTATTTATTAGAGAGCGAGAAGGAGAGAGAGAGAATGGGTGCGCCAGGGCCTCTAGCCACTGCAAAGGAAGTCCAGACGCATGCACTACCTTGTGCATCTAGCTTACGTGGGACATGGAGAATCAAACCTGGATCCTTAGGCTTTGCAGGCAAGTGCCTTAACTGCAAAGCCATCCTTCCAGCCCAGATAATCACTTTTAAAATTGCTGTTTTAAAATTGCTGTAATAGGTCAGCCTGGGCCAGAGTGAGACCCTACCTCGAAAAACCAAAAAAAAAAAAAAAAAAAAAAATTGCTGTAATTAATCCGATAGGAAAACACTACCTTATGTTAATGTGAACTTTTTTTTTTTTAATTTTTGAGGTAGGGTCTCGCTCTAGCCCAGGCTGACCTAGAATTTACTATGTAGTCTCAGGGTGGCCTCAAACTCACAGCGATCCTACCTCTGCCTCCCGAGTGCTGGGATTAAAGATGTGCACCACCATGCCTGGCAATGTGAACTTCTTTGATTAAAAAAATTTATTTAGGGCTGGAGAAATGGCTTAGCAGTTAAGGTGTTTGCCTGGAAAGCCAAAGGATCCCAGTTCGATTCTCCAGGACCCACGTAAGCCAGATGCACGAGGGCACATGCATCTAGAGTTCGTTTGCAGTGGCTAGAGGCCCTGGTGTGCCTATTCTCTCTCTCTCTGCCTCTTTCTCTCTCTCTCTCTCTCTCTCTTTGCTCGCAAATAAATAAATAAATAAATAATTTAAAATTTATTTATAATGACTCATGGTCGTTAAAGAGAATATAGGAAAACAGAATTTGAAATAGGACAATAAGGATGAAGGAGGAATGTGTTTTCTCCCGCTTGGTGCTACATCTATTGGGCTGACTTTCCAAGTCAGCAGAACCAAGCGTCCCCCATAGCAGACATTCCACAGATGTTTATTAAATGAACAAGCTGCTTTTTCCTGAATACCACAACAGACATGTCCCATGATTATAAAAACATCTACACGTATGCTTTGCACATTCAGAGAAGTGGGGACTTACCAAACTCACTGTTGTGAAATTGTATCTTGGGGCATGGCTTCATTGACTATACTACTTTATTTCAGCATGTTTGCTTGTGAAAGCTACCTCATTGCCATAATTTAACTAAAGGGTGCCCATTGGTGGAGCATTTAGTGGCATCTATTTTTTGCCTTTTACATTTCCTCTTCTTGGATGGTTTGTGTCCTTCATCAACTTCCTTTTCTAAGGAATTTATTTATTTGCAAGGAAAGAGAGAGGACAGAGGGGGAGGTGGGCGCACCAGGGCTTCCAGCCGCTGCAAACAAACTCCAGATGCATGCGCCACCTTGTGCATCTGGATTTATGTGGGTCCTGGGGGACTGAACCTGAAGCTAACAGGTTTGGCAAGTGCCTTTAACTGCCGAGCCATATCTCCAGCAGCTTTATCAGTTTCTTTATAAACAACCTATTTCCATATGCTTTTAGGAATTTTCCATATACTCGGGATAATAAGCCTTGATAACTTATAATGAATGATATAAATATTTCACATGGCTTTTCAATAATATATTTCTACAAATATATGTTTATAGTCATGACACAAATGTGGTAACTATACATTGCTCTTTCTATGTGACTAATAATTAATATAGCCTGTATATTTTCATGTTAATATAAGATGTATTCAATATTTTATTTACGTAGAATTTAATTAGCTTTGTCAAATGAGTCACGTGGTTAACTTATCCTAGTAACGTTTATCATCCCAGCTTCATTTACTGCAGAGTCTGTTTTATTTCCAGTGATACGAACGCATTCAGTCATACATTAATTTCATGGTCATATCTCCATATATTGTTTCATTAATCATTCTATTCTTTGTCCTATGTCAAACACTTAAAATTACTTTGGATTTATTTTTGTATAAGTTTAACCTTGTGACATTAAATTTTTTCTTAAATATGCTCACGTTTTTATCTTTATGATTATGAATGTGAAATGTGAAATATAATTAAAGTTACAGTGTAGAGATTCTGATAAGCATTGTGTTAGGTTACACATTTTTAAGGGAGAATTGATATTTTCATGATGTTGGCCCTTCCTCTTTCAATTTGTTCAGTTACTTTATGCCTTTGAAAAGGTTTTTCATATTATTGTTTTTTTCTTTAGCTCTTACAGTTTCAGTATTAATTTTTTTACTGGATGTTTTGTTTTGATGCAATTATTAATGAAATATATTTTTCCAGTAAGTCCTTTAATGGGCTATTTATAGTGACATAGAAAATACTGTTATGCATATATATGTTTAAACTAACCACCTTAAAGTCCATACTAGTTCTTATAATTTGTGACAGGTATTTCCTGTTATATAATATTATGTACACATGCTGGTAAAGTTTCACCTTGTGAAAATTATCAGAATCAAAATCGTCTGTTGTGGACTGGAGAGATGGCTTAGCCATTAAGGCACTTGCCTGCAAAGCCAAAGGACCTAGGTTTGATTTCCCAGAAACCCACGTATAGCCAGATGCACAAGGTGGCTCATGCGTCTGGAGTTCGTTTGCAGTGGCTGGAGGCCATGGCGCACCCATGCTTTCTTTATCTGCCTCTCTCTCTCTCTCTCTTGCTGCTTCTTTTCTCTCTCTCTCTCAAATAAATAAGTAAATAAATAATATTAAAAACCCTTCTCCCCGCAACACACACGTCACACACAAAGCTAGGAGGGATCTCATGAGTAAGTGCCTGATGATGACTTTCACAAGACAAACATACGTGTGCAAAGCCCACTGCAAACTCACACAGGAAATACTGTCACAAGGGTGTCTGTCCAGTAACAATCTGGACCACCCTGGATTATTGCCTCTAAGCTTAGGTGAGCGTCCTCATTTTCTGCTTGGAAGCATCTCTTCCCGCTGTCCCCTTTGAATGTGCTTGTGGGGCTTCCCCATGACATGCAAATTCCACCATGCAACGTTCCTTGCTTATTCCCAGTTCAAGATCATTATTTGGGGGGCTGGAGAGATGGCTTAGCGGTTAAGTGCTTGCCTGTGAAGTGTAAGGACTCTGGTTCGAGGATCGATTCCCCAGGACCCACATAAGCCTGATGCACAAAGTGGCGCATGCATTTGGAGTTTATTTGCAGTGGCCCTGGTGTGCCCATTCTCTCTCTCTCTGTTGCTCTCAAATAAAATAAAATAAAATAAAATATCATTATTTTGCAGTAAGACTCTCTGTTGGTTATTTAGGCAGACAGCATTTAAACACATGATTTCTTTTCTTTTCTTTTCTGTCTGCGTTGCAGCATTGTATTGCTTTAAATTGTAGGACATTGTTAATGACAGAGCAACAGTTGACTTCGAACTTGAATGGGGACCCTCAAGTTTTGCTAACTTCCATATTGGCTATTGGTTTGAGATGAATGTTTTTTAGCATGCAAAGGAAATATTAGTATACTCTAGTTTCTAATCTTCTCTCCTATTTCTTTCTCTCTCTCTTTCTCCCTCCCTCCTGCTGTCCTGGAACTCTCTCTGTAGTCCCAGGCTGGCCTTGAACTCACAGTGATCCTCCTCCTTCTGCCTCCCAAGTGCTGGGATTAAAGGCATATACAACCCCACATGGCTTTTTTTGATATTTAAATGATAATTATTTTTTAGTTTTATTTATTTGAGAAAGAGAGAAAGAGAGGGAGTAGAAGGGAAAGAGGGAATGGGTGCGCCAGGGCCTGGTGCCACTGCAAACGAACTCAAAATGCATGCGCCACCTTGTGCATCTGGTTTCCATGGGTCCTGGGGAATTGAACTGGGGTCCTTTTGGCAAATGTCTTAACCATTAAGCCATCTTCTCCAGCCCACATCTCTCTCTCTCTCTTTTTGTGAATAAATCTGTGACACGTTTTTGCTTTAAGCTTTGGTAATGAGAAATTTCAAAGATATACATGTATACTCCTTCGTCTTTCTTTGGTTATACAGAAGCTGACAATCGGCATGCCTTTCTGCACATTTTTGGGCTGACTGTGCTGGGATAATAGATGGGAAATGATAAAATACAAAGTGAAAACTTAAAGGATGGGACAAGCCACAGCATCTGATCTGCTTTGATAGTAACAACGGGCATTGTGGTGAACATTTACTTGGCTCGGGATGGAATTATCCAATGTATTTCTCATGACTGCTCTCACCTTTTTTTTTTTTTTTTTTTTTTTTTTTTTGGAGAGACACAGAGAGAGACAGACAGAGAGGGGGAGACAGATAGAGATGGGCGTGCCAGCAGTCTCTCAGCTGCTGAGAACAAAATCCAGATGCATGTGCCCCCTTGTGGTCAAGTGCAGCATTGCGCCCTTGTGTCACTTTGCATCTGGCTAAACGTGGGACCTGGAAATTGGAACCGCTGGAGATTGGAACCAGTGTTCTCAGGCTTAGGAGACAGGCGCCTTAACCGCTAAGCCATCTCTCCAGCCCTACCCTCACTTTTACATGTGGGTGAACCAAATTCTCGAGAACTCAAGTGACATGTCATCTGAACAACGTGCAAATCAAGATAGTGAAAGAAAAGTAGTAAGGGTCCGGCTACCTCCCTGGCTTGAAACCTTGGTCTGATGTTAATGGGGCTAATCACTGATTGAGGCTCCTTTTATTTCTGGTTTATGCTAGGATGAGCTTTATCCTGGAGGAATGGGCATAGTTGAGGAGGGTTCCCACCTTTTTCATTGTTTCTGTTCATTAATCACTAACTTCCTGGATTCTTGAGCTCATGACCCCGAGGTACAGGTGAGTGGCTGACCTATAATGTGAAAGGAGAGAGACTCAGGTGCCCGTTACCCACCCACAGGCAAGGTGCAATCGGGTGTTACAAGTGAACCGTGGAGAAAGACATCTGGTATTTTACTGTTGACAATGTGCCAGCCCTAAGACCTGCTCATTTCCGCCCCCCCGCCCCCAGCCACGGCTGCCTCCTGCCACTGCAGCAGGTGACCCCGGGGTGAATGACAGACGTGGCAAGAGGTTGTTCAGAAGATTAAAGACCCAAGTCACCAGAGGCTGCCCGTCTTGCAAGACTATTTAGACATTTTCCACTCGGCAGTCATTAATATGGGGGGGGGGGTCCCTCTTCACATCTGTGGACCTTGGAAGAGAAAGTCTTGAAATTAAATATTCAATGGACTAGGTATACTACTAGCTCCCCCTTTCATTTAAAATGACTACAGCCGTTTTACTTAGGAATCAACTGATCCTAGCCGGGTGTGGTGGCACGTGCCTTTAATCCCAGCACATGGGAGGCAGAAAGAGGTAGGAGGATCGCCATGAGTTCGAGGCCACCCTGAGACTACATAGTGAATTCCAGCTCAGGCTGAGCTAGAGTGAGACCCTACCTCAAAAAACTAAAAAAATAAAAATAAAAAAGAGAGAGAGAGAGAGAGAGGGAAAAGGAATCAACTGATCCAATATAGAAGTTACATGGTATGGTTTTTCTAATATAATATACATAGTTTATTTATTTACTTTTTTATTGACAGCTTCCCTACTTACAAACAATAAACCATGATCATTCCCTCTTTCCTCTCCCCCACTTTCCCCTTCACAAATCCACATTCCATCATATCCCCTCCCTCTCTCCGTTAGTCTTTCTTTTATTTGGATGCCATTGTCTTGTTCTCCTCTCAGGAGGGCTGTGTAAATGTAGCTCCAGGCACTATACACCTAGTTTTGAATTGAATTCTGGAAACATTTTAGAGACGGTCCAAGAGAAGTTGACCTTAAAGTCGGAGGCACGGACAGGGGAGACAGGATGGGGACTCAGCTGCAGGGACAGTGGTGCCTCTGCCGAGCTCTTTTCCATCAACCCACCCACAGCTTTTGCAGAATTCTGAGGTTCCATTTCCCAACCTGTGAGGTGGGAGGGTGCGTCCTTAACTTAAAGGCTTGGCATTCAAGTCTGCGCATGTCAGCCATGAGAGGGTGGCGAGTCAGAACAGGGAAGGACAGCGCTGGGCGTGGCGAGGGCACACACCTGCCATCTATTATTCCCCTTTGAAGCAGAATTCTGAGAACTCGTCATTCCGTGGCTGGGAAACTCTTTATAGGGTGTTCCTCCCCTCCCATCTTTCAGGTGCCCTTGCTCACGTATCCCTTGAATTTAACCGTCTTTTTAAAAGCTATCAAAACCTCGCAGGTTGATTTCAATGAAACCTGCTTTTAATTCTAGGCATTTCTTTTTTCCTGCCGTCACTCCAAGTAAAACAACAACAAAAAAACATTCACTGTCAAAACAAGAAGGGTCTGCTCTCAAGCACAGAATTAAGAGCAGCTATGTCTGCCCGATGTATTTTGGCATACACCTAGCAGTTAAATAGGCCACCTTTGAATTTGTCACTTCTTTAAGATTCACCTAGGCTGGCAAAATAAATCCCCAGGGCTTGGTTTCAGCTAAACTTGAACCAGTTAGACAGAAAGACTTGCTTATTTATTTTCTTTAGGCAAGCCCAACAGACTGGCCTTTTTTTTTTTTTTGAGAGAGTGAGAGTGAGAAAGAGAGCAAGACTGAGAGAGAGAGAAAGAATTGGCACGCCAGGGCCTCCAGCCACTGCAATTGAACTCCAGATGTGTGCGCCATCTTGTGCAGCCTTGTGTGTTTGCGTCACCTTGTGTGTCTGGCTTATGTGGGATCTGAAGAGTTGACTATAGGTCCTTAGGCTTTGCAGGCAAGCACCTTACCCACTAAACCATCTCTCCAGCTCCATTTATTTATTTATTTATTTATTTATTTATTTATTTATTTATTTTGTATCCTTCATATGTCCACCTTGTCTCAGGCACCTAGTAAGGAACTAACCGTGTACCTAAGCAAGCTCAGGGGTAGCAATTAGTTGTCTTTTATTTTTACCTGAACCTGGAAAATTTAGCAAACAAACTTATTATTAACAATCACGCAGAGGTCTGTGATGAGACAAACAGGTCAGTATGTACAGGCCAACAAACCTATTTCAAACAGTGACTATTCAATTATTTTAAAATATTTTTATTTATTTATTTATTTGCAAGCAGAGAGAGGCAAGCAGAATGTGCACACCAGGGCCTCCAGCCACTGTAAACGAACTCCAGGCATGCGTCCCGTTGTGCATCTGGCATTATTTGGGTACTAAGGAATCAAACCTCAGTCGTTAGGCTTTTTAGGCAAGCTCCTTAACTACTGAGCTCTCTCTCCAGCCCACTATCCAATGATTTGGTTTTTTTTTTTTTTTGGTTTTTCGAGGTAGGGTCTCACTCTAGTTCAGGCTGACCTGGAGTTCACTCTGTATTCTCAGGGTGGCCTCAAACTCACGGCTATCCTCCTACCTCTGCCTCCCGAGTGCTGGGATTAAAGGCGTGCGCCACCACGTCCGGCTATCCAATGATTTTTAAAGCCATAATTGACTACAAGAAACTAGAAGAAAGAGGATCAAATTCAATTCCACTCTGCCATGTGTAGGATGGGAAAGTTGATTTATCTGTATACCAATTTCTTTCTTTTTCTTTTCTTTTTCTTTTTTTTTTTTTTTTTTTTTTTTTTTTTTTTTTTTTGAGGTAGGGTCTCACTGTAGCTTAGGCTGACCTGGAATTCACTATGTAGTCTCAGGGTGGCCTCAAACTCATGGTGATCCTCCTACCTCTGCTTTCTGAGTGCTGGGATTAAAGGCATGCACCACCACACCCAGCTCCAGGGTTTTAAAAAATATTTTATTTTTATTTATTTATTTGTGTGTGTGTGTGTGTGTGTGTGTGAGAGAGAGAGAGAGAGAGAGAGAGAGGGAGAGAATTGGTGTGCCAGGGCCTCCAGCCACTGCAAACGAACTCTGGATGCATGTGCCACCTTGTGCATCTGGCTTACATGGGTCCTGGAGAATAGAGCCTCGAACTGGAGTCCTTCGGCTTCACAGGCAAGCACTTAACTGCCAAGCCATCTCTCCAGCCTCCAGTTTCTTTATCTATGTATTAATATACTATGCTATAGTAGTCTGATTATGGAAAAATCCCCCTCATAGTCTCATGTGTTTGGGATTAAGCCTCTGACTCATTCCCCAGCTGGTGACAGTTTGCGAGGTAGAGCCCCACTGAGAGGAGTGGTATAGCCCTCGACCACACTCAGTGCTACCTCCCAGCTGTTGTGGCAAGATCGGATGCCCACTTTCAGCCGTGCTTTCTCCACCATAATGAAACTTCCTCTGATGACTGTAAGATAAAATAAACCCTTTCCTCCCATTTCCTAGCCCAGCCATGACAAGGTACTTACGCACTTTCTCTGAATTGCTTGGCAAACTGAGGCAAGGGACAGAACGCCTCTAGTACTTACCAGGCACATTATCAGTTGCTGAGGAAGCACACGGTAGGGCGAACGTTCAGAAAAGCTTCTGTAACTGCTTCGAGTTCTCCACCTAGGATTTACGCTCTCTTCCAGCACAGAGGCTGTTTCTTCTGGATGCCCTCAATGTATTTTGCCATGCTAAGCCAGTTTCTAGCAAAATGAATGTATAGCATCCAAGCCAGGTTCTCCAGATTCTCTCCTTTTTATTTTAAAGTTACTGATCCCATCTGTGTAATACCTTCAGTGTAACAACACCAGCTGCGGGTTAACGTTGCTTATGAAAACATTAACACCACCATTGCTAAACGGAAGTAGGTTTTGGCGGCTGGGGAAATGGCTTAGTGGTTAAAGCATTGGCCTGAGAAGCCTAAGGGCCCTGGTTCGATTCCCAGGACCCACGTAAGAACAAGGGAGGCACATGTGTGTGGAGTTCTTTTTCAGTGGCTAGAGGCCCTGGCATGCCCATTCTCTTTCTCTCTCAAATAAATAAATAAAAATTTTAAAAAAGAAGTAGGTTTTGGCATCTCAATGACCTAATTATTGTGTGTGATTTTGTTCTCTATTGGGTCCATGAACTTATCTAGTTACAAAAAGAAGCAAAAACCACATATACATAAACATATACATAAACATATGTACACTTTTATATGCAGATATACTGTTTTGGCATATATTAATATGTTTCCCCTCTCCATATTTAGACTTAAAAATTATGAATGTATGGGGCAAGGGAATAAATATAAACGCTTCCTTCTTTAAGACTCTTAAAGCCAAAGACCTTCAAATGAAAAATGAGGAATTCAATGACAGCCTAGATTCACCTTGGCTTTCCAATCCACAGTGCAGCAGGCTTTTTTTCTGTTTTTTTTTTTTTTTTTTTCAGAAGACAGCAGTTTATAAAAGGCTCTTCCCAGTTTTGAAAGCTGCGTGCTCAGGCTGGCTGGATAGGTCAGTGGTTAAAGTCGCTTGTTTGCAAAGCCTGATAACCTGGGGTTCAATTCTCTAGTACCCATGTAAAGCCAGATGCACAAAGTGGCACTTAGAGTGGCAGGAGCTTGCTTGTTCTGCTGGAAACTCAAGACATAAATAAACAGTCCTCTTTAATCCATCGCCTGGTCACCCCTCAAAGAAAACCAGGCCAAGCAGTTGTTCTCAAACAAGTTTATTTGTAACAGTTTTACATGGCATGTTACAGAGATCAATGGAAAGTTTCTAAAAATTTTTGCTGTTTTGTTGAATGTGTTTTACATAAAGTTAAAAAATAATGAGTCCATATATGTTAACAAACTGTCATCTGAGGTTAGGTTAAAGTAGGTCTACAAACGTACTTCAACAATCGTTTTCTCTTTCTCCTCTGTATTAAAAAAATATGGGGCTGGAGAGATGGCTTAGCGGTGAAGGCGCCTGCCTGCTAAGCCTAAGAACGACCGTTCGATTCTCCAGGTCCCACGTTTAGCCAGATGCAAAAAGTGATGCAAGGGCGCAATGCCACACTTGCCCACAAGGGGGTGCATGCGCCTGGAGTTTGTTCACAGCGGCTGAGAGGCTGCTGGTGCACCCATTCTCTATCTCTCTCTGCCTCTTCCTCCTCTCTCTCTCTCTCTCAAAAAAAAAATATGTGTCAGAAACGCAGAAAATGAAATGAACCAAACCCACAGAGTAAACATTGTTCTAAAAGAAGGTGCCTGGTACATCACATTGCAGACACTGGGATGAGTACGAGCTATCAAAAAAAGTCTTGAGGCATGTAAAGATTGAAGAGCTATGGGGAAAGGGGAACAGTATGACAGGTGGCGTTTCCCTGGTTTCAAAATTTAAAGTGACAGACTGAGTGCTAGTGAAGGGGGAGGAAGTAGCTGCTGTGCACATGGAATTTCTGTGGATCCTACCAGAACTGTGCAGACTTGGTCTTGGCACCTCAGCACATTTTTAGGGCATGTCACTGTTTTCCTCAGATAGAGCACAGTGCTTCTGGGCTCACCCAGTGGTACTTGCTTAAAACAAACAAACAAACAAACAGACAAACAAACAAACAAAAACCAACAACCATAATAACAACAACAACAACAAAAAAATCAGAATTCTGCCAGTGAGACTACAGATGGCAGTTTGAAACCTCAATTTTATTTACCTCCCTTTAACCTCTTCTTGACGTTCACAGCCAATCACGTGTTCAAGGCATGATGACAAGTCCACTGCGCCGTCACCTCCCACTATAAAGTTGACTGCAGATGGTGTGCCTCCTGAAGCAGGAACCCCCACCGGGGGCTCATTTTGACTGTGTTGGAAGCAACCCAGAAGGATGGTTAGTTAAGGGAGGGGACAGCGCAGGATCAACTCGGCCAGCCACACAGAAGGACCAAAGAGCACCACTTACGCAGCGTCAGCATCATGGACACCTCAGCCATTAAAGCAGTTTCCTTGTGGGATCCCCCTGTCTGATCAGCACCCCACAACAGCTGGCAGTGCTCAGTGCTACAGAAATCCTGCACGGTCACATGGTGGCTTCAGAGGGCGGTAAACAGCCTTTCCACTTGCCTACTTCTTGAGGTCTTCATAGCAGGATGGCATTGACAAACATTCGCTAATGGACCTCAGAAAAATCATATTCCCATGACCTGATCGTGTAAAATGTGGAATTCAAATAACACCAATTACGTGGCTGTATCGCCTTTGTGTGTGTGTGTGTGTGTGTGTGTGTGTGTGAGTAACAACCACCTTAAGATCAATGTTCCAAATCGGTTTAGTGTATATTGCTATAGAACATCCAGAGCGTTGAGACGTTGAGAATTCTGCTTTCCAAATTTTCAAATCAAGTAAATAGTGGTGACCCCCTCCAAATCGAATCACACGAGTTTTCAGTTGTTTTCTTCGAGTTCAGCCACTAAATCTGACATGCCGTAACTGCCTAGGAACATCAGGAAAAGACGTCTCTGATTGCTTTAACAATTCTCTAGAGGGCAAAAATATATAGATTCTTTATGAAAGTCATGTGCTAAACATACAAACCAAACACTGCACTTTTTTTTTTTTTTAAATCCCATAAGTAAAAACAGCTTAAGTCTTTCTGTCTTTCTGTACAATCGGTCCTAGGGATTGGTGCAGAAGTAGGTGGGATTGGACAGGTGGGGGGGTTCCGGGAATCTGAGGGCAAGCCTTATAAAACGTGAGTTCTCTCTTCTTATTTTGGGCTTCAAGTAGGGACTCTCTAGGACAAGCCAGACAAGGAACCTCTGCCCCTCCCTGCCCACCAGTTGCTGATTTGACCCACTGACCCTGCCAGCTGTTTCTGAGCACTCTGGCTTCTGGCCATACACTCCAAGAACAAACCCTGGAGAGTAAGCCCTATCCATCCAAATTTGCCACACCTTACGCTCAGTCTGCGACCTTCTCTACAGTGTAATGGCACTATTAAAAGTGTTTTCATTAACATTTATATTTACAAAAAGAAATGACAATTTTTTTTTCATTAGAACTCCTTAAAGCCATTTCCCTTAAACATTTAAAGAGTTTAATGGTAAGTTTTTTTTCAAGTTATAAAATAAAAATCCCCATTTGAATTTTCTTGATGTACAAAAAAGAGATAAAGATGAACCATTCTGACCACAGCATCAGTTTATCATATTGAATATTTATATCACCATTGTTCTATTAGAAAGTTGGTTTTTTTTTTTTTAAGATCCAAAATCACATTACCAGAATTGTACCAGAATTATTTGGCAAATGACTTTTCTTTGAAAATGGCACAAAGACACTTGTCTGCACAGTATCTCTGCAGCGTAGCATCAGAAAAATAAAACATCATATCTTATTGTAGTCAGAGTTCAGAGCTTCTTAGGAAATCCGATGCCTTTTCCATCTTCCTCATTAGTGGGAGGTGATGTCCTTTCCTACTCAGAGAACGAGGGTGGCTTTAACCAAAAAACCGTTTCTTCCTCAGCAGGAAAGCAGGATTAGCTAACGGGTTGTTTTGGCAACGGTCTTAATCGCAATACAGAACCAACTATTTATTCCTTTTGTGATTTCAAGTTAATTCACTTCATAAGAGGCTTCGTTTATCCCCCCCCACCCCAGGTAGGTTTCTTCACCCATATCTTTAAAAATAAAATAAAATAAAAGGTTCAAAGCAACACGAAAAATTGTACACCCATCAATTTTCAAACATGACAAAGAAAAGGGGTAGACGGACTGGCAGAAAACGTCCTGTGAGCAATGAAAAACACATCACGTATAGCAAAAAAATGTTGATAGAGGCCCTTGTGGTCCCAGAGGATCCCTTGCTTCTGCCTAAAGGGAGTCGGTGCCAACCTTGCTGTTATTCTTTGATTGGGCCACTCCATGCTGCCATCTCTACAAGTGGCCAACGGGTAGCAGAGCTGTGGCCTCCTATCCCAGGTCATCTTAAACATAGCCCAGAGGACTCAGACAAGCACCTGCTCGATTGCTGATTGAACACTGGGTGCTGGGGTTTGTCTGTCTGTTTGTTGTTGTTGTTGTTTTTTTTTTTGAAAGATACTTTTGTAGTGCTTGCTGTGTGTTTGTTCTTGTGCTGCCATTGGTTGTCAAAAAACAAAAACAAAACAAAACACTCAGTTTCCTCTTTGGAGCAAGTTCCACCGGGCAACTGTGAAGTTCTTTGTGGGATGAGGTGAGGTGAGAGGTCAGGAGAGCCTGTTGTGACATGGACTTCCGTGCCGGTGTCACTGCTATTTCGTACGTCTGTTGATCTGCGCATAGAGAGGCCCGGGCTCCTGTAGACGGAAGCAATAGTGTCAGACGTGATGGCTTTAGGAAAGAGGGTTTTGGGAATGAAGACAGAAAGAAAAGGCGACAGCAAGAGGATGAATGACCTTCGGTTCTTTTTGTGCTACCCGATTGTGGCCCGTGTCACTGGGGCCACATTTGTGTCACCGCTAAGTTTGACTTTATCCGGGTCTGTCATTGGTTTTGGAGCTCATTCCTGCTAGAGAAACAGGCAGCATGGCACAGTAGAGAAAGTAGAGAAAGTAGTGAGAGCTGGATATGTGTCCGTACTGAGCCTCGGTTTCTTCAACCACACTGTGGGAAGAGGACGTTTATCCTGCAGAATTCTTTGATTTTTATTTTATTTTAAAGGTGTTTTTTTAATTAAAAAAAAAATTTTTTTTTTTTTTAGAGAGACACAGAGAGAGAGGGAGAGGGAGACAGATAGAGATGGGCGCACCAGCAGTCTCTCAGCTGCTGTGAACGAAATCCAGATGCGTGTGCCCCCTTGTGGTCAAGTGCGGCATTGCGCCCTTGTGCCACTTTGCATCTGGCTAAGCATGGGACCTGAAGATTGGAACTGGCGTTCTTAGGCTTAGGAGGCAGGCGCCTTAACGGCTAAACCATCTCTCCAGCCCTAAAGGTGATTAAAAAAAAATTATTTATTTGCAAGCAGAGCTAGAGAGATAGAAGAGAGACAGACAGAGAGAGAATTGGCACACCAGGGCCTCCAGCCATTGCAAACGAACTCCAGATGTATGCGCTCCCTTGTGCATCTGGCTTACGTGGGTCCTGGGGAATAGAACCTGGGTCCTTTGGCTTGGCAGGCAAATGCCTTAACCGCTAAGCCATCCGTCTAGCCCATATCCTGCAGAATTCTTGAAGAGGGTAGAGATCACCCCCCGAAATCACTGAGTGGAATATATGGCTGTCCTGGAGGGGAGGGGAGAGGAGGGAAGGGAAGAGACAGGGAAGCGAGCAGGGAAGGAGAATTCCGTCTGTCTGTAGAGTGCTTACAGATGGAGAATCCATGTAAGAGTAGAACCCAGGACTGACCACCATCAGGGACTGGACATTTTTTCTCTAGGACTTGGTCAGGAAGAAAGAACGTCTGTCTCTTAAGTCACCCTGTTCTGTAATATAGTACAGAGTCTGCTCCTCCACCACCCACCCACAGATGTCACTAAAGAATGAGTGCAGGGCTGGAGAGATGGCTTGGCGGTTAAGACACTTGCCTGCAAAGCCTAAGGACCCTAGTTCCATTCCCCAGGACCCACATAAGCCAGATGCACATGGTGGCGCATGCGTCTGGAGTTCGTTTGCAGTGACTGGAGGCCCCGGTGTGCCCATTCTCTCTCTCTCTCTCCATATATATATATGAATCTGCCTCTTTCTCTATCTCATAAATAATATATATATATTTTTTAAAAAGAGTGAATACAATCCTTCTAAATGTCTGAGGCCAGGAAGGGTCAAAGCCCAGCCCTCCCTTATTTCTCTCTGGGACACTCACTGTCACTACCTCTTCTGTAAACAAATGTCACAGGAGGTCCTCATTGAATGTCTGAAAAATCAGTGAATCACAAAGGCAGTTTCGATCTCTTCAGTGTTCTGATCTCTTGGTCCTAATTTATCTATTAAATACCTAATCCATTCCTTGCCAATACCTAATCTATTTTGGATAACTCTCGTAAGATTAAACAGGAACGTTCCTCTGTGTGTGTGTGTGTGTGTGTGTGTGTGTGTGTGTGTGTGCGCACTCACGTGTACATGTGAATGCGCTAGGGGAAGAGTGCAGGGCTTAATCAAAAGTGGGGAAGAAAATCTGTTGAGAACAAGAATCTGGAAGAAACATTTCCGTAGCCTGTGCTGGGCACCAGGGCACCCCCTAATGTTTCCTACAATGGCTTTTTGTCATCTCATGCTTTCTGGTTGTCCTAAGAAGTCAGGCTGCCTTGATCTCACCCCATAATTTGTTCTATTCCAGTTTTGGAAACTAATTTATCCAACTGAGAACGACACCTAGAAACAGAAGGCAACAGCAGGCTCAGACAGGGTAATTAATGCCACACCACATTAACTTTCTGCAGCTGAGATAAATATTCACACATCTCCTGCTCGCCGGAATTCAGCTTCAAATACCCATCACAACGCCGGTAACAACGGCACTCAGCTCTAAATTATCCCCTCTAATGAAGAGGAGCAGTGGCGTGGAAAACCCCAAGCAGCAGATACTCCCAATGTCTGACACTGTGATGCATCATGTGTTTTGGCAATAGCTTTGCCTTTCTTGTTACAGAATCTTAAGACTGCCAGAGCTGGAGGGGAGCTAAGAAATCATTTGATCCAGAAATTTCCAGTCTCGACTTCTGCCAAGGTCATGACAGAGTCTTCAAGTTATTTTCGATATCCAAAAACAGCCTAAATGGAACCACACAGGAACATATCATGCTGTGGATGACGTTTTGTTTTCTTTTGACAGATGGGTTCACATCGATGCCCTTTTTTTTTTTTCTCTTCCACATCCTTCAAAGACCCCATCACCCACAGGGCAAAGACAAAGTGTCTTGGCTTGGCATACAAGGCCCATCTGTCTGGTAGACCATTAGCTGAAAAATAACCATCCTGGACTACAAATCCAAGTCCAACTTGCAGGTCAACATGAATCACATTTAAAATATTTTATGTGGGCTGGAGAGATGGCTTAATGATTAAGGCACTTGCCTACAAGGCCAAAGGATCTACGTTCGATTCTCTAGGACCCATGTAAAGCCAGATGCACAAGGAGGCGCATGTATCTGGAGTTCGTCTGCAGTGGCTGGAGGCCCTGGCACACCCATTCTCTCTCTCTCTGCCTCTTTTCTCTTCTCTCTCTCATATAAATAAATAAATAATATTAAAATATTTTATTTATTTATTTATTTATAGGATACGGGGGTGGGCAGATAGAGAAAGAGAGAGAGAATGGGCATGCCAGGGCCTCCAGCCACTACAAACAAACTCATGACACACACACCACCTTGTGCATCTGGCTTACATGGGTCCTGGAGAATCGAACCTGGGTCCTTAGGCTTTGCAGGCAAGTGCCTTCACCACTAAGCCATCTCTCCAGCCCTGAATCACATTTTTTTTTTTAATAAAAAAGAAATCTGTTTTCTTTCTGCGTGTTGCAATGTCTGAATGACATGGCTCTGGTTGTGTGGGTCTCTCGAGATGGTCGTGCAAATGCCTCAGATGGCCCCAGGCCCCTCCCGTGTGATGCCCCTTCCCCCACCAGCCTCACATACTTCCATTTTGTCTTAGGCCTGGGCCCTCAAACATGATCCTAGCTTCACCCTAACGTGGCAGACTTTTCACTTTTTTTTTTTGAGAGAGAGAGTGACAGAGAGACAGAGAGAGAGAGGAAGACAGATAGAGATGGGCGCGCCAGCAGCCTCTCAGCTGCTGCGAACAAAATCCAGATGTGTGCGCCCCCTTGTGGTCAAGTGCGGCATTGCGCCCTTGCGTCACTTTGCATCTGGCTAAACGTGGGACCTGGAGATTGGAACCGCTGGAGATTGGAACCAGCGTTCGTAGGCTTAGGAGGCAGGCGCCTTAACCCCTAAGCCATCTCTCCAGCCCACTTTTCACTTTTTTTTGAACCTTCCTCGTGGGGTTCATACCCTGAGAAAGGCTTCTTGTCCTCTGAGGTGATGGGTGTCACGCTGGCCCTTGGTGCCTGCAGCAGGCCTGTCTATACTCCTATTATGCTATATCCTGAACTCCCAGGCCTCACACAACAGGCGCCGACATCCTGAGTATTTGCATACTCACTAACAACATGGAGAATGCATGGGTGAATGCAGGATTCTTTTCTTTGTCTTTTTAAAATATTTTATTTATTTATGTATTTGAGAGAGAGGAAGAGGCAGAGTGAGAGAGAGAGAGAGAATGGGCACACCAGGGCCTCTAGCTACTACAAACAAACTCCAGACGCATGAGCCCCCTTGTGCGTCTGGCTGACGTGGGTCCTGTGGAATCTAACTGGGGTCCTTAGGCTTTGCAGGCAAACACCTTAACCGTGAAGCCATCTCCCAAACCCAGGATTCTTTTCTTAATGGAAGTCAGCCAAGTTCTCAGGAACTTGAAGCTTGTCCGTGGTTCTGACACACTCGTCTCTTTAGAGGACAAAGAAGCAGATGATTCAACAGAATAAAAATGAACGCAATGCCAACTCCTTAGCCTCTGCCTTAAGGGAAACGTCCCCCTTTCTCGGAGGTGTGTTGAAAGAGTGAAAGGCACCGGGGCTCTGAAGTCAGGAAGACCCCAGATGTTCCTGCTGCCAGTGTCTGATAGCCACAGGATACCTGGGTGCTGTGGTCCAAGAGCTGGTTTATTCATCCCTTTATGGAGCGGCTCGGAAAGAGGGAATGTCAAAGGCTCCTCGCTGAATTTGGGCAGATGTCAGGCGATTTGGAGGAGAGACTAAAAGTACATTTCCTGCCCCCGCCCCCCTCCCCACCTTTGGCTTTGTTGCACTCAGAAAGCAGTGGCAACTCTCAGAATTATTAAGATCATCTTAGAGTCGCCGCTGCACAAGGGGGCGTGTGCATCTGGAGTTCGTTTGCAGCGGCTGGAGTCCCTGGTGTGCCCGTTCTCTTTCTCTCTATCTGCCTCTTTCTCTCTCTCAAATAAATAAATAAGCTCAGGAATTTGCTGTGTCACTCAGGTGAGGGGGGGACATGACAGATAAGGAGCTCCCTTCCCCCCTACACGGCTGAAGAGCCCGCTCAACTCTGTTTGGTGATTTATCACAGGCATGTAGCATCAGCACTGACACACAACCAGCTTTTGCTTTGTTTAAAAGACTACATACAGGGCTGGAGAGATGGCTTAGCGGTTAAGGCGCCTGCCTGCGAAGCCTAAGAACGCTGTTTCCAATCTCCAGGTCCCACGTTTAGCCAGATGCAAAGTGATGCAAGGGCGCAATGCTGCACTTGACCACAAGGTGGCGCACACATCTGGATTTCATTCACAGCAGCTGAGAGGTTGCTGGTGCGCCCATTCTCTATCTATCTTCCTCTCCCTCTCTCTCTCTCTCTCTCTCTGTCTCTCTCCAAAAACACTATACATACATGTGTGTATATATATAAAACATGTATTTTGGAGCAAAATAAAAATAACCTTAAATTTGTTGTCTTAACTATTTTCAGTGTATTATTTGGTGGCATTAATGATACAAAGTTATACAACTATTATTTTTTATTTTTAAAAAAATATGTATTTTTTTTATTTGAGAGAGAGAGATAGAAAGAGGAAGCTAGAGAGAGAGAATGGGTGCACCAGGGCCTCTAGCCATTGAAAATGAACTCCAGATGCATGTGCACCTTGTGCATCTGGCTTATATGGGTCCTGGGGAACTGAACCATGATCCTTTGACTTTGCAGGCAAGTGCGCCTTAACTGCTAAGCCATCTCTCCAGCAGTTATTTTTTTAAGGTTTTTTTAAAAAAAGGTAAAAGCCGGGCGTGGTGGCGCACGCCTTTAATCTCAGCACTCGGGAGGCAGAGGTAGGAGGATCACGGTGAGTTCAAGGCCAACCTGAGACTACATAATTAATTCCAGGTCAGTCTGGGCCAGAGTGAGACCCTACTTCGAAAAACAAAAACAAAAAAATTTAATTATTAGAATCAGAGAGAGGGAGAGACAGACAGAGAGAGATGAATGGGTGCACCAGGGCCTCTAGCCACTGAAAACAAACTCCAGACGCATGTGCCACCATGTGCATCTGGCTTATGTGGGACCTGGAGAATCGAACCTGGGCCCTTAGGCTTTGCAGGCAAGCAAGAGCCTTAACTGCTAAGCTATCTCTCCAGCCCCCAAGGTGAGCGATTTTTAAGTGTTGGGAGTCTTCCCTTTCAAAGAAAAGATTAAATAAAGATTCCTGACACCATTCCACTGGAAATCTGGGCATTGGGGCCAAAAATTCTTCAAAATGTAGGATGGCTTTAATAATCTCTTAGCGTCTAACACTAGCTTCCTGGAGTCCTGGGTACCGAAACCATACTTAGTGAATTAAAAAATATATGTAAATATATGTATATATATATACATTTTTTTTTCCTAAGTATGGAGGGTCCTCCCCATGCTCTGATCAATATTGCATTTTCCCATCAACTAGAGCAACGTTGCCAGGAACAAATGTCTGCATAGTACACACCTCATTTGCTTTAATTATTAGAATCAGAGAGAGTGAGAGACAGACAGAGAGAGATGAATGGGTGCACCAGGGCCTCTAGCCACTGAAAACAAACTCCAGACGCATGTGCCACCATGTGCATCTGGCTTATGTGGGACCTGGAGAATCGAACCTGGGCCCTTAGGCTTTGCAGGCAAGCAAGAGCCTTAACTGCTAAGCCATCTCTCCAGCCCCCAAGGTGAGTGATTTTTAAGTGTTGGGAGTGTTCCCTTTCAAAGAAAAGATTACATAAAGATTCCTGCCACCATTCCACTGGAAATCTAGGCATTGGGGCCAAAAATTCTTCAAAATGTAGGATGGCTTTAATAATCTCTTAGCATCTAACACTAGCTTCCTGGAGTCCTGGGTACCGAAACCATACTTAGTGAATTAAAAAATATATGTAAATATATGTATATATATATATATATACATTTTTTTTTCCTAAGTATAGAGGGTCCTCCCCATGCTCTGATCAATATTGCATTTTCCCATCAACTAGAGCAACGTTGCCAGGAACAAATGTCTGCATAGTACACACCTCATTTGCTTAAACCTTCCCGCAGCCGGGCGTGGTGGCGCACACCTTTAATCCCAGCACTCGGGAGGCAGAGGTAGGAGGATCGCCGAGAGTTCGAGGCCACCCTGAGACTACATAGTTAATTCCAGGTCAGCCTGGACCAGTGAGACCCTACCTCGCAAAACCAAAAAAAAAAACAACCTTCCCGCAGCAGATGAAGACAGTGAGGATGTGGAAGCACGGCAAGCTGCTGGTCACCAGTAATAGGGCCTGGATCTAAGGCCAATGGTCTCTAAGGACCTAGATGAAGTTGGCCCAGTCTCTGGATTCCTTCCTTCTCCTTGGTTAGCTGGGAAACGAGAGCAGCCTGAGGAAAGGACTGCTGTCGTTCCGTGCTGCTCCTGGCTGAGCTTGGGCAAATGAGAGGACCCTAAAATCTCATAGCTGCAGGGCCCTGGGGTCACTCCATTACAGGAAATCAAAGCCATCTGCCTCACATCATACTCTTCTTGAGTCAAAAGGGATGTTGCTGAGGGCTGGAGGGATGGCTTAGCAGTTAAGGCGCTTGCCTGCCATGCCAAAGGACCCAGGTTCGATTCCTCAGCTCCCACGTAAGCCAGATGCACGAGGTGGCGCATGTATCTGGGGTTCATTTGCAGTGGCTGGAGGCCCTGATGCGCCCATTCTCCCTCTTTCTCTCTCTCCCTCCCTGCCTGTTTCTGTACCTCTTTCAAATAAATAAATAAAAATAAAATATTTAGGGGCCGGAGAGATGGCTTAGTGGTTAAGGCGCATGCCTGCGAAGCCTAAGGACCCTGGTTTGATTCTCCAGTTCCCATGTAAGCCAGATGCACATGGTGGCACATGCGTCTGGAGTTCGTTTGCAGTGGCTAGAGGCCCTGGTGTGCCCGCGTTCTCTCTCCCTCCCTCTCTGACTAATGAATAAATTTTAAAACTTTAAAAAAATTTAAAAAAATTTTTTACAAAAAGGAATGTTGCCGAAACCCAGGTACATGGTCCTGTTTGATGCTCGTGAGTGACTTAGTCTACCTCCGGACTGCAGGCTTATCAAGTCTTACCGTTCTACAAGCTCTGCCCTGTTGGTGAAGCAGGAAAGCTCATGAGTTTTCAGTGCACTTTAGTGGTAGTAGATGAAAGATCTTGTGATCACCTTATATTGAGTGATTGCAGAAGCGGCCAGCACGCTCTAAATCGGGGAGGTCAGGAAATAAGGTCCAAGAGCCAACTCTGCAAGCTGCCTATTGTTGGACAGAAGGTGTTAGCTGGCTTCCCTCACCTGCCTGTGTGTTACACCTCGCTGCTCTCCTGAGCACAGTGCACGGTAGCTGCAAGTGCCTTTGTGGGGACCACAGAGCAGTGGTCCACACGCTCAGCATATTCCTCCTGTACCGGCCACCCCAACGCAAGCACATGTTGGAAGTCGCGCGTCGACCTGATTTCTCTTTGGATCTCTAGTTTGTGCCCAGCAGCCTATGCCATTTCTACTCCGATGTCTCTTTGGTATTTAAGCTCAACTGGTCCCGAAATATACCTCTTTCTTTCTGCACAGGTATGTTCCATAGCACAGGCCTGGCATACTGAGTTCCCCGTGTCACAATCACACCAGCCTCTGTCCTCTTTCACAGCTCCCACATCCCTTCCGTCTTAACCTCTGGTCACTTTCATGTTTGTATTTCTTAGTTATTTATTTGAGAAAGAGGTAGGGAGGTAGGGAAAGAGAAAGAGAGAGAGAGAGAATGGATGCCCCAGAGCCTCCAGATGCATGTGCCACCTTGTGCATCTGGTTTATGTGGGTACTGGGGAATCAAATCTGGGTCCTTTGGCTTTGCCAGCAAACACCTTAACTGCTAAGCCATCTCTCCAGCCCACTTTCATCTTTTTAAAAAATTTTTTAAAATTATTTTTAGAGAGAGACACAGAGAGAGACAGAGAGAGAGAGAGGGTGATGGAGACAGATAGGGATGGGCGCACCAGCAGTCTCTTAGCTGCTGTGAACGAAATCCAGATGCATGCGCCCCCTTGTGGCCAAGTGTGGCATTGCGCCCTTGCGTCACTTTGCATCTGGCTAAACGCGGGACCTGGAGATTGGAACCGGGTTCTTAGCCTTAGGAGGCAGGCGCCTTAACCGCTAAGCCATCTCTCCAGCCCCACTTTCATCTTTTAGCACGAAGCCATCCCAGCATTCATGGCCTTCAGACCTGGACACCTTCTATCTGAACCACTGCAGTGGTTTTTCCGGCAGGGTGTTACTTCATAAAGGGCTGAAGATGTGACACTCTGTCCCCTCTAAATGCTTAAGCTGGACTCGCTTCTACCATCTCTAGATAGACTTAACTGACTTACTAATTGGCTGGCTGGGTCTTTATTTTAAGGCTCGGTTATTGTTAAGGTCTCTTTTTAAAAGTTAAGCTCTATTTTTAAAAGTCAGGGTGTCAGAGCAGTGGTACGTGTCTGTGATCCCTGCCATTTGTAAGGCTGAGGCAGAAGGATTGTGAGTTTAGGCCATCGGGGGCTACGCAGCTTAATAAACTAATACATAGGTGTGCTGTGGTCAGGTTCGCGTTGTTGGCAGAAATCACCTGACCAAGAGCAGCTTTGGGGAGACAAAGATTTATTTTGGCTTACAGACTCACGGGGAAGCTCCATGATGGCAGGGAAAAACGATGGCATGGGCAGAGGGTGGACATCACCCCGTGGCCAACATCAGGTGGACCACAGCGACAGGAGAGTGTGCCAAACACTGGCAAGGGGACACTGGCTATAATACCCATAAGCCCGCCGCCAACAATACACCACCTCCAGGAGGCGTTAATTCCCAAATCTCCATCAGCTGGGAACCTAGCATTCAGAACACCTAAGTTTAGGGGGGGACACCTGAATCATATCTCCACAATATGGAACAGTGCAAATAATTCCAATATACCTACTTTTACTTTCAAAGGCTCCACACTGCTTCCATAGTCGTGGGATTCTTGGAGGTCTGGGCAGGGGCTGGCTGCTATCAGTTCCCAGCACATTTATCCCTTCGAGGAAGGCATGCTGGCCTGAGGTCTCCTTCAGACTCGGGCCCTGGCTGCTTTCTGTGTTTCTTTTACGTGTAATTATTATTGCTGTTATTATTCTGCGTGTGAGCATATATGGGTGTGTGTGTGCACATACATCTATGTGGAGGTCAGGGACAGCGTCAGGTGCCATCCGCATGTCTGAGACAAGATTTGTCACTGGCTCTACAGTGGCTAAGTGAGCACAGATATCTACTAGGCCTTGCCTCCCCAGCACCCGGATCCCAAGTGCATGCCGCTGTGCCTGAATTTCCATGTGGGTTCTTGGGATCAAGTTCAGGTTCTCATACTTGTAAGGCATTTATTTTACCAACTGAACTGTTTCTCATCCCTCTTCTTTCATTAAAAAAAAAAAAAAGATTTTCCCCCTCCCGAAGCATCCGAAGCTCGGTTTTCTTTTCCCTTGAACACTAGAAAATCTACCAGGTAATATTCTACGTCTTGGCTTCCCACTACGAAGATCAGTATTAAAAAAAAAAAAAAACAGCAGCTTATTATTTATGGCAGTATCTATTGTCACAAAGGGAGACAGACCTAACAATTCCCATTGTTACAGATGCTACTCCGGCTTGACAGCTGGAGAAGTCTGATAGGCAGTTTATTTACTTAGCCATTTAACCAAATAAAGGTTTCCATTTTTTTTCTTTCATCTCTTCAAAAGCTAACATTCTGCCCTTAAAATTGCTCCAGCAACACATCAGCCAAGCACAAATTACCTGCCATCCCCACACCAGCCATTACATTATAATATTATTGGGGGCTCATGGTTGCCCCTGTTGATTCTGTCTTTCAAAAGCCACGTGGTCTTCCCAGATGGGAAGATAAGGGCGGGGTGGGGAGAGTGAAATAATTGAAGTTAGTTTTCTTTATGGCTAAAACAGAAATGTTTGGTATCGGTCCTGAAGCTTACCCTGACGGGGCTGAGTCTATCTGTCCACTCGTTCTGGAGCTGCATGGCTTTAACTTATCAACAGATGTCACTCCGGCTTACTCAGAACTGGGTGGCTGTTTCCAATAAAAAGACAGCTGGAGATAATGACTGCAGGAGGGATAAGAATGGGACTCTTGCTTTTCCCTCTTGCATGACAGCAGAGGGGAGAATAAAGCCATGCCCAGAACTATCTCTCCGCATGGAATCCCTTTTCCGAATGTCGGCCAAGGCGTGAAGAAACTATTGGCAGTAAATTGCCAGTCGGGTGGATGGGCAAAGGGGAAGGCCGAAAGATCACGTGTAGCTTGTGCTTCTGGGACACGGATGGAGGGGCACACAAAGGCTCGTGTGAGCAACCCCGTGCATGTTACAGGGGATTCACCTGCGAGGCTGGCATCGGCTCTGTGGCCCGTGGGTGTTGACAGGGAATTGCAAAATGCCCACCCTGAGCTTCCCAAACAGAGAACACTGTTTCACCAAATATTCCAGTCTGACCCTCTCTGGAGCTGGGAGGGGCTTGCGATGATTTATATGTGAATCTAAGACTGCTCATTTATTTTTATTTTTATTTTTATTTTTAGCAGCGAGGGGTAGCTGATGAAACTCAAATTGGGATTGCTCTGGTTGTGGGACAAGGTGAGTCGGAGAGCCACTCACGGGGCGGGGGGTTCCTGCCTCTTTGCCACCCAAAGCTAACTTGACGCATTCTGCAAACTCATTATCCGTAGATAGAAGACATCAAGCAAAAGTTCACAGCCCTGGCTTCAGTTGACACAAGGGATAAGGGCATAAAATATAAAGAAGTAAGGCTGGAGAGATGGCTTAGCGGTTAAGGCGCCTGCCTCCTAAGCCTAAGAACGCTGGTTCCAATCTCCAGTGGTTCCAGTCTCCAGGTCCCACTTTAGCCAGATGCAAAGTGATGCAAGGGCGCAATGCCGCACTTGACCACAAGGGGGCGCAGCTGAGAGGCAGCTGACGTGCGCCCATCTCTGTCTTCCTCTCCCTCTCTGTCTCTCTCTCTCTCTCTCTCAAAAAAAAAAAAATATACACACACACACACGCACACACACACATATATGTATATATAAAGAAGAAAACAGCACGAATGGTGGGGCTTTGAATCAGACGTCCCTCATAAACTCATGGGTTCTGAATGCTTGGTCCCTAGCTGATGGCAATGTGCGAAGTGAGATCTTGCTGGAGGAGGTGTGTTGTTCAGGGGTGGTCTTTGGGGTGTTACAGGCAGCTCCCCCTTGCTTGAGTTCAGCTCACTCTCCTGCTGCTGCTGTCCACCTGCTGTGGCAGAGATGACGCCCAGCCTCTGCGCGTGCCATGCTTTCCCTGCCATCATGGAGCTGCCCCTTGAGACTGTGAGCTGGGCAGGTGTTTTGTTTCAGCAACAAGAAGGTAGCTATTAACAAGGACATCAGCTGAAGTCAGGAGGTTGGTAGTGCCCAGCAGCCTATGGTGGTGAGGGCAATGGTGACAGGGGTGGTGTAGGGCTGATGGTAGTGCTCGTGAGGTGGTGGTGGTGGTGGTGTCACCTGCCATTTACCAGCATTATCTATGTGCCAGACACTGTGTTGAGAGCTTCACACACACTGGGCTCACCTACTAACTCTATAAGGTAGATGTTATTATTTTTATTTTTATGTTTTTTGGTTTTTCGAGGTAGGGTCTCACTCTAGCTCAGGCTGACCTGGAATTCACTAGGTAGATGTTATTTTTAAAAAAAAATGTAATTTAGTTTTATTTATTTGAGAGCGACAGACCCAGAGAGAGAAAGAAGCAGAGAGAGGGAGAAAAAGAGGGAGAGGGAGGGAGAGAAAGGGGGCACCAGGGCCTCCAGCCATTGTAAATGAACTCCAGATGCATGTGCCCCCTTGTGCATCTGGCTTATGTGGGTACTGGGGAATCGAGCCTTGAACCAGGGTCCCTAGGCTTCACAGGCAAGCGCTTAACTGCTAAGCCATCTCTCCAGCCCTAGATGTTATTTATTTTATTTATTTATTTATTTATTTATTTATTCATTTATTTTTTTTTTTTTTTTTTTTTTTTTTTTTTTTTGGTTTTTCGAGGTATGGTCTGACCTGGAATTCACTATGTAGTCTCAGGGTGGCCTCGAACTCTCGGTGATCCTCCTACCTCTGCCTCCCGAGTACTGGGATTAAAGACGTGCGCCACCACGCCCGGCTTATTTTTGGTTTTTCCAGGTAGAGTCTCACTCTAGCTCAGGCTGACTTGGAATTCACTATGTAGTCTCAGGGTGGCCTTGAACTCACGGCAATCCTCCTACCTCTGCCTCCCAAGTGCTGGGATTAAAGGCGTGCGCCACCACTCCCAGCCCTAGGTGTTATTTTTAATTTCTACTTTTCAAGTGAAAAAAAAAAAAGAATCAAGGTTGCAGGATTTTATGAAACGTGAGCAAAGGCCACATAGCTACAAAAAAAAGGGGGGACAGGCATAGATCCAGATTCCGACCTCAGGCATTCCCTGAGAAGCCATAGTTTTCAAGCTGAGTTGTCAGGGCCTGACTCCATGCTTGACAGCTGTGTGGTCATCTGTATATGGAAGGTTCCCCAGAGCCTCGTGTGTTTGCAATTAAGCGTCCTACTCGGTCCCCAGCTGGTGGAGCCTCTGGAAAGTAGAGCCTTGCGGGAGGGGGTGCGTCACTGGGGGGTGACCAAGAGGTTTAGAAATCTAGCCCACTGGGTGTTCAGAACTAGTTCACACAGACCACTTCCTCCGAGCTGATGTGACAAGCTGCTGTTCTGCTCATGATGAAACCTCCCCTTGAAACTGTAAGCCCGAAAAAAAACTCTTTCCCTCCATAAGCTGTTTCTCAACAGGTGTTTTGCCCCAGCAAGGAGAAGGTCACTGCTACATGCTGTGTTAGATGGCTTAGCAGTTAAGGCATTCACCTGCAAAGCCAAAGGATCCCGGTTCGAGTCTCCAGGACCCACGTAAGCCAGATGTACAAGGGGACGCATGCATCTGGAGTTTGTTTGCAGTGGCTGGATGTCCTGGCGCGTGCGCCCATTCTCTCTCCCTCTCTCTCTGCCTCTTTCTCTCTCTCCAATAAATAAATAAACTAGAAAACCAAAGGATGCTCTTGGTTTAGTAAAAAAAAAAATAAAATAAAGGAATAAAATTTGGCCGGGCTGTGGGGACGCACGCCTTTAATCCCAGCACTGGGGAGGCAGAGGTAGGAGGATGGCTGTGAGTTCAAGGCCACCCTGAAATTACATAGTGAACTCCAGGTTAGCCTGAGCTAGAATGAGACCCTAGCTTGAAACACACACACACACATACACACACACACACACACACACACACAAAAAAAAGAAGTTTTGTCTATTTCTAGCAGGTGAGTATTGCTTGCCCCAGATTTTCCACTATGAAGTGACTGAGTAAAGATTTGAACTCAAGTTCCAAATCCTGGGCTTCTGCAACTACACAACACTATGTCCATCTGCAACCCAGCCGTGGCCGGGGATGCTGGATGGAGCATCAAAGGTGGCCCAGACCACAGCCTCATGACACAGTTCGAGCTGAACAGGCTAACAAAGATAAGGGCTTGATACATTGATCTGCAAACGGCGTAAGACATCTTTGTTGCCTTGAAGAACTTCAATTTTAGGGTGCCGTTTGCCAGGATCCTGAGGAATGGTCCTTGTCACTTCTAGTTCATAAATCAGAATGTTTCAAAGCAAAGCTTAACATGTGAAATATAACATACGTAAGAGATAGAAAATCTATGGGGAATTACTCCAAGGAGTCTCCCCAAGTTTTCTTTTTCCTAAAGTGTTGCCTTTGCCTTTAACAGACCAGATCCCAAGATAGTTTTGAACGGCTGATTTCTTTGAAAGTGGATATTGGTGGCTTAGCACGGCATGATGTATTATTACATGCTATTGTACTGATGTAAAATGTGACAAAATATACAGTGCGTTAAGTTCTTTAATCATAAAATCTATTAACAAAATACACTTGCAAAACGCTGTATTAGCTTTCAATAACTGTCAAAATAACTTATGCACGGACCCAGAAAGATACCGAGACTAGCCACAGAATCCATTTGTGAGCAGTGAAAGCTGTTTACCATTTTAATGGCTCGGATCGTTTGGGATTAAAAAAAAAAGGAGCTCTTTAGGTTTGGCCTTGTAGTCCCATATGTTTATGGAAAACTAGGAAAATATCTGAAAATTGAACACATTTGTCAACGGCTGACCTTAGAAACCATGTGTGGGTAGTACCGTGTTCTTGTCTCTCCCGAGAACGCTTGCTTTCTCAGCTCCTCTTTCTTTCCATCAAATCAGATGTATTGAAATTCAAGTGCCCAAAGCCACTTCTGGTAAATGTAAGTAGCTGCTGATGGAATCTGGAGTGACTTGGTGGCGAGCCACAGGGTGAGGCACAGGTGCGAATCGCAGAGCCTCAGAAGTGACAAGGACACGTCTCTGGGCTCTGAATTTCAGCTTCGCATTGGAAGGGGGTTCAGGACCCTTTCTGGCCAGACAGAAAGGGACGGTGTGATCTTATGTCTCGATCAATCTTATTTCAAGCATGGCTGCTTGCTGGGGCGGGGGGGGGTGTTGGATCTGTTGCAAGCAGGCAAACGCAGTGACATTTTGCTTAGCAGAGTAAAGCATGCAGACCAAAGCTCATTGGGAAATTATCAAGGAGGGCCGAATGGGCCTATCCTGGAATGCGAATGTTTTCCGGAACTTAGTCATTGAGCAAACTTCATTCTATCACCATCGTCTACTCCGAATGTGTCATTAACAGAGCAACAGAACGATTTCTTGCTTTCCCTGCAGCCCCTTTACCTTTTGGTATGTGTCAAAGGTCATTCATCCACGGGTGGGAGGAGGGAGTGAAGCAAAATGGCATGTAGAAATGAGGCAAGGAGAGATGGTCCAAACACATTGGTACCGCAGCTCAGGCAGAAGGATGGAGCGCATATTGGTGACATGGTGTAAGAAAGGGAAATGGTTTGGATAGCAGGCTCAGCTCAGGCAAGGGGAGAGGGTGCAGATGCTTCGACACGGCACAGGCGAGAAGATGAGAAGGTGACATGCAGACAGCAGAACTGTGACTCCACAGGTAGGGGACAAGCAGGATAGCCTGATGGGGAAAGGATATGAAAAAGGACAGATACCTACCCAGACCTGTGCTATCTAGCTACCGGCCTGTGGGCTTATATTGGGCTCATCGCTGGGCTCCCCAAATGGATCACCGGTGGAGGAGGCCTGTGATCCATCAGGCTGGAACACAAGAAGATAACACTTGTTTTTTGGTTTTTTTTTTTTTCATTTTTTTTCTTGTCTCTTTCAACAACTGAAAACATAAGGCAGCTAAAATCACTTTCACGCAGCACACACAATCAGTTCTTTTTTTTTTTTTTTTTTTTTTTTTTTTTTTGAGGTAAGGTCTCGCTCTAGCTCAGGCTGACCTGGAATTCACTATGTAGTCTCAGGGTGGCCTTGAACTCACAGAGATCCTCCTATCTCTGCCTCCCCAGTGCTGGGATGAAAGGCGTGCGCCACCACGCCCAGTTTTACCCTATCAGTGAATTAGTAAAGACTGTTCCCTCCCAAATGCAAGCTTGTCTAACAATTTAATGAAAGGGCCACGTATTTCTGGCTGATGAAAATGGAAAGGCCCTTAGGCAGCCTTCTGAACTGCAGGCTGCGCCGGCATTTCTCGCCTAGGAAAGCTTTCTGCTGCACCGCCCATTTCCGACAGAGAAGTTTTAGCTCCCAGGGCCAACAAAAGAGAACTAGCCCGCTGGTCACTTACAACGTCTTGCTCTTCATTTTTACTGGGACTTTCGAAGCCCTCTTCAAAGACGTCATCCGCAGTTGGATCGCTGGCATGGGATGCAGAGGACTTGGAAGGAGAGCTCTGCCGAGGGGCTGGGGTTGGAGCTGCACAGAGACCGTGCGAGAAGAGGAGACAGCGTTAGTGTCTGGCTGTAAACAGCTGTGTTGCACAGAAATCTCAGGGATCTGCATACATTTGAGTCAAATCACAGGATTTCTCTCCCGACCCCAAGTTGAATTCTTCCCCATATGTGGTTAGGAACGCCTTGGACGCAGAATCCACTGGACCCCTGAAACTGTGTGTGAACAACCCCTGCAAATGATTTGTGTGAACACCCATGTTGAGAACTGCAAGGCCATGGCTTGCTTTTATATAAAGAGAATATATATATACACACACACACACATACATATACATACACACACACACACACACACATATATATACATATACATATATACATACATATATACATACATATATATATATATATATATATATATATATATATAGAGAGAGAGAGAGAGACAGACAGAAAGAGACAGAGAGAGAGAAACAGAGAGAGAGCCGTCTATGGGTCAGACATTGTTAGAATTTATTTTTTAATTTTTATTTAGTTATTTGCAAGCAGAGAGAGAGAGAGGAATAGAAGAGAGGCAGACAGAGAGAGAGGATGGGTGCGCCAGGGCCTGCAGCCACTGCAAACGAACTCCAGATGCATGCGCCCCCTTGTGCATCTGGCTTATGTGAGTCCTGGAGAATCGAACGGGAATCCTTTGGCTTCACAGGCAAACGTCTTAACCGCTAAGCCATTTCTCCAGCCCCATTGTTAGAAATTTTACAGAGTGTATCGCTAACCATCTCTAAAGCTCCTTTGAGGTAGAGGTTGCCCAAGTTTTACAGAAAAGGAAAGATTGCTAATTCCTTCCTAGCAATAAGGAGAACCAGGCTTGGGAATTTTGGGCCCATGTCAGTAACCGGCGATGCGCATGTGCTGATCTGGGAGAACGGATGAGGCTGATGACAGCCTCACTCCTGGTATTTTAAAGAATGCGCCTATGGGGCTGGAGAGATGGCTTAGCGGTTAAACGCTTGCCTATGAAGCCTAAGGACCCCGGTTCAAGGCTCGATTCTCCAGGATCCACATAAGCCAGATGCACATGGGGGTGCATGCATCTGGAGTTCGTTTGCAGTAGCTGGAGGCCCTGGTGCACCCATTCCCTCTCTCTCTCTCTCTCTCTCTCTCCTGCCTATCTCTCTGTCTCTCAAATAAATAAATAAATAATAAAAAAAATTAAAAAAAAAAAAAAAAAGAATGCGCCTATGCTACTCAGATATTCTGACGTTTCCTTCCTCTCATTCATTCCAGAGGTTTGTAACAAATATGACACTGGAAATCTTTTTCAAAAAAAAATTAAGATTTTATTTTTATTTATTAATTTATTAGAGACACACAGAGAGAGTGAGAATGGGTGTGCCAGGGCCTCTTGCCACTGCAGACGGACTCCAGATGCATGCGCCACCATGTGCATCTGGTGTATGTGGGACCTGGAGAATCAACCCAAGGTTTTTAGGCTTCACAGACATGTGCCTTAACCGCTAAGCCATCTCTCTAGCTCTATTTTTTTTAACAAATATTTTATTGTTATTTATTTATTTGAGAAAGAGAGGGAATATTTTAAAAAAAGAGAGAGAGGGAGAGAGAAAGAAAGAGGCAGAGAGAAAGAGAGAAAAGGAGAAAATGGGTGCACCAGGGCTTCCAGCCACTGCAAACCAACTCCAGATCCATGCGCCACTTTGTCCTTTGGCTTTGAAGGCAAGTGCCTTAGCCACTAAGCCATCTCTCCAGGCCAGAAATATTCTTCTTTTAACAATGTTTAATTTAGCTTAGAAAAATATCAGCTAAGATGTGGCTTGACCTAGTCGTAGTTCAACAGCAATGCCGATGATAAGGGCCCCCTGTTATGACATTCTAGAACTTAGAAACTCTGCAGCTCATCACACAGGAAGTTTATCTTGAACCCTAATACAAATACATCGAGAACATCATGCTATTTCAGCTTCCTTATTACCTGTGGCATGCCAGCGAGGCCAACAGGAAGTACTAGGCACTTTCTGTTAATTCTGCTCCAAACACAAAACAACAGTGTGAGAAGCTACAGCTCGGAGAAGCTGGTGAACAGCCCAGCCTTAACACAGCCATGAATAGGAGCCATGGGCCAGGAACCAACACAGATCTGTCAACACTATTCAGTCTATTGTATGTGAGGCCCATTTAAAAAAAAAAAATTTTATTTTTATTTATTTATTTGGGAGAGGGAAAGAGGCAGAGAAAGAGAGAGAGAAAGAGAAAGAGAGAGAGAGAGAGAGAGAGAGCATGCCAGAGCTTCCAGCCACTGCAAACCATCTCTAGATGTATGTGCCCCCTTGTGCATCTGGCTTCCGTGGGTCCTCGAGAATCGAACCTGGGTCCTTTGGGTTTGCAGGCAAGCGCCTTAACCACTAAGCCATCCCTCCAGCCCTGATGCCCGTCCCCCCCCCCTTTTTTTTGGTACAATCAATTCCTCACTCAAAACATTCTCAAAGGATGATGACAGATAAAATAATATAAAGACTGACTTTATTCATTTTCTTCAAAATAAAGCATATTTTTATTTGACAGGAAGTCTGTCTTGTTTCATTAAATGATTTCAGAGCAAACTAGCTGTAGAGGGTTAAATGCTATATAAAAATGTGCTGGGGCTGGAGATGGCTTAGCGGTTAATATACTTGCCTGCAAAGCCAAAGGACCCAAGTTCAACTCCTCAGGACACACATAAGGCAGATGTACAAGTTGGTGTGTGTATCTGGAGTTCACTTGCAGTAGCTGGAGGCCCTGATGCATCCATTCTCTATCTGCCTCTTTCTCTTTCTCTCTCTCCCCCTCCACCTCTCTCTGTCTCTCAAATAAAATAAATAAAAAATAAAATATTTTGGGCTGGAGAGATGGCTTAGTGGTCAAGGTGCCTGCCTGTGAAGCCTAAGAACGTCCGTTTGAATCTCCAGGCCCCACGTTTAGCCAGACGCAAAAGTGACACAAGGGCGCAATGCCACACTTGCCCACAAGGGGGCGTATGCGTCTGGAGTTCGTTCACAGCGGCTGAGAGGCCCTGGCCCTCCCATTCTCTCCCTGCCCCTTCCTCTCTCTCTCTCTCTGTCTCTCTCTCTGTCTCAAATTAAAAAATAAAATATTTTTTACAAATGCCCTAATGGGTAGACGTCTAATAACTATTGGCATAATTGGACAGGATTGTGTCTGTCTGAAGTGATTTACTGCTTACAAAAGAAGAGAATCCAGGCCCAGACTTACCCAATGACATCAATGGGAACATAAATAGAGGTTTTTATTTTTTAAATGTCTTACTCTTTCAAAGTTGTTGTAGAGTCATTCTGTACACTAAAACAGTAGTTCTCATTTGGGAGCAATTTTAACCACAGGAGACACTGGCAATGTCCAGAGTTTGCTTGTGACTGTCACGATTAGAGTGGTGGGATGTGTCTACTCTGTAGAAGCAAGCCAGCCTCCTTCAACAAAGAATTTGCTGTCCTTGGGCTGGAGAGATGGCTTAGTAGTTAAGGCATTTGCCTGTGAAGACTAAGGACCCAGGTTCGATTCTCCAGGACCCACGTGAGCCAGATGCACAAGGGAGCACACGTGTCTGGAGTTCGTTTGCAGTGGCCGGAAGCCCTGGCGTGCCCGTTCTCTCTCTGCCTCTTTCTCTCTCAAATAAATAAATACATTACAAAAAAAAAGAAGAATTTGCCGTTTTCAAATGTCAACAATGCCAAGGCTGAAAAACCTGGCTCTCGGACACAGCTGTAGCTAGACCTCCCTCCCCCTTTGAGCTCATTTCATTCTCCCCAATCTTTTCCAGATTCTGTGTGCTAGGTACCCCGTCCGAGCGGTACGAGGTGTGTGGGCCTGAACGTCCAAGAACGTCACCTTTCCGGTGTTGCTTACAGCCAGCCCACGGCTCACTGAACAAGAGGCACTCACTTTGAAGGCACTCGCTCATCTAGGCACGACTGGTACCTCTCTGTAGCATTTCATATATATTTTTTAAGTTTTTTATTTTTTATTTTTAGAGAGAGACACAGAGAGAGAGAGAGAGACAGAGAGGGAGAGGAAGACAGATAGAAATGGGCACGCCAGCAGTCTCTCAGCTGCTGCGAACAAAATCCAGATGCATGCGCCCCCTTGTGGGCAAGTGCGGCATTGCGCCCTTGCCTCACTTTGCATCTGGCTAAACGTGGGACCTGGAGATTGGAACCGGGTTCTTAGGCTTAGGAGGCAGGCGCCTTAACTGCTAAGCCATCTCTCCAGCCCGCATTTCATATTTTTATTCATTCAGTATTCTTCACTAAAACCCCATCGGTTAGAATTCATAGAGGTGCCCCACTATGTAAATCTTAGGGCCCGAGTGCAAGGCCTTCATTTCCAGGCAGCATTCCGGACCTGGGTAAATGGCACAATCTAATTGTATTCACATGAGAGTTTTTTTTTTTTTTTTTTTTGTTTTTTTTTTGGACAATTCATGGAATTGGCCATGCAGTGATCCATATCACCAATGACAGTAATGAAAATGCCAAATGCACTGTACCATGAGCTTTTTTCCTCCTTCCTTCCTTCCTTTCCTCTTTCTTTCTTTCTTTCTTTCTTTCTTTTGTTCTTTCTTTCTTTCCTTCCTTCCTTCTTTCCTTCCTCCCTCCCTCTTTCTCTTTCTTTCTTTCTTTCTTTCTCTCTCTCCCTTTCTTTCTTTCTTTCTCTCTCTCTCTCCCTTTCTTTCTTTCTCTTTCTTTCTTTCTTTCTCTCTCTCTCTTTCTTTCTTTCTTTCTTTCTTTCTTTCTTTCTCTCTCTCCCTTTCTTTCTTTCTCTCTCTCTCTCTTTCTTTCTTTCTCTCTCTCTCTCCCTTTCTTTCTTTCTTTCTCTCTCTCTCTTTCTTTCTTTCTTTCTTTCTTTCTTTCTTTCTTTCTTTCTTTCTCTCTCTCTCTCTCTCTCTTTCTTTCTTTCTTTCTCTCTTTTCTTTCTTTCTTTCTTTCTTTCTTTCTTTCTTTCTTTCTTTCTTTCTTTCTTTCTTTCTTTGTCTTTCTTTCTTTCCCCTTATCAACTGGCCAGCACAGGCTGAGTCCCCGCAACACCCTTCCCGACTATGTCAGGCGAGCACATGGGTGCTCAAGTGTGTTTGTGTTCCATGTTGGCAGCGTGGCTTCTTGCTTGATGTTTGCAGCTGAAGAGTGAGCTGAGGTGGAAACCCTGAACACTGGGATGGGATAGGAGGCTGCTGTTCCTCTGGCCAACTCAGGGTTTCAGAGGAGCTGCACACGCGTCCAGAGAAAGCCTGTGGTGGAGGAGCTGCCGTGGAAACCTGGCTGCACGAAACCGCTGAAGACGCCCCCCCCCACAATGATGGCAATGGTGCCTCCAGATCTGTGGGATCCACCTGCGGACCCAGGCTCATGTCTTAAGGAACTTGTGGCCTTAGCGAGTTGAGGAACACGAGACTCACAGAAATAAAACTAATTGCCCAAAGCACAAAATTCGTAAGTAAGAAAGATGATTTTGTCATGTTCCCAGTGATTAGAACTTCCTGTTTCACCATCCTCTCCCTCCCTTCCTTCTTTCCTTCCTTCTTTCCTTCCTTCCTTCCTTCTTTCCTTCCTTCCTTCCTTCCTTCCTTCTTTCCTTCCTTCCTTCCTCCCTCCCTCCTTTCCTCCTTTCCTCCCTCCATCCTTTCTATCTCTCTCTCCCTTTCTCTCTTTCTCTTTCTTTCTTTCTTTCTTTCTTTCTTTCTTTCTTTCTCTTTCTTTCTTTCTATTTATTTGAGAGAGAGAGAGAGAGAGAGAGAGAGGTAGACAGAGAGTGAGAGAGAGAAAGAGAGAAAATGGGCATGCCAGGACTCTAGCCACTGCAAACGAACCCAGACCCGTGCACCCCTTTGTGCATCTGGCTTATGTGGGTCCTGGGGAATTGAACAGGGGTCCTTTGGCTTTGCAGGCAAGTGCCTTAACCGCTAAGCCATCTTCTCCAGCTCCTTCCTTCTTTCCTCCCTCCCTCCCTCCTTTCTTTCTTTTCTTTCTTTCTTTCTTTTCTTTTTCTTTCTTTATTTCTTCTGGTTTCAACCAGTAGGAGCTGGACACGATTTATGGCTCCTTACTCTGCTTTAGCATTTTCTCCCAGACCCAATTTCGTTGCTAATTTTTAAGCCCTATTTCTATACTTTTGGAAATTTCCATTTATCTCCATTTCAGTAAGCCATGGCAAAATTATTCATGTGTCGTAAACTAACACCTACTCGGAGGAACGAATGAGTGAGTGAGTGAGTGAATGAAGGGGCGAACTAACAAAATCATTAGAGTCACGGCGACACTGTAGAAAACGCCAGGCTCGTGTTCAGTTGTAGCATTTCGTGTTCTGTCAGTGTCTTCAAACCTCCCTGCCAGTTATCTGTCAAACTGATCTCACAAAACTTGTCACCATCCACGCTGAGTGTCAAAATACACCTACAATGTACGGGGAGCAGGTGTCGGTATTGTAGCTGGTACCTGAACCCGGGAGCTGCTGTAGCACTGTCAGTGACAAAACCCAAGGAAAGCCCCAGATGCAAGGGAGAAGGGATCTGACTCCAGCAACAAGGCCCTGGTTCCAGTGCGTTTTACCGTCTCAAGGAGAGGGTTACTCACGTGAGTTGGTGGATGGCGTGGTAGATGTCACAGGGGTCAAATTCAACTGGGAGATGTCAAAGTCGTCACAGTCGTCCGTATCCTGTGCCACCCCGACTTTGCTGAAGTAACTGGAGAAGGCCTCTGAGGTGCAGGTGAGGGAGGGCTGGTCGGGCTTGCGGGAGGGCACGGGTGGAGGTTGGGCCATCTGGAAATCCTTAAACATTTCCTTCCCCATTTTCTGCCTGGCTTTGTCACTCTGTGGACTTGACCTGGCAGAGTCACTTGTGCCTGGGATGGTTGCGAGGGGGGCGAGGGGACCTTGGAACATGGCAGCTGGCAAAGGCATTACAGTTTGTGCGGGCATGAAGGCGGCTGGGGGAAACTGCCCGGCCACAGCCGGCCAGGGTTGCTGAGTGGCAGGAAAGAGACCTGGTTGGCCCCATGCGATGGGCTGAGCCCCTGGCATCACCTGAGCGACGGGCGGCTGAGCGCCCAGGGCGATCTGCTGTTGGACGAGGGGCTGCTGGCCCCAGAAGGATGGCAGGACGGCGCCCATAGCAACATAACCTGCAAGGACAGACAAGAGGGTCAGGCATCCCGCAGGAGCGTACGTGGGTCTGAGTGACTGTCAGAACAGCACTGAGAATCGTGTGGCGGTACTCGGGATGCCAACCTGCGCAGGACAAAAGACCCTGTCCCCAGAGAACTTCCCATCTGGAGGAGCGCTCAGGAAAACCTCTCTCGTGGGAGAGGGCCATGCAGCGGGAATATAATCAGGGGCATGCAATGTGATGTTGGTGGAGGGTAACAACATGTTCACAGCTCTTTAAGCTTCCCAAATCGCATAGCCACAGGAGCCAGCCTGGCAGCGGGAGGCACAGAGGATAGGAAAGCAGGTTTCCTGCTTGGTTTTTGTCCAGCCTCTCTTTAGTAAACAGGGACAGTTTTTACTGTTGATTTTTTTTTTTATTTTAGAGAGTGAGAGAGAGACAGAGAGAGAGAGGAGAGAGAGAGATAATTGGCGTGCCAGGGCCTCAGTCACTGCAATCGAATGCCAGATGCTTGCGCCACCTAGTGGGCATGTGCAACCTTGTGCTTGCCTCACCTTTGTGCATCTGGCTTACAAGGGATCTGGAGAGTGGAACATGGGTCCTTAGGCTTCACAGGCAAGTGCCTTAACCACCAAGCCATCTCTCCAGACCTATCCTACTTATTTTTTTTTTTTTGTTTTTTTGATGCAAGGTCTCACCACTCTGTCCCAGGCTGACCTGGAATTAACTTTGTAGTCTCAGGGTGGCCTCGAACTCACAGCAATCCTCCTACCTCTGCCTCCCGAGGGCTGGGATTAAAGGCGTGCACCACCATGCCTGGCTCATCTCCTATTGATTTTTAAAATATTTTATTTATTTATTGGAGAGAGACACAGAGAGAAACAGATAGAGAGGGAGAGGAAGACAGATAGAGATGGGCGCGCCAGCAGTCTCTCAGCTGCTGTGAATGAAATCCAGATGCGTGCGCCCCCTTGTGGTCAAGTGCAGCATTGTGCCCTTGCCTCACTTTGCATCTGGCTAAATGTGGGACCTGGAGATTGGAACCGCTGGAGATTGGAACCAGCGTTCTTAGGCTTAGCAGGCAGGCGCCTTAACTGCTAAGCCATCTCTCCAGCCTCCTGTTGATTTTTTTATTTTTTTAAATATTTTATTTTTATTTATTAATTTGAGAGAGAGAGAGATACAGAAATAGGCAGGTAGAGAGAGAGAGAGAGAGAGAGAGAGAGAGAATGGGCACACCAGGGCCTCTAGCCACTGCAAACGAACTCCAGATGCATACGCCCCCTTATGCATCTGGCTTACGTGGGTCCTGGAGAATCGAGCCTCAAACCGGGATCCTTAGGCTTCACAGGCAAGCGTTTAACCACTAAGCCATCACTCCAGCCCCTCCTGTTGATTTTTAATGCCCATCCTTGTAGCACAGCCAGTCAATGGCTCCATCCTTCTCAGTCTGGAGGCACCATGCAGAGTCAGGCTCTGAATGGCATGGAGTCAAAGGTTTAGGGGGAATCCGGACCACCACTTCTTAGCTATGCCATCTGGGGTGTGCTTCTTAACTTCTGCAAGGCTTTACTTACTCATCTGAAAAATGGGTTAGCAATACTTTTTATTTCTGGGCTGGTGTGAAGGTGGAAATTCTGTAGTTGAGGTTTGGACTGTTACACTTGACTGAACAGTCAGGAAATGTCATCTGTTCCTACGACCTGACCCAGGTAAAGCCTACACAGTACTCAGCCAAATTGCTTTTATTGCAGACATGCACTAAGTGGTAGCTTATTATTTTATACAATAAAGAAAATGCAGGTTATTATCCAATCAGGGCATTTCAGACAGTGGTACACTGGAGTACTACAAAACACCAGGGTAGGGCTGGAGGGATGGCTTAGTGGTTAAGGCACTTGCCTCCAAAGCCAAAGGACCCAGGTTCAATTCCCCCAGGACCCACGTTAGCCAAATGCACAAGGGGGCACATGCATCTGGAGTTCATTTGCAGTGGCTGGAGGCCATGGCACCCCCATTCTTTCTCTCCCTCTGTGTCAAATAAATAAATAAATAAAAATAAAATATTTTTTAAAACACCAGGGTAATATACTTACATATATTATTATACGTAACAATATACCTACATTCATATTTTTAATTTTAGTTTTTTTAATTTTTTATTATTTTTTGGAGAGAGACACAGAAAGAGAGAGAGAGAGAGAGGGAGAGGAAGACAGATAGAGATGGGCGTGCCAGCAGTGTCTCAGCTGCTGAGAATGAAAATCCAGATGCGTGCACCCCCTTGCGGTCAAGTGCGGCATTGTGCCCTTGCGTCACTTTGCTTCTGGCTAAACATGGGACCTGGAGATTGGAACTGGGTTCTTAGGTTTAGCAGGCAGGCGCCTTAACCCCTAAGCCATCTCTCCAGCCCTACATTCATTTTTTTTTCCTATTAATCTTTTTGGGTAAGAGGTATACTTTTTTTTTTTTACTTTTTTGGTTTTCAAGGTAGGGTCTCATTCTGGCCCAGGCTGACCTGGAATTCACTATGTAGTCTCAGGTGGCCTTGAACTCACGGCGATCCTCCTACCTCTGCCTCCCAAATGCTGGGATTAAAGGTGTGCCACCACGCCAAGCATGTATACATTTTACCAAGAACAGAGATTATATTTGTTATAATAAAAATACTAACAGCAATAATTTTCATTGATCACATCTTGATAGTGTACATGGTCCACTGTCTTAAATCTTCCCCAAATCTCTGTATATCAGGTAGCAGTATCTATCTTTTCCAAAGGAGAACGTTGATGTTCATAGAGGAAAAGCCATTTGCTAAGGGTCACATAGATGCATAGATGAGGTAGGATTAGCATCTGAACGGAAATGATTGATCCCTAAAGTTGGTCATCTTTCCTGTGTGCCACACTGTCTCCTTCAGATGGCCAAGACCAAGTTCTGCTCTTTCACAGCCAAGGGGCACAGCCCACCGTGGAATGCTTAAGGACTCTGTGGGTCCGTTGAAGACCCTCATAGGCATTCAGGGCTCTTCATGCATCTCTGAGGGTCATAGTGGCCGCCTGCATGGATGGTTAAGTCTGAGGAACAAGCACCCTCTCACAAGAAGCATTTTCAAAGTTGCCACAAGGCATTTGTAGGTGCAGTGCAGTGAGTTCAGGACAAAAAGAGCCACGGGGCCTGGAGAGATAGCTTAGTGGTTAAGCCCTTGCCTGTGAAGCCTAAGGACCCTGGTTCGAGGCTCGATTCCCCAGGACCCATTTAAGCCAGATGCACAAGGTGGTGCATGCATTTGGAGTTTGTTTGCAGTGGCTGGAAGCCATGGCACCCCCATTCTCTCTGTATCTATCTGCCTCTTTCTCTATGTGTCTGTCTGTCACTCTCAAATAAATAAAAAATAAACAAAGAAAAAAAAAAGAGTCATGGACTCAGGGTATCCCAGTAACTTCCAATGGGAGGATGGATGGGTGATGTCAATCACTGTGGTAAACCCAAAAGGATCATGCATAGGGTCTCTCAATGTGTGTTCTATCTCATAGCCAGCTGTCCTTCAACAGGATCAAAGCAATATTCAAAGCTTGGGCATTTCCTGGCAAGGCATCCATTCTCCACCTCCGTACCACTTTGACCCTGAAAGGAGACTGAGACAGGACACACGGGCTTCCTTCTACCTAATCTAGCCACGTAAAATGCTGTCTGCCCTGAGGCAACATCAGCGAACGAAACACACAATATCCTGTGACACTCTTAAGTCTCGTGGCTCTGAGTAAGATGGTGAAGAGGCTTGTGAGTACCATCACAAACTCACGTGGCTTTGTCTATTGCCTCTGAACGTGGCGACCTGTTCTATTTCTCAATTTCGCAACTGACTTGAACATGGCTCAATTATTTTCAGTGGGACTGCTACTGCCCCTAGGGGTAATGAGGAAACATATGGGCTATAGTTCAGTTGTTATGGTAACCACAGCGGGGTGGGTAATCACTGCTGGCATTTAAGGCACTCCCAATCTATGAGTCAATGCACAGAGTCATGAACTGTCCGCCATTCTGTTCAGGATCACACAACCTTAGGCGCACTGGGAATCGTGGAATTTCGCTTTCTTTGCACATAGTTTCAACACCTGTCATTTTCCAGGAATGAAAGCAGCGTGCACACTGAGGGAAGACCGTGTTTTAATTCATGTGGGACATTCAGGAGTCGTTCTGGGGTTGGAGAGATGGCTTAGCGGTTAAGGTGCTTGCCTGTGAAGCCTAAGGACCCAGGTTCAGATCCCCAGTACCCACATAAGACAGATGCACAAAGTGATGCATGTGCACACATCCACACAAGATGATGCATGCATCTGGAGTTCATTTGCAGTAGCTGAGGCCCTGGTGTGCCAATTCTCTCTCCTTCTCCCTCTCCCTCTCTCTCTTATAAATAAAATAAATAATATTTTTTTTTAACAAAAAGAAGAGTTGTTTGCCATTTTGGAAGATGTCATCTCCAAAAGAAGTACTTCTCATAGCGGCTGATCTCACATGACCCGTCTGTGTCAGCCTGTGCATGAAGCTGCAGCTTCCACTGGAGGTTCTGTCCTCAGGGAGCGTCTGATCACTTCCTAAGGCTTGGAATTTGGTCACACTAGAATATTTCCCTATGGAACTGCATATTCTTAGGATAGATCATCTCTTTTATTTTACCATTATACAGATTAAAAACCTATGTAAGGGGGCTGGAGAGATGGCTTAGCGGTTAAGGCATTTGCCTGAAAAGCCAAAGGATCCTGGTTCGATTTTCCAAGACCCACGTAAGCCAGATGCACAAAGGGGGTGGGCGCATGCATCTGGAGTTCGTTTGCAGTGGCTGGATGCCCTGGCGTGCCCGTTCTCTCTGCCTCTTTCTCTCTCTCTCAAATAAATAAATAAAATATGTATTTTTAAAACCCTGTGTAGGTAGGTAATGTTGTGAATTTCATTCCAAACTATTAAGGGGGACATTGCACGTGTTTCTCCTACAAAGGGGACACTAGGTGCCTGACACAAAAACGTACTGACCACGGAGCTGTCAGTGACTCTGGTGTATGAGTGGAAACTTTGTGAACTAGCCAGCCAGTCTCCAGACTACTATATTTACATGCTGACACTTTGTCCCCAGCAGGAGGTAAGCTGTATGGCACAATGCAGGTCTGGCCCTAGCCAGACTGCCTGCTAAAAGAAACCAGGCCACACCCCTCGGGTTTTCTCACCAGGATGGCGGGTAGTCAATGACTCCATGAGATGGGGCAACCTAAGACAGGTACCGTCGCATGTGATGATCCCTTGGGGCCTGAATTCAACAATGGCTTGGCAAAGAACCATGCCTCCCAGGGTCGCCAATAATAAAAACAAAAAGGAGGATATGTATGGCACAATGCAGGTTGGGCCCTAGCCAGACCACATGCCAAAAGAAACCAGGAAATGGCTTCTGTGAACATGGCATCCTGCGCAGGCCTGGCATGACAACAGCTATAGTCCCATGCTCGCGAGAAACCTGCTACGAGATGATCTGTCTGGAGACAGGCTTTGTCATTGGTCACAAAAAAGGGGACCACCCCATACAATGATTGGCCAGCCAAATCCCTAAAAATAACCCTACACTTCCTTGAATAAACGAGTTTGCAGCAGCTCACCCTCTGCCTGCTTTCACCCAACTCCTGGAGTCTGTGTCATGGCTCCGCGCCTCTCACCCCCAACTCGACAGAGGCTCTGCTGTCACTCCTGGGCTGGCCTTAGGGGGGACCCCAACAGTAAGCCCTCTGCTGTGCCCCAAGCACCTTGAACTCTGGCACCCAGAGCAGGCACCCATCCATTTCCATCTCCACATGGCTTTCCTAAAATGCAGAGACGTCTCTCTTCCTGGGAGCTGTGTTTTCCTGTATCTGGAGAAGATGGCCTACCACACATTGTCACCCTGTGGAAACACCAAAATTCTAAGCATGCTTTCTACTGAATCTGTATTGCTTTAAACTTTTTTTTTCAGCTTTATTTATTTGAGAGAGTCAGAGAGAGAGAGAGACAGAGAGAAAGGGCATGCCAGGGACTCCAGCCACTGCAAGCAAACTCCAGACACATGTGCCACCTTGTGCATCTGGCTTACGTGGGCCTTTGGGAATCAAACCAGGGTCCTTTGGCTTTGCAGGCAAACGCCTTAACCGCTAAGCCATCCCTCCAGCCCCTGTATTGCTTTTATAAAATTTATTTAATTGAGAGACAGAGAGAGAGAGAGAGAGAGAGATAGAGAGAATGGGCACGCCAGGGCCTCCAGCCACTGCAAACAAATTCCAGGTGCATGTGCCCCCTTGTGCATTTGGTTTTGGTGAGTCCTGGGGAATTGAATCTGGGTCCTTTGGCTTTGCAAGCAAGTGCCTTAACCGGCTAAGCCATCTCTCCAGCCCCTGTATTGCTTTTTTTGGTTTGTTTGTTCGTTTTTGGCTTTGCAAGGTAGGGTCTCACTCTGGTCCAGGCTGACCTGGAATTCACTATGTAGTCTCAGGGTGGCCTCAAACTCTCGGCGATCCTCCTACCTCTGCCTCCCGAGTGCTGGGATTAAAGGCGTGCACCACCACGCCCGGCTCCCTGTATTGCTTTTTGATCAACACAAAGAAGAAAGAAAGAGTTCAGATGAACTATGGTAGGCCACAGGTCAGGGGGCGCTTGTGCTGCGCAAAGGGATGCTGAGATCCCCAAGTGTTGTGATCGCCGGTGATTCAACTTTCAGCGGCAGGTTTTTCTCTCCCCCCACCTACCCCTCCCCCTTGCACCATCTTTTTTTCCTCTTCTTCTTCTTCTTTTTACAAGGAACTAGCAGATGGGCTGTGCATACGTTTCTGGAGAGAGTTGTTAGCACATCTCACTGGCTTCCTGCCATCTGCTCCAGACCGTGGGATAATATTCAAAAGAGCAAAAAGGCAGCATAGGGCAACTGATGCCATGCGGGGAGCTTGTAGTTCTCCCTCCCTCAGGGGGATGCCATCTGAGCTCTCTCTACGCCTGGGGCTACCCACTCTCTGACCATGAGGCCTGTGCTTGTCCGATGGAACACCTCAGTACCATGACCTTGGCAGCACGGGACTCAGGGAGGCCCTTGGGGACTACCGTGGCAACCACTTAACAACCTGTTGGCTGAATGCATGTGTTAATGTGCAGCAGTGGAGGAGTGTGTGTGTGTACTGAAGCCCGTCTGTTTGTGGCATGGAATTCAGATCACCACGCATTTCCTTGCCACAAACAAGAAGGGAACACCTGCATTCCCACCGTTTAGTGCAGTTTTAATTTATTTACTTTTATTTTTTTATTTTAAAATTTTTCTTTATTTGAGAGAGCGAGAGAGAGAGAAATAGGTGGGGGGAGGGGGAGAATGTGCATGCCAGGGCCTCCAGCCACTGCAAACAAACTGCAGATGCGTGGTTCCCCTTGTGTGGCTGGCTAACGTGGGTCCTGGGGAATTGAACTGGAGTCCTTTGGCTTTGTAGGCAACTGCCTTAACTGCTAAGCCATCTTCTCCAGACCATGGAGTTTTTTTGTTTGTTTGTTTGTTTGTTTTGGTTTTGGTTTTTCCAGGGAGGGTCTCACACTAGCCCAGGCTGACCTGGAATTCACTATGTAGTCTCAGGGTGGCCTCAAACTCACGGCAATCCTCCTGCCTCCCGAGTGCTGGTATTAAAAGCGTGTGCCACCACACCTGAAAATTGTAATTTATAACTAGATGACAGGCTTTGGGAAAGCCCCCACCCCCATTATCTGGGGGAAAAGCAGACTGAACTATTAAACAACAACAACAACACATCTCTGGCATTGGAATAGAGCCTCTATGGTAGGTACTTCTTATTTGCATCACCTTACTTGACTCATTCATTCATCCAAAAAAATATCCATGCTGGCTGCCTGGTTCTAATTTAGCCTCTATAGATGCAACAGAGAATGAAACGGTAAAAAACCCAGTCCCGTCTTTGGTGAAGTTTACGCTGTGTGGGAAGCAGGCTTCTGCAGTCAATCTCAAACATAGCTACCACCAAGGTCTGTCTCAATCATACGCAAGACATTCCAGCCCATGAGGACAGCTGGCCGCAGGAGCTGTGTGAGCAGCAGAGCCCGGGGACCCTGACGTGCAACATCTGCAGAGCTGAAAATATGCCCGGGCTCTGTCACACGTAGGTCTTAAGTACAGACGACTCCCAGCACAGTCCGTCACCATCAACCCCTGTAGCAGACAGCTTCAGGTTCTCTGAGATGAACTTCCAGACCAGGCACAGTGATGGAGGAAGGGATAATTATTGAAGCTGACAGATCCAGGGGAAGTTCCATCATGGCACAAGAAGTTGGCCTGCTTTCACAGGACCAAACACAGAGAGAAAAGCCACAAGCCACAAGCCACACAGCACAGCACACCTCAGGACCTCCAGCTAGGCACACTTTGCATATCTGTAGACTGAAATCTCAAACCCACCACCACGCCTTAAGATCCGCCCAGTGACACTGCCTCCAGCCAGGTGGCTGCAGATGCAAACTACAAACTAATGAAACACTGAATATATTGGGGGGCCGTCTAGTCAAACTACCATGATCCCCATCTTTTAGGTAAGAAGAACTTTGTTGAAGAAACTTGATGGAGCGTTCTGCAGCTGCCATGAGAAGCTAGCTGAAACGTGGAGAGCTCAGCTCCAAGAAAGAAGGGCAAGAAGGGAAAGGGGAAAGATGATAGGACAGGATAGGCCCTAAGTCCTTTTGTTCCCATTCTCAGAGTTACAGAAATAACCACAACAGTCCTTTGTACATCCATGATCTGCAGTGCACCAGCATGCTTCAAGGTGCTTGACTTTTCTCTTAATTCCCATGAGATCGGTAGTTTGTTTGTTTGTTTTTTCCCCAACTCAGTTATGAAGATGAAGAAAGCCTGCTTCTGACAGATTACTTGCTCATGTCTGAAGCCTATTAAAGCACAAGGGCTGGTGCTGGAGAGTTGACTTAATGGTTAAACGCTTGCCTATGAAGCCCAAGGACCCTGGTTCGAGGCTCGATTCTCCAGGACCCATGTAAGCCAGATGCACAAGTGGGTGTATGCATCTTGAGTTTATTTGCTGTGGCTGGAGGCCCTGGCACACCCATTCTCTCTCTCTCTCTCTACCTGCCTATTTCTGTATCTCTCTCAAATAAATAAATAAAATAAAATTAAAAACGAGGCTGGAGAGATGGCTCAGCAGTTAAGGGCACTTTGAAAAAGCCTGATAGCCCCAGTTTATTTCCCTAATACCCACGTAAAGTCAGATGTACAAAGCGGCACAAGCATCTGGAATTTGTTTGCAGTGGCAGGAGACGCTGGTACAACCCATGCTCCCGTCTTCCTCTCTCTCTGTTTCTGTCTGCCTCTCTTAAATAAATAAATGATATTAAAAATTGACCAAGGGACTGGGGAAATGGCTTAGCACTTAAGGCGTTTGCCTGCGAAGCCTAAGGACCCTGGTTCGATTCCCCAGGACCCACGTAAGCCAGATGCACAAGGGGGCACACGTGTCTGGAGTTTGTTTGCAGTAGCTAGAGGCCCTGGCATGCCCATTCTCTTTCTCTCTCTCTCTCTATCTGCCTCTTTCTCTCTCTCCTTCTCTCAAATAAAAAAATAAATATTTTTTAAAAAAAATTTACCAAGCAGGAATTCAAACCTGCCCACCAACAAACTCCAAGGTCCCCAGCGGCCAGTGCATCCTGTGTGTGTGACGTGGCTCACCTCCTTGCTCTGTGTCCCCACCCCTGGCTGGGCAACTGGTGACAGGTAGATGGAGATACAATAGCAGCTGCTGGGACTTTGAATATCAGCTAAGGAGGGGAGTGGAAAAGGCATATTTTATGTAGAGCTAGAAAACAAAAATATGCCAATTGAAATTAATTTTAGACTTGTGCTAAAAATTGAAGTCTTTGGAGGTAATTGGTGAGTTTTTTTTTAACTTTTTATTTTTTATTATTTTTTGGAGAGACAGAGAGAGAGAGAGAGAGAGTGAGAGACAGGGTGGGGGGAAGACAGAGATGGGCACGCCAGCAGTGTCTCAGCTGCTGCGAACGAAATCCAGACACGTGCGCCCCCTTGTGGTCAAGTGCGGCATTGCGCCCTTGCATCACTTTGCATCTGGCTAAACGTGGGACCTGGAGATTGGAACCGCTGGAGATTGGAACCAGCGTTCTTAGGCGGCTTAGCAGGCAGGCTCCTTAACCCCTAAGCCATCTCTACAGCCCGGGAGTTTTTTTTAATAAGCCATTTCCACAATCTGTAAGATGGCGGGTTAAGTAGCAAGATTGAATTCCAGGTCTGCAAAGCCACCCCCAATCTGCTACTGGTTGGCTTGGGAGCAGCACAGAACAGCTCAGGTGCCTGACAAAGGCAGTGTCTTGAGCTATTGTTAATCAGACGTGATTACAGCAAAAGGCACAAAATTGCACATAGGGTCACTTTGTCATTCACAGAGGAAATGGTACTTGAAAAGGACCAAGCTGGGGCTGGAGAGGTGGCTTAGGAGTTAAGGCATTTGCCTGCAAAACGTAAGGACCCTGGTTGGAATCCCCCGGACCCACATAAGCCAGATGCACAAGGTGGTGCATGTGTCTGGAGTTCATTTGCAATGGCTGGAGGTCCTGGGGTGCCCATTCTCTCCCTGTGTCTCTCTATCTGCCTGTTTCCGGCTCTCGCTCTCTCAAATAAATAAAATATTTTTTTAAAAGAAAAAAGAAAAGGACCAACCTATTTCTCAGGTCTGCCTGATGCTCCCTTGACCCTTTGCCTTTCCTGACCACAGCCTCCTCAGCCAGGACTCTACTGACTTTGTGCTTTTTTTCTTCACTGTTTCTTTACTGAGCAAGCTACTTATAGGCTATGGTAAAGCCCCCTGCTGTGGCCCCAAACAACTTGAACTCTGGCACCCAGAGTGGGCACCCAGCAAACGCTTGTGGAGAAAATATGCCTACAGATCCATACGTTTTTGAGGCCCCGGGTTGCCATCACATCATTTCTTCACGTCCTGGGTATCTCAAATGCATGATGTAAACACAGGAGGGTGGGACATTTCCGAGGGAACATTATTTGTATGTTCAGTGACACATTTGGTCGCACCTGCGTCCGCAGATTTTAATGTCGTTCTATACCGAGAAGAAAATCAACCATCGCCACCACCCCATTTCAGAGATGAGTAAAAGGGATTCAACTGGGAAACTTGGCGATCAATAAACGGCTAGACTCCCTGCAGACTATGAACAGCAAATAGACCCAGTCGCAACCAACTTCAATCGCTTTGGAGAGCTCACAGTGGTCGTCCAGCCCAGGAAGAAGAATAAATGTATTTCAGAACAGGGTATGAATTTTTAATTGACATACAATAAAATCAAGGTTTATATTTGATGGCATGAGTTTGCTTCGAACACTATGTAATTAAAAGTAATTATTTATAGTGGAAAAAAAAAAAGCACCACAAGATTTGTATGCTAAAATATTCAAACTCTCATTTGCCGTTTTATAAGAATAACGTCAAGAAAGAAAGATGAAGCCACCAACTTGAAGCTCATAAGTAAAATGCACGCAAAATGTTTGGCTCCATGCGCCAGAAAGACAGAGCACTTTCCACATGGAGATGCCAGGGTACCTGGAGTGCCTGAGACTACGAGAAAAAGGCATGACCTCTGGGATGCCACCTGCATGTAACTTACCACCATAGTAGACATATTTATCTTATTTATTTTATTTTTATTTATGAGAGCGAGAGAGAGAGAATGGGTGCGCCAGGGCCTCTAGCCAGTGAAATGAACTCCAGACACATGTGCCACCTTGTGCATCTGGCTTATGTGGGGACTGGAGAATCAAACCTGGGTCCTTGGGCTTTGCAGGCAAGCACCTTAACCTCTAATCCATCTCTCCGGCCCAGTTGTAGACACATTTTAAGGCATACTTGGAAAATAGAACAAATATCTTATAAATCTTGAAAAAGACACATTCTCTTCCCAACGCACTGTTAGCAGTTTGCTCTTGTCCCACAGGGTCCCCTTGTGGATGAGGAACCTCCCTTTTCTTTTTCTTTTTTTAAAATATATTTTAATATATTTTATTTATTTATTTGAGAGAGAGAGAGAGAGAGAGAATGGGCGTGCCAGGGCCACCAGCCACTGCAAACGAACTCCAGATGCATGCGCCCCCTTGTGCATCTGGTGTACATGGGGCCTGGAGAGTTGAACTGGGATCCTTTGGCTTTGCAAGCAAACGCCTTAACCGCTAAGCCATCTCTACAGCCCGGAACCTCCTTTTTCAACACCAAATAAAGCAATCCCTTCTACCTTGCAGGTCTCTGTAAGTGGATGAGGTGGGCGGGGGGCAGGGTGGGGGGGGAGCACGTGGGCCTGCACTCCCTCTCACGGCTGTGTGCAGGCTATGCTTCTAAACGCTATACACCTGAGCACCCTGGAGTCAGTCTGCAAACGCATTGCTCCAACTTCAGGTTCTGTCCAGCATTATTCTCCAGGTGTGTGGCCGACCCCTACCTGCCCACTCACACAACAGCAACAGCATCAGACTCGCAGAAGTAAGCAGGGGCTTCCCCTGGCATGCCAAGGGAGGTGCTGGCTGGGAAAGTGGACCCTCTGGCTTTCTTGGCTGAAGTGGGTGAGGCTGAAGGAGGGAGGCAGGCAGGAGGCTTACCTGAGGGTAAAGCACCTGGGCTGAAAGGTACAGAGCTGAACATGTCTGCGCTTGCCGGGAGCGTCTGGGATGACGATGACGACGGGAGGAAGGCATCACCTGGTGTCGCAGGAGTCTGCCAGACACAGAGAGAAAAGAAGGAAGTGAATAAGGATCGCCCAGGAGCCAGTGCTCGGGGAGGCAGCTGGAGGCACAAATGGGGTGCTGCTGAAGCCAGCCACGGTCCAGAGCCACTCAGGTGCTGCACCAGACCATGGGCTGATAACAGACTGTGTATAAAATGGAGACAATGGGGCTGGAGAGATGGCTTAGTGGTTAAGACACATGCCTGTGAAGCCTAAGGACCCCGGTTCAATTCTCCAGGTCCCATGTTAGCCAGCTGCACATGGTGGCGCATGCGTCTGGAGTTCGTTTGCAGTGGCTAGAGGCCCTGGTGCACCCATTCTCACTCTCTCTCTCTCTCCTTCTCTCCCTCTCTCTGTCTCTAATAAATAAATAAAAATAAAATAATAAAATGGAGACAATGATAGCTGCTTAAATGAGACCATGAATCTAAAGGACCATTTGCTAGGTATGTACTTTAGCACCCCACGTAGGCACAGACTCACTTGCTCAGCAAACATGGCCAGCCTAAATCATTTTATACAGGGCCCCTGATCTCCAGGGGGTTGTGGGGCCACTGAGTTATTCCATAAGGTAGGCCTGCACCCCCCACCCCTTTGGAGGGAGTCATTTCACATGGAAATACATCTGTTCCAGCTCTACTGTGCTTCCAGTTCAGGTGTAGTCAATTAATAGATAGCATGCAGCCCTCTCAATAAACAGAGAGGGCTTGGCGTGTGGATTGCCTGTGTCCTGGCAACTCCCTGAATCTTCTCTGCAAAATAGAAGGCGATATTTTTAACAAGACCACAAAGGTGTTGTGGCCGCTGCCCAGCAGCTGGGAATCCCCATAGAACCTTCCTGGCCCACGCTAGAGTCGCAGAAGGCTTGGCTACTGCATTGAACTGTTGGGGGAGGTGACTGTGATGGGAAACAGAAATACTCATTTCTTTTCACATCTCCAGCTACTTCCTGTGGGCTTAATCTGGGTTTCCTTTGTGGCTCTCCATCCCCCTTTGGAACAGACTGGGGCAAGCAATTAATCCTGAAACCACAGCAATTAGACGAGGCCATTTTTAGACTGGCAGCTTGTGGGGACGAACGGCATTGTTCGGAGGAATTTTAAACACCCATTTGGACGTGCTTCTCCTCGGCGGTCCACAGATGGGTGGTTAGCCTGGGGATGGAGGCAAGAGAGAACCCGCTGAGCGGTCCAGCTTCCCTGGGGACAGAAACTGTGGCCTTCTCCCACCATGGCTTGCACTGGACATCAGGTGTTAGGAGAATATCTGTGTTTGGACTCCCCAGTAGCAGCTGTGGGCAGCTGTGGGTCTCGGGCCATCTGTCCTTAGTGGTGAGGTTGCACCCCCTTCTCTGCGAGGTACATATCACCAGTGAGCCATTTGCACACCCGGGAGGTCCCTTCCCAGCAGCTGCAGCTGGTGTGGCTGACTGCTCTCAGACCACGGACCACGGGGAAGGGAACTGGAAGGGTTCTCTGGTCTCTGCAGTAGCTGCAGATTGCTCCTGAATGCAATCCAGCACAGGGGAGTCTGTCTGGGTTTGTTTTTAATCCTGTTTTCTTCTTCTTTTTATTTATTATTTATTTATTTGAGAGCAAGACAGAGAGAGAGATACAGAAATAGGCAGGTAGAGAGAAAGAGAGAGAATGGGCGCGCCAGGGCCTCCAGCCACTGCAAATGAACTCTAGATACCTGCGCCCCCTTGTGCACCTGGCTTACGTGGGTCCTGGAGAATCGAGCCTCGAACCAAAGTCCTTAGGCTTCACAGGCAAGTGTTTAACCACTAAGCCATCTCTCCAGCCCCCCACCCCCCGGTTTTCTTCTTCTTTATGCTTTTATGAGGGCTTTCTGCAAGCAAGCTATCCTTCTTGTAAGCACTGGCTCAGAAGCCCACCCGGCTGGCCAAGCTGTGGCTGGGAACTCAGAAGTTTCTGCAGCAGCTCTGGGAGGGAGGCACGGGTCATGGCTGGCAAAGGGGAGCCCAGCAGGCAGTGGGGACACAAAAAAAAGCAAGAAGAAAGGAAGGAGAGAGAAGAGGGGAGGACAGAAGGGAGCCAAGGAGGCCTTTCTTCTCCTGGGCTGACCACCTGTGCTGTAAAAGTTAGGTGCTAACCAAAAAAAAAAAAAAAAAAAAAAAAAACACTCCCCACCACCAAACCACCTGGTCCCATTTTCCTTCTTACAGCCTAGCAGAAGAGTAAAGCCACAAACAACACTGTGCAGTTGCTGAATGCATGGTGTATGGTCTCATATGCTCTTCAAACCAGAGTTAGTTATCCTAATTTGTATGGCACAATGCAGGACTGGCCCTAGCCAGACCACATGCTAAAAGAAACCAGGCCACACCCCTCGGGTTTTCTCACCAGGATGGCGGGTAGTCAATGACGGGTAAGACCCCATGAGATGGGGCAACCTAAGACAGACACCATCACATGTGATGATCCCTTTGGGCCTGGGGTCAGCAATGGCTTGGCAAAGAACCATGCCTCCCTGGGTTGCCAATAATAAAAACAAAAAGGAGGATATGTATGGCACAATGCAGGTCGGACCCTAGCCAGACTGCATGGCAGAAGAAACCAGGAAGTGGCTTCTGTGAACATGGCGTCCCGCACAGGCCTGGCATGACAACAGCTACAGTCCCATGCTCGCAAGAAACCTGCTATGAGATGATTTGCCCAGAGACAGGCTGTCATTGGTCACAAGAAGGGGACCACCCTATACAATGATTGGCCAGCCAAATCCCTTAAAACCCCCCTATACTTCCTTGAATAAATGAGTTTGCAGCAGCTCGCCCTCTGCCTGCTTCCACCCAACTCCCGGAGTCTGTGTTGTGACTCCGACACCCACTCTCACCCCCAACCCAGTGGAGACCCTGCCCTAGGGCTGGCCTTAGGAGGGAACCCAACACTAATTCATTTTGTTTTAAACAGTAAGACAAGGCAGCCTTAGGGAATCCCCCAAGTCAGAGTGGCAGCAAGCCTCTTTCACAGAAGCCTAGAGTTCTGTCACTGTGTGGCTGGGGAGAGAAAGGACCAGGCTGTGGGGCCTGGAGGACAGTGCATACTTACGGGGGGAGAGGTTATATCAGGAGGAGTGGACATGTCCCCAAAAAGTTCTAATTGGGTCACAGCCTGAAAGGACAAAAAGAAAAACGTGTTACCAGGAGCTCCTACTTTCTTTTTTTAATTTTTTTTTATTTTTATTTATTAGAGACAGAAAGAGGGACAGTGAGAATGGGCACACCAGGGCCTCTAGCCACTGCCAACGAACTCCAGATGCGTACTTCCCCTTGTGCATCTGGCTTATGTGGGACCTGGAGAATCGAACCGGGTCCTTCAAGCCGCAGGCAAGCAAGCGCCTTAAGCCATCTCTCAGCCCAGGATGTGGATTTTCTAAGCCTCTCACCAGCAAAGCTAAGCCATCTCTCCAGCCCAGGATGTGGATTTTCTATATACAGCATGCAAGCAAATGAGCAGCCCATGAAAGAGTGTATCATTGGGACAAAAAAAAAAAGTCGGAGGAACAGAAAACATTTCATTTAATACCAGGAAGGACATCAAAACCAACCTTGTATATATACACTATCAATAGCTCCCAGGAACTGTGTTTCCACGGATGCCATATCATTCATTTTTCCATCCATCCATCCATCCATCCATCCATCCATCCATCCATCCATCCATCCATCCCACAGTGTGTGAGCAAGGCTAGCAACACTGGCCACAGCAGCGGCAGAACCTTTTAATCCACATTTAGAAATTCCTCTACGTACACTTTCAGCTTCAGGGACCATCAGGAGTCTCTGGCCAGGAACCAAATAGCCTGACTTAATCATGCAAAGCCCTATAATCACACACTTTGCGCAAACCTGTCCACTGAGCAGACACCACTCTCTACTCATCCTCAGATGCCAAGTACGAGCGTCTAATTAAGACAATCTACATCGCGAGTTAATGGCAGGAACAGGGAGCGTCTGGCTGCCCTGCCATCGCTCTGTTCTGACTGGGGAATATGGCTGCCGCTCTAGGGTTCATGCAAAGACATGATTATCCCTCCGATAAGCTAGCAAGCTCTAAGGTCCCACAGCTGGAAAAGCGTTTGCTTCTATCCCTTCCAATTCCAGAAGATCCTCAGAGCCCCACTTCCCTGACCTGGATGAGGGTGATGTTAAGGTCTCCATTATACGTATTCAATTGACAACATCACAGATGGCTCAACCTGATTCTGAAAATCATAACCCCTCCCCCCCACACACCTGACTCCCTCTCAGAAAAATATACAAGCAAAAGACAGTAAAGATAAGCAAAAGACAGTAAAGATACTCTAACAAGTTTCTTTCAGGCTATGGGCAGAAGGTAATGTATGAGGTACAAAGGCATTTTGTGTTTAGACTTCGACCCAACCCCCAAGGTATGCCATTTTGAATATGCCCAAAAATTTAAAAAAGATTTATTTTTATTTATTTATTAGAGACAGAGAGAGAGAGAGAGAGAGAGAGAGATGGGGGCACGCCAGGGCCTCTAGCCACTGCACACAAACTCCAGACACATGCGCCACCATGTGCATCTGGTTTACATGGGACCCGGAGAATCGAACCTGGGTCCTTGGGGTTTGTAGGCAGGCGCCTTAACTGCTAAGCCATTTCTCCAGCCCCCAAATTTTGAAATCTGAAATACTTCCCGTCCCAAGCATTTCCAACAAGGGATGAGTTTGGCTCAGCCTGAAAAGGGTCCAAAAGGGTCTTTGCTGAGATGAAAAGCAGCCCAGCCTTGTGAATGCACTCCCCTCCCCCCGCTTCTTCTGGTTCTGCCTAGACCCAACCACAGTGTCTGGCACAAAGATAAGTGATGCTTTCTTTCCTAACTATGCTGTGCTCTTAACACAACTGCCAAGTCCCACCTACACAGAGCTGTGGTCTGCTGGGGATTGTCCATAGCTGCAGAAAATTTCAAGGCATTGTGGCAGGAAGGTGACAGAGGCCTTTATGGGGGCACTGGAGGGCACCTTCAAGGGCATCCAGCCAGTTTGGGACACAGAAGTATCGTGAGGTTTGCCACAGGACACACCTCATGCTTCAAGCCCATGGGACAGGCGCAGCTAGCCAGGTGACAAAGAAGTGGAGAGGCCTTGCAGGCCAATGGGACTGCATAAGTCAGGGATAGCAATGGCAGGAGGGGAGGAGCCTCTTTTGGGAACCTCTGGATTTCACAGCAGCTGACGGATGGGAACGTGGTGGCCTGCACTCGGGATGCCCCCACATCTGGATGGGCTCTGAGTGCATCTTCGTCTGCAAGCATTCTGCAGTGCGTCAGCCCCGCCACGACTTACCAGAGGTGACAAACTCTGCCAGCCCCTTTGGCCTCCCTCTCCTATCCCTCCCACTAATTCTACTTCATGATTTCCAATAACACCAGCAGGCTTCCTTGCCACCTGAACTGGATGCTTGTAAAATAGCCCACGACTGTTTTCGGTGTTAGGAAAATATTAAAACGAAGTTAATAATTAAGTGACACAATTTGCATCTCGAAGGTATTGAGCTCGTGGCATACTTTGACTAACGCCATAAATATAATTGATTGCCTAATTTTCTCGTTAAGCCCAACTTTTTCTCAAATAACCTTGGTTCCTAAGATACAGCCTTTCCTCTTCTCCGACGATTTTCATTCAAGGAGTAAACGAGAAAAACATGGGGAGGCATAAAACAAAGGTTGTTATTTCATTTCGTTGGATTTGCTATTTAAATAGAACCCTGAGTTAATTAAATTTTATAGAAAAAAAAAAGGTTCTTGAGCCATAAAATTAAATATAATCCAAATAACCATGTATGATTGAGAACGTGGACTAGTATCTATTTGCATAGGCCCCTCCCCACGTGAACCCCAGGCCTCTTCTTTTTAACCTAATAAACCATGCTCCATCTAAAAACAGTGACCTTATTAATCATTTTAAGGGCTTCAAGAGAGTCAAATGAAGTATTCTCATTCGTAAACCCTTTAGTGCTTATAATATGCTTTCCACTCTAGCACTATGTTTGATACTCAGCCCAAGAAAAGGGGCATTGTTGTCTCTGTACAGAGGAGATGGGGCTAGGGTCCACGGCGAGGAGGGGTGAAAATAAGCTAAAATGCGTTTCACCTGTAAAGCTCTGTTTTCTATGCCTTACGAAGAGCCTGGTTAGCTTGCTAAATATTTCCAGTGCCAGCTCGATGACATCGGCCAGCCAGAGGCCAGGGGTCCCGAGCGATCGGCTATCATGCCTTCAAGTCATAGAGGAAGACCCTTCCAATATGGGCATTTCAAGTGTCTTCCGGGAGAGACAGGCGGCTGTAGATGGCCGATGCATTCCTTTTGCAGAGTCCTGGTTATTTTCCAGCAGTAAGGGAAGTGACACTGGAGGCTAAATGGGGGCTGGGATGGTTAGGTGGTCCCTCCTCAGGATCCTCCACCAGGTCTACATCTTGGCAGCCACTTGGATGTGAACAGGTGATGGCTTCCAAGGAGCATATGGGGTGCAGTGTACTTCATTCTCGATAGAAATAGATCTCTTTGGGGGAGGAGGACTTCTGATAGCACCACAGAAGAAGGCTGAGATGTCATGATCCCCACAATAGCCTTACAGCCCCACTCCCCATATTTTGGCGTCAGGACCCTGGGACGCTTCGGATAAATGTATGGGAATCCTTGTCACACACTGACCACTGTGCCAAGACCAGGATATATGGAGCTGAGGGCAACCTGCTGCTGTGTTTACTGTCATGGGCTTAGATGCTTTATGGCAAGACAGACCCACAGGCAGGAATCTCTACCACACGTTGGCCACTGTGACAAGAACAGGGTCTATGGAGCTGAGGGCATGTGTCATGGGCTGTCATGGACGATCACTGCAGGGCTAAGGACGGAACACAGGAGGCTGTGTGACAGGACAGGCCAACACACAGCTTTTGCACAAGCTCCTCTCATTAAACATTCACCCGTTGCCTTTTGCACCCTTCCTTCAGGGCACAAGTTAATAGGTTGTTGTTTCCATTTTGTTATTTTCTTAAGTTTTTTTAAAATTATTATTTGAGAGAGACAGAGACAGAGCGGAAGAGGCAGAGAGAGAGAGAGAGAGAATGAGCGCACCAGCAGCCTCTCAGCCACTGTGAATGAACTCCAGGCACGTGCGCCCCCTTGTGGGCAACTGCGGCATTGCGCCCTTGCGTCAGGCTAAACGTGGGACCTGGAGAATTGAATGGGCATTCTTAGGCTTGGCAGGCAGGAACCTTAACCACTAAGCTATCTCTCCAGCTCAAGCTTTCTTTGTTTTTGAGAGACAAGGGAGAGAGAGAGAATGGGCATGCCAAAGCCATCAGCCCTGCAAATGAACCCCAGATGCATGTACCACCTTGTGCATCTGGCTTACGTGGGTCCTGGAAAATCGAACCTAGATCCTTTGGCTTTGCAGGCAAGCGCCTTAACCAGTGAGCAATCTCTACAGCCCCATTTTGTTATTGTCTTGGCAGTGTCTTGTCCTCAGTCTGCACCCTGTTTTGGAGGTACCATGCAAGTACGGGCGGGGGGGAATCCTGACCCCTGGCTCCACCCCCAGAGCTGCTAAATTACTGAGTTCGAGGCACAGCCTAGTCACTGGAACGTTGAAAGCTCTCCTGGTAACACTAGCTGGCTGCCCGTGTTGACAATCCCTGTCCTACATATTCTGAGGTGACAATATCCACCGGTTTGTGCACTGGCTGATCCGAACAAACACTGGCTACCAACCAGGACTTCTGTCCTCGGCTATATACCTACAAATAGCAGCCTCGCCTGTCTGTGAGCCCCGGTGTTTGAATTTTGCATTACAGACGCTACACTACACTGACCGCACTATGCTGTGACAGGATGCATGGGGCTACCCTGCCCTGCTCGGCCCTACCCTACCAACCTCAAACTTATCTTATCCTATCCTCATTAATCCAACCAAGCCCTGCCCTGTCCCCCCTTCCCATTCCTACCGAGCCTAGCTCAAACTTACCCTATCCTGACCTGCCTGGCCCTGCCTTCTCTTATCCTATCCAATGATGGAGTAGGTCACACCTTGAACTTGGGCAGGCCACAGGTTGGGTCTTCCTCTCTCTTACTCCTTCAGCATGTGTCAGAAGGCTAACGTGTGTTGGTTGCATGACACAGATGGGTACCACCCATTCCCCTACACACTCTGGCTTGCAAGCACACGCTTGTGTGCGTATACTGTGGGACTTCACAGCGCGGGGCCACCTCCAGGCATTCCCCCGTAAGCTCTGTAATGGGCACCCTGTGAAACAGCACAAAGGACCGTCCCTAGGGTCCTGGAGGACTTACCTTGGTAGCCTCCAGCAGTTCATCAAAGTCCACAGGCAGGTTTCTGTTCTGCAACCAGAAGGCATGATTGATGAACATGGAATGAGTAATGGGGGCAATGACATGAAGGAGTGAACCACACCAGGCCCCTGTCATCTTACCGGCTTAGCCACAGCAAAGCGCGCTTCAAAATCCTCCAGCGGCTGGCTGTTCTGCAAGTGGAAGGGATGATGGATGAGGATGGCATGAATGACACACAATGACATGGATTGATGAGTTTCCTGTTGACGGTACCTGTGCTTTACGCTTCCGAAGTTGCTGCAGGTGGGAGCTGTGTGTGACGTGCTGTGAAAATCCTGGAATACGTACCTAGCATTGCCTGGTGATCAAACACGGGCCTAATTAAGAGGTACAGTGAGAGAAAGTCTCTACACTTGGGCTGGAGAGATGGCTTCACGGTGAAGGCGCCTGCCTGCAAAGCCTAAGAATGCCCATGCAATTCTCTAGGCCCCACGTTGAGCCAGATGTAAAAGGTGATGCAAGGGTGCAATGCTCTACTTTCCCACAAGGGGGCGCATGCATCTGGAGTTCATTCACAGTGCTGAGAGGTCACTGGCATGCCCTCTCTCTCTCTCTCTCTGTTTTTCAAAAACAGAAAGAAAGTCTCCACACTTCAAGTCCATCTTTCTGTGATGACGCACGTCACTCAGTCAACACGTTTCACACCTGATGTCTTTCATCTAAAAGGAAGAGGTGCCACCAAGTTCACCTACCTTATTTATTTATTTGCAAACAGAGAAAGACAGAGAGGGAGAGGGAGAGAGGAAGAGAGAGACAATGGGCTCGCCAGGGCCTCTAGTCACTGCAAACAAACTCCAGATGCATGTGCCACCTCGTGCGTCTGGCTTCACATGGGCACCAGGGAACTGAATTCATGTCATTACGCTTTGCAGGCAAAAGTGTTACCTGCTGAGCCAACTCTCCAGCCCCTGTCACTTACCTATTTCATTAGTTTATTAAGTAACAGGTTTCATTGTGACATTTTCATATATACACATCATTATGAGCTAGTTTTTCCAGGATGGTTTTTTTTTTTTTTTTTGCCCAGCTGAATGCCACTTCACAAAGTCCAGCATCCTTCTCTGAGAAGCCCTCAGCAGCTCAGCTGCACCCATGCTGCTGGAATCAACCATGCATGGTCTTCATTCATTCCTCAGTGACCAAGCAGCTCCCTGGGGGTTCTAGTGCATAGCACTGCTTAAAATGCAGATCTTAAAAACCGACTGGCCCAGCCAGGGGTGGGATGGGGATAGCAGCGAGTTCAGTTCTCCAGGTCCCATGTAAAGCTGATTGCAAAGTGGTGCACACATCTGTGCCTATATCAATAGGAGGTACAGCTAGAAGAATCTGGAAGCTTCCAGGCCAAGCTAGACTGGTGCAGACACAGTGGCCAAACACCAGGACAGACTCTGTCTTAAAACAAAGGTTGTTTTCTGACCTCCACATGTGTGCTGTGGAGCACTCCCACATACACAATTACACACACACACACACACACACACAATTTTTTTCTAAAGATTACTTTTTTTATTTTAGAGAGAGAGAGAGAGAGACATAGAGAGAAAGAATTGGTGCGCCATGGCCTCCGCCACTGAAATTGAACTCCAGACACTTGCGCCACCTAGTGGGCATGTGCAACCTTGCGCTTGCCTCTCCTTTGTGCGTCTGGCTCACGTGGGATCTGGAGAGTCGAACGTGGCTCCTTAAGCTTCGCAGGCAAGCGCCTTCACCGCTAAGCCATCTCTCTAGCTCTCACACACAATTTTTTTTACGTGTCTGGCAGCTGGCCCTAACTGTTCTCTTCACTTTTAATTTTACTGTCTATATTACATAATACAGTTAACACATCCTGTCCAACATAGAGGCACATTTTAATGACTATATTTTTGGCCTTTGCCTATGAGCTAATTATTCTTTGGATATTTTCCAAGCAGAGTAGTGCTAGGGCACAGTTTTGGATGCTGGTATTCCAATGGCATTGGTATGCCTAAGCAGAAGGGGCTGCACTGCTTCCCTTGGTTTGAGAAGGGCTTGGATTTGGCAGTGGAAGAATGGGGAAACTCTCACTTCACTGTTCTCTCAACCCCAGCTACAGGACGAAACAGTGTGTCCAAGACCGTCACCATCCCAAACAGCCACCAACAAACCCTGCCACCAGTCATCTGTCTCCACCAGGCACTGGGACATCAGTTATTATTATTATTTAACCAGAGGAGTGGAGCTATGGTAAGACAGTGCCAGTCTAAGTGATCCTGTAATCTATGGTGTGGCCCAGAAGGTTAAGGTTATGTCGCTACGTCCCTTATAAATTGACACACTCCTAGGGATTTATGGCAGGGACCCTACCACCTAGCTCTGGGTCATAACTTTTAATAAAAACATTTTTTAGTGTCCAGAATCTCGTTACATCTGATATATATATATATATATATGCCCTCTTGCGTTTTATATATATATAAAAGCAAATGGCTACGAAGCATGATGGATGAATTAAATAAATTTAAAAAACAGCCTGTTGTGGCGTCTCATAAAAGCCTCACCATGTCCCACATAATGAAAAAGTGGAAGGATCCCCAGCATTGGCGTGCGCTTTGTCACCCTCCCGGTGACAGAAGAGGCGGCCTTTAGTGAAGCACAAGAATGATGTGCACTGGGGAGATTTTTATAAATTCAGACAACTCTTGGTTTAGGTGCATCTCTTTGGAGTCACGTAGCTGTTCATCAAGTCCAGATCATGCCACTTTCCGGTCATGTGACCCTGGATGTCAACTAGCCTCCACTAGCTTCCTGGAGTTTTAGGTGGGTCTGATAACAGCAACATCCCCTGAAATGTTTACTGAAATGTGTGTGCAGTCTTGTCTGCTGCTGGGCATAAAGTTATCGCTCAGTGAATCACAGCTGTTCGCATGCTACTGCCTGCCTTCTTTTAAAGTGCTGAAGCTGAGATGAAAGTCCGTCTGGAACAAGAAAGAAATCCTTTCAGTCCGTTCCTGACTCTGTGTGTTACCTCCTAATGACAGTCTGGAACCTTCTGCCAACTTACTGTCTGACTAGGTTACTGTTCCAGGATCTTTTTTCCTCTCTGGGGAGACTCTTGATGGGATCCAGCACACTCCAGCCAGCCAGGGGGAATATCCTTCTAGCCCAGCCCCTTTCCCAGCAGAGAACTATGGGCCGAGTCTAGAATCCATTCCCTGGTCTCCCACATCTGCGATACTTGCTTTACCCACACGTAGGTGTCAGTTCAATATCTCAGTAGGAAGGGCTTTTCTTATGAGCTATTTTCTCAGCATGCATGGAGTTTTGTAATTTGTCTTTAAAAATTCAACCAGGTCAAATATACTGACAACCTTAGCGTCCAGTGAGAGAATTTAAGACAAAATGTCCTCTTGCGTTTTTTTTTTTTTTCAATACAGTTCTACCCTGACTCTCTCTTTTTTTATTTTTTTATTTTTGGTTTTTTGAGGTAGGGTCTCACTCTAACTACCCTGACTCTTTTTTTTAACATTTAAAAAAAATATTTAAAAGTGGAATGGGGGAGGGGAGAGAAATATCAGGTGGGGTTTTTTTGGTATGTAAGAATAAAAGTCAATAAAAAATAATAATTAAAAAATATTTAATTAGCTGGGCGTGGTGGCGCACGCCTTTAATCCCAGCACTCGGGAGGCAGAGGTAGGAGGATTGCCTTGAGTTCAAGGCCACCCTGAGACTACATAGTTAATTCCAGGTCAGCCTGGGCCAGAGTGAGACCCTACCACGAAAAACCAAAAAAAAAAAAAAAAAAATTTAATTAATTTATTTATTTGAGACAGAGAATAGGCATGCCAGATCCTCCAGCCACTGCAAACGAACTCCAGACGCATGCGCCACCTTGTGCAACTGACTAATGTGGGTCCAGAGGAATCGAACCTGGGTCCTTTGGCTTTGCAAGCAAATGCCTTAACTGCTGTGCCATCCCTCCAGCCCCTAGCTACCCTGACTCTTTATGAAGGCATTGGAGTGAGGTTCCCACAGGCACTTTCTCTTCCTATGGTCTTTTTTAGTAAGGACACGTATAGCTCTGTAAAGGAGGGACATAACCAGCCAGGCCAGTGGGTGTGACTCTTGCACCCAAAAACAACCATGGATGAGGGGAGCTGGGATACAAATATCAAAAGGATGAAATCCTATATTTGGTGCCAAGTCCGGAACTTTGCACGGTTCACTCTACAATCCTGGGCTTCACAGCACAATTCTTGGGGGCGGGGTGGGGGAACCTTGTGCAAAATTCCCAAAGACCTGAGCCCCAGCCTCTGAGAATCAGATTATGCCTGTCCTACGAGATTTGCAAATGGCTGTGCTGGGGCGGGGAAATCTACTCCTCTTAAGAATAATCACTGATCATCCTACTGGGAAAAACCAAAGGCGTCTTGATTGATCAGGAAATGGGTTAATTAATTTCTTCCATAAACATTCACTGGGGCGCTTCCCATATGCCAGCACCTAGTTGCTGGAGAGACAAGGCTGTGATGTACGTACACGTACGTACACGGTCCTTGTTCTCATAAACTCAGAGCACAGCCAGGATGTGTGGTCTTTGTGGCTTGGGGTGGACAGGAGTGTGGGTCAGGAAGGACTCAGAGCTCCTGGATCTAAACTGGGAATTTAGACCACGGCAGCAATGGAACCGATTGAGTCAGCCATATCGAGGGCCCGGGGGAGATGGATTAACGTAAGTGATTTGTAATTACATGCAGGTGGATACTATTAAGGACACCTAGTGATTCTGAGTGCCGGCTGCAAGTTACTGTCCCCAAGTGCACCATCTAGCAAGCCGGGCCCATGCTAATGACACCTGATCCCCTCAGGGGCGATAGTAGCTTAGGCCTGCATCACTTCAGCAAAGAGGAAACAGCCAGGGGGAGTGGGGACTGCGCTTGGCGACTGAACGAGAAGGCTTCCTGGGCTGAGATGGGAAGAGAAATGACTGTCTTGATGAGTGCATCCTCTATGTGATAGCACTGTAATCTAATGATGGAATGTTCTTTTAAAAAATAAAAAAAAAGCCGGGCGTGGTGGCGCACGCCTTTAATCCCAGCACTCGGGAGGCAGAGGTAGGAGGATCACTGAGAGTTCAAGGCCACCCTGAGACTACATAGTTAATTCCAGGTCAGCCTGGACCAGAGTGAAACCCTACCTCGAAAAACCAAAAAAATAAAAAAATTAAAAAATAAAAAAGTATTTACTTATTGGGGCGGGGAGGGATAGAAGCAGATAAAGAAAGAAGGGCCTCTAGCCGCTGCAAAAGAACTCCAGAAGCGTGCACCACCCTGTGCATCTGGCTTCCGTGGGTCCTGGGGAATCGAACCTGGCTTCTTATGCTTCACAGGCAAATGCCTTAACTGCTAAGCCATCTCTCCAGCACCCCCTCTTTTGTGTTTACTTTTGAGCAGCAAATGCTATATCCACTAAGCCATATCCCCAGCTTCCAGGAGCTCTGAGTCCTTCCTGACCCACACTCCTGTCCACCCCAAGCCACACAGACCACACATCCTGGCTGTGCTCTGAGTTTATGGAGAACAAGGACCGTGTACGTACGTGTACGTACATCACAGCCTTGTCGCTCCAGCAACTAACAACCGTGGCTAATGTGTCACTGTGCATCTGGCTAAACGTGGGACCTGGAGATTGGAACCACTGGAGATAGGAACCAGCGTTCTTAGGCTTAGGAGGCAGGCACCTTAACCGCTAAGCCATCTCTCCAGCCCAAAATATTTTTATTTATGTATTTATTTGACTGAGAAAGAGGGGGAGAGAGAGAGAGAATGAGCGTGCCAGGGCCTCCAGCCACTGAAAATGAACTCCAGGTGTGTGTGCCCCCTTGTGCATCTGGCTAACGTGGGCCCTAGGGAATGGAACCTGGGTCCTTTGGCTTTGTAGGCAAACACCTTAACTGCTCAGCCATCCCTCCAGCCCCTGAAATAGTTGTTTATTTATTTATTATTTTGAGAGAGAGCGAGAGAATGGACACACCAGGGTTTCCAGCCACTGCAAACTAACTCCAGATGTGTGAGCCCCTTGTAAATCTGGCTTATGTGGGTCCTGGGGAACTGGGCTGGAGAGCTGGTTTCGGGGTTAAGGCGTTTGCTGGCTTTGCTTTTGAATGGCTTTGGACAGAGCAGACACACCCACCCCGAAAACCAGAAACCCAGGGGGAGTGGTTCCCAAAAGCCTTCAGTTAACTATTTCCACCTCTTCCTCTCTCCTTTCTTCTTTGAAAGCTCAATTATTCTAGTTCCACATTAGCCAAAACTCAAGAGAGTTGTCACAAACTCCTAACAAGATTTGGCAGGACTTGGTGAAGGGAGTGAATGAGAAACGCAGCAATGTGAAATCAGCTCCCTCCCGTCAGCAGCAGGCAGACAAGGTCTCAGCCCACTTTTCCTTGTGCAGGAGCAGGGCATGCCTCAGTGTCCACCCCCCTTTCCCTGGCTACAAGGATGGAGCTGAGACCAAGTGGCACAGCAGAGGCTCGGGGACAAACATGGGACAAAGCAGAGACAGTCATGCATGGAGGGATGTCGCAGCAAAGGGAAAAGCAGCCAGCAGCTTTTGCCTGCTGGATCTGACAGCAGCTCGCTCCCTGCCTCATGAAGGTCTCCAGGAGGCAGATTTGACAAAGTTAGCAATTCATTTCCCATTTCATGCTTTTCTGCATCTGTTTCAAGGGGCAAATTTGGTAAGAAATAAAGTCCTCCCGAGTGCCCACCATGAGCCAGCTATAGGGCTCTGCAGGTGGCCCCTTCCCTGACCCAGAACATGAGGTTTAGAGAAACTGGAGAAGATAAACTCCAGTGAGGGAACACGAGGAGTGTCACAAGGGGACCAGATTGAGCATTTTCACAGAGCATGTGCCATTCACAGAACTGGATCCCACGCAACCAGGAATTGCCAAAGAAAGGCTTCTGTTGTTATGTCACTGGAACCACCGTCCCCCAATGCTTTCTCGTGGTGACACTGGAAAGAGGTCACCTCACAAGGGTGGGCTCAGCATCACCCAGGCAGTTCCGTGTGCTGCCTGGAACCCAGTGAGATCGTCATTAGTATCTGCACATGTGGGTCTTGCAGCCAGCCAGTCAGCGACTCAATAAACGCTCCTTCAAGAATACAAGCCTGGCGTGGTGGCGCAATCCCAGCACTTTCATCTCAGTACCCTGAGACTACATAGTTAATTCCAGGGAGGCAGAGGTGGGAGGAAAACCAAAAAAAAAAAAAAAAAAAAGAGTTGGTGAGGCCAGCCTGGGACTAGGTGGAGGATCGAGTTCCAGGTCAGCCTGGGCTAGAGTGAGTGAGACCCCTGGGCTTGAAAACAAACAAAAACAAACAAACAAACAAACAAACAAACAAACAAACAAAAAGAATACAGGGCTGGAGAGATGACTTCGCTGCAAAGCCTAAGGACCCAAGTTTGACGCCCCAAAACCCACTAATCCATATGCACAGGGTGGCGCGCGCATCTGGAATTGGTTTGCTAGAGGCCTAAGTGTGCCCATTCTCTCTCATAAATAAATGAATAAATTCTCTCTAATGAATAGATAAGTTAAATAAAAAACACAATATTAAAAAGACTACAAGCTGGGTGTGGTGGCACACGCCTTTAATCCCAGCACTTGGGAGGCAGAGGTAGGAGGATCGCCATGAGTTCGAGGCCACCCTGAGACTACATAGTAAATTCCAGGTCAGCCTGGACTAGAGTGAAACCCTACCTCGAAAAACCAAAAACAAACAAACAAAAGCAAAAAAGAATACAAAGCACTTGCAGTGAACACACACATTGTAGAACAGACATTGCTAAGTCAACTCCACTCTAGACAATGTATTGAAAATTTAACATATTTAGGGGCTGGGGATACAGCTCAGTGGTAGAGCACTTGCCTAGCATGTGTGAGGGTCTGAGTTCAATCTCCAATACCATACTAACATACTCTAAGCCACAAGGCTAGAAGTAATCTCTGTGGACAAGAAGCTCCTAGTCCAGTTCATTTATGCCCTGTTACGGTTGCTCTCCCAGCTGTCGCTGGCGGCACAGACGTCAGAGCCTATCTGTCAGGCTCACATTTTACTGAAAGGAAACCGAAGCCAACAAGAAAACATTCCCTTGCGAAAAAGTGAGGCGGGGCTGGGGAGATGGCTTAGCCGTTAAGGCACCTGCCTGAGTGGCCTGAGAACTCTCATTGGAATCTCCAGGTCCCACGTTTAGCCAGATGTAAAGTGATGCAAGCGCGCAATGCCGCGATTGCCCACAAGGGGGCGCATGCGTCTGGACTTCGTTCACAGCGGCTGAGAGGCCCTGGAGCACCCATTCTCTGCCTCTTCCTCTCTCTCCATCTCCCTCTCTCTGTGTCTCTCTCAAAATAAATCAATAAATAAACATTTAAAACATCTATAAAAAGGGACTGAATAAAGGATGAATACAGTAGAATGGAAAACTGCATAGAAAGACTGTGGGTGAGGGAATATCTGTAAAAGATATTGTCACACGCCCAGCACATGTGCGTCCCGTGCACCCGCACACACAAACACATGGAGGCATGCTCATGGACACTTGTCATTTGCCATAATAAATTCCAGGTTGGATTTTCGTCCCAGTCACTGAACTTAACAGAGAGTACGGTTAAGGGAGAATGGTCATGGAACTTCATTTCAAAAACATTAGTAGCTGGACATGGTGGTGCACGCCTTTAATCCCAGCACTCAGGAGACAGAGGTAGGAGGATCGCCATGAGTTCAAGGCCACCCTGAGACTACATAGTGAATTCCAGGTCAGCCTGGGCCAGAGTGAAACCCTACCTCGAAAAACAAACAAAAAAAGCATTTGGGAGAGAGTTCAAAACAACGTATTAGAGCATGGATATGGTGCACTTCTAGCCCTCTGCTAGCATGAAGGACTTCCATCAAGCCTCCCTTGTTACTGAGCCCCCTTCTGTGGCTTAGTGGCCGCACCCATCTGAGAACCCTTCACTACGGGAATCTTGACAATATCTGGCTTCATCACCTATTGCTTTGGTCCAGCAATTGCTGACGTGACTGCTGTACGTTTTCTCTTAAATTTAACCAAGCCGCCTCCAACTGTCTCCAGTTTGTCCCGCCTTGGTCTTTTGATTCTACGCAAGGTGCCAGTGGAGAAAGTCAGGCCCCAAATGTACAAGCTGCCAGACTGAACGTGGTCCTTCTATCCCAGTAGCGAACAACATAAGACAATCAACTTAGAAAAGATGGAGCCGGGCACACCTACGGGAAATGTCTTTTTTCCAGCACTGGAAACAGAAAACGGTCAAAACCAAGACACTTCAGGCTCTCCGTGGAGGAACAAGGGAGATCCATGCATCTGCAACACTTGCATACTCAGGCTCTGGCTTCTTTTATTCTTTTTTTTTTTTTAATGTATTTTCATATATAACTATGTATGCACACATACATTTTAAATTTTATTTATTTGCAAGCAGAGAGAGAGAGATAGAAGATAGGCAGACAGAGAGAGGATGGGCACACCAGGGCCTCTAGCCACTGCAAACGAACTCCAGATGCATGTGCCCCTGTGCATCTAGCTTACGTGGGTCCTGGAGAATCGAACCGGGACCCTTTGGCTTCGCGGGCAAACGCCTTAACCGCTAAGCCATTTCTCCAGCCCAAAGCAAGTGTGCTATTTTTTTTTTTTTCGAGGTAGGGTCTCACTCTAGCTCAGGCTGACCTGGAATTCACTATGTAGTTTCAGGGTGGCCTCGAACTCATGGCGATCCTCCTACCTGTGCCTCCCAAGTGCTAGGATTAAAGGCATGCGCCACCACACCCGGCTTTTCTTTTATTCTTTGTTCTTGGGTGCTGGACTCTCTCTCACAGTCATGCAGCCAAACAGCATAAATCTCCCCATGGACAGCAAACTCAGAGACCCGCCCCCCCAAAAAAAAACATTGCCAATATCTCTCCTATGAAATAGACTCGTTAAGTAAAAATAGTCCACATGTCTTTGGTATGGGCCAAAATTGGTTGACATCATTATTTCTGGTTTGGACAAATCCATGAAGGGGACCCAAACCATCCATTCTGGACAAAATCCAAAGGGATAAGACAAATAGTGATATAAAGACCTCACTTCGGGCTGGAGAGATGGCTTAGTGGTTAAGGCAATTGTCTGTGAAGCCTAAGGACTCAGGTTCGAGTCCCCAGGACCCACGTAAGCCAGATGTACAAGGTAGCATGTGCATCTGGAGTTCCTTTGCAGTGGCTAGAGGCCCTGGCATGCCCATTTTCTCTGTCTCCTTTCTCTCTCTCTGCTTGCAAATAAATAAATATAAATATATACATATATATTTAAATATATATCTAGACCCGTGTCATCTTGGTCTGGCAGGGAGGTGTGCAAGGCAATAGTAATTTATGGTGGTGTTTACATGGAACTGCCTCTGTGTATAGGAGAGACTGTTCTAAGTGCTTTTTTTTTTTTTTAAGTAACTCATTTAATCATTCCAATAAACGTGGACACTATTATTATTATCCCTGCCAGAGCCAGAAACTGAGTCAGGGAAGGGCTCATGACTTGCCCAGCGTCGCACAGCTAGAAAACAGCCACGCTCATATTTTCACCAAAGTTAGCTGGCTTTGGAATGTGTGTTTGTAACTTTTATAGACCACAATGAGGATGACAGAATGTACGAGATAACCTACGTTGCAAGACCAAGGTGAGCAGCAGGGTTCTGGAACAAGCATGCATGGGAGAGTTTAGGAGCCTGCCACAGCCCAACCTAGGCCTCTACGGAGAACCACTGCCAGATCACATGGCCAGTGTCAGCCCTATAGAGATGGGAGGAAGGAGGCAATACAATGAACAATATAGAAATAGCCAGAGACAATGTTGTGAGCAAGCAGGGGACGCTGAGGCTGATATATGAAAGCAGCCAGCCTGACAAGATGTACACACCTGTGCAATGGTGCCACTCAGCCTAGGTGAATAACGATGGCTTTCTTTTTTAAAAATATTTTCTTTAAATATTTTCTTTTTCTTTCTTTTTTTGGAGAGAGACACAGAGAGAAACAGAGGGAGAGGGAGACAGATAGAGATGGGTGCTCCAGCAGTCTCTCAGCTGCTGTGAACGAAATCCAGATGCGTGCACCCCCTTGTGGTCAAGTGTGGCATTGCACCCTTGTGTCACTTTGCATCTGGCTAAACGTGGGACCTGGATTGGGACCTGGAGATTGGAACCGGCGTTTTTAGGCTTAGGAGGCAGGCGTCTTAACCACTAAGCCATCTCTCCAGCCCTAATATTTTGTTTTTCTTTATTCATTTGAGAGAGAAAAATGGGCAGGGAGAGAGAGAGAGAGAGAGAGAGAATGGTGCACCAGGGCCTCCAGTCGGGGTAAATGAACTCCAGATGCATGCACCCCCTTGTGCATCTGGCTTATGTGGGTCCTGGAGAATTGAACCTGGGTCCTTTGGCTTTGCAGGCAAGTGCCTTAAACACTAAGCCATTTCTCCAGCCCACCAATGGCTTTCTGATTGGCTAAGAGATCTGCTCAGTGGAAAAGGAATGCATAGGTGGAATTGGGCACCAAGACAGAATCCTATGGAGACAAAGATTGTGAACTCTAAGGAGAAATCCCCACTAGTTTTTTTTTTTTTTTTTTTTTTTTTGCCAAAAGAGAGACGACACCCATTAAAATCTCTCTAAATTATCCCACTTATGCTCTTTATCCTATCCTGATCTCACTCTCCATCAGGGACTCTGTTTTTCTTTTCCCAGAAGGCAGCAAGAACCCAGGACAACAACAATCTGTACCAGGACAAGAAAAGACAGCTGACTTCCTGACAGAGCATGAGCCACACCCCTCGCACATCAGCCAGGGCCCAGGGGCAACCACACAGGGACCGCGGAGATGAGCAAGAGTGCCGCTGCCATGGAGAAGCCTGACAACCTGCGTCAGGGTGAGGGAGGAAAACACTGAAGATGCTCAGGACATACCAAAGCAGAAATCCAGAAGCTGCTGAGAGCCAACGCTGAAGTAGACTTAAAGCACACACACCCACCGCGGCTCAGGGAATTGTGCGTGTACGTACATGTGTGTGTTTGGCCATTTGCGAAAGCCATTTTGTAAATTATGTTTTTCTTTATTATTATTATTATTATTATTATTATTTTCTTTTCTTTTCTTTTATTGACAACTTCTATACTTACATACAAAAAACGCATGATATTTCCCTCCCCTCCCCCCATTCCCCTTTAGAACACCACTCTCCATCATATCCCTTCCCTCTCTCCATTAGTCTCTCTTTTAATTTGATGTCATCATCTTTTTCTTCTATTATGAGGGTCTTACGGAGGTATTGCTAGGCACTGCAAAGTCAGAGATATGAAGGCCAATTTCTGTCTGGACAGTATTATTTTATTTATTTATTTATTTTAAATATATTTTATTTGTAAGCAGAGAGAGAGAGAGAGATAGAAGAGAGGCAGACACAGAGAGAATGGGCACACCAGGGCCTCTAGCCACTGCAAACGAACTCCAGATGCATGTGCCCTTTGTGCATCTGGCTTATCTGGGTCCTGGAGAATAGAACTGGGATCCTATGGCTTGGCAGGCAAATGCCTTAACCGCTAAGCCATTTCTCCAGCCCTATTTATTTTTATTGACAACTTCCTTAACTGTAGACAATATCCCATGGTACTTCCCTCCCTCCCCCCCACTTTCCCCTTCGAAGCTCCACTCTCCATCATTTCCCCTCCCCCTCTCAATCAGTCTCTCTTTTCATTTTGATGTCATCATCCTTATTATTATTATTCACAACAAGATGTTTCATATGGATACATCATGTGGTGGTACCCTCTTTTCCCCTCATCCCTGCCCCCACTCCACCGGGGACCCTCCTCAGTGGGGTTGCAGGTATTCCCCGTGGGGTTGTGGGTTATGCATTGTGGGAAAGATTCTAAGAGCCACACAGGGTGGGAGGGAATCTTCAGAGGCATTGCACCCCATCCCACCCCGCCAATGACTGAGTGCTTCTCTCACAACTCATAACCCAACTCGTATTCCATATTCCATAAACATAACCAACTCATATTCCATGGTGAATCCCAGCAATCCTGCTGAGGAGGGTCCTCGGTGGAATAGGGGCAGGGAGGAGAGAAATGATAGTCTCAACACATGATCTGTCCATACAAAGTTCCAAATAAATAAATAAATAAACAAAACCTTGAAAGAAAATAATCAGAGACAAAGCTAGGAGGTTGGAACATATGGGGGGCGGAGAGAGAGAGAGAGAGAAAGAGAAAGAGCCTGATTAGTGGGCTGGCAGCATGCAAGGTATGGAGAGAGGTGTAATATTCTGATAAGGACTCTTGTGATAAGTGGAAATGAGAGACGGAGGGTGGAGAAGGTAGGAGAGAGTGAATGTCACCCCAGCGGGGAGACATTCTGCATGCCTAAGCAGGAAGCGAGCCATTCAGCCTTCCCAGGAAGACGCCTCACCATCTCCTAACCCGGAAGAAAAGAAGAATAGCTGCCATGCTAATTAACCTGAATAGGTTCAGCTTGGAACGTGTCACTCATGACTGCCATGCAACGTGGTCTTTTTTAAAAAATGTATTTAAGGGCGGGCGTGGTAGCGCGCGCCTTTAATCCCAGCACTCGGGAGGAGACAAAGATTGTGAACTCTAAGGAGAAACCCCCACTAGTTTTTTTTTTTTTTTTGGCCAAAAGAGAGACGACACCCATTAAAATCTCTCTAAATTATCCCACTTATGCCCTTTATCGTATCCTGATCTCACTCTCCATTGGGGACTCTGTTTTTCTTTTTCCAGAAGGCAGCAAGAACCCAGGACAACAACAATCTGTACCAGGACAAGAAAAGACAGCTGACTTCCTGACAGAGCATGAGCCACACCCCTCGCACATCAGCCAGGGCCCAGGGGCAACCACAGAGGGACCACGGAGATGAGCCAGAGTGCGGCTGCCATGGAGAAGCCTGACAACCTGCGACAGGGTGATGGAGAAAAACACTGAGGATACTCAGAACATACCAAAGCAGAAATCCAGAAGCTGCTGAGAGCCAACACTGAAGTAGACTTAAAGCACACACACCCACCGCGGCTCAGGGAATTGTGCGTGTACGTACATGTGTGTGTTTGGCCATTTGCGAAAGCCATTTTGTAAATTATGTTTTTCTTTATTATTATTATTATTATTATTATTATTTTTTCTTTTCTTTTCTTTTATTGACAACTTCTATACTTACATACAAAAAACGCATGATATTTCCCTCCCCTCCCCCCATTCCCCTTTAGAACACCACTCTCCATCATATCCCTTCCCTCTCTCCATTAGTCTCTCTTTTAATTTGATGTCATCATCTTTTTCTTCTATTATAAGGGTCTTGCGGAGGTATTGCTAGGCACTGCAAGGTCATAGATATGAAGGCCAATTTCTGTCTGGACAGTATTATTTTACTTATTTATTTATTTTAAATATATTTTATTTGTAAGCAGAGAGAGAGAGAGAGAGATAGAAGAGAGGCAGACACAGAGAGAATGGGCACGCCAGGGCCTCTAGCCACTGCAAACGAACTCCAGATGCATGTGCCCTTTGTGCATCTGGCTTACGTGGGTCCTGGAGAATTGAACCGGGATCCTATGGCTTGGCAGGCAAATGCCTTAACCGCTAAGCCATTTCTCCAGCCCTATTTATTTATTTTTATTGACAACTTCCTTAACTGTAGACAATATCCCATGGTACTTCCCTCCCTCCCCCCACTTTCCCCTTCGAAGCTCCACTCTCCATCATTTCCCCTCCCCCTCTCAATCAGTCTCTCTTTTCATTTTGATGTCATCATCCTTATTATTATTATTCACAACAAGATGTTTCATATGGATACATCATGTGGTGGTACCCTCTTTTCCCTCATCCCTGCCCCCACTCCACCGGGGACCCTCCTCAGTGGGGTTGCAGGTATTCCCCGTGGGGTTGTGGGTTATGCATTGTGGGAAAGATTCTAAGAGCCACACAGGGTGGGAGGGAATCTTCAGAGGCATTGCACCCCATCCCACCCCGCCAATGACTGAGTGCTTCTCTCACAACTCATAACCCAACTCGTATTCCATATTCCATAAACATAACCAACTCATATTCCATGGTGAATCCCAGCAATCCTGCTGAGGAGGGTCCTCGGTGGAATAGGGGCAGGGAGGAGAGAAATGATAGTCTCAACACATGATCTGTCCATACAAAGTTCCAAATAAATAAATAAATAAACAAAACCTTGAAAGAAAATAATCAGAGACAAAGCTAGGAGGTTGGAACATATGGGGGGCGGAGAGAGAGAGAGAGAGAAAGAGAAAGAGCCTGATTAGTGGGCTGGCAGCATGCAAGGTATGGAGAGAGGTGTAATATTCTGATAAGGACTCTTGTGATAAGTGGAAATGAGAGACGGAGGGTGGAGAAGGTAGGAGAGAGTGAATGTCACCCCAGCGGGGAGACATTCTGCATGCCTAAGCAGGAAGCGAGCCATTCAGCCTTCCCAGGAAGACGCCTCACCATCTCCTAACCCGGAAGAAAAGAAGAATAGCTGCCATGCTAATTAACCTGAATAGGTTCAGCTTGGAACGTGTCACTCATGACTGCCATGCAACGTGGTCTTTTTTAAAAAATGTATTTAAGGGCCGGGCGTGGTAGCGCACGCCTTTAATCCCAGCACTCGGGAGGCAGAGGTAGGAGGATCGCCGAGAGTTCGAGGCCACCCTGAGACTACATAGTGAATTCCAGGTCAGCCTGAGCTAGAGGGAGACCCTATCTCAAAAAACAAAAAAAAAGGTTAAAAAAATATATTTAATTAATTTATTTATTTGAGAGAGAGCTGGGGAGAGAGAGAGAGAGAGAAAGAATGGGCGTGCCAGGGCCTCCAGTCATTGCAAACGAACTCCAGATGCATGTGCCCCCTTGTGCATCTGTGGGTCCTGGAGAATCGAACCGGGATCTTTTGGTTTTGCAGGTAAACGCCTTAACCACTAAGCCATCTCTCCAGCCCCCAAAGCAGTCTTTGGGTTCATAAGATTAGCAAGAGCTACAAAGCCCTGACCACACCGTGACCCCAAACACGGGCTCCTCTCTTCCTTTCTGGATTGCTGCCCAGACAAGTTTTGCTTCTTTCAATTAGGACTGTCAGCAGTGTATGTTTTCATAGTCCTCATGACCGTTCATTTAGCTCCCGTTCATCTTCTTTTTCTTAAACTAGAGTTCGTTCATTACTCTTCTGTAACCTCTAATAACGGCAGTTAGGCAGAAACACCAGGATGATTTATCCAGAAAAGTGGAATGACTGTGTCAAGAGAGAAGGCGCGTCAGCAGGATGGATATTTACGGGGAAACTGTATATTACAGCTTTGCTCGTTAAGAAGTTGTAGTTAAGATCCTGTGAATGTTAATGATCTGTATTAGGGGAATAATGACAGATTTGAAGCAGCAGCTTTCAGCCACCCCTGAATCACACTTGTTTTCTTTTTTTTTTTTAACCAGGAAACAGATCTCTCTGTCACTTGCTGACTGGCACAGAAGATGCAGGCATGCACCACCGGGGCATGTTCGCATGGAAAAGGCACATTCCGCCTTTGTCACGATTGACAGAGCAATGGGAACGCGATGGCCCGAACATGTGCTTGAATCCCTTGCATTCCGGTGTTAGAGACCATGTGGCCAGGCGGGAGAAATGCCCCGGCTTTGGGAAGGGCAGCCCAGATCCCCTAGTTTGTTTATGCCCCTTGTCTTGATGCATCCGTTCAGAGCAAATGCCCTATCAATGTTCAAAAGTGGCCCAGTTTGGATGATAAACTAGGTCACTCGAGTTTTAGGGTCAAAGAGAGAGAGATTCGATTCTTAGTTCTGGCCAACCTTATTAATTTCGTGTCTCTATTCTTTCGATGCACAATGGGAGTTTGGCGGAACCCTGACATAGCGAGGTAATAACTACAGTGAGGTGCTCAATATTTGGTTTGTCATCTTTGCCCATTAGGGACTGAATGTGTTCCCTCCCAGCATGTCTCTCCCTCCTCCTTTCCTCCATCTGCCCTCCCTTCCCTCACATGCACTCAGAGAACAAGATCCACAGAACATCACAGCATCTAGCTGGTGGACTACAGCTTGAGGAGACTCTTCGCTAGGCATTGGGTCATGCAGGACCCTGCCCTTTGGACTTTGCAGAGCTATGAACACATTTATGTCTGTTGCTTGGGCTGTCTAGCCTGGGACGTTTCTGAGGAGCAGGGCGTGAGCCCAGAGCTTTGCAGCTCTCCTGTAAATATAGCCCCAGCACCGAGTTAAATCTGACATGTTGGGGCTGGAGGGATGGCTCAGCGGTTAAGGTGCTTGCCTGTGAAGCCAAAGGAGCCAGGTTCGATTCTCCGGGACCCATGTTAGCCAGATGCACGACGGGGTGCATGCCTGGCGTTTGTTTACAGCGGCTGGAGGCCCTGGTTTGCCCATTCTCTCCCTCTATCTCTCTCTCTCCCTCCCTCCCTCCCTTTTTCCTGTCAAATGAATAAATAAATAAGTAAATAAATATAAAGTATTTTTTAAAATTTTTATTTATTTTTGAAGAGAGACACAGAGAGAGACAGACAGAGAGGGAGAGACAGACAGAGAATGGGCGCGCCAGCAGTCTCTCAGCTGCTGTGAACAAAATCCAGATGCGTGCGCCCCCTTGTGGTCAAGTGCGACATTGCGCCCTTGCGTCACTTTGCATCTGGCTAAACATGGGACCTGGAGATTGGAACCGGGTTGTTAGGCTTAGCAGGCAGGCACATTAACCACTAAGCCATCTCTCCAGCCCAATATGAAGTATTTTTAAAAAAATGTTGACATGTTGACATTACCTCGTTGGGGACCCTGTACACCCCCACTCAAGAAGCCCCTGAAATCCCTCCGACAACTGAGTCAGGTATTTATTCATGCTTGTTCCCCTTCAAATGCTTATCTAATCCCCAGTCTACATCATGCCTTACAACAGTAATTATGACTAACGTTTATTGAGCACTTAATATATGCTAAGTACTAGCAAAAACGTCTCCCCTTGCGCCCCCGCGTCACTTTTGCATCTGGCTAAACGTGGGACCTGGAGATTGGAACCAGGTTCTTAGGCTTCGCAGGCAGGCGCCTTAACCGCTAAGGCCATCTCTCCAGCCCTGTTTGAATTTTTAATCCCCAGCTGATGGCACTGCTCTGGAAGGAAGTGGACCCTTAGGAGGTGCAGCCTTGCTGGAGGGGGTGTGTTACTGCGGGCAGGACTTGAGGTTTCATGGCCTAGCTCTACAGGCTGTTCCTTTACTAAGCCATCCGTGTTAACGTGACAATGTGACACTAGCTTCCTGCTGTAGCCAGGCTTTCCCACACCACAAAGGCCTCTAGCTTCTGGAACGTGACGTGTAAACACATCCTTTATTTTGTCCCAGCCATGAGAAAGGAGCCAGTATGGACGTCCGTCATGGGGTGTGGGGCTGATTTTCGTAAACTACCTTGTCCCGTCACCTTGACAATGCATCTCCACTTAGGATCCATCTTGGGGACTGCGTGGAGAGGCTGTGAATTTCTTCCCAGGTGTTCCTGCCAATGACTCCTGCAGTGGCCGAGTCTCTCACATGTATTTAGCTCTGCGGGCAGACCACAGTTGGCCCCAGTGCCTGGTGGCAGCCCCAGATCCTGGGAATGTGCTAACACTGCCACCTTCCTCTGTCCTTCTAGACACTTCCTGACGATTACTAATCAGGGTTGTCCCACTGCTCTTCTGATACCTTGTAACTAGCTCCTCCATTAAATCCCCCTATTAAACTACCTGGCCCTCACCCTGTGTTTTGTCTCTCCTGATGGATGCACTTAGATAATTCCATTAGCTCTTTAATGGTCTCGCCACCTGCTTCGCCACCTGCCAGGGATGCTGGGAAACACAACTGGAATGGTCACACTCCACCACCTGAAATCCTTAGAGTCTTCCTGACAGATCCCAGTTTCTCAGCACATTTTAAGCCTTGGCTAGCTGGGGCCCACTTCCCTTTCTGTCCCTGTTTTGCTCCAGGAAGGCATTCTGTGGCTCACCCACTCCAGATGACCCATCAGTCTCCGAGCACATGCCAGATTTTCCTTCTATAGCTGAGTCCTCGGTCCCCTCTTTCTAGATAACTAGTCCTCTTTCTCCAGTGGCAAACTCCCGGCATGTTTCAATACTCCACTCCTATAGCATTCCCTGGGCAAAGAGCTCACTAAACTCTTACAGGCAAAACTTCCTGCCTTCAGCTTAGCTCTCCAGTGCCTCGTACACAGCTTCTCACAGCCTTGATGATGTCAATCATAATTATTTGTACATGCCGATCATCTTGGCACCATTAAGGTTCTTAAGCAGTGTCTCTTTTTCCATCTTTAATCTCTAGAGAAAAAGAGTATTGTCCAATAGGGTGGTGGGTTATAGTACGTGTTTGCCCAATGGATTAAGCGAATAAATGAATGATGAATGAATAAATGAAATTGTAAGGGAGTACAATTCAAAAGGCTTTTTTTTTTTTTTTGATCAACTGGACTGGACTTCTGGGATCATAAAAGCAGCAAAGGTTGTCATTGAAGGCATAGGAGCTGAAGCCAAACAAGAATGTTCACCACACCTACCGAAACTGGTTTTGGGAGCCTCTTGCATTTGGGTGCGGCTAAGCGCAAAACTTCTTTTTACTGTTCCTGTAACTCTAACACTATAGGATTCAGGACTGTCTCAGGGCAACTTTTTATTTTTAAAGATTTTAATTAATTAAATAATTTATTAGAGACAGAGAGAGGGAGAGAGAGAGAGAGAGAGAATGGGTGCATCAAGGCCTGTAGCCACTGCAAACAAACTCCAGACAAGTGCGCCCCCTTGTGCATCTGGCTAACATGGGACCCGGAGAATCGAACCGGGGTCCTTAGGGTTCGTAGGCATGGGCTTTAACTGCTAAGCCATCTCTCCAGTCAGGGCAACTTTGATTAAGCATGTTTCAAAGGAAATCCACCTAAGGAATGTGGGAAGGGACAACCTTCTTCTGCATTTGTGGGAACGCCTAGATTCAGATTCCCTCCCCTCCCCTCCCTGCCGTGCGACCCCCTCTTGTGTGACATCTACGTTAAGTGCCTTGCCATAATTATAATTTCTCTACAATGTGGTGCTTAATGAGGAAGTGAAACTGACAAATGTTCAGACTAGATTCAATCCAATTATGCAACATCTTGATCCAGATTTCAAACGAAAGGCAAAACCAACTGCCGAATTGTGAATGAAAATTTATTTGCCATAAAAGATGGGAGTTGCAGGGGGAAGTCGAGAACAGTTGTCAGGAGAATTCTTGTAATTCTTACTTAATGGATTGACTCTTCTTACATTTGTAGCTGAGAAACGGAATTCAATCTTGGGCAAGCAAAATCAGCTCACTGCTGACTGCTGGGGCACAGGAGCCGTGCGTAAGAACACAGTGAGCGGAGGATGGAAAGCAACGGTGATGAAACAAGAATTTTCCTGACTTCCAGGGGTCGGCTGCTTTTAATGAGATTTGTTCTTCAGTGTCCACAGACACCTCATTAACACAGGAGGACGAAGCACTGTGCCTGGCAGTGTGAGGGCGCAGGAATGAACTCCACATGAGCTGCCCTTTCAGAACGCAGTCTAAATGAGGCGATTACAGGCAGCCAGGAGTGTTGGGGCTCAAAAGGAGTCACTTGTGGGCTGGAGAGATGGCTTAGCGGTTAAGGCGCCCGCCTGCTAAGCCTAAGAACCCGGTTCCAATCTCCAGGTCCCACGTTTAGCCAGATGCAAAGTGACGCAAGGGCGCAATGCCACACTTGACCACAAGGGGGCGCACACATCTGGATTTCGTTCACAGCAGCTGAGAGACTGCTGGCACGTCCATCTCTATCTGTCTCCCTCTCCCTCTCTGTCTGTCTCTCTCCAAAAATAAATAAAATAATTTTTTAAAAAAGGAGTCACTTGTTATAAACCCTCTGAAAACAATGAGCAAGAGGAGATGGTCTGAGATCAGAGGACTGATTGAGAGATCAGCTAAAGCAAGGAGACAGAGGGCTTTGCAAATGCTGCTAACCAGAAAGGCAGTATTGTGTTATTGGAAACTTGTGGAAGCTGGCTGGAGTTGCACAACCTAGAATTCGATACCTGGCTCAGCCACTTGCTGGTCTTGTCAGTGTGAATGAGGTAGCCTCAGTGTATTTACGTGTAAGTTACAGCTGACTCCCAGGACTGCGATTTGGGGAAAAAGATAAAGTGGGCCTGGAGCCCTGGCTGTCAGCTGGGTACCCAGCTAAATTCGTCCCAAGTTCTCAGTTTATGAGGTCCGTGCCTGTACTGGGAAGCCAGGAATTGTCACTGGAATTGTCATCATCTTTTCCAGTTGGGGCTCCTAGGACTTCAGGGCACATAGACAGACCTCCAGCTGAAGGTCGCTAGAAGGAAACCAGGAGGGACATCTTTTCTAGACATCTCTGGGCTCCAAGCTTGCTCAGGAAGCTAACGTGGCTATGATGTCTGGTAAACCGCCTCCTTTTCCAACGTGCTAACTTCACAGGACCACCCCGCTACTTGACTGCTGTGTCTCAGAGTGAGGTTCCTCTAAAGTAAGGGTGATCGGGCTTCTGTGACTTGGCAGCTCAGACTCTGGGGAGGACGATGAGAAGGAAACTGTGTACTGGAACGTGGAGGCAAATGGAAGAGGAATAGGTAACTGATGCTAAGAGCAAGCCCCCGGTACAGTACCTGAATCTATACAGAACGATTCATGCTATGCGAGCATTCTTACAGGCAGAAAGCTCCCCGCTTGGTGAGGCTGTGCTGCTCTCAATAAGCTCTGATGGTCTGAAACCTTTCAGGTCTTCAGCCCAGATTTGTTCTCTTATCATTTCAATCGTGTCTCTTGTCTTACTCGTCCGACAGCCCAGAACATTATGAAGGCAGCCAAGACATACCTTTAATCCGTCTCTATTCCTTTAGGGTCTCTTGAAAGCAGCTCTCATCCTCTGGCACAGAAAATGCTTTCACACACATTGTCCTTAGAGTCCCCCCCACCCCAGGGAGCCTGAGGTGTAGGTAGAGGGTGGCTGGCATTTCCACTTTTGCACAGGTGTAAAACCACCCTCAAAAATTTGAAGCAACTGAGGGAGGAAATGGAACAAGCTGTCTGAGCCTGCCTTTCCGTTTCTGAGTCCATGTTTTTCACTTCCAGGAAAGTAATGTTGAAGGCAAGTTATCAAGTTGATCATCTAAGCCTCTCTCTGTCTCTTTTCTTCCATTATTCAAACTTTTAAGAACCCCTCTTGAAGGCCCAAGGCCGGAGGAATGGTTCTGGGAGAATTCACTGACTGATATTACTGATCCTCAGAAAGTCTTTTATGGCCCAATATGACTACATAAAAGAGCTTTAAATGGGGTAATTATAAGGTGAAGGATAAAAGATCTTTTCTCAGGCATAAAAAATATTGCACGGGGAACGAGGACAGTAAAGGGAAAAAAAGCACTGTTTCTCATGTGAAATGACATGAATCTCACGAAGGTTTAGATCTGTGTCATTGAAACAGTTGAATGTCAAGGTTAAGTCTCACCAACTTCAGGGCCACCAGGCGTAATAAAAGTCTGAAAGAGGGGCTTAGCAGCCTGGGAGTGCATCTCTCCATGGCAGTCCCAGCGTGGGACCAGAATCACGCTCCACAGTTAATGTGGCTCACAGAAAGCTCTCCCGTAATGAACCAGCCACACCATGTTTAACACCGCTTCCTTCCCACTCAGATATGTGCATTTTTTGACGATCACAAGAAAGCCAGGATATGCGCCTAAAAATCAGGTCTAGCCATATCAGCCAACAGAAATGATGACCTGTATCCCTCCCCCCCCATTGAGACGGGAAGTGATGCAGGTAAAACATCATGGAATTGAGCTACAGGCTCCTCAGTCACTGGTCTGAGCGCGTTCAGACTGACCCCGTCCTTACCCTACATGTCTTGGGGGAGGGAGGCTTTGCTCATGTTACACTCTCCTTCTTAAAATCTTCTTGTCTCTCCACTGACTTAATGCTTCTGATTGCCAAGAATGTACACCCTTGGCTTTCAGAGACTCTGGCATAAAAATATACCCACGTATTGAAGATCACAGGAGAGATGAGCCCCATGTTCAATGCTCCCCCTGCCTTTACCAGCAGAAAAGATAATATGTTATATATATATGTATGTATGTTGTGGGGCTGGAGAGATGGCTTAATGGTTAAGGCGCTTGCCTGCAAACCCCAAGGACCCAGGTTCGATTCCCCAGGATCCATGTAAGCCAGATGCACAAGGGAGTTCACGTGTCTGGAGTTCATTAATAGCGGCTGAAATCCCTGCATGCCCATTCTCTCTCTATCTCATCTGCCTCTCTCTCAAAATAAAAATAAATGAATTTAAATATATATGTATACATACATTGCTAGGAGACAGTGAGATTACTCCTTATCTTGGCTTTAAGTTCTAGTAAAGGATAGATAAGGTATAGAACACCTTAAGAACCTTCTGGAAGAAGATACCTCAGGTCTATGTTAAAGTAAGCAAAAAATAAAAATACATCATCCAAATGTGTTATTGGAGAAAACAGAGCAAGAATGAATTGAGAATCCTGAGTTGTCACATTGTTGGGTCAAGGAGGGATGAAGCTGGGCAGAGGTGAGTGGGGAAGGAGGACTAAGGGCAGAGGGCAGCTTCCTGTCTGCAGCAGGGCCCCAGCTTGACAAAACAGAAAGTGCACTGAGGTGGAAGAAGCCATTAAGAGACACTGTGGAGGGCTGGAGAGATGGCTTAGCAGTTAAGGTGCTAGCCTGCAAAGCTTAAGGATCCAGGTTCAACTCCCCAGAACCCACGTAAAGCCAGACCTGCACAAGATAATGCATACACACAAGGTCACACATGCATACAAGGTGGTACATACATCTGGAGTTTGACTGCAGTCGCTAGAGGCCCTGGCATACCAATTCGCTCCTCTCTCTCATAATAAAATAAAATATGGGGGCTGGAGAGATGGCTTAGCAGTTAAGTGCTTGTTTGTGAAGCCTAAGGACCCCAGTTTGAGGCTCGATTCCCCAGAACCCACCTAAGCCAGATGCACAAGATGGCACATGCATCTGGAGTTCATTTGCAGTGGCTGGAGGCCCTGGTGTGCCCATTTTCTCTCTCTCTGTCTCTTTCTCTCTCTCTGTCTGTCACTCTCAAATAAATAATTTTTTAAAAAAAAACAAAATTAAAAAAACTAAAATAAAATATGGGCTGGAGAGATGGCATAGCAGTTAAGGCGCTTGCCTGTGAAGCCTAAGGACCCATGTTTGACTCTCCAGATCCCACATAAGCCAGATGCACAAAGGTGAGGCAAGCGCAAGGTTGCCCATGCCCACTAGGCGGTGCAAGCATCTGGAGTTTGATTGCAGTGGCTGAGGCCCTAGTGCATCAATTCTCTCTCTCTCTCTCTGTATCTCTCGCGCTCTAAAATAAAAAAAAAAAATTAAAAACAAATCTGAAATATAGATTCTCAAACTGAGAGATAGTTGCCTTTAAAAAAGTTTTTAGGTTCAAGGAATTTGTCAAATGCTTAACTTCTGTAATATAAATAGATTATGAATATATAGAGAACATATTTATTATGCAAAATATCTTCCTATTGTCTACTCATACATAAATATATGTTATAACCACAGCAGACGTAAATGTATCAAACCACTAAAAATCTTAAAGCATTTATTCCTTTGGATTCACTAGTGAACAACTGGTTGGTTGATGTTCCTTGAGACACCACTTTGGGACAGAGATGTTGTTTTTCTCTCTTCTGTTCAAACACAAAACAGCTTCAAGAGCCACCAGGGCATGAATATGGATTGCAGGGCTCCTCCTGCCCCCACTTATTCATACCTTATATTAGATTGCTAGATAAAACTTTTTTTTGAGAGAGAGAGACACAGAGAGAGACAGACAGAGAGGGAGAGGGAGACAGAGAGATGGGTGCGCCAGCCGTCTCTCAGCTGCTGTGAACGAAATCCAGATGTGTGCGCCCCCTTGTGGTCAAGTGCGGCATTGCGCCCTTGCCTCACTTTGCATCTGGCTAAACGTGGCACCTGGAGATTAGAGCCGCTGGAGACTGGAACCAGCGTTCTTAGGCTGAGGAGGCAGGCGCCTTAACCACTAAGCCATCTCTCCAGCCCTAGATAAACTTTTAAGTTGGGGAAAGTCTGTAGGTAAATGTAGGTTTGAAAAGTAGACTAGATATAATTGTTATCCCGTATCCCATGTGATCTGACACAAGGCAAGAGCCATATTGGAATCCTCTTTTATTAATTAATTAATTTATTTATTTATTTTTTGTGCATGTGTATGTATGTGGGTGCATGCATATGTGTGTGGACACATGCATATGTGTGTGGAGGCCACAGGTTGGTTGCAGAGTTTTTTTTTTTCTCCATTGCTTTCCATTGTATTTATTTAGGCAGGGTCTCACATTTGAGCCCAGAGCTTGCCCATTTGGCTAGTGTAGCCAGCCAGCTTGCCTTGGGGAATCCCTATCGCCACCTCCTGAGCCTTCCCGCCTGGCATTTACGTGGGTAGTGGCGCTTACACGGCCAAGGCTTTATCCACTCAGCCATCCCCCCAGTTTCCTGTTATACTCTTAAAGTCCAAGAATTTTAGTGGCTTTCACATTGTAGCAGACAGCTTCAGGTTCGCTGAGATGAACTTCCAGACCAGGCACAGTTATGGAGGAAGGGATATTATTTATTGAAGCTTACAGATCCAGGGGAAGTTCCATAATGGCAAGAGAAGCGGCCTGCTCTCCACAGGGCCAAACAGAGAGAGACTAAGCCAACCAGCCACCAAAGCACACAGAGCAAAACTACAGCCAAAAGGTCACAGAGCACACTTCAGGAACTCCTGCTAGGCACATTTGCATATCTTTACAATGGAATCTCAAACCCACACCATTAACACCTTAAGACCGGCCCCCAGTGACATTGCCTCTAGCAAGGTGATTGCAGATGCAAACTAAAACTAGTAAAACACTGAATATATTGGGGGACATATATTCAAACTACCACACACATCAATTTCCAAACATCAGCGAAACAACCTTCTTTCTTTAGCCTTCCTTGTCATGATACACAAATGGCTTGTTGATTCTTAATTCTATCCGATTGTGCCCCCTAATACTATACAATGAATGGGTCTCTCTTTAGGAAAATTAAAGAGTCTTGATGACACTTAACACTTTCCACAAAGCTCCTGCCCCAAGTCCAAACTGAGGCAAGAGGATTAAAAAAAAAAAAAAAAAAAAAGCTAAAAATAACTCTGCTGAGTCAGCAAGATGTTTTGGCTTCATCTGCTGCAGAGTTGCCGACGTGGGGGGAGAGGGGAGAGTGAGTGCAGGTGTGTGTGTGTGTGTGTGTGTGTGTAGTGCGTGTGTGTAGTGTGCAGGAGGACATCTGTCAGCTCAGAGATCCGAGCTGTGAAATAAAACGGCGTGTATTTATGGAGGTTGGAGACAGTGCAAGGCAAAGGCTATACACAAAGTTTAGGGAGGGGTGGGCAAGGGACCGCTATTATACTGTCTAAATTTCTCACGGAACCTTTAACCCCAGGGGAAAAAGAAGGCAGCTGTCTGACAAGATACCAAGTTTGGATCCAAAAACATTCATTTTCTCTTCTTTTCTTTTTGTGTATATATATTTTATTTATTTATTTATTGGAAAGAGAGAAAGAGGCAGAGAGGGAAAGAGAGAGAATGGGCACCCCAGGGCCTCCAGCCACTGCAAACGAACTCCAGACGCATGTGCCCCCTTGTGCATCTGGCTTATGTGGGTCCTGAAGAATCAACCTGGGATCCTTTGACTTTACAGACAAACGCCTTCACCGCTAAGCCATCCCTCCAGCCCCTTCATTTTTTTTTACAGTCATTCATTTTTCCACCCTTGTTTGTTCATTCGCCCACTCGATCATTCACTTCTTGAGCCAAAGACACAGCAACCAAGACAGGACTATGACATGATTCCTATCTTCAATGGACTCATGACACCTCATGTCACATGTGTGTGCGGGGTGGGGGGAGGCCAATTTTGGTAAGCAATATCATTGTCTATTGATTAATAGCGCACATTAGATGATTACAGAGATTAAACTCTAGGACCTCGGGGACATTGGCCTTCATATCGTACAAGAGAAAACTGAAGACTGCATATGGCAGAGGACTCACACAAGGTCAAAAGCCAGAGTCTGAACTCAGGTATCTCTCACAGCAACGGTCATTATGTGTGTGCTTAGTAATGACTGAGTTAGGCATTGCACTGGGTTAGTTGCTGAGTGGCGTGAGATATGATTTTGGGGGACCACAAAGTACAACCCGCTTACACAGATACATTAAGAGAAAATGCCATCCACTGTGAATACGCAATGAGAAGGAGAGGGATACCCCAGAGGGATCCATTACCCCTTGGGGGTAAGGAATGTGCTTTCCAGAGAAGGCAGGTAATCATTCAGAGTAGCTAACAGCCCACGCTCAATGGTGAGTGTTTACTGAAACATCACTTGCTGCAGCACCACGCAGAAAAGTCCTCGTGGAATCTAATTTACAGCCTTTGTCCAGGACGCTTGCAAAGATATTTCCACTAATCTGTTTTTACAGATAATGGCACAGATCATCAGTGATGGCAAAGAGCCAGCCAGGGATCAGCAGTGAACAGTGACAGCTACAGCCAGGTCAGCTCCTTGTGACCCATGGGTGATTTCTTAAAGTACAGCCCAGGGTCGATGGTCTCACCAGGCTCCATACAGACCTCTGACCCCAGGAAGAAGAAACCAGGAAGGATGTAGAACAACAGGCCACCCACCATTTCCGCTCCTGAAAACATGAAATCTGGTTGACGGAAACCAAGTGGGGGGTCACCTCTGGCTCAGGGGTGGACAGGTAGAGATCATGGCAAGGATTGTCAGAGCTCACAAGTTGTTCCATTTTCCACGAACTTCCCCCAAAACCCAATGTTCCTAAAAGCCCAAGGTTAAGCAAAAGATGCACTTCAGTGTGTCTCGGTGGGAAGGTTTTTAATTACCCGAAGGGGTTGCTGGCACTAACTTGAGAAGAAAATACTATGCATGCTGGAATACCGATCACGCTCAACGAAATCTCCCAAGTGGCGCATAAAATCTCTCGCTCCCCTCTGTGCATTCTGGGAAGGTCAGGCAAGGAACCAATGTAGGCATTCACACAAGTCCACGTATTTCTGCAAGCAAAACATCCAGTACCTTCAGGTAATGACCGTGTGTAGTCAGAAAAACCAGAATTCCCTTTAAAAGGAAGTACCAGGAAATTTCTTATATTGCTTCTGGATGGAGAAGCCATTTTTTGTTCCTATTAAATATTCCTGGAGTAGTTGCTTCATGCCCTGGCCTCCAACTACCGGGTCTTTCCTCAGCTTTTTTTTTGTGTGTGGTAATTCAAGGACATCAGCAAGCTCACGGAGGTGATGAGGACAAAGGGTTATCCAGAGAAGAATGAAGGGTGTAGGGGCATAAAGGCAGGGGTGGCCTGTGGACGCATTTCATAGTACAGGTCCCCCCAAAAATTCTCCCTGAAAACACCAAACTGGCAGGTAAACCTGGATGTGGAGATGTAGGGAAGATCTGTAGAGAGAGCTGAGGAAGTGTGCCACCTCAAGAAAATAGTTTGGAGTTAAGCGCTTGCCTGTGAAGCCTAAGGACCCCGTTCGAGGCTTGATTCCCCAGGACCCACGTAAGGCAGATGCACAAGGTGGTGCATGCATTTGGAGTTTGTTTGCAGTGGCTGGAGTCCTTGTTGAGTCCATTCTCTCTCTACCTCTTTCTCTCTCTGTCTGTTGCTCTCAAATAAATAAATAAAAATGAACAAAAAATTTTTTTAAAGAAAAGAAATGGGCTGGAGAGATGGCTTAGTGGTTAAGGCACCTGCCTGCTAAGCCTAAGAACCCGGTTCCAATCTCCAGGTCCCACGTTTTGCCAGATGCAAAGTAACGCAAGGGCGCAATGCCGCACTTGACCACAAGGGGGCGCACGCATCTGGATTTCGTTCACAGCAGCTGAGAGACTGCTGGTGCGCCCATCTCTATCTGTCTCCCTCTCCCTCTCTGTCTGTCTCTCTCTGTGTCTCTCTCCAAAAATAAATAAAATAATAATAATAAAAAGAATTAAAAGAAAAGAAAATAGTTTGGAGGGCTGGGCAAGAAGTGGGCGATGACATATTTAAGCCGATAAGGGACCTTTACACATCCTGTCTTTCAGGCTAAGGAGCTTCTTTTTGTTTTTCCCCCCACCCTGGGGTTATTAAACATATGAAGGATATGACTAGAATCTTAAAGAAATCAGAAAAGCCTGGGCAGAAAATACAGCACGTGTCCTCGCAAATCTAAGCCTGGCATGTGCACGCGAGCCAATCCAGACACAAATTGAACTGAAGGGAGCCATTTGACAGGGCTGTGTGATGGTACTGGGCTCACTGGAACTTGAAGAGCAGGCTAGTCCTAGTGTTATGAGCCTTAGGAGTAAAAGGAAACCAATGAATGACGTGTTCATTGGAAGTCCTCAAACTGAACTCTGGGCTCAGCAGTGGCTTGGGGTAGTAGTGACAAAGCTGGGCGTTTTCCATTCCAGCTTGTCCCACAGGGGCAAGATGCACCAGCCTCATTGTCCTCAATGTGGTCTACTCAACCCTTGTTCTCTGGAAGCTTGCTAGGCATACATGCCCTTTTCCACAAGGTCCTGCTCATGTGATGGACATTACACACTCCAAATGGCCATGGCCAGTCTTTCTGTTGTCCCGCTGAAACTTCTCAACCACTTTCAAATTGAATGAGCACATTTCTACACAGAAAAAATGACACTGTCCTGCACCTGACCGGCTATAATTAAAGCCCCGGTTGGAAACTTGTGCCAACAACACCTGGGACCCTAAGGTTTTTTTCCCCTTTGGCAGAATAGTTTGCATAATTCAACCCACTCTGGTCCCACACGTGGGCCAGACCTCTGTCCCCTTGCTCATCGCTACCATTCCTCCTTCTGGCTTCTTGCTGGTGGTGAAAGGCCCAAGAACCAAAGTAACGCCATGATAGGCTTCAGCTGCCTTGCAGGCCTCAGGCTAAAACTCAGGTCAGGTTCCCAGAATGTGAGTCAGAACAAACAGTTTTGAAAAGACCACACTGACCCAAAATAACAGGCCAATTAGACAAAGTAAGGAGGTGTTATACATTCCTGTAGTTTGCTAAACATTTCCTCAGCTGCTGCATAACCAACCAACTTGTAACAGGTAAATTCATGGTAAATGTCAACCAATCGTAGTAGAAATTTCCCTTCTCTTTGTTTGAACCCAACAAAAGCTTCCCCCAAACACAGCTCAGGGCTCTTGTACGAATCCACTGTGTTGGTGAAGTCAAGAGTCCGAGCTTAAGCCCGAAATAAAGCTCTTTGCTTTTGCTCCGTGAACTGGGCACTACAGTGGCTCAGGAGTAAGTCCCAGTGAAGCCATGAGAACTGGGACATACACCCCAAAAGAACTGCCTGACACAGGTCACCACGAATCTGGGAGCAGTTGGGGCGGTGTACTTACACTTACAGGTTGACGTTGACTTTTTGGTACATCATAAACACCTTCCTTCTTTTGGCTGGTGGGAACCTAGAGGGGAAAAAAAATGAAAATGGACAAAGCATTGGCACCACACTTTCAAAGCATAAGCAGCCAGACTTTCACAGTTACATTGGTGAAGTGCAAAGGTGCTGGTCCCCCAGAACAGCTCCACGGCCCAATCCCAAGGGGCAGCTCTAATCACGAGGGGGCCGACATCGAGTCAGGAATCTCAGTCATGAGTTTTGCCGTCAATCGCCGAACAAGAAGCTGTGAACCTCAGGCAGGTATCGTGTGGTAAAGAAGTAATCTTTGGGCTGGAGAGATGGCTAAGCCTAAGAACCCGGTTCCAATCTCCAGCGGTTCCAATCTCCGGGTCCCATGTTTAACCAGATGCAAAGTGACGCAAGGGCGTAATGCCGCACTTGACCACAAGGGGGTGCACGCATCTGGATTTCGTTCGCAGCAGCTGAGAGATTGCTGGTGCGCCCATCTCTACCTGTCTCCCTCTCCCTCTCTTTCTGTCTCTCTCTCCAAAAAAAAAAAAAGAAGTAATCTTCATTTCATTAAACAATATGAGGTCACGGGGGGGGTGTAATTTGCCCAAAGTGATTTGGAATAGTTTGTAAGCCTCAATGTTACATGTTGAGTCCCAGCTACTAAAAAATACAGTAAATGTTACAATCCTGGTACATGTAAAGCCTCTGTTGGGGTCACACTTAAGGCAAGTGCTTAATTACTGAAGGCCTTGCTCAAGGCAAGGATCCATAAATGATGAAGAAAGCATGTCACCAGGATCCAAAAGATGCCTGTTGGGCTGGAGAGATAATTTAGCGGTGAAGGCGCCTGCCTGCGAAGCCTAAGAGCGCCCGTTCTGTTCTCCAGGTCCCACGTTTAGCCAGACACACAAATTGACACAAGCGCACAAGACCGCACTTGCCCACAAGGGGGCGCATGCGTCTGGAGTTGGCTCACAGTGGATAAAATGGCCCTGGTGCACCCATTCTCTCTCTCTCTCTCTCTCTCTCATTCTCTCTCTGTGTTTCTCTCTCTCTCTCTCAAAAAAAAAAAAAAGATCCTGGTAGCTTTTAACATCCATCCATAGCTTCCTCCCTCCCACCCTCCCTCTTCCCCGGTCACTAAACTCCTTAGCTGTGTATGGCAAAGATCAAAATGAGAAAATGGCTGTCAGACAAACAACAAAATATTTAGTGCAGTAATTCTGTTATGAGTTAGGATGATTGCTTTTCTTTTTCTTTTTCTTGGTCAGTGACCCATTCTATACATATGAACACGTGTTATGGTATTAGCAGTGGTGTGTGGAATGGTTTTCCAATGTGATAATCAAGGGCTCTTCAAGGACACATTTCAGACTGAAGGTACTCATCAGCCACTCTTTCACCCAGCAATTGGCACAGCTTTTCTCTCAACTCCACGGCAGGGACCAAAGGAGAGTGGATTTGTAATGGCCCCGACAGTGGGACTCTCCATCAGCTGTCCCTAAAGTGCAGGGACAGTGTGTTCCAACCAGGACATGCCTCACACATATATGCTGCATAAATACACCCTCGAGGAGTGTTGAAAAGACTGTGAAAAAGAAGAAATGTTTGCTCGGCATGGTCCAGCAAGCCATTCTTCTAAGAGAGCAAGGATTTGAGCTTAAACTTTTAATCCTTTTCTCATCTTCACTCTCATTTAACGTAAACTCCTTAGGCTAACTTCCTTTTATGTTTTCATATACTTAAAAAAATTATTTATTATTTGAGAGAAAGCGAGGGGGCGGGGAATGAATATGGGCACGCCAGGGCTTCTGGCTGCTGCAGATGAACTCCAGATGCATGCACCACCATGCGCATCTGGCTTACGTGGGTCCTGGGAATTGGAACCCGCATCCTTAGGCTTTGCAGGCAAGCACCTTAACCAATGAGCCATCTTTCCAGCCCTGACATATTTTAATTCATTTGTGAGCAGACAGGGAGTCAGAGAGAGAGAGATAAAAGAGAGAGAGAACATGGGCACCCCAGGGCTTCCCACCAATGCAAACACTGCAGATTTATGCACCACTTTGGGCATCTGGCTGTACATGGCTACTGGGAAATTGAACCAGAGGAGACAGATTGTGCAAACAAGTGCCTTTAACCACTGAGTCATCTCCCTGACCCAACTTCCCTTTAAATTGTCGATGGTGGGCTGCAGAGATGGCTTAGAGGTTAAGGCGCCTGCCTGGTAAGCCTAAGAACCTGGTTCCAATCTCCAGGTCCCACGTTTAGCCAGATGCACAGTGACACAAGGGCGCAATGCTGCACTTGACCACAAGGGGGCGCACACATCTGGATTTCTTTCACAGCAGCTGAGAGGCTGCTGGCGTGCCCATCTCTATCTGTCTCCCTCTCCCTCTCCCTCTCTCTCTGTCTCTTTCCAAAAAAAATAATAAATAAATTGTCGACAGTAAGACTCAGAGATGTTAGGAGCTTGCTTCAGAGCTGGCTGAGGTCAAATGCAGGTGTTTCTGGCTATCAAATAAGACACATGTTCTTAGCAGGATTAAGTTAACATGGTCCTGGCATTTTGCATGTGCTGGCATGGTCCCGAACATGCGTGTTTTCTGTAATTGCTCATGTAATTGTCACTGTAACTCCCTGTGGCATGCAGGAGGAGATGAGGCCTGGAGAGGGGCCAGAGGAGAGCAACTCAAGGCAGGAGCCCAGGCTGGCTGCAGTTTGATTGCTATACTGGTCAGACAGCTACATCAGCTGCGCCCTTTCCTTGGACATCACGTCCTACATTCCCAGAGGCTCGTGTGTATTCTTGCAGAAAACAGAGCCATGAGTGAGCAGGGCCAGGTGGAAGATGCCCTCCCAGAGCCTCAGTGTGCAGGTAACCAAGGAAGAAGGTAATTTCCCGCTAAGTGGTCTCCATTCAGAAGGAGTCCTCCCAAGATGTCTGCAGTGTCCTCGTTAACGAGGGCCAATAAATTACCCAGCCCTCGCTCTTTTTGTTTTCACTAGCTCACCCTTTTACGGAGCAAAATGAACCGCATTCCGTTGCCCCCGTAAATTCACCGCTCACGACGGGCACTTAGCGCAGCTGAGCCACAGCTGCCTCTCAATTATCCCCGCAAATGGAGACCTAGCGGGTGCAACGGGGAAACCCAGACTGTGCATAATTGAAAACGCTTCTCTACTCGACTCTCCCATGGGTGAGATGTCAACCTGCCTGTTTGTCCTTTAAGATTTATCTCAGCTGGGACATCTTCTCCCATACCCTGCCTTCCTCTGTGGGCCCGGGGTTTGGAGTCTCTCGTGATTCTTGTGAGCCCAAGCTCAACCTTTCACTGAAAAAAGTTAAAAGTTACCAAGGACTGTTATTTTGTGTCATCTGCTCTGCCTTTCCTGGGCAGCGAACAAGGGGCTGTAAGCCCAGAATGAGCACATGGCCCTACTTCTGAGACTCTTATTGCCCTGTGAAACAAGCCAGCCTGCTTCTCCAATGAACCAGAATCGTGAACTGCTAAGCCAAGAAACAAATCTGACAAACAGCAGGAAATGACCTATCCTGAGACATTCTTAAAATTTTGGTGCTCATTTTTATTTATTTATTTATTTATTTATTTATTTATTTATTTATTTAAGAGAGGGAAAGAAGCAGACAGAGAGAGAGAGAGAGAATGGGTGCACCAGGGCCTGCAGCCACTGCAAACGAACTCCAGATGCATGTGCCACCTTCTTCATCTGGCTTACATGTGGGTTCTGGGGAATGGAGCCTTGAACCGGGTCCTTAGGTTTCACAGGCAAGTGTTTGACCACTAAGCCATCTCTCCAGCCCCAGTGCTCTTCTTTTTTTTTTTTTTTTCCAGATGAGTCAACTGAGGCCCAGAGTAAGAAAGGAACATGGCTGATCTGGTACTTACACTAAGACCTTGACTATGCCCGGGATACTGCCTCATCTTTACATAGCACACCTGAGCTTGTTTCAGCCCTAGGGGAGATGACCCCCTACTTTATCACAGAAGAAACAGAACTGAGAGACAGTAAATGCCTTGCCAAGACAAAGGTAGTTGGTGAGAGAGCCAGAGTGGCATTCCAGCTCTGCCCCAGCCCAAGCCCGCTCAGTTCAATACCATACTTTTGCCCCCCATATGCTGTGCTCAGTCATGCTGGATTCAAGAGCCTTCTCTTTTTAAAAAATATTTTTTATTTATTTATCTGAGATGAGAGAGAGAGAGAGAAGCAGAGAGAGAGAGAGGGAGAGAGAGAGAGAGAGGCAGATAGAGAATGGGCATGCCATGGCCTCCAGCCGCAAACTGAACTCCAGATGCATGGGCTACCTTGTGCATCTGGCTTATATGAGTCCTTGGGAATTGAACCTAGGTCCTTTGGCTTTGCAGGCAAGCACCTTAACCACTAAGCCAGCTCTCTAACCCACCAAAAGACATTTCTATGGCAAAGCCATATCTTATTCGGTAGGTGTTGTCTCTCTCTCTCTCTCTCTCTCCTCCCTCTCTCTCTCTCTCTCTCTCTCGCCATGATGGCAGATGCTATAAGGAGACCCAGTGTTTGAAATCTGACAGTGGAGACAACTGTACTTTCCTTTCTAAAGACACTCTGTACATTCCTAAGTCTGTAAGTGATAATTAATCGGGACCTCAAAGCATTTGAGTAGAATCCAGATGGACCCAATGGGGGGAAATAAATCATTATTCCACAAGGCTGCCTTAAACGTAGCTATTGGTAGAAATGACATTACTTTTGGTCATTTAGCGTTCTAATAGTTGATAGAAATTTAAAATATGTTTTATTTCCATTTCACAAGTCTTACACGCCCAGGGCAGAATAACAGGCCACCCAGCTAAGTAAATTAAGGAAATTAAAATCACTGATTAAATACATTAAATCTTTCCTTCTCCCACAGTATTTATGCTTTAAATTAAGACTAAAATTCTCATTAGTGAAAAATTGCCATGTTTACTTGATCTGTGGATATGCTATGCTATGGTGACATACGTGCTTGAAGGGATGCCTGCCTGGGAAGGTTACAGCTAGGGCTTCACTCACACGTGGCTTTGATGTTCCTCGAAATAGCTGTTCAACCCTGAGGAAACTGCTCAGCTTCCTTGAGGCTCAGTTTTGTCCCAGAAAGGCAGGATTAAAATGCTTACTTATAGCACATTCCCCAGAACTGAATGAGTTTAAAAATGTTTTCAAGTCGGCCATGATGACACACACCTTTGATCCCAGCACTCGGGAGGCAGAGGGAGGAGAAACGCTATGAGTTCAAGGCCACCCTGAGACTACATAGTGAATTCCAGGTCAGCCTGGGCTAGAGCAAGACCCTACTTCGAAAAACAAAAACAAAACAAAACAAAACAAAACAACTTTTCAGTACTGTTCACACTTAAAAATATTAATTTACCTTCCCTCCAGGCAGGATAAAGCCTTCGGCTATCCTTTCTCGTATTCTATTCACACTCCTAGTGTTGCCTTCAAAAGCATTTTTGAATGTGTCCTTTATCTGCAGGCACTGGGTTGGATTTTTTTAAAATTTATTTTATATATTTGCAAGCACAGAGAGAGAGAGAGAGAGAAGGCAGACACAGAGCGAATGGGCACGCCAGGGCCTCTAGCCACTGCAAACGAACTCCAGATACATGTGCCCCTTGTGCATCTGGCTTACGTGGGTCCTGGAGAATTGAACCAAGATCCTTTGGCTTTGCAGGCAACCACTTTAACCACTAAGCCATCTCTCCAGCCCCTGAGTTGGATTTTTAACAAAATTGGATGAGTACCACAATTTTCCAACGCATGGCCTTAGTGCCATGGAATATCTGGGTTTTGTTCTACCTAAAAGACCTGTAATTCCCTCGCGATTAAAATACACGGCGCCTGCCACAATGACCATTAAAGGTTTCAACGAGAAGGCCTGGAAATAACTGTTAAAATTGCTAGGGAAACAGAAGACAATGAACTGAAAGGCATTTCAACCATCCTAGAATTATCCTGAGGATTCCCACCACCTCTCCCCTGCTCCCCTCCGCCCACCCGCTGTTCTTCAACCTGTGAGAGCTCTGGAATCTACTAGAGCTGGGTCAACGGTGGTAAGAGGCAAGCAATCTTATACCTGGTAAATGTTTTCTTCTGTTTCCGGATCACGGATTGGCTCGTGTCCAGCCTCAAAGACAATGTACTATTACAGGAACAGTCAGAGAAGAAAGGTTAGAAGTGAAAGGGAAAAAAAAAAAAGTGGAAAACAGCATTTGGAATTCAAGACACAAATCACAGCGAGCATTCCAGAAACAGGCATGAGAGAAAATGCGTAAAGAAACGTCTGGGTTCCTAGAATAAAATGGGCTGTGCTGAGGAAGACTGCAGAGAGGAGGGCTGGTCGGTCTTTAGTGATGACGGTTTTACAGTGTGCTCCTGTAGACTTTCTGGAGACTTGAGGTCTTCAATCAATGGCATTTTGTCTCCTTAAGGCTGAATAAGCTGCAAACTACTATCTCACGGAAGTGCAGCATTTTAAACTCACATTACAACTGAGTTGCCTCCATTTGCTCTCAAAAATCTAAGCTTCTGGGCTGGAGAGATGGCTTAGCGGTTAAGGCACCTGCCTCCTAAGCCTAAGAACTCGGTTCCAATCTCCAGCGGTTCCAATCTCCAGGTCTCACGTTTAGCCAGATGCAAAGTGATGCAAGGGCACAATGCCACACTTGACCACAAGGGGGCGCACACATCTGGATTTTGTTCACAGCAGCTGAGAGACTGCTGGCGCGCCCATCTCTGTCTCCCTCTCTGTCTGTCTCTCTCTGTGTCTCTCTCCAAAAATAAAAATTAAAAAAAAAAAATCCAAGCTTCTAAGGTCACGTTGGAACTCAAAAAATCCCCAACTTCCTCACCCCATAAAAATCGCCTTGTGTTTCATATCCTCGGTTTTACATGTTAAGCATCAAAGGTTGATGTCCATGTTTTAGATTCTAAAGGACTGGAAAGTTCCCCAAAAGGCCCCGACTCCTTATTCCTCAGCACTCCAGAGCAAGGATGGGTCATTCAAAGCATGTTTGACTTTTGCCTGTACTTTCTCCACTTCCAGAAACCTTTATCATTGTGGTTTTAATCATACACGTAGATGTGTTTTCTGTGTGAGCTTACACATTCATATGCAATGTACATATAACACACATGTAACACACACTTGTATATCCTGATTAGCTTGAGGTTTTTGTTTTTGAGGTAAGGTCTCACTCTGGCCCAGGCTGACCTGGAATTCACTATGTAGTCTCAGGGTGGCCTCGAACTCACGGCGATCCTGCTACCTCTGCCTCCCGAGTGCTGGGATTAAAGGCGTGCGCCACCACACCCAGCTTAGTTGGAGGTTGTGTTATTGCTGTTCATAAAGTTAGGATAATTTTTGGTCCTTTGTCTCTCTCCCCTTAGGAATAAACACAGGGGAGAAAGGGCCTCTGTTCTCTTTTATTTACATCTTTCTTTGTATGGACTTGAACCTGCCCAGGGCTGTGAACCAGGAAGGCAGTCTACAGAAAGGCCCAGTCCCGACTCTCTCTGGCCCCACAACAGCCCTTGTGGCATAAACCAGGTAAGCAGAGGGTCAATCTACAGCAGTGGTGGGAGAGGCCTCATGGGAAAAGATCACAAACCATCCTCCGGGTTTGTGCTCAAATGTCATGAAAATGTCACCTCCTAGCTCTGATTCTTAACTCAGAGAAGACACCCCCATGATCTATCTTCTCCTATCAATGTCCGGGTGGCTCTCAAACACATTCAGCTTTGGGAGCAAAGTTTCAGACGCTGGAGGTAGAGGCAAGAAGAGAGAAGATGGTCTTCATGTGACGGGAGCAGGTCAAATTTCTAGTAGTGTTTATGGAAATTCACTTCTGCAGATGTTGGTAGCACACGCCCTCAGAAATCATGGCAACCAGCAAATGCTTCAGGCTTCAGGTTTCTGTCCCCCAAAAAAAATGGCTTCATCCTAGGCCTAAAAGCCATTGCTGCATGCAAAACTCACTGGGTTCAGAAATTACCTGGTACACAGGGTCTTCAACATCCTCTTCCAAAATTGTCTAGCACAGGGAGGGGAGGGAAGGCGAAAGCAAAGGGCATAAAGGGGAGAGAGATGTGAGATTCTGTTCAGAAATCATAGGACAGTAGAGAAACCGGTTCTGGTTAGGATAGACTGCTGGGCTGTGAGGCAAAACAAAAAAACAAACAAACAAAAAAAAAAAAAACAGAGAGACTCCTAACTCTGCTCCCACCCCGACTGCCTTTGCCAAGGAGAGGCAGAACAAAAGCCCATCTTGAGTCTCCCTTCCCTGCACTCGTTCCCTGGATTAAAGATTCCCCTTTCTCTAAACGGAGCTGGAGTTTTCGAGAACGAGGGATCGCTCTAACTGCTTGTTTTGGGTGCTGTAATCGACACAGGTACCTTGCATGTTTGTTCATTTCTTTTAGGCAGCAACAGAAGGCCTGGCTGTCCGTCCCGGCCCCCCCACAAGTGTGTTTATTTCTAACCCCCCCCCCGCACTTCCCAGCCCTAGGATGGATTCACAGGAGTACCTGGTAAACAGCCTGCTCGCATTGTTTATCTTTTTGCGCCTTCTTTTCCAACTCTTCTCTTTGCTTCAATTCATAAATGAGTTGAAAGAGATCTCTCAAATCCAGAATAACAGGTTCGGCCTGCAGTGAAAAACATTAATAAAGACATTAATAAATGTTGCCGAACTGCAGCTACCAATTTTTTGTTTTGTTTTGTTTTGTTTTGCATTTTTTTTTTTTTTGTGGTTGGAACCTGCAGCCCTTTTCCTATTAAACTGAAAGCATTCCATCCTTAATTAATTCCACCTTGTTTATATTGGTTTAGCAAATTGCATCTAGGCTAAAGTTCATTTCTTCAACTAATTATATTTGCAAATTCATAATAATCATAAGCACAAAAAGGCACTGCTTTAATTTATTAGTAATTTCGAATACAATAAAATTAGGGTGGGCCTCATGCAAAAACAGCAATTTGTTTTCTCTTATTTTCTTTTTTTTTTTTTTTAAATGAGGAAGCTTATTTGTTTATACGCCTCTATCTAGCTTAATCAGAGAGGAAAATAATTACTCATTAGGAACTATCCATTAGGATAAAAAGATAAAACTGAATGGGCATGACCATGTTTCTTAGCTTCCAAAGCTGTTTATCTTTTCTATTTTATTTTATTTATGTATTTATTTATTTTGGTTTTTTGAGGTAGGGTCTCACTCTAGCCCAGGCTGACCTGGAATTCACTCTGTAGTCTCAGGGTGGCCTTGAACTCACGGTGATCCTTCTACCTCTGCCTCCCCAGTGCCGGGATGAAAGGTGTGGCGCCACCACACGTGGCTTTGTTTATCTTTTCTATGTGGGACTTGGTCACACATCACAATGAGCCCTGGAGACTCAACAGCGATGGCGCTGTCATGGGACAGGACTTACCGCCTGGGCTGTTTTGATGGCCACGAATCTGTGGTTCCCTTCCTTCCCACACACGTATCCAAAGGCTCGGTGGTCTGTGATGTCCTTTGCGATGTAGGAAATTTCGTGGACGGCATGGTGATGCTGCAGGGCCTGTGAGAGACAGGAACAAAGAACCGGCTGAAGTCTCAGGCAACTCCCGCCTGGAGCCGCTCATCCGTGGGGGATGTGTTACTGCAAGGCCAAGGGGCTTTTGAGAAAGCTGTTTGGTTCAGCCGGAAGGACAAAGAACCTTGCCTGCCCTTGAGAACTGGGGGTTCCCCCTTTGTAGTCTCAGTCCTGTGTGAACAGAGAGCTACTGTAAGGGCGCCTATGTATGTGCACATCTGGGGAGGTGGCTTCACGCAGATTCCCAGTCTGATCAGCCCATGAAAGTTGGTCTTTGTCACATGACGCCGTCCCATTTTGGGCTTCTGTATGTGGTGGGAGAGGATGACCCTGAATCCCTCGGGGGAGGGGGGTGCTGTCACCTTCATAGTCCCATAGCTTGGATGGTTATGGCACTTGCTAACACACCGTGTTGTGCACGTGACAACTCTATTTGGTTCGAAGTCTCCATCTGGGCGGAGGCAGGGCGATGTGGGGGAAAAGGCGCACATTTCCCTGAGCAGGTTTTTTTTTTTAATTTAATTTTTTTATTGACAACTTCCATAATTGTAGACAATATCCCATGATAATTCCCTTCCTCCTCCCCCCCCCACTTTCCCCTTTGAAACTTCACTCTCCACCACATCCCCTCCCTCTCTCCATCAGTCTCTCTTTTATTTTGATGTCATCATCTTTTCCTCCTATTATGAGGGTCTTGTGTAGGTAGTGTCAGTCACTGTGAGGTCATGGATATCCAGGCACCACACTGCCCAGTAAGCACTGCACTTAACGTTCATATTCATATATTAATGCTACTCTCACTTTTGGTTAGAGAAGCTTCTCTCTTCAGATAGCGGTGACCTTGGGATGACTCAGAAGGCACCATGGTGCTGAGAAGAAGTGACAGAGGAGTGCTCAGCACTGAAACATCTCTATCACACCTTCCAAGGCTCAGGGTCCATTGCGGAAGAGGGGGCGGAAAGAATGTGAGAGCCAAAGGAAGAGTAGGACTCCTTACAACGTGCTCCTCCAGACACACAATGGCCTGAGGAGTTTTAATGCCTTGAGTCTGTCAGTCATGTCTGGTCTCCTTGCCTGCTCAAGTCTTTCTCTTTCAATGGCCGTATGAAATAGAACCATGGTTTTGAAACAGCCCTGCCCTGCAGGAATGTCCCTCCCCACCACAGCATTTCCATGGAACCTCAGTGCTATTGTTGCAGAAATTCTCTGGAAAGATCACTCCCTCGCCTGAAGGAGTGAAAGTAGAGGAGTTTATTTATCCTGGGGGCCAAAAAGCTTGAGGTAGCCCTCCAAAGAAGCTCTGACCCCCAGCGGAGATTTTATTTCCTTTTTATACTTTTCATAGCCGAGGGGATGGAGTAAGTGATCAAACAAGACATGGCAATTTGCATATCAATCATTTCTGTAGTCAGGCCACCCTAACAATGAACTCCATTTTACTTGGTTTTAGCCTAAACTGTCTTTCCTTCTTATCGCCCTTTGGGCCCTTTCTGGACAGTTCCTTCTTTGGGATTTTTCCATCTGCTGACTAAGGTAAGCTGTAGCTCTTCAGCAATTAATCTTACAGTAACTCAGTGAATCACTTCAACTTTTGGCTTCTTTTAAGCCACACTACTCAACTCCCAATGGATTCCTCCCACACAGATGCTCCCAGCTCTTGCTCTGACATATTTGCCTGACTCCTCTGTCTTTCCCACCAGGTTCTGTCTTGTTTATCTCTGCAAATGATCGTGCTATGCCTGGTTGCCAGCCATTTTATTTTATTTTATTTTATTTTATTTTATTTTATTTTATTTTATTTTATTTTATTTTATTTTAATTTTTTGGAGAGAGACAGAGAGAGGGGGAGAGGAAGACAGATAGAGATGGGCGTGCCAGCAGCCTCTCAGCTGCTGCAAACGAACTCCAGATGTGTGCGCCCCCTTGTGGTCAAGTGCGGCATTGCGCCCTTGCGTCACTTTGTAGCTGGCTAAACGTGGGACCTGGAGATTGGAACTGCTGGAGATTGGAACCAGCATTCTTAGGCTTAGGAGGCAGATGCCTTAACTGCTAAGCCATTTGTCCAGCCCCAGCCCATTTATTTTTAAAAATTTATTTATTTAGTTTCAAGGAGAGAGAGAGAAAGAGAATGAGAATGGATATACCAGGGCCTCCAGCCACTGTAAAAGAACTCCAGAAGCATGCGCCACCTTGTGCATCTGGCTTCACATGGGCACTGGGGAACTGAACTCTGGTCATCAGGCTTTGCAGCCAAATGCTTTAACTGCTGAGTCATCTCTCCAGCTTGGGCCCCCCCCCTTTTTTTTTTTTTTTTGTAAATGGAAACAAATCAGGACCAGTAATCAGAGAATCTTTTTGAAACTGACCTTTCTGTTGTTAATATCTGAGCTTCAACCATGTCCAGCATTCCCATGGTGATGAGACTCTTTAATGTGGTTTTTCTATAATGACCCAGCGTAGGTCATCTTCACTAAACACTATCCTGTAATAACCTGCAGATGCAACCCGATGCTGGTGGTCTGTCCAAAGGGCTTTTTATTTTGCTGGGACGTGAATACTAGCCACCGTGTCAACACAAAGCCCCCACTGTGTCCCTCTGGACCTTAGTTTCATTTCCTGAGAGTACAGCAAAGACTCCTAACTTTTTATAAATCTCGCCTTTCCAGGCACAATTTCAAAACAAAGTAAGACAGAAATATCATTACTCCTAACCTATGCATTTCTGTTTGTGCGTGCCAATGGAAACACGTTTATCTGGAATTTCATCTGCTTACTCCTGTTGTGTTCCTTAGCTTACACAGGAGCAATGAGTTACGAGTTAAACAGTCCGAGAAGGAAAAAGAATGAATGAATTTAATACAGTTTTCTGGTGGACAAAAATACTTCCTGTTACTGCATCCCAGGAGGGTGGGAGAACTGTATGCAGCAGGGAAATCAGGAATTTCAAGGGACGGTCTCTCTAGTGACATAACCCTGCTTGCCATGGCCCTTTCTCTATTAGAACCTCCCGGTTCAGTGGGCTTTGGGTTTTTATGATGGTCATTTTATCTTAGTTCTACACGCTGGCCTTCCAGAGTGTCCCTTCCTCAGACCATCGGTCTCGCCAGGCTCCTGACCTTCTGGAACATCTGCTGCCCTGGAACCATCTGCCTTGTTCTCACTTGCCAGGGGGTGATGTCCACTCATCTCTCTGACAAGTCCTTCTGTCTCATGCCCTGTCAGACTGCCCACTGCTCCCCTGAACAGCACGGGCACTCGCAAACGGTCCTCCCTCACTCTCTGTCTACGCATCCTCGCCCCTCCTGCGGAAATATAAGGACTGAATACATCTAGTGGGATTTTGACCTGAATGAGGTTGGTGAAGGGGGAAAAGCTTGCTGGCAAAACGATCAGGAACTGCTCATGTCTGTTTCAGTAGGAGGATGTACGTAGCCGGTGGAGGAAACGTGTACAAAGAGTGGCTGCTTTTTTCCTGGTGTGAATGATGCAAAATTGATGCAATTTATAATCACACAATATGAGGCATTGATTTGAAAGCTGTTGCAAGCTAGAATGGAATATAGCAGAGGAAAAAGAGATGCAAAGACATTCTTTATTTTATTTCTTTTAAACTTTATTTTATTTATTTGAGAGAGAGAGAGAGAGAGAGAGAATGGGCATGCCAGGGCCTTTAGACCCTGCCAACGAACTCCAGATGCATGCGCCACCTTGTACATCTGGCTTCCGTGGGTCCTGGGGAATAGAACCTGGGTCCTTGGCTTTGCAAGCAAATGCCTTCACCACTAAGCCATCTCTCCAGCCCAAAGACATTCTTTTCTCCTCTCCCTTTCCTGAAAAGCATTTCTCTTTCTCTGAATAAAGTGGAGTATTTTATCCAAATTTTGTATTACATCAAAGTTTGATGACGGCTTGTAGATTGTCAAATGAAATATGATTTGGAGTCTTCTGGGTAGAATCATACTTGGAGGTGACCAGGCCGTGGTAAAACATCACCTATCACACAGGCCAGCAGACAGAGATTTTTTTAAAAAGTTTTGTTTATTTTTATTTATTTATTTGAGATCAACAGACAGCCAGAGAGAGAAAGAAGCAGAAAGAGAGAGAATGGGAGCTCCAGGACCTCCAGCCACTGCAAACAAACTCCAAATGCATGCGCCACCTTGTGCATCTGGCTTATGTGGGTCCTGGGGAATCAAGCCTTGAACCGGGGTCCTTAGGCTTCACAGGCAAGCACTTCACCACTAAGCCATCTCTCCAGCCCAAGAGAGATGTTTTAATTTAATGTGGAACATCCTCACGAAGTGTTTTAAAATCCAAACTTTTTTTTTTTTTGGTTTTGCGAGGTAGGGTTTCACTCTGGTCCAGGCTGACCTGGAATTAACTATGTAGTCTCAGGGTGGCCTCAAACTCTCAGCGATCCTCCTACCTCTGCCTCCCGAGTGCTGGGATTAAAGACGTGCGCCACCACGCCCGGCTCTAAAATCCAAACATTTTTAAGGCTCACCAGCACCTAGTCTCACATTGCCTCGTGTTAGCTGTGTGTGCGTGCGCAAAGTACTTAAAAGATATTTGTGACATTATCTCTTCCTGCAGTTAATTTTATGGCACGCTAAAATGATTGCTCTGACAGTGTCTCATTCGTTTGGAAACTAACCACCGTCAGTGCTGTGTCCACTTTGCCTGACCTTCGCTATGCAGACGTAATACAGACCCTTGGCAGTACAAACACATCAGAATCCGGCTAATCCCCACACTTGTATCATCACGTTCACTTGAGCAACTCAAGAGCGTCGTGCAGATGCTTGCTCACCGAGCCTCGAAATTGCCCCCGTCTCCAAGTAGATTTTATCATCAGCATGATCAAAGACACTTGGAGCCTGAAGGAGACTTAAACATCACCTCTTTTGACTCTGAGTTTCTTCACGGAGGGATGGAGGCTCCAGAAATGATGGCAGAGTCAGTACCAAAGCCAAGGCTCATCTTTGGACTGACAAGAACTGGCTTAGCGGTTAAGGTACTTTCCAGCAAAGTCAAAGGACCCAGGTTCGATTCCCCAGGACCCACGTGAGCCAGATGCACAAGGTGGCGCATGCATCTGGAGTTTGTTTGCAGTGACTGGAGGTCCTGGTGTGCCCATTCTCTCCCTCCCTCTCTCTCTCTCTCTCTGCCTCTTTTTCTCTGTAAATAAATAAATAAATAATATTTTTAAAAAAGAGAGGAAATGGAAGCTATCTGGGACTGAGACAAGCGGATGGGATCAGGGAGTGTTCTAACTCATTGGGTGTTGAGGAATGCTGCTGGGATCTCAAGAGACAGTTGAGGGAGTCATTCACTTCTACATCACACTGTACTGACTGTGCGCGGTGTCCACGGAGCAGGCAAGGCCTAAGGAAGCAAAGGCGAGCTGCTGTTGACCGTGGGAGGCAAGGATCACTTTATGGGTGGTCACAGCAGATTATTCTAGAGTCTGCAGTAGAGACCATCCAGAGAGGGCTGGGATGGTGTGGAAGGGAGATAGTTTCTAGTTACTTCTGCTCCACATTTCTTTTTTTTTTTTTTTTTTAATTTTTAAATTAAGTTAAATATTTTTTTTTATTTATTTGAGAGAGACAGACAGAGAAAGAGACAGAGAGAGAGAGAGAGAATGGGAGGGCCAGGGCCTCCAGCCGCTGCAAACAAACTCCAGACGCATGCGCCACCTTGTGCATCTGGCTTACGTGGGTCCTGGGGAATCGAGCCTGGAACCAGGGTCCTTGGGCTTCACGGGCAAGTGCTTAACCGCTAAGCCATCTCTCCAGTCCCTGCTTCACATTTACTGTTGAAAATAGTAACTGCCTCAGGGAAACTTAACTGTAGATATTAAAGCACTACCAAACTCTAAAGCTGGCAATTGGTCATAAAAACACACCTTTGGCTACATATTAATCCAGTCTGACCCCGCCCCCCTTCCTGTGAACTTTAGGGAACCCGAGCTACAAAGAACCCTGGGAGCGCTTCCTTTTCTTTCAAAATATTTTATTTTTACTTATTTACTTACTTGACAGAGAAAGAGGGAGTGAAAAAAGAGAGAGTGAAAGAGGAAGAGAGATAATGGGCACGCTGGGGCCTCCAGCCACTGCAAACAAACTCCAGACGTGTGCACCCCCTCGTGCATCTGGATAACGTGGGTCCTGGAGAATGAAACCTGGGTCCTTTGGCTTTGCGGGCAAACGCCTTAACCACTAAGCCATCCCTATAGTCCCTCTTCCCTTTCTTTTAGTTTTTGAACCACTGCTCCCGTGGTTTTCTGTGTTGATCCCCTCCTCCGCTCTGTAACTATGTCCTTAACTAAGTCACACCCGCCCTTCAAAGGCTAGCCCTTGCTCATCCCCCAAACCTTCCCTACCCCCTTTTCCCTTTAGCGGTAATTCCTGTCCCTACACCCCGACATTGTATTGGTCCTATGTATGCACTTCCCTTCCCCCCATTCACCCAATTGTTCACACCACCATTGATAGATAGTTCACACCATAAATATAGTGAGGGTCCATTACATTCCACGTCTCATGTTGTGTGCTACAGCTTTACAGATAATTAAGACGGGGACTCTTCCTCAGGGGAGATCCTGTGCTCACCAAATAGGCAGGCGAAGAACCTTACAGTGTCACGTGACAAGGCGTACGTTAAAGGTATGTCAATATAAGCCAAGGGGCAGGATTGGAGGTGGGACATCAGTGAAGATGGCAAAGGAGGTTATGATTTTGCACTAATGGGCTGGAGAGATGGCTTAGCAGTGAAGGCACATGCCTGTGAAGCCTAAGGACCCCGGTTCGATTCTCTAGGTCCCATGTAAGCCAGATGCACATGGTGGCACATGCGTCTGGAGTCGTTTGCAGCGGCTGGAGGCCCTGGCGCGCCCATTCTCCCTCTCTCTCCCTCTCTCTGTCTCAAATAAATAAATAAAATGATTTTGCACTAATGGAAGTTCCCCCACCCTGGCCAGAAAAGTGAGAGGGAACCACAGCATGTGGAGGACCCTTGTGGGCACATGTGTATGTGGTTCACCTCTCTCTACGTTATGACGGCCTCACCCTAGTGGGCTGGAGAGATTGCTTAGTGGTCAAGGTGCTTCGCTATGACTGTCCTGCCTTCGCTCAGTTCCTAAAACGTGTTCCTTGGAACAATAAGTGATACGTGATGAGTTTTGAGGGAGAGAAGAGAAGGAAGGAAGAAAAGGAGAGATGGGCGAGCCCACCAGCTTCTGTGTGGGCTATCTGTAAGCGCTCGATAAGTTTTCATTGACTGAACCGATCGGGTTAATTCGTGGCGTTTCACGTAGGACTCGTTCCATGAGCAGGGGGATTCTTATCATCATTAAATCTCTTTTTTTTTTCTTTGCATTTCCATGAGCCATTTACCAATGTTTAAATGAAGTATCAAATTGTTTGGAGGGTTACTGTCTGACAGAATAAATTACAGAGAAGACTTAATTTGTGGTATGGTTCAATACAGCCAATTAAATACAGTATGGATTAGCAAGCCATCCAGGGCAGACTTTACCATTAGCTATTTTTAAGGAATAAATTCTACCCTGTTTAGCCTCCACGTGATCATTGTGTGGATGCACGGATGACAGTGCTGCCCCGAGGCAACGCTATTCACAGGAAACATACCCACCAGGATGCAAGTGCGTTAACAAAACGGAAAACGCAACAACAAGAGAGCAGAGAAGTAGAGAGAGAAAGAGAGAGGGAGACACAGAATAAAAATAGATATATGAAGAACACGCTCCTTTTCATGGTGCGCAATTACAGTACTTAAAGCTTCAGAAGACAAAGAGCAGTCTGGGCTCATTATAAAAGCCTTTCTTTTCTCTAACATATTTTTGGATGCATTCACTACATTACAGTGCCAACGAGGCTGGGGAGGCAACCTCTGTATCAGCCCCACCCAGGGCACCCCATCAAGTGCTAAATGGAGAGGTCGAAGGGAATTGTTCCCCACTTGGCATCCTGGAAGCTTCCAGAAGTTTTTTTTTTTTTTTTTCAAGGACAAGGTCAATTCTCCAGGTCATCTGTGCTCTAGCTGACTGGACCAGGGGATGACTAGACTTTGGAGCCACACTGGACAAAGCCAAGCTCTACCACCTGCCAGGTGTATTGCCTTGGCGCCTTATCTTCATTTTCTCAGGTGTCCCTTCCTCTCTTTGCGGGATATGAGCAGTGATAGGTGACCCCAAATGCTGCTGGGAATATCCAACCGATTTGTATAACGTGATGCCAGATAGAATTGGCACACCCTTTCTCCCTGCCAGAAGGGATAAGGAGAACAAAATGTTGCTGCTTTTCCTGGGCTGTGGGTTGCTGTATGGACCACAGTGGCTAATGACAGCAAATCTTTCATGGAGCACATAGGAAGGTCAATGACGTAGTCTCCATACAGTGCTTGGAACGTGGGAAGTGCTGGCTTCCTGCTTGCCGCGGAAGTTCAGCTTCTCTGGAGGGACAGATGACTGCGTGTTTCAAAGTCTTTAAAACCATGTGCAAACTGACCCCCTGACTTCTCTCGTAGGGATTTAATTATCCAGAAATAATGGAACTTGCCGAGAAAGACTTGGACACAAGATATTCCCCACGGTGCTGCGAGAACGGTGCAAAATTAGAAATGTCTAAAAAAGTGTTGAGCAGCCGCAGAATAAAATTCCTTTTTTTTTTTTTTTTTTTTTTTTGTTATACCTCAGTGAACCAGCATGCGATATGGCAAGAATCATCTTGTAGGTAGTTTTGCTATGAAAAAAAAAAGTGCAACATCATGTTGAGTTGGAAAAAAAAAAGTGAAACAGGATCTGTTCACTGGGGCTCTGTCTTTGAAAGCAGACACGGAAATCTATTTATACGTGCGGCGAAACTTTGGATGCGCATCGGTAGCTGTGGGAGTCTTGGGGACCCCGTAACTCATTCCCTCGCCACATCCCAACCAGCCACAATGGAAGCTTCATAGGTCTCAACAGGGGAGGGAGGGGGATGTAGCCAGCCTGGCTCTTCCTCCACCTCACATCTCTGCGTATGTCCCAACGTCCACCTCCCCCAAGGTGACATACATAAAAACTCCCTCAAAGACTGCTCATTTTCCTCAGCATATTTTCTTTTCTCTTTCTTTCTTTCTTTCTTTCTTTCTTTCTTTCTTTCTTTCTTTCTTTCTTTCTTTCTTCCCTCCCTCCTCCCTCCTTCCTTCCTTCCTTCCTTCCTTCCTTCCTTCCTTCCTTCCTTCCTTCCTTCCTTTTTTTTTTTTTTTGGTTTTTCGAGGTAGGGTCTCACTCTAGCTCAGGCTGACCTGGAATTCACTATGTCATCTCAAGGTGGCCTTGAACTCATGGCGATCCTCCTACCTCTGCTGGGATTAAAGGCGTGCGCCACCATACCTGGCCTCAGCATATTTTCTCTCTAAGGTCTCCATCCCTTCCTGCCTCCCCTTCTCGCTGCCTGTTCGTTTCTGTCTCTTCCTCTCTCCCTTCCATTTATTCTCTCCTCTCTCTCTCTCTCCTGTTCTCTCTTTCTCTCACTCTTTCTCTGCTTTTCAGCCCAAATCTGCTCTATTTTCTCCAGTCTCCTTCCACCCCCTTGGGCTATTCCACCCGAAGTTTCCAGAAGTTTGTATACACCTGCCCACAGACCCCAGTGGCCTTTGGCCATTGCTCCAGCCACCACCTATGGTTTCTCCAGGCCCTGTCTCCCTCTCCGACCAAATCATGCCACTATCCTACTGATCTGCCCCCTCTTTTCCCACCACCATGGCCTTCGGTGTTCTCTCTTGGATACAAAACAAACTTTCCTACCCCAAGAAAAGGGTGTCCTAGAACCTCTACTCCGAACCCAATAGCAGCAACCTAATAAAGTTTCTCACTTGATTGGTGGAATTACTGCCGAGCTTTCACTATGACTGTGACTATTTGTGGTGGTTTGATTCATGTGTCCCCCATAAACTTAGGTGTTCAGAATGCTAGGTTCCCAGCTGATGGAAATTTGGCAATTAATGCTTCCTGGAGGCAGTGTATTGTTATGGGTGTTATAGCCAGTGTCCCCTTGCTAGTGTTTGACACTCTCCTGTTTCTGTTGTCCACCTGATGATGGCCAGGGGGTGATGTCCACCCTCTGCTCATGCCATCGTTTTCCTCTGCCTTTGTGGAGCTTCCCCTCAAGTCTATAAGCCAAAATAAACCCTTTCCTCCCCCCAAAAGCTGGTCTTGGCCAGGTGATTTCTACCAGAAATATGAACCCGACTGCAACACTATTTGTACAAAATTGCTGCTAGAATAAATATTTTATATGTTAAATGAGATATAATGCTTTTTTTTTTTTTTTTTTTTGCCAGGTGTGGTGGTGCACGCCTTTAATCCCAGCACTAGGGAGGCAGAGGTAGGAGGATCACTGTGAGTTCAAGGCCACCCTGAGACTACATAGTGAGTTCCAGGTTAACCTGGGCTAGAGTGAGACCCTACCTCAAAAAACAAAAACCAAAAAAGAAAGATAGATATAATGCTTTTCTTTCTTACCTGAATTTAACACACACGGCACCACTGACCCATTTATACCAGTTTATCCAAGAGCCCATTCGGCCTTCCTTATTCTCATCTCCCATAACCAATATCACCTCCTGAATATCGCTCCTGTTCTTCACTCCTCACATTCTCTCCCACCGGCAGCCAGGATATGTTGCCATTGATTCTGGTGTAGACAAGGGCCACAGCTCAGTCTCTCCTGACACACTGGTCTCTGCTCTGAAAATCATACTACGGGTGTGATGAGACTGAGAAAAAAAAAATCTATAGAATTTTGTCAAGGCTTTCAGTCCAGCACTTTAAAAAAATACATAAATAAAACCATCAAAAGCTGCTTTCCCATTACTGTTAGGATTAAGACCAAAATCCAAGCCAGTGCTTGAAAACCCCCACTGTGGGATTTGCCCACTTCCCCTGGGAATCTCTCCCTATGGTTTTGCATTAATAAATGTCACCTTGGCTGGTTTTTTTTTTTCCTGTATCGCAAGTGCTCCGTCTGCACAGAAAGCTCAACTCCTCTTTCCATTCCAACCACAGTTCAGGTGCCTTTCTCAGTAGCTTCCCGAATTTTCCAGCAGAGCCCAAGATCCTGGGGTAGCCCTCATTCCCCTCAGCTTCAAGATGTTCCACTGGAGTGGATGGGTATGAACTTCTCCCTTTGTCATTCTGTAGGTGAGACCCTCATCAATCAGTATTGAACCTCTACCATGCGAGATAGCTCCAGGAAAGTCATAACCACACTTTCCCTCCCACCTTCTTTTTTTTTTTTAATTTTTGTTTATTTTTATTTATTTATTAGCAATAGACAGACAGAGAGAGAAAGAGGCAGCAAGAGAGTGAAGGGTGGGGGAGGGAATGGGCGCACCAAGGCCTTCAGCCACTGTAAACAAACTCCAGATGCATATTCCCCCTTATGCATCTGGCTTACGTGGGTCCTGGGGAATGGAGCCTCGAACCACGATCCTTAGGCTTCACAGGCCCCTCCCACCTTCTTATTCATCAAGATCAGTGCCTGATACCCTTCAGGATTAAGTACTTATATAGGGTCAATGGTGTGAAATATACACAGAATTACATTTTCATATCTTAACCATTCTAAGTATATAATTCTGTGGCAGTAAGCGTATTGATTTGATTCTGCAACCATCCACCCGCTGAAATTTTCATCTTTCCAAACTGACCTTATGTAGTAATAAACACTTCCCACTACCACCACAGCTGCTGGTAATCACCATTCTATTGTCTGCCTTTACGAATTCGTATTCATCAACATATATCTTTTCAACATATTTTTAGTCATTTATTTATTTGAGAGATGCATAGCTAGAGAGACAGAGAGAGGCAGATATAGAGAAAGAATGGGTGCACCAAGGCCTCCAGCCACTGCAAACAAATTCCAGATGCATGCACCACCTTGTGCATTTGGCTTGTGTGGGTCCTGGGGAATCGAACCTGGGTGATTTGGCTTTGCAGGCAAACGCCTTAACCACTAAGCCATCTCCCCAGCCCCATGCACACATATTTTTTAGATGAATAGCTAAAACGGATGAATATTTAAGAAGGACCTAGAGGTCCATGTCTGTCTGTGATCTCCCTCCAGCCCAGTAAGCCCTTTAACTATTTCCCTACACTTCAATTTCCTCAGTGACTAAAATGAGGCAGTGGGATTCAAAGGGACTCAAGCCCTTTTCAGCCCTCAGCATTTCTTTAGTCTTTTGTAAATTTCCTAATGTGAAAAAACCTATGACAGACATCTTCTTAGCAGCTCTGTAATCATGTTATTGACATGAGGTTGAGGAGATGGCTTAGCGATTAAGGCATTTGCCTGCAAAGCCAAAGGACCCAGGTTCGATTCCCCAGGACCCACATAAGCCAGGTGCAGAAGGGGACACACGTGTCTAGAGTTTGTTTGCAGGGGCTAAAGGCCCTGGCATGCCCATTCTCTCCCTCTTTCTTCCTCTTTCTCTCTCTTGCTTTCAAATAAAATAAATAAAAAAAAGAAAAAGTTAAAACAAAACATGCAGATCTGGGAGCTGGAGAGATGGCTTAGCGGTTAAGCACCTGCCTGTGAAGCCTAAGAACACCGGTTTGAGACCTGATTCCCCAGGACCCACGTAAGCCTGATGCACAAGGTGGCGCATGTATCTGGAGTTCGTTTGCAGTGGCTGGAGGCCCTGGTGCGCTCATTCTCTCTCTCTCTGCCTCTCTCTCATACAAATAAATAAAATCTTAAAAAAAAACACATGCAGATCTGGAAATATGTGTGTGAAGTCCTTGCTGGAAAGCAAATTGATGGATGGCGCAAGCAGAGGAGCATCCTGGAGCTCTGATAGTGCTAAAATCTGTCTATATCAGGTCAAGTGGAGCCAGGAGTGCTTCAGCCCTGAGCAAACACCAACGCCGCGTGAATGAAGATCTCTGCACGGAAGTGAAGACCGCCTAGCGTTCATTTCCTCACTGTGACAGTCACACCAATCCCCAGCTCCCGTGAGTAGCAACGTGGCTACGGCATCCTCACAGCTGTTCCAGCCACACTGCCCACCAGCTTCCACTCACTCCCCCAGATGGAGTGTGGGTTGAGTAGAATGCTGTCCGAGCTCTCTAACATTAGCAGAGGGTGTGTGGACATATATTAGGCTGCCCTGTCCCCACTTCCAGAAGGCATGTTATGTGATGGAAGGACTCTAATCCTTCCATCCTTCTGTGGCTTTTGGCATGGAGCAAAGAACCTTACTTTTGTAGCTTCAGCTTCTTTTTTTTAAAAAAAATTATTTTATTTATTTATTTGAGAGAGAGAAAGAGGCAGAGAGAGAGAGGAATGGGTGCACCAGGGTCACCAGCCACTGCAAATGAACTTCAGATGCGTGTGCCCCCTTGTGCATGGGTCATGGGGAATTGAGGGTTTTAACCTGAGTTTTTGCCTGAAACCCTGGACTTCCGAGTAACGTAGCCATCTCCATCAGCTCTGCCATAAGAGGAAGCAGGCTTGGAAGCTTGTCACCTGCCCAAGCGGCACTAGGGACGTGAGCTTCACTGACGCTCAGGTGTATGTCTGGCTAACCCTCAGAGTAATGCTGGAATTGGGATTTTTTTTTTTTTTTGAGGTAGGGTTTCACTGTAGTTCAGGCTGACCTGGAACTCACTATGTAGTCACAGGGTGGCCTGGAACTCACAGTGATCCTCCTACCTCTGCCTCCCGAGTGCTGGGATTAAAGGTGTGTGCCACCACGCCCGGCTTGGAATTAGAATTTTGAAATAGCTTTAGGTATAAATTAGGATGAAGCAAGTATGTGAGGACATCGATATTTAAAAAGCAAGATAACAAGTGAGACCCAGATGAGACATGGACAGTTTTGAAAATTAATAAATAATCCTATGATTTGAAATTTGAGTTGGAATTATCAATAGGAACTTTAATATATATATATATTCTTGGACTGGAGAGATGGCTTAGTAGTTAAGGCACTTGCCTGCAAAGCCAAAGGACCCAGGTTGGATTCCCCAGGACCCATGTAAGCCAGATGCACAAGGAGTACATGTATCTGGAGTTAATTTGCAGTGGCTGGAGGCCCTAGTGCGCCCATTCTCTCTCTCTCTCTCTCTTTCTCCCTGCCTATTTCTCTCTCCTTCTCAAATAAATAAAGAAAATAAATCATTATAAACAATCTATATATAAATATTAAATTATTGATAAAATTATATTAAATATTAAATATATATTCCTAAACTAACACTGTTTGTTGAATGGCCCTAGAAGCAGTGAAACCCGATTGGCTCGTGTAGCTGTTTATGATCCAGCTATTTTTTTAACATTTCATTTTATGTATTTATCAGAGAGGGAGAGAAAGGCAGAGAGCGAGAGAGAGAATGGGCATTCCAGGGCCTCCAGACACTGTAAACGAACTCCAGATGCATGCACCCCCTTGTGCATCTGGTTTACGTGAATCCCCAGGGAATTGAACCAGGGTCCTTAAGCTTCACAGGCAAACGCCTTAACTGCTAGGCCATCTCTCCAGCCCGACCCAGCTATTTACTTACCTGTTGATCTCCTAAACTACATAGAGCGGAGGAAGGCAAATGGGGCCAAAGTTATGTTTTAGAGTTTTCCTCTCAAATTCCTTCTTCAGTTGAACATTTTGGTGACAGGCAGTTGGATGATAGGCCTCAATGTACAGTATACAGTATTCTTCTCCAAGCCCCGAGAAGGGGAGAAAAGAAGGCACTTCAGAGACATCACTGAAAACAGGCCTCAGAAGAAGGCCCTTATCCTGTCACCTGAGCAGCCCTGGAACACAAGAGGCCTGTAAGAAGAGAGCCTGGGCTGGGAGTGCATGATGGCAGCTACCTTGCCCCACTCCTCCTTCCACAGCACTGCCTATCAGCCAGTGCCTCTCAATTTGCAGCTATGACACTTTTCGACATTCAGTCTGGAGTGTCCGTGGTAGGGGACCCCAGGTATGAGAGCTCCTCTGAGCACGTAGAAGAATCCACACTTCCTTTTCAGTAGACTAAAATAGTCATGTTTGGAGAATTCCTATTACGTTCTAAGTACTGCGCTAGGAATTGCAGATGGACAGCGCCCATTTCTTTCACGCACCCTAGAAATTGACAAACCATTTCCCTTATATTCATGTCCAGGTAACTGGGGGCCCAGAAGGTTATGTAACTTGCCCCACGACACATAGTTGATGGAGCAGGCCCTGGATGCATAGCTGATGAAATATTTATTTATTTTTAATTTTTTTGAGAGAGAGAGAGAGAGAGAGAGGATTGGCACACGAGGGCCTCAGCCACTACAATTGAACTCCAGACACTTGCGCCACCTAGTGGGCGTGTGTGACCTTGAGCTTGCCTCACCTTTGTGTGTCTGGCTTATGTAGGATCTGGAGAACCAAACATGGGTCCTTAGGCTTCATGGGCAAGCACCTTAACTACTAAGCCATCTCTCGAGGCCAAATTCACATTTTTAAAATATGTATTTGTTTATTTATTTGCATATTTATGTATCTTATTCATTTGTTTTAAAGAGGAGGGGGTGAGGGAGATAGAGTATGGGTATTCCAGGGTCTCTTGCCCAAATGCAAATGAACTCTGGACACATGTTCCATTTTGTGCATCTGGCTTTATTGTGGGTATTGGGGAATTGAACCCAGACCAACAGGCTTTGCAAGCAAACACCTTTAATTACTGAGCCATTCCTGTAGCCCCAGAATTCAGCTGTTACTATACTTTAATGGCCTATTTTTCATTCTCTTAAACTTCTTACTTTTATTTCTATTTCTTTCTGTGTGAGGAATCCCAATAAGCATGTAGGTGTTTAGTAATGGAACCAATGATTTCGACATTTTAGCTCATTGTGTAAAACCATTGTGGTGCGTCAGTAAGTGAGTGTGGTTGAATGGTAATGAAACAGCATGTTTTGCCACAAGTCACTGAAGAAATGAGGTGATTCTATTTAATGGAAAATTACTTTTTTTATGTTGTTAACCAGTTCGAAATTAACCTCTGCCTTGGTCGCAGGGAAGCATTGCATGCGAGACAGAAACTTGCAAAAATTAAAATAAAAAAAAATGAACTGATTACAGTACAGCCAGTGGGGAATAAAAGGATCAGAGTGAACCGCTACATATCCAACTCCTGAGGTCTGCAATTGTGAAGGGAGGTGGGGAGCAGTGACGGATGGGGGCAAACAGTGCCACTTAAGGTGCATGTTACTAAGACTCTAGGGTGCCGAGGGGAGACACGAGTTTGTGGGGACACACATCAGCACCTCAAATTGCAAATCTGCCATGAGTCGCTTTTTCACCTAGGAGAAATTGCCAGCTTCTCTGAACGTTGCTTTTATCATCTTTGTTGCATGGAGGCAAAGATGAACGAAGACCATGCTGTAGAACTTCCTGTGTTTAGCGGGGCACACAGGCTGTTGTTAAAAGCGGCAGCTGCCTTCCCTGGTGTGCGTCCCTCTTGCGTGTTGCATTACGTTCCATCGTGCCTCCCTGGTGGGGAAGTTCTAACCCTCGGGATGTGAACTCATCTACAAGCGGTCACACAGGCATGCTTCATCAAGTTGACGTGGTATCGGAGCCGGGACAGACCCTAACCCAATACCATTGCTGTCCTTACGCAAGAGGGGAACTGCATAAAGACACAGGTAGGGAGAGAAGGTGGCAGACTTCACAGGGATGTGTCTACAAACCAAAGACTGTCAGGGATGACCAGTGAGCCTTAAGCCGTCAGAACAGATGCTCCACTCACGGCTCAGAAAGCATCAATCCTATTCCAGGCTCTGGGCATGCGGCACAATACTCCTTTTTTTGTTGTTGTTGTTGTTTTTGGAGAGTGACAGAGAGAGAGGGAGAGGAAGACAGATAGAGATGGGTGCACCACTGTGAATGAAATTCAGATGCGTGCGCCCCCTTGTGGTCAAGTCAGCATTGCACCCTTGTGTCACTTTGCATCTGGCTAAACATGGGACCTGGAGATTGGAACCGCTGGAGATTGGAACCAGTGTTCTTCGCTTTAGGAGGCAGGTGCCTTAGCCGCTAAGCCATCTCTCCAGCCCACAATACTCCCTTTTTGTTTCAGCTGCCAAGTATGTCTTGCTTTGATGCAGCAACCTTAAAGTATTATAGGTACCTTAATTTTATCTCTAGGTCTTTCTTTTTTTTTTCTTTCTCCTTCCTTCCTTCCCCTTCCTTCCTTCCTTCCTTCCTTCCTTCCTTCCCTCCCTTCTTTCTTTCTTTCTTTCTTTCTTTGGCTTTGTTTTGCTTTTTTGAGTAGGGTCTCATTCTAACCCAGGCTGACCTGGAATTCACTTTGTAGTCTCAGGGTGGCCTTGAACTCACAGCAATTCTCCTACCTCTGCCTCCCAAGGGCTGGGATTAAAGGCATGTGCGCCACCCCGCCAGGCTCAGATCTCTTTCTTTTTCTTTTTTTTGGAGAGAGACACAGAGAGAGTCAGACACAGAGGGAGGGGGAGACAGATAGAAAATGGGCACGCCAGCAGTCTCTCAGCTGCTGCGAATGAAATCCAGATGTGTGTGCCCCCTTGTGGTCAAGTGCGGCATTGCGCCCTTGCGTCACTTTGCATCTGGCTAAACGTGGGAACTGGAGATTGGAACCGGGTTCTTAGGCTTAGCAGGCAGGCGCCTTAACTGCTAAGCCATCTCTCCAGCCCTCAGATCTCTTTCTTGAAGAACTTTGCCAGGATGATGGTAGTGAGGCAAGGGGTAAAGGCAACTGGCACTGAACTGGCCGTTAGGTACCTCGTCCATCCCCAGCTTCCTGGTGAGCTGCCATGTTGCCATCAGTAAACTGAAGAGGCAGGCTTTGTAGCTTGGCTCTGTTTTTCAGTGGAATGGCAAACCAAGTTAATAGTTTTGCTATTACTGCCAGACCTTGCTACTGACATCGGAAGCTTGGAGGGCTCAGCAGCGCCCGCGCAATTTACAGCTGCATCTATCCAATTATTTCCCATTTAGTGCCGCGGAGTATCCCCCAAATACACCACAAACCACTGAGGCGGTGGGGCTGAGCTCTCGGAGCATAAGATCAATTGTTTCTCTTACACTAATTGGCCCCGTGATTTGTCAGGCTGTTTGCCTTGGAAAATGAACTGTCAGTGAAAGAAATGAGCACAAAATGGCCCCTTCGTCCTCGTCTTCTTCCTTGGAAAGGCATCATGCACAGTCGCCAGGCCATCCCTTTCAAACCACCTCAAGGGTCTTACAGGCAAGATGGACGTGAGTTCATAAACGCTTCTCTTCTAACATCCCCACCCAATGGAGATGAGCAATCTGGGACTCAGAAGAGAGAAACCGACGTGCCCAATCCATTTCCAATCAATAGCAGACTTGAGAAACGGGCTGAGATGCAGTGTGACACTAAGCTGTGTGGCCTGCAGCTCTCCTAGCTCTTTCCACCTTCTTGTCCCACCTTAGCCTTCTCGCCAGCCTAATTTCCACCTCTGCGTCACACCCGGAAACAGCTGTGCCTGAATGAGGGCACGTGTAAGGAGGACACAAAACTAAGTGCAGCACAAACTACTTTCGTGTTGGCCTGCCTCTCACGGGTCCCACAACTCAATTCTAGTTAGCTGGATCTCTGATCTAGAAACTGCCCATTGGACGCTGGGCTCTGAGTTCGGGAAGCAGAGCAGAGCTGGCAAGACCATCATACTCTGCGTAGTAGAGGGAGGTCAAGGTCACGTGTCTTTGCTAATGCTGTTGCCAAGCCCTAGCCCTCATCTTCCTGGCATATATATAGCATAGCCTGCTCTCCTCTTGATGTGCCTGATTCCATTAAACTGAGGAGCCCCCAGAGTCACCCCATGCCAGCCTCTGGCTCCCCATCTCATTCCCAGCATTCAGCAGTGTTTGACATTTGTGTGTGTGGGGGGGGAAGGGGTTTAGAAATGTTTATTTTATTCTTATTTTTAATTTTTTTATTGACAACTTCCTTAATTGTAGACAATATCCCATGGTACTTCCCTCCCTCTCCCCACTTTCCTTCCTTTATTTATTTATTTTTTTATTTTTTCAAGGTAGGGTTTCATTCTAGGTCAGGCTGACCTGGAATTCACTATGTAGTCTCATGGTGGCCTTGAACTCATGGCGATCCTCCTACCTCAGCCTCCTGAGTGCTGGGATGAAAGGTGTGTGCCACCATGCACGGCCCCCTTTTTTTCCTTTTTGAAACTTCACTCTTCATCTTATCCCCTCCCCTTCTCAATCAGTCTCTCTTTTATTTTGATGTCATCATCTTTTCCTCCTGTTATGATGGTCTTGTATAGGTAGTGTCAGGCACTGCAAGGTCATGGATATCCAGGCCATTTTGTGTCTGGAGGAGCACGTTGTAAGGAGTCCTACCCTTCCTTTGGCTCTTACATTCTTTCCGCCCCCTTTTCCACAATGGACCCTAGCCTTGGAAGGTGTGTTAGAGATATTTCAGCGCTGAGCATTCCTCTGTCCCTTCTTTTCAGTACCATGGTGCCTTCTGAGTCATCCCAAGGTCACCACTATCTGATAAGAGGAGCTTCTCTAACCAAAATTGAGAGTAGCATTAACATATGGGTGTGGACATTAAGAGAAGTGCTTACTGGGCAGTTTAGTGAGCATAGTATATACATTTAGCAAGACACCAGCAGACGTTACACCCCTAGGGCTCATGACTACCCCTGTTGTAGGTTTTCAGTATCAGGGATGTATTCCCTCCCATGGAGTGGGCCTCCAGTCAAATTAGAGAGTGGCTGGTTTCCCCCATAACAGACATGCCACTGTTGCACCCGTTGGCTCATTTGGCCTGGCTTGGCCAAATTTAAGGCTTGCAGTGTCCACTGTTGAGTACCTTCACTGGTGTTTTCTCTCCCTCCCATTGAACTGCATGCAGTGTAGCTTTTTCCAGCTTTCTGTCAGCTGGTCTACATGGAATAAGTGAATATCGAGCTTATACCATAATAAAGGTATCAATAAGGAGGTCTGAGTGACAATATTCATAGAAACTGACTTGGTAAACTTAGTGACTATAAAGGACAGTTGGTCTCAGAATGTCCCACCCAGAGAGAAAACAGACTCCTGGAGCTGTAGTGTGTTATCCAATCAATCTGGGGTCATTTGACCATGAAATTCTAGGTAAGACAATACCAGTAACAAGGTAGGTAGGAGCCACAGGGTCGCAAGAATTAAAGGCCACATTAAAAAATAAATAAAAAGGGCTGGAGAGATGGCTTAGAGGCTAAGGCACCTGCCTCCTAAGCCTAAGAATGCTGGTTCCAATCTCCAGTGGTTCCAATCTCCAGGTCCCACGTTTAGCCAGATGCAAAGTGAGGCAAGGGCGCAATGCTGCACTTGACCACAAGGGGGCGCACGCATCTGGATTTCGTTCACAGCAGCTGAGAGACTGCTGGCGCACCCCATCTCTATCTTCCTCTCTCTCTCTCTGTCTCTGTCTCTGTCTCCAAAAATAAATTAAAAAAAATAATAAAAATAAATAAATAAATAAAAAGAACTGGGCTGGAGGGATGGCTTAGCAGTTAAGGCATTTTCCTGCAAAGCCAAAGGACCCAGGTTCAAATCCCCAGGACCCAAATAAACCAGACGCCAAAGGGGGGAGGACCACGCGTCTGGAGTTCGTTTGCAGTGGCTGGAGACCCTGGCGCGCCCATTCTCTCTATCTCCCTCTCTCTCTCCCTCTTTCTTTGTCAAATAAATAAAAATTAAAAAAAAATAAAAAAACTGAAGTGATCCTGCTGTAACTCCTTGCTGCCTCTGTGTCTTCTTCCCACATGATCAGGATGAGCTCACAGGGGCAGGCTGTGGAGCTGATCCCTTCAAGGATGGGAGTCACGGCAGGCTGAAGCACCAGGGAAAAAGATTTCCAAGAGGACATCCCTTGGCGAGTGACCCTGCAGAGGAGGGTTCAGTGCCCAGCTCAGAGTGAAGTTAAGTCTGGCCACCTCTCCTCTGAGCTTCCAGGTTATGAAGCAGACCCTCTGGTCCGAGGACCCTCCAGTGCGGTGGCTTGAACGTGAGGTGTCCCCCTGCCCCATAGCCTCAGGTGTTTGTGGTCAAGCCTCATCCTTAATCCTTAGCTGGGGGAGCCTTTGGGAAGGGGGGAGTCTTGCTGGAGGAAGTGTGTGACTCCAAGTCCAGTACTTAGACGTTTGTCACACAGATATGCATCAGTTTCTTGCTCATGTCATATGCTTTCTTCCTTATGATCAAGCTTTCTCTCAAGGCTGCAACCCTGAAGGAAACCCTTTTCTTCCCATGTGCTTTCTGTTTGGGTGTTTTGTCCCACGAGGCGGTAGGGCCGGAAGACACCTTGCAGCCAGCTCTGGACGCTACTAAGCTGGCTGTACTGACTGGCACACGTGACTCGAGGCTGCTGCAACTCATGTCCTTTGTGTGTCAAAATGGGACGAGGGACACAGTGAGAGGACAGAGGATTGTCGAGTTTTGAAATGCATAATGCGATCTCTTCAGAGTGACGCATGTGCAACAGAGGAGCTAAAAATACTGCAGCTCCCAGAGCATGTGGAAATAGAAGGATTCGCTTGGCACTCTTAATTGTGGTAGAACAAAGACCCCAGTAAAGGGGGCGAGTCCCCCACCAGTTACACCCGGACGTACGTAAACACAAAGGGTAAAAGGGGGCTCTTTTTTCAGAATCCAAACTCCTTTTAAAATTATTTTTATTTTACTTATTTATTTGAGTGAGAGAATGGGCATGCCAGGGCCTCCAGCCACTGCAAACGAACTCCAGACGCATGCACCACCCTGTGCATCTGGCTTACGTGGGTCCTAAGGAATCGAACCTGGGTCTCCTATCTTTGCAGGCAAGCTCCTTAACCACCAAACCATCTCTCCAGCCCTCCTTTTTTTTTTTTTTTTTTTTTGTCTTATGGCACATACAAGGCTCCTAAAGTATCTTATGTAACTGTCTTCAGAGGTCGCAGGGTGAGAAGAGTATTTTTTTATATGAGAATTTTTATTTATTTATTTTGTTTCATTTTTTTTGTTTTATTATTATTATTATTATTATTATTATTATTTTGGTTTTTCAAGGTAGGGTCTCACTCTGGCCCAGGTTGACCTGGAATTCACTCTGTAGTCTCAGGGTGGCCTCGAACTCTCAGCGATCCTCCTACCTCTGCCTCCTGAGTGCTGGGATTAAAGGCATGCGCCACCACGCCCGGCCTTAATTATTATTTTTTTATGAGAACAGTTTTAAGTGAGAAGAATTTGGATGCAGTAGTGCCGGGATTGATTGGTCTCACCCTGAGGAACATTCCTCTCCCCACCCCCCATTACTTCCTAAGGATTTCACTTTGATGGTTCTTGAGTCTCTTGAAATTATATAAAACGGACACCAGGAAATTTCTCCTGAAGTCAATTTCCTTGATCTTCGTGCGCGCACGCCCGCGCGTGTGTATGTGTGTGTGTGTGTCCACGATGGATCACATCACTGGGCGAATCTCACTCCTGTGCCTCGTTCTCAGATCACACCAGCATAGCTGGAGACCAATCCTTAGATGCTGAGCTAGTTGGCGGGCAGGAGGTAGAGTTCTGTGAATTTCATTCCAAATCTTAATGGCAGTGAGAGCATCTGGCTGGAGCACTTATGCACATAGAAAGGCAAGGTCGGGCTGGAGAAATGGCTTAGCGGTTAAGGCGTTAGCCTGCAAAGCCAAAGGATCCCGGTTTGATTCTCTAGGACCCACGTAAGCCAGATGCCTGAGGGGCACATGCATCTGGAGTTTGTTTGCAGTGGCTAGAGGCCCTGGCGTGCCCATTCTCTCTCTGTCTGCCTCTCTTCTCTCTCTCTCTGCTTGCAAATAAATAAATAAATAAAAAGTAAAAAAAAAAAAAAAAAAAAAAAAAAGGCAAGGTCTATCACCTCCATACTGAGTATGCTAAGTCACATGTGCTCTGCAGCCTCGTGCTCCTTGATGGCCCTTGCTTCTGATCCATAGATGACTTCCTGTTAAGAGCCCCCCTTTTGGCTGAAGCTCTTCGTATTGACTACAGTGTGGTAGAGCTCGGCCTCTCTGTCATTTTGGGCTGACCTGGCTGGCTGCGAGAAAGCACCTGTCACCCTACGCCGAGTTCACCCGTGATATCTAAGACCTGGGAATTATCCACCTGTAATCCTAGCACTCAGGAGGCTGAGGAAAGAGGATCACGGGAGATTCGAAGCCAACCCAGGTTACGTGGTGAGTAGTGCGAGAAAGAGGGAGACTTGCTCTCAAAGAATCAAAGGAAAAAGGCAAAGGAACTCAACACAGGCTTCCACGGAGAGGAGATGTGGGCCAGCAAGCTCAGCACTTTCCACAGCAGCCTACTTTGTTTCCGGAGGGGCCTTGCATGTGAAGTCTCACTGCCCCAGTTCTGTCTTCCTACTTTGGGTAATATGAGCTGAGGCCCAGAGACAGCGGCCCATCTAGATTTGCATAGATGTCAACAAAGTCCCCCTCCACCATTTCCTAGTTACTTGTTTTGGGGTCCCGCTTGCTTCCTTAGGGATGAAAATTTATGTGATCACCTATGTCAGATGCCCACCTTGGCGGCTGCGTAGAGTAGGGACTCGACGTAGTTTGAATTTTAAAAAATATTTTATTTATTTATTTTATGGGGAGGGGTGCAGAGAGAGAGAGAGAGAGAGATGGGCACGCCAGGGCCTCCAGCCACTGCAAACAAACTCCAGACAGCGTGCGCCCCCTTGTGCATCTGGCTCACGTGGGTCCTGGGGAGTCGAACCGGGATCCTTCAGCTTTGTAGGCAAACGCCTTCACCGCTAAGCCATCCCTCCAGCCCTCAATATAATTTTGTTATCATTAAGTAGAATGGCATTGGATGGTGGGTGGGAACCAGCATGCATAAACATATGGATGTGCAGTGTGAAAGGAGAATTCTGGGGTGCTACGGAGGTGAGCATCACCAGAAAGGGGGAACTTCTGATTAAACACAAGTGAACGAGAGCCGTGAGGGCCAGGATGAGAATGCGTACACACACAGAGTGCTACATACACAAGCACAAAGCTCTCCAAGACGTCTTACAGGGAGGAGGAATGCGTCCCATCACACAGACACAGTGATGGTGAGGATGATGATGAAGAAGCCAAGCTAGAGAGCCGTCGCTTCCACTACGACCAATGATGGTCAAAGAGTCCCTTCCGTTTGCCTGCTGCCATGTTCCCACTGCAAGCGCTATCTCTCTTGAGCCACCAAACAAGGAGCTGGCAGGTCCGGTAGGGGACAGGTGATGATGAGGACAACACAGACAGTGCTGGGACCTTTCACCAGGCCCTTCTCGCTGCAGAGTGCTCGGCTCTTCCACATCCACAGAACACACCAATTATCTATCGTCAACCTCTTTGCTTAAAAGCTCACTACTGATCGTATTCCCTGGCCGCGCTCAGAGCTCTGCTCTCTGCAATGCCTAAAATAAAAAAATTAAAAAACACTCAAACCCAATAATAGACACCTCTTCAGCAAGAGATATATTTAAACGCCCCATCACAAGCAAGGGGACGTGAAGAAAAATTAAATCCAGCTAAAGAAGAATTCAGTGTCCTGGAAATATCTCACATAAAAAGGAAGCCCGTCTGTTTTCTTTTTTCTTATTTATTTATTTATTTATTTATTTATTTATTTATTTATGATTTGGTTTTTCAAGGTAGGGTCTCACTAGCCCAGGCTGACCTGGAATTCAGTATATAGTCTCAGGGTGGCCTCAAAATCATGTCAATGCTCCTACCTCTGCCTCCCGAGTGCTAGGATTAAAGGCATGTGCCACCATACCCAGCTTCTTTTGTTTTTTATTTATGAAAGAGAGAGAGAGAGAACTGGCAAGCCAGGGCCTCTAGCCACTGCAGTCGCAACCCAGATGCATGTTCCACCTCATGTGCATGTGTCACCTCATGTGCATGTGTCACCTGTGTGTCTGGCTTACTTGGGTTCTGGGGAGTTGAACCTGGGTCCTTAGGCTTTGCAGGCAAATGTCTTAACTGCTAAGCCATCTCTCCAGCCCCAAAGCCTGTCTGTTTTCTGTTCCACATCCCTCTGTTCTGAGAACTTCCCTCCATCTGGGTCTCATCAGAGCCAGTGGGGCTGGCAAACTCAGATCAAAACTTATCTCTCTCACCTCACCCATCTCCAGAGATCAAGCCCCTTCCCCTCAGTAAGTTCCCATCATGTCACCTTGTCATCTTCTCATTATTGTCTGAATCTGATGTGTGCATGTATTTGTGTCTCTGCTGTCTGCCTGTCTTACAACATCTATAGCAACTTGCGCATAGTACCAGATCAAAATGTATTTGTTGGGCTGGAGAGATGGCTTAGCGGTTAAGGCGCCTGCCTGCCACGCCTAAGAACACCCGTTCTATTCTCCAGGTCCCACGTTTAGCCAGACTCAAAATGACGCAAGGGCGCAATACCACACTTGCCCACAAGGGGGCGCACGCGTCTGGAGTTCATTCACAGCAGCTGACAAGGCCCTGACATGCCCATTCTCTCTCTCTGCCTCTTCCTCTCTGTCTCTCTCTGTGTCTCTCTCTCTCCCCCCCAAAAATGTATTTGTTCAATAAATAACCCCCTATCCAGCCACCAAGCCTCGGCTCAGAGCGACCCTGTCGCCCAAAACTGGGATCAGCATCTTTTTTTAAATTCCTAACCCCTTATTACATTGCATGATGACTTTTCTTATCTAAGTGTCTCCAGCGAGGTCCTGGTCCCAAGAAAGCAGCCCTGATGGGACCTTTTATCAGTATACAACTAGAAAAGTGGGGAATGTACAAGCAGATTCATACATGGACACGTAAGTAAATGAGTGAATGGCGGTATCCTCCTCAAATGTGGAAATTCACGTGTAAAAACACTACTGACGTCCCATGTCCTTGAAAATTCACAAGATTCGGACAAGCAAAGCTGACTATCAAATGGAAATAACCTCTTATATAGCAAAGGTTCACGTTCCGCTCAAGCTACGTACAAGCCCGAGTCAACACAAACTCTCATGCAAGCCCACACATCCACTCCAGGTTGAGAGAAATTTGCCCATGTCAGTCCCCACAGCCTCACAGTTGTCCACAGCGTGGGGCTGCAAACTACAGCGAGTGCTGTGTGCTTCGGCCCCTGTCACTGCAGTTTATAGTCAGATGTGGCCAGCTGGCTTCTAACTGTGGAGCTGGAAACACACTGGAGACCTGGCCATGGGGTTAGGCAGCAATTCTATTTTATCTGAAGACCACAGAGTTAATAAAGGTCAAAGGGACACCAGTACAGTGCATGCTGGGTATTTGGGGTGTCACCCAAGCTACCTTTAGGATCAGTTCATCACTGTTTTCTTCTTACTTATTTATCAAAGACATGACTTGAGAAGGGGGTACAGTTTAGGGGTGACTGGACCCCTGAAGTGGAAAAGGGCAGGAAAGTCTGCACTTGCCAGAAATCCAAGATGATCTGACTTCTTATCTCTTGCCTAGTTCCCCTAGATCTGTTTTTCCACAAACAGTCCTGGGAGAGAGGTCTTTCATAGGATTCAAACATTGTGCTTGGTCAAGTTCAGCCCCCCTGGAACTTGTCTCTTCCTGAGACAGCCCCTAGTCCTAACCAACCAGCTGTCCCCCTGGTTCACCTGAGCCGGAAGACAGCCCACCACCCTAAGGTTATAAATATCTTTGCAAGGGGAGGGCAGGCTCTCTGACCTCTTGGGAACTTCCAGCTGGGGGTGAGTTTTTCCCTCTCTGGGCCTGGGCTGGCTCGTCCCAGACTCAGGCTCAGCCAGGAGGGCCCCCTAACCCTTACTCTCCTCATGGGCTCCTTGATCCCCTCCAGCTCTCCATATGGCGGGAGCTCCTTGAACTTTCTTTCCTCTTTTCTTTCCATGCTTTTTTTGGGCCCTCCACATGGGATCTCTAGCTATGTGGGTGCCTTTCCTTGGCTCTGTACTTCCCTCAATAAAAATAGTAATTTAGGGGTTTGGAGGGATGGTTTAGTGGTTAAGGCATGTGCCTGCAAAACCAAAGGACTCATGTTTGATTCCCCAGGACCCATGGTAACCAGATGCACAAGAATGCGTCTGGAATTCATTTGCAGTGGCTGGGGGCCCTGGCGCATCCATTCTGTCTCTCTCTCTCCCTCTTTCTCTGTCAAATAAAATAAAATTTTAAAAATATAATAAAAAATTTTATAATTGTTGTTCTCAGTCTTTTAAAATTTTTGTTTATTTTTATTTATTTATTAGCAACAGGCAGAGAGAGAAAGAGAGAGAGAGAGAGATAACAGGTGCACTAGGGCCTCCAGCCACTGCAAACGAACTCCAGAAGCATGCACCACCTCGTGCATCTGGCTTATGTGGGTCCTGGGGAATTGAGCCTTGAGCCGGGGTCCTTAGGCTACACAGGAAAGCGCTTAACCACTAAGCCATCTCTCTAGCCCTCAGTCTTCTTTTTTTATGTAATTGTTTGATTAAAATTAGAAACAAGCCTAAGGTATGGGGTTCAAGGACTTTCCTGGGCCCCTAGCACCCCGTTACAGACTAATCACCAGTTGGTATGCACACACACACACACACACACACACACACACACACACACTGAATGTAACTAATCGTAACTTAAGGTAGAAATAAAATTCCCATTTTTCTTACTCTAGTACAGGTAAATATAGCTTCTCTCAGGTTTTAAAAATTTTTTTGTGAGAGACACAGAGAGAGAGAGAGGGAGACAGAGAATGGACACACCAGCAGCCTCTCAGCTGCTGTGAACGAACTCCAAACGCGTGCACCCCCTTGTGGGCAACTGCGGCATTGCGCCCTTGGGTCACTTTGCATCTGGCTAAACATGGGACCTGGAGATTGGAACCGGTGTTTTTAGGCTTAGCAGGCAGGCGCCTTCACCCCTAAACCATCTCTCCAGAACTCAGGGTTTTTTTTTTTTTTTTTGGAAACCTCACACATCTGCCAGAGCCCAGGAGAACAGCGCAGAGGAAGTCATTTAAACACGAATGCTTCTTTCACTGCTGTCCTGACAACCTGCTCCAGGGAGCTGTTGACACAGACACTGAGGACACTCCAAACTCATCGAAGCAGAAGCCCAGAAGTTTCTGAGAGCTCAACACGAAAGCAGACTTACGACACCACCTATCCGGGTGCTGGGAACATTGCAGAAGAGTGGCCAGAAAGATTGGAAGAGCTGCAGGGTGGCAAGGGGTATCCTGAGGCCCCGTTCCTTCTCCACAGACACTGATGCATTCCTGACTCCTTGGGGAATACCAATAACACCACTGTGTAGGCCCCTCAGAGAAACGGGGCGGGGTGAAGAGAAGAGTAGATATGAAAGGATAACACAAAGGCGATTGGGACCAACATGCAGCTTGTTCATATAGTAAAATTCGTAATAAAATAATTTATTTATTTGCAAGGAGAGAAAGAGAGAGAATGGGTATGCCAGAGCCTGTTGACACTGCAAACAAACTCCAGATGCACACGCCACTTTGTGCAGATGTCTTTACATGACTGCTGGGGAATCGAACCTGAGCCATCAAGCTTTGCATGAGAGGGCCTGGTGACTGACCACTGACCATCTCTCCAGCCTTCCTTTTTGAAATCAATATGTTTACTGATTATTCATTGCCACCACTTTTTGCTCCTTGGTTTATATCATACCTAAACCTACACAGAACCCTACCCAACAGGATTATAATTTTAATTTTGCTAAGGAAGAAATTTGAGGTTTGAAAGGATTAAAACTTTTTAGCCCAGGCCCCACACAGTCCTGGAGAGTTCAACTTGAACTTGACCTCAAGACTCTGCGAAAGCATCTCACTCCTTCTAATTTCATGGAGTTGCAGTTCACCTTGTCTGCAGGAGAAAGGCTGTGAAACAGGTGATTGACTCCTGCTGTCCTGTTCATCTCCAGCATCCCACGAAAGCATTTCTAAGTAGCAGTGGGATAAGAAAGTTTAAAAAAAAAACCATCAAACTAGGAGCTGGAGAGATGGCTCAGCGGTGAAGGCACTTGCCTGCAATGCCTAAGGAACGGAGTTCACCACCTCCCAGTACCCACGTAAAGCCAGGTGCACAAGGTGGCACATGCATCTGGAGTTCGTCTGCTGTGACTAAAAGCCCTGGCGAGCCCATTCTCTCTCACTCTGCCTGCATCTTTCTCTCTTTGTCTCTCAAATAGATAAAATAAATAAGATATTTATTAAAAAAAACACACTCCATATAAAACCCTTTGATTTACTATGCATAAATTATAGATTATAAAAATATTATATTATAGATTTTAAAACCAAGTGGAGGGTGATTAAGTCAAAGTGCAGGGTGATCATGTTCTTTGGACTATGAAGCCATCGTAGAGATCACTTAGAAATCCAAACACTGCATAGCAGAAATGGGGCTACATGTCAACTTACATACCACATAGACATGATCTCAAGTGCACTGGGTTTATATTATTGAGGAACAAAGAAAGAACGAAAAGACAGTCATTCAAACTCTACCTTAGAGACAAGTGATAGGATTATCTTTAGACTAAAGCTTCTTTTTGAATAGAAGTGTCAGGGACCCCAGCATATTTTCTGAGCCCTGCTATTTCACACTTACATAGACCAACACAATATTTTATCCTGTGAGATCTCAGCGTTCTGGGTTGAAAGAGATCCGAGGTATAGGATTGGTTAAATACTGGGGTCTCTATGACCAGGCCACCACGTTGTCAACAAAATTATGGGCACTGGGCTGGAGAGATGGCTTAGCGGTTAAACGCTTGCCTATGAAGCCTAAGGACCCCAGTTCGAGGCTCGATTCTCCAGGACCCACGTAGGCCGGATGCACAAGGGGGTGCATGTATCTGGAGTTTATTTGCAGTGGCTGGAGGCCCTGGCGCACCCATTCTCTCTCTCTCTCTCTGCCTGCCTATTTCTGTATCTCTCTCTCTCTCTCTCAAATAAATAAATAAATAATAAAATATTAAAAAAAAAATTATGGGCACAACCATTTGCCTCACCAACGGGTATGAATTGAGATGTAACGAAGGGTAGAAGCTGTTGGAACACCGAGGACAAAGGAAAACAGATCCTTACAAGATAAAATATGTTAGTACCTCCAAGCCTCGGTTTCACTGTCTGTGAACGGGAGGAGAAGCAGACGGTTGCAGGGGATGAAAAGAAATGGTGCATTTGGGGCTTAGCGCAAGGGCTGATGCAAAGTAAGTGCTCAATAAATGTCAGCTGCTGTTATTAGTAGCAAGGGTAGCTGTAGGGGCGCCAGTAATTAGCTCAGGGCCTAGAACGCTGTGGCCATTCAATAAATGGGTGCTGAATAATGAATGAGTAAAATGTTAATATTGTAGGCTGTATAATAGAGACGTGGCTTCTCCGGAGGAATCCGCCCCGTGAGCACATTATTTATTTAATCCTTAGGACTTCAGGAGCTTTTAGAAGTGGAAGAATTTGGGTGGCAGGGGCAGGGAGACGCAGTTGTGACCTGCCCATCCTCACGGAGTTTTGAAGCGTTCGAGAAAGCGCTAACACAACAGGAACCTGATATTGGGGCGCAGCGTTTGCCTATATCTGTGCGGAGCTAGTCTTCAAAGGTTACCGTGGACAGTGACTTACAGGGGAAGGGTCTTCCCTGGGGACAGAATGGGATCCAAAGACACCGTGAGAATTAGCCTGCATGGAAATAGGAGGGCTCTTTCACAGAGTCCTGAATTCAAATCCTACTTGAATTCTCATGAGCTCTGTGGCCTTCAAAAAAATTATTTTTTTCATTCCCCTTTGAGTCTCCATTTCCTCATTAGTAAAATTAAAATTATCATCTTGTAGGATTTTATTGGTGGTGTGGCTATTACATAAATAAAGGGCCACAGATAATGCGAAAAGGGTTTGAAGCCAGTTTTGTGTTTGGACTGATGATTTTTAAAATGGCAAACACAGGGGCTGGAGAGATGGCTTAGCGGCTAAGCGCTTGCTTGCAAAGCCAAAGGACCCAGGTTCGATTCCCCAGGACCCACATAGGCCAGATGTACAAGGAGGCGCATGCGTCTGGAGTTCGTTTGCAGCGGCTGGAGGCTCTGGCATGCCCATTCTCTCTCAGCTTCTTTCCCTCTCTCAAATAAATAAAATATTTTTTTAAAATGGCAAACACAGTTCCATGGAGCAGAACACTAAAGAACCAAATGTGGCGATGCAACTATCTTAACGGGGGGGGAGGGGGGGAGATGGCACACAGACTAAAGTGGCTCGGATGCCCCAGCAGACTCTGGCTTCGAGTATCTGCTTAGAAAATACTAAATCAGTTCACTTACAAGCAGTAAAAGACCCGAGTCTAAGAGGGAGCTAAGCAAGCTTGGGAGCCTGATAACCTGGGTTCAAGGCCCAACTCCACTCCACTAGCTTGAAGGCCAGTTTCCTCACCTGCAAAGTGAAGATAAAAACAGATTCTCCTTCATGATAGAGAATGTCAGGACATGAGGCTAGATAGAAATTTAGAGGGGGGCTAGAGAGATGGCTTAGTGGTTAAGCACTTGCCTGCGAAGCCTAAGGACCCCGGTTCAAGGCTCAATTTCTCCAGGACCCCCGTAAGCCAGTTGCACATGATGGCACATGCATCTGGAGCTCATTTGCAGTGGCTGGAGGCCCTGGCGTGCCCATTCTCTCTCTCTCTCTTTCTCTCTGTCTGTCGCTCTCAAATAAATAAATAAAAATAAATAACAATTTAAAAAAAAGAAAGTTAGAAGGGACAGCATGAATATTGATTATATCAACAAGCTCTCAGCCTGTACGCACGAAGACACGCACAAGTCTTTCCGGCTTCCCCGCCATGATTACGGCTCCATTTCTAGGGATGGCACATGGGTCAGACGCAGAGGCAGGAGTCAGATCAAGCACACATACAGTCATGACCTTGTTGCCCTGCACTGGGGGACTGGGAGCTGCTGCCAGGTCACACCCACATGCAAGGCTACGTCCAAAGCAGACTTGGGACCGACAGAGGCAACCCTTTCTGACTCTCTTTTGTAAACGGACTTGCTTTTTTAAAATCTATTTATTTATTTATTTATTTATTATTGACAACTTCCTTAATTGGAGACAAGATCCCATGGTACTTCCCTCCCCCCTCCCCACTTTCCCCTTTGAAACTCCACTCTCCATCGTACCCCCTCCCCCCTCCATCAGTCTCTCTTTTATTTTGATGTCATCATCTTTTCCTCCTATTATGATGGTCTTGCGTAGGCAGTGTCAGGCACTGTGAGGTCATGGATATCCAGGCCATTTTGTGTCTGGAAGAACGCATTGTAAGGAGTCCTACTCTTCCATATTTTTAATTTTTATTTATTTATTTGAGAGCATGAAAGAGGCACAGAAGGAGAGAGACAGAGACAGAGAGAAAGAGAGTATGGGCACGCCAGGGCTTCCAGCCACTGCAAACAAACTCCAGATGCATGCACCACCTTGTGCATATGGCTTACATGGGTCCTAGGGGATCGAACCGAAGTCCTTTAGTTTTGCGGGCAAGTGCCTTAACCGCTAAGCCATCTCTCCAGCCCCTGTAAACTGACTTTCTAGTAACTGTCCGCCCACGGTGATGTAATTACTTGATATTTGAAAACCAGTAACAAATTAAGGGAGCCGCATAATCAACCGCTACGTTAATTAGTCACCCTTTGTTGAAAGGCAAACATCCTGTTAGACGTTTGAGTTAATAATGACTTCTGCATCAATTCTCAGCACCGCACATTCACAGAAGCTCAACTTCAGTGCCCGAATGTGCAAACCTCTTTGTCTCTCTCGTTAGCTGTCTGAACCAGGTCAAATCGTCTCTGGGCAGCCTCAAGTTCCAACAAAGGAGAGCCTGGATTCTGCCAGTGACAAAGCTAGGGGTTCAGAAAAGCCATGCATGCCCGAGCGGTGTGTTGACGCATCCATCCACCCTCACGCACTGACTGGTCGCTGTCCCTGCCCACCCCCAAACACTACTGGGCACCCAGAAAATGACAACAGCTGACGTGCGGTGAGTGAGTGCTTCCTGGGTCTTTCTGGGGCTGCCCCTCAATGCCCACTAACCACTCCGTGAAATAAACATGCTACCCTCAAGTTACACTTAGCTCCCAAGCCAGCCATGGTGGTGCATGCTTGCAATGCCAGCACAGGGGCTGCTGAGGCAGGAGGATTATGAGACTGTACTTAGCCCCGGGCTACATAGCAAGTCCCAGGCCTACTTGCGCTAACTAGTGAGACTCGTCTCAAAAACAAAACAAAAGCAGGGGCTGGGGAGATGGCTCAGCGGTTAAGGCACTTGCCTACAAAGCTAAAGGACCCAGGTTCGATCCCCCAGGACCCACATAAACCAGATGCACAAGGTGGTGCATGCGTCTGGAGTTGCTTTGCAGTGGCTGGAGACCCTGGCTTGCCCATTCTCTCCCTCTCTCTCTCTGCTTCTCTCTCTCATCATTCTCTCAAATAAATAAATAAAAATATTTCTACAAAATTAAAATGGCAAACACAGTTCCATGGAGCAGAACACTAAAGAACCAAATGTGGCGATACAACTATCTTAACGGGGGGGGAGGGGGGGAGATGGCACACAGACTAAAGTGGCTCGGATGCCCCAGCAGACTCTGGCTTCGAGTATCTGCTTAGAAAATACTAAATCAGTTCACTTACAAGCAGTAAAAGACCCGAGTCTAAGAGGGAGCTAAGCAAGCTTGGGAGCCTGATAACCTGGGTTCAAGGCCCAACTCCACTCCACTAGCTTGAAGGCCAGTTTCCTCACCTGCAAAGTGAAGATAAAAACAGATTCTCCTTCATGATAGAGAATGTCAGGACATGAGGCTAGATAGAAATTTAGAGGGGGCCAGAGAGATGGCTTAGTGGTTAAGCACTTGCCTGCGAAGCCTAAGGACCCCGGTTCAAGGACCCACGTAAGCCAGTTGCACATGATGGCACATGCATCTGGAGCTCATTTGCAGTGGCTGGAGGCCCTGGCGTGCCCATTCTCTCTCTCTCTCTTTCTCTCTGTCTGTCGCTCTCAAATAAATAAATAAAAATAAATAACAATTTAAAAAAAAGAAAGTTAGAAGGGACAGCATGAATATTGATTATATCAACAAGCTCTCAGCCTGTACGCACGAAGACACACACAAGTCTTTCCGGCTTCCCCGCCATGATTACGGCTCCATTTCTAGGGATGGCACATGGGTCAGACGCAGAGGCAGGAGTCAGATCAAGCACACATACAGTCATGACCTTGTTGCCCTGCACTGGGGGACTGGGAGCTGCTGCCAGGTCACACCCACATGCAAGGCTACATCCAAAGCAGATTTGGGACCGACAGAGGCAACCCTTTCTGACTCTCTTTTGTAAACGGACTTGCTTTTTTAAAATCTATTTATTTATTTATTTATTTATTATTGACAACTTCCTTAATTGGAGACAAGATCCCATGGTACTTCCCTCCCCTCCCCACTTTCCCCTTTGAAACTCCACTCTCCATCGTTACCCCCCCCTCCATCAGTCTCTCTTTTATTTTGATGTCATCATCTTTTCCTCCTATTATGATGGTCTTGCGTAGGCAGTGTCAGGCACTGTGAGGTCATGGATATCCAGGCCATTTTGTGTCTGGAAGAACGCATTGTAAGGAGTCCTACTCTTCCATATTTTTAATTTTTATTTATTTATTTGAGAGCATGAAAGAGGCACAGAAGGAGAGAGACAGAGACAGAGAGAAAGAGAGTATGGGCACGCCAGGCTTCCAGCCACTGCAAACAAACTCCAGATGCATGCACCACCTTGTGCATATGGCTTTACATGGGTCCTAGGGGATCGAACCGAAGTCCTTTAGTTTTGCGGGCAAGTGCCTTAACCGCTAAGCCATCTCTCCAGCCCCTGTAAACTGACTTTCTAGTAACTGTCCGCCCACGGTGATGTAATTACTTGATATTTGAAAACCAGTAACAAATTAAGGGAGCCGCATAATCAACCGCTACGTTAATTAGTCACCCTTTGTTGAAAGGCAAACATCCTGTTAGACGTTTGAGTTAATAATGACTTCTGCATCAATTCTCAGCACCGCACATTCACAGAAGCTCAACTTCAGTGCCCGAATGTGCAAACCTCTTTGTCTCCTCGTTAGCTGTCTGAACCGAGTCCAATCGTCTCTGGGCAGCCTCAAGTTCCAACAAAGGAGAGGCCTGGATTCTGGCAGTGACAAGAAAGCTAGGGGTTCAGAAAAGCCATGCATGCCCGAGCGGTGTGTTGATGCATCCATCCACCCTCACGCACTGACTGGTCGCTGTCCCTGCCCCCCCCAAACACTACTGGGCACCCAGAAAATGACAACAGCTGACGTACGGTGAGTGAGTGCTTCCTGGGTCTTTCTAGGGCTGCGCCCCTCAATGCCCACTAACCACTCCGTGAAATAAACATGCTACCCTCAAGTTACACTTAGCTCCCAAGCCAGCCATGGTGGTGCATGCTTGCAATGCCAGCACAGGGGCTGCTGAGGCAGGAGGATTATGAGACTGTACTTAGCCCCGGGCTACATAGCAAGTCCCAGGCCTACTTGCGCTAACTAGTGAGACTCGTCTCAAAACAAAACAAAAGCAGGGGGCTGGGGAGATGGCTCAGCGGTTAAGGCACTTGCCTACAAAGCTAAAGGACCCAGGTTCGATCCCCCAGGACCCACATAAACCAGATGCACAAGGTGGTGCATGCGTCTGGAGTTGCTTTGCAGTGGCTGGAGACCCTGGCTTGCCCATTCTCTCCCTCTCTCTCTCTGCTTCTCTCTCTCATCATTCTCTCAAATAAATAAATAAAAATATTTCTACAAAAACAAACCCTTAGCGGGGCTGGGGAAATGACTCAGTGGTTAAGGCATTTGCCTGTGAAGCCTAAGGACCCTGGTTCAATTCCCCAGGACCCACATAAGCCAGATGCACAAGGGGGCACATGCATCTGGAGTTTGTTTGCAGTGGCTGGAGGCCCTGGCGTGCCCATTCTCTCTTTCTCTCCGCCTCTTCCTCTCTCTCAAATAAATAAATAAATGAATAAATAAAATATTTTTTTAAAAAACCCTTAGCACTTAAAAGCAAATGAAACAAAATAATGACATAATACGAATCACCTACTGCACTAACTTACTACGTCTGACCCAAATCAACAAGAACCCCCACTTTGAAGGGTGTCCCCCTATCTACTGCAACAGTGGACACGGAGCCAAGCAGATGTCAAATGCAGTGTGGCTGTTCTATCTAGTGACAGGAGCATGGCTTTAGTGATGTACGAGTCTCCAGTGCTCCCTCTCCCCCAAGCTATCAGCAACACACAGCCACCAGCAGAAGCTAAGGCGCTTTCTTTCAGCCATGAAGCGCCTGTGATGGGAAGCTGGTTTGAGACAAGCTTCAACTCCTGAGAAGGGCTCCAGCAAACCATCCCGCCGTGATGCTTGGAGGCCATCCGACAGAAAGAGGCTGACGCGGCCAGTTCATTACATTAATGCCCTGTAATGATCCCGTTCTACAAATAGTGTCGGGAATTGACTGACACACCAAATTTGCGCTTGCATACATAATTCCAGTATCTTATTATTAAACCAAGCCCGCAGATTGAGCGCCAGGGTTTAAAACAAACAAAAAATCTATAATTACAGAGTGTGGATTTTTCTTGCCGCCAGTGCCTGCCCAACCATTTTCATGGAGAGTCTTTAATTTTTTTTTTTTTTTTTTTTTTCCAAAAAGCTTTAGCTGCTTCCGGGCGGAGGCTGGCGACACAAAGTATAGGATATCATTGAGAGCAAAGTTCAAGGGTTTCTCTTTCTCCTATTTTAAATGGGAAAGGGAAAGACAGTTTTGGCTTTGCATTTCTCGAATGGTTCATTTATCCACGGAAATTGATTCGCAGCTCCATATTTACGTGATGCAAGAGGCCAGAATGTTCTTGAGGCTTCCTGGAAACCTGACTCAGTGGCTTTCTCCCCTAAGACGCTCCACCCCAGGAAGCTGGCATAAGGATTAAAGCTGCTTGGTCTTCACAGGGGCTGGACACACACAGGTGAGGAGATGACATTGGCGACACCCCCACGTCAGGTCTCTCCAGAACTAAGGGACACAGCATGCCAGCTTTCGATGTTCTGCACCCTCTGGCTAACATGGAAACAGCTGGACGCTCACAGGAGCTAGTGGGTGAAATACCAAAAGGAACGATCCGCAGGGGGTGGTGGGTGAAAAAAAAGTAAAAGTATAAAGGAATAGGAGGGAAAGACAACCAGAGCAGAGCAAGGTGGCACAGGAAATGGGTTGGCACTCGGCTGAGGAACCCTGGTAGAACATTCCTAGTGCTTCCGGCTTTAGCGTAAGAGGCACAAGAAGCCCCAGGGTGGTTTTAAGGAGGGGCAAATACATTCCATATCCATATGGCTCTCTGTATTCAGATTCCACATCCACGAACTCAACTAACCAGATCAAAAAATATCTCTGCCAAAAAAAAAAAAAAATGTGGGGCCTTGGGAAATGGCTTACAGTTAAGGCGTTTGCCTGAGAGGGCAAAGGATCAAAGGATCCTGGTTCGATTCCCCAGGACCCACATAAGCCAGATGCACAAGGGGGCACACGCGTCTGGAGTTCGTTTGCAGTGGCTGGAGGCCCTGGTGTGCCCATTCTCTCTTTCTCTCTATCTACTTCTTCCTCTCTCTCTCTCTCAAATAAATAAATAAATAAATTTTTTTAAAATGTGTCTGTACTGAACATGTTTATAATTCCTTAGGCAATACAATATTTAAAAAAAAAACTGTTTCCAAAGTTCCCACATTATATTAGGTATTATAAATAACCAAAATGATTGAAAGTGTCTGGTAGGGGCTGGAGAGATGGCTTAGCGGTTAAACACTTGCCTATGAAGCCTAAGGACCCCAGTTTGAGGCTCGATTCTCCAGGACCCATGTAAGCCAGATGTACAAGGGGGCGCATGCGTCTGGAATTCATTTGCAGTGGCTGGAGGCCCTGGCGCACCCATTCTCTCTCTCTCTCTCTCTCTCTCTCTCTCTCTACCTGCCTATTTCTGTATCTCTCTCTCTCTCAAATAAATAAAAAATAAAATATAAAAAAATTAAAAAAAAGAAAGTGTCTGGTAGGATATTTATATAGGGCCTATGCAATTACTATCCTATTTTATATGAGACTAGAGCATCTGCATTTGTTTTATTTATTTTTTATTTTATTTTATTTTTTTTAGTGATCCAAAAAGCAATTCCCCTATGAGATCACTGTGTGGCATGATTTTGCAGAACATCGTGAAGCCCAGAAAGGCCACTGTAGGGAGACCTAGAAAAAGGACACTTCAGTAGTTCATGGGTAAGATGATGGTAGTTCTAAGGAAATGTGGGTGGGTCTGAGAGACTAGTAAGAGACAACTTCAACATGACTCATCAGGGTGAGGTGTATCAAGTGTCTGGCCCGTGCAGATGGATGCAGGCTGGACTCCGGAATGCTGGACTACCTCGATCCAAGGCGTGACAGCACCTGTCCAGGGGCAAGAAGCCAGTAACAGCCCAGACATGCATTTTTTTGCTTTGCAGAATGGTACCATTTAGACGCTCCTGTGAGGGCTGGTGTGCCTATTCTCTCTCTGTCTCTCACTCACTCTCTCACATTAAAAAAGGCCAGTCTGTTGGGCTGGCCTCAAAAAAGGGGGGGGAGGGCTGGAGAGATGGCTTAGCGGTTAAGATGCATGCCTGCAAAGCCTAAGGACCCCAGTTCAATTCTCCAGGACCCACGTAAGCCAGATGTACATGGTGGTGCATGCGTCTGGAGTTTGTTTGCAGTGGCTAGAGGCCCTGGCGTGCCCATTCTCATTCTCTCTCTCCCTTTTCTCTCTCAAATAAATAAATAAATAAATAAATAAATAAATAATTGAAAACAAACAAAAAAACTGACATTTCTATACTGTGAAGGGGACCTATCTTACCAGGCAGTACACAGCTGGTTCTGATTACTGTCACACAAATGACTCACATGTGGTCCGAACACCCTGATCATCAATGGATGGGAAAAGAAAATAACTTGTTCTTCATCACAGACAGTCTAAGGAGGAACATCGGTGTCACACGGAGCAGACATTAAATCAGCCTCAACCGATTTTTAACACTGAGGTGGGTTTATACAAAGAACAAGTGTGCTAAAGGTCAGGGCTAAAGAGGGTTTCAGTTAGTTTAAGTCATGGCTTGTTACTTTAATCTCTGCTCTATGCTTGAGAAAGCTGTCTGTATAAAGGGTTCTTTTCTGGTCTACTCTGCTGTATTGGGGGGAAAGCTTGTGTGAGAACAGCACAGCTCGTGTGTTGCTGGCACCTAGCGTACCTGGAAGGTGGGGCTGGCGATGGCTGTACTGGGAACTTTGGGAGGTCAGATCAGAGAGAAAGCTTCTTCATTCCTCAGCCCATTCCCTCATGCTGCCTCTAGATCAAGTGCCCTTGGGATAAATGTCCACCTCTGTTCACACTGTAAAACGATCTCGGCCCTAGAGAGATGGAGGCGGGAACTGTGGGGGTCTGAGATCTCTAACCTAACTCATGTCTTTGGCTGGGGCCATCCACAGGTTTGGGGTAAATCCGGGTCTTTTACACATGCCTCCTCCTTCCATCCAGTAGCAACAAACACCCTAACTGATGCAAAATACCTCGGTGACAAGGACATGCTGGGAATGGGGGTGGAGTGGTGAGGACTAATTGGACCCTGGAGCGAATGAAAGAGAAAAAAAAAAATGTACTTTTCAAAAATGCAAGCTCAAAGAGCCTGGAAAAGAACAAAGCCCATTCAAGTCTCTCTCTCTCTCTCTCTCTCTGTGTGTGTGTGTGTGTGTGTGTTTTCCGTCTCCATATTTGCTGCTCTAAGGAGAGGTGGAGGGAGTAGCCACAACCCCCCCCCCCCCCCGTAGGTGCCTGTCACATTATGCTATTACACTCCTACATTTCAATTAAAGCAATGTAGCCAATTTAAAAGTTCCACCGTGTGCCACTCACAACACACAGATCTAAGGATTCGGCTCACACATTTTAATACCCCACTTTTTTGTCCCCCCTTCTTCTCATTTTCATGTAAATCAGGTTGAACGCTGTCTTTTTTTTTTTTCTCTCTTCTTCTTCTTCTCATCTAACCCTCAAAATCCAGCGCCAATTAAACAGTCTGTGCAGAGACAGCTCCAACACTCAGCATGATTTCACTGTGCCACTTTGATTTTTTTCCCTAAAGTTTTCTTTCTTTCTTTTAAACACTTTTTTTTTTCTTTTTCAGTGTTCACTTCTAATTTTACAAGTGATGTAGTTTCCTTCTAGGGGATACTTGGGGCCAGAGCAGAGCCAAACTGCTCTCCTAACACCTCTTTGAACAGGCTTGGGGTGGGGGAGAGCCTTGGTGTTTAGAGGGCCACAACTACATGCTGGCTTGCTTCCTCTCCAGAGGAGTGAGCAGACCCTCTCCCTCCCAACTGGCCCTGGATCCTGAGCTCGCCAATAAAATAATCACACCTGATTTGCTGAACTCCATAGATCTTTTAAAGCTCCTAGCAAGTGCTCCATTTCAAAAAAGAAAAGAAAAAGAAATTCTTTCCCCTCCTCTTAGGCAACAGTAATCGCATCGGGTCAACCTTTTCTAAAACAGACACAAGATCTCAAATGGCACACAGAGCTCCTTATATTTGATATTTGTTTGATGTCTTGAAATCTCTCTTCCAGCTCATTTTGGGTTCTAACAAGCCCTCCCCCATCCCCAATGTTATCTTTGCACTGAGAATGTTTTTATTGGAGGGAGGGGTGTGGATTTCTAGTTCCTTTAATCTCAGCAAAGCTTGGGTTCATTAAGTCAACTTTCTGCACAGGGGGTGGGAGGAGTGAGTGTTCTCTTTGCCCCATTTAAATGCTTTATCACAAATTTTAGGTCATTTCTCAAGTTCGGCGGGGGCCACCCAGCTCTTCTCCTCACAACAAGCATAAAGCATCTTTGATGTATGTGGGTCTGGGTGAGTCCCAAAGGGACCCAGTGGGGAGGGCAGAGCTACCTCTCCTTTTTATTTTATTTTATTTTATTTTATTTATTTTTGTCTAGGAAGGGCCAGGCAGGATTGCAAATCACAAAAAAATTTGAATTTTTCACTCATATATTACGAAGGTTCAGAGAGAAACGAGCTTGAGACATATAGAGCAGGTTCCTTTGATTCAGTGGTTGAACAAAAGGAAGTCTATTTCAAATCAAAGCGTAAAGGAGATAATGGAACACGTTCATTCTTCTTTTCCTAAGCCCCTGTTTGTGACGAAGGTCCTGCTGGTGTCCCAGGAGACTCACAGGCAGACAGAGGGGGACAAGCACACAAATATATAAGTTGTAAAAAGTTATAAAAGCAGCTGGGCATGGTGGTGCACATGCCTTTAATCCCAACACTCTCGGGAGGCAGAGGTAGGAGGATTGCCATGAGTTCGAGGCCACCCTGAGAATACAGAGTGAATTCCAGGTCCGCCTGGACCAGAGTGAGACCCTACCCCAAAAAAAACAAAATAAATAAATAAAATTTTAAAAGAAGCATTATTCTTAGCTCACGGAGCGTGGGCAAGAATCAGGTGTGACGCTGGAGTGCTACTGACAGCATGTGGTATATTGTCCCCACCCACTCCTTCCTCCCCTTCAGCATTGGCTTTAGACATGCACTTCACATCTTGTTTCCTTTTGAGCTCTCCCTTGTGAAATATGAAGGATGACTTTCTTCTTTTGTGTGAGGCAAACCCAACAGACTGGCCTTTTATTTTTTTTGGAGAGAGACACAGAGAGAGGCAGAGAGAGAGAGGGAGAGGGCAGCAGTGTCTCAGCTGCTGTGAACGAAATCCAGATGCATGCGCCCCCTTGTGGTTAAGTGCAGCATTGCACCCTTGCATCACTTTGCATCTGGCTAAATGTGGGACCTGGAGGTTGGAACTGCTGGAGATTGGAACCAGTGTTCTTAGGGTTAGGAGGCAGGTGTCTTAACCACTAAGCCATCTCTCCAGCCCCTTTGTTTTTTTTTATGGGAGAAAGAGAGAGAGAGAGAATTGGCGCTCCAGGGCCTCCAGGAACTATAATAGAACTCCAGACGCATGCACCACCTAGTAGACATGTGCGACCTTGTGCGCTTGACTCGCTTCTGTGCATCTGGCTTATGTGGGATGTGGAGAGTCAAACATGGGTCCTCAGGCTTGGCAGGCAAGTGCCTTAACCGCTAAGCCATTTCTCCAGCCTGGGAATGACTTTCTGATCATTGCTCTGAGAGCAAGGCAACTATCCCTGGCGTAGTGACTCCTAAACTGAACCAGTCCATTGTTCTTAAAATAGTTCATGATCACTGTCTATCGCACAAATGGAACTCTTTCTATACAGATAGAGAATGGGCACGCCAGCAGCCTCTCAGCCGCTGTGAATGAACTCCAGACATATGCGCCCCCTTGTGGGAAAGCGTGACGTTGCATACTTGTGTCACATTTTGCATCTGGCTAAACGTGGGACCTGGAGATTCGAACGGGCATTCTTAGGCTTTGCAGGCAGGCGCCTTAACCGCTAAGCCATCTCTCCAGCCCTTATGTGTTATTTTAAACAGCAGCTCTGGTGAGCTGTTTTGGGTTTGGAACCTGGGACTTCTACTCTGTCTGTGCCCAGGGTAGAAATTTGCTTCTTGGCCCCCTGCGCTGACTTTCCCCCCACTGCTATTGGGGAATAGAAGGCTCCATCAGCTCCAGTCCTCTCATCTGAAGGCCAGCAGCCAGGGAGGCCCCCAAACTTCAGCACCTGGATCCTGATGTGACCAAGCTCTCTGGCTCATCTGAGGCTCTACCATGCCTTGCACCTAGCGCCCAATAATATTTTAAATTTCCAAGAGATTTTCTCAGCTCACACGTGCTGGTGGTAGGCAGCGCTGTACACAAAAGACCCCATTTGCCGACCCCTTCCTTTGACTGCCTGGAAAACAAATATGGCTGTGTTCTGTAAGGTTTGGCTTTCCCAACAATCTAATACAGATAGAGCCCTGGTAGGAGTTTAAAAATATGGCCAAGAAGCTGGGAGTGATGGCACACGCCTTTAATCCCAGCACTTGGGAGGCAGAGGTAGGAGGATCGCCATGAGTTCAAGGCCACCCTGAGACCACATAGTGAGTTCCAGGTCAGTCTGGGCTAGAATGAGACCCTACCACGAGAAACAAAACATAGAGAAGCAGCCCTCCAGGTCATGTGAGAACTGAAGGTGTGCTGGCATGGCTCTGGAGGGCGTGGTTGTGGTTAGTAACATACGAATTATAAATACTAACTAGAATGCTGAGCAGATAGCATGTGTGGAGAAGCATGGTGCCCTGTGCCCCGTGTGCATGGTTTAGACATTCCCCCAGCCCCCCACCCCCCCGTGGGGAGGACAGGAGTGGCCTTTCGCATTCCCGGGGGAGGGGAGGAGGCAGGAAAAAGTGCCTGGTGTGTAGTAGGTGTTCCTCAGTGTTTGCATGAGTGATTCTATGAAGCTTAGGCCATCCAATGATTTTACCCACAATCCGCTGTGCTTAGTCAATAACCCCAGGTGTCATTTAAGTGATCATCGCCTTTCAAACCGTGGGCGGATCGATGCATATGACCTCCCAGGGAGGCAGAAATTTAAGCATTTTCCTCACCCAGACAGTGAGGTCCTGGAGATTAACAGAGGACTCTCTGTGACACAGGACACAGAGGCAGATCCCCTGGGGGCGTTCGTTTGCACAGGGACACTTTAGGCTAATGAGCCGTCAGTAAGCAGCCACCTGTGTCCACTCATCCATCACATGTGGACATGTGGACGGAGCATGTGTCCTTTCCCTATGGACAGAGCATGCGTCCTTTCCCTAGCCTGTCCAGTGCAAGAAAGACACCATTTCCAAACAAAAGCGACGCCACGCGCTCAAGGAAGCCAGGGTTCTAACAACAGACAAGATTCTGAGTTCTGGTTCATTCTGGGGAGCTGGGGTTCTCTGACCCTCACAGCTGGGTCTACCAACTTCTGCGTGCATGGAGGAGAACGAGGCCACGTCTGTAGATCTACCATGAACGGGTTTTATAGGGAGCCTGAGTCTTCTTGCTGAATTCCTATAGTAACAGAGATGATAGAAATTGTAGTGGGTTTTTTTTTTTTTTTTTGATTTTTCGAGGTATGCTCCCACTCTAGCTCATGCTGACCTGGAATTCACTCTGTAGTCTCAGGGTGGTCTCAAACTCACGGTAATCCTCCTACCTCTGCCTCCGGAGTGCTGGGGTTAAAGGCGTTGCGCCACCACACCCAGCTTGGAAATTGTAGTTTTTATAGCTATAGAGAAAAGGTACGTTTCATTCATTCGTTCCGAAGGTTCTGAAAACGTGAAAGATGTTCTTTTTAAAAAAATTATTTTTTATTATTTTTTATTTATTTTTGGAGAGAGAGACAGAGAGAGATAGACAGAGAGGGAGAGGGAGATAGAGATGGGCGTGCCAGCAGTCTCTCAGCTGCTGTGAACGATATCCAGATGCGTGCGCCCCCTTGTGGTCAAGTGCAGCATTGCACCCTTGCGTCACTTTGCATCTGGCTAAACGTGGGACCTGGAGATTGGAACCACTGGAGATTGGAACCAGTGTTCTCAGGCTTAGGAGGCAGGCGCCTTAGCTGCTAAGCCATCTCTCCAGCCCAGGATGTTCTTATAATATAAGTATTGACATTCCCATTGGACACTTCTTCATTTGCATGAGAGGAATGTCCTAAAGCATGAGACTCTGCTCTTGCTTCATATGCGGTTGTGGGTTAAACCACCAGCAAAGCCCCTCCCTCCCACATACTGACAGACTGAATGTCACATGACAGTTCAGTACAATCTCTTCCAAGAAACCATCATAGTATGAATACATATTTGGGTGGCTAATACATTACACTATAAAGAGATATTTTGTTTATTTTTTAATTAATTAATTAATTTTTATTTGAGACAGAGACAGAGAAAGAGAGAGAGAATGGATGCACCATGGCCTCTAGTCACTGCAAACAAACTCCAGACACATGTGCCACCATGTGCATTTGGCTTACGTGGGACCTGGAGAATCGAACCGGGGTCATTAAGCTTTGCAGGCAAGCGCCTTAACCACTGAGCCATCTCTCCAGCCCGATAGGTTTTTTTTAATGGTATGTTGAAAAATTTTCTCATTAGTAAGTGAATTTCATAATGCTTAGAAATAAATGTATTACAAGAGTATTCATTAAAAAAAAATCAATTAGGGGCTGGAGAAATGGCTTAGCAGTTAAACGCTTGCCTATGAAGCCTAAGGACCCCAGTTCAAGGCTTGATTCTCCAGGACCCAAGCCAGAAATAAATGTATTCTCCCTGCCTATTTCTGTATCTCTCTCTCTCAACTAACTAAATAAATAAATAATAAAATATTAAAAAATATATTAAAAAAAATCAATTAACACCACTGATATTCCAGGGGCCAGACTATGCAGCATACACAGGAACATTGGCAATACCAGTTCCTGCCCTCCCACCCTCAGCCTGCCAAGGGAGAGCGAAGTTTCCCTGGGAGGCAAACGGTCCCCATGATTAGAGCAGTTATTTATATTTGTTGCGTGCTGACTGCGAACTAAGTGCTCTGTGACAGTGCTTCATGGTCATAACAGCCTTCACGGCATTGACACTGTGATTATGTGATCATGATGAGAAAACAGAGATCAAAGCACTTGCCTGACATCACAGTAGAAAGCTGGGCCTTGACCCAGTGCCTGCCTGATGCTAGCTAGCATTCTTGTCTTGATCACTCTACTGTGCTCCAGCCTTGACAGATGAACGGAAGTATATGTGAGACGGGTATTTAGGGACAACCAAGGAGCGGTGCAAGTATCAGATTCAGAGGAGAAGAACTGCTTACTGGGGCTGGGAGAAACAGGGAGGATTCATCCAGCTGAGCCCGCAGAACCAGGGAGGGAAGTGGCATTGTCAAAAAAGAGGAATGAAGGATGGGGAGATGGCTCAGTGGTCAAGTCTCTTGCCTGCAAAGCCTAGGGACCCAGGTTCGATTCCCCAGGACCCACATAAAGCCAGATGCATGGGGAGCATGCATCTGGGTTAAGTCTGCAGTGGCTGGAGGCCCCAGCATGCCCATTCTCTCGCTCTCTCTGTCTCTCTCTGTCTTCCTCTGCTTGCAAATAAAATAAATCTATTTATTTATTTATATGAGAGCAACAGACAGACACAGAGAGAAAGAAGTAGATATACATAGAGAGAGAGAATGGGCGCACCAGGGCCTCCAGCCACTGCAAACAAACTCCAGATGCATGCGCCACCTATGCACCTGGCTTACGTGGGTCCTGGGGAATCGAGCCTGAAACTAGAGTCCTGAGGCTTTGCAGGCAAGCGCTACACTAAGCCATCTCTCCATCTCAAACTCACGGTAATCCTCCTACCTCTGCCTCCGGAGTGCTGGGGTTAAAGGCGTTGCGCCACCACACCCAGCTTGGAAATTGTAGTTTTTATAGCTATAGAGAAAAGGTACGTTTCATTCATTCGTTCCGAAGGTTCTGAAAACGTGAAGGATGTTCTTTTTTTTAAAATATTTTTTCTATTATTTTTTATTTATTTTTGGAGAGAGAGACAGAGAGAGAGATAGAGAGGGAGAGGGAGATAGAGATGGTCGCGCCAGCAGTCTCTCAGCTGCTGTGAACGATATCCAGATGCGTGCGCCCCCTTGTGGTCAAGTGCGGCATTGCGCCCTTGCGTCACTTTGCATCTGGCTAAACGTGGGACCTGGAGATTGGAACCACTGGAGATTGGAACCAGTATTCTCAGGCTTAGGAGGCAGGCGCCTTAGCCGCTAAGCCATGTCTCCAGCCCAGGATGTTCTTATAATATAAGTATTGACATTCCCATTGGACACTTCTTCATTTGCATGAGAGGAATGGTCCTAAAGCACGAGACTCTGCTCTTGCTTCATCTGCAGTTGTGGGTTAAACCACCAGCAAAGCCCCCCCCCCCGACATACTGACAGACTGAATATCACATGACAGTTCAGTACAATCTCTTCCAAGAAACCATTGTAGTATGAATACATATTTGGGTGGCTAATACATTACACTATAAAGAGATATTTTGTTTATTTTTTAATTAATTAATTAATTTTTATTTGAGACAGAGACAGAGAAAGAGAGAGAGAATGGATGCACCATGGCCTCTAGTCACTGCAAACAAACTCCAGACACATGTGCCACCATGTGCATTTGGCTTACGTGGGACCTGGAGAATCGAACCGGGGTCATTAAGCTTTGCAGGCAAGCGCCTTAACCACTGAGCCATCTCTCCAGCCCGGTAGGTTTTTTTTAATGGTATGTTGAAAATTTTTCTCATTAGTAAGAAATTTCATAATGCTTAGAAATAAATGTATTACAAGAGTATAAAAAATCAATTAGTAAGTGAATTTCATAATGCTTAGAAATAAATGTATTACAAGAGTATTCATTAAAAAAAATCAATTAACACCACTGATATTCCAGGGGCCAGACTATGCAGCATACACAGGAACATTGGCGATACCAGTTCCTGCCCTCCCACCCTCAGCCTGCCGAGGGAGAGCGAAGTTTCCCTGGGAGGCAAACGGTCCCCATGATTAGTGCAGTTATTTATATTTATTGCGTGCTGACTGCGAACTAAGTGCTCTGTGACAGTGCTTCATGGTCATAACAGCCTTCATGGCATCGACACTGTGATTATGTGATCATGATGAGAAAACAGAGATCAAAGCACTTGCCTGACATCACAGTAGAAAGCTGGGCCTTGACCCAGCGCCTGCCTGATGCTAGCTAGCATTCTTGTCTTGATCACTCTACTGTGCTCCAGCCTTGACAGATGAACGGAAGTATATGTGAGACGGGTATTTAGGGACAACCAAGGAGCGGTGCAAGTATCAGATTCTGAGGAGAAGAACTGCTTACTGGGGCTGGGAGAAACAGGGAGGATTCATCCAGCTGAGCCCGCAGAACCAGGGAGGGAAGTGGCATTGTCAAAAAGAGGAATGAAGGATGGGGAGATGGCTCAGTGGTCAAGTCTCTTGCCTGCAAAGCCTAGGGACCCAGGTTCGATTCCCCAGGACCCACATAAAGCCAGATGCATGGGGGAGCATGCATCTGGAGTTCGTTTGCAGTGGCTGGAGGCCCCAGCATGCCCATTCTCTCGCTCTCTCTGTCTCTCTCTGTCTTCCTCTGCTTGCAAATAAAATAAATATTTTTATTTATTTATTTATTTGAGAGCAACAGACAGAGAGAAAGAAGCAGATATATATACAAAGAGAGAGAATGGGCACACCAGGGCCTCCAGTCACTGCAAACGAACTCCAGATGCATGCGCCACCTGTGCACCTGGCTTACGTGGGTCCTGGGGAATCGAGCCTTGAACCAGAGTCCTGAGGCTTTGCAGGCAAGCGCTTAACCACTAAGCCATCTCTCCAGGCCAAAATAAACATTTAGAAAAAAAAAGGGAAAGAACGGTTGAGCCCCTATACCTTGAGCTCCTCTGGAATGGCTGGCACAATCTATCAGGTCAGGATTTACCTCTTGCAGGCAGAGGATCTCCTGTTTTCCTATCCACTATAAGTACAAACACCTAGCAGCCCTGGTTCAACGCTCTTTCTTCTAGAATTTTCATCTCAGCTGAATCTCTACCAGAGGACCACTCTCCTAGAACTCTCTAGTCTACTGTTGACATTCCTCCCTCACCTCCCATCACATTACCCTGTATTAAAAGGAAAGAAAAAAAAATCACAGTAATTTATCACAACTTGAATAGTGTGATTTATTTATTTAAAAAAATTATTTATTTATCAGAGAAAGGAAGAGAGAGAGAAAGAGAGTGAGAATGGGCACGCCAGGGTCTTTAGCCACTGCAAACGAACTCCAGACACATGCGCCACCATGTGCATCTGGCTTACGTGGGACCTGGAGAAGCAAAGCTGGGTCCTTAGGCTTCGCAGCAAGTGCCTTAACTGCTGAGCCATCTCTCCAGCCCTACTTATTTATTTTGAACATGGCGATTGTCTGCTGCTCCCAGAAAAGCAGATGGTAACAAGGGTTGTGACCTTGTCTCTCTTGCTCACTCAGTGATGAATTCTCGGTGCTTATTAGTGAGGATCAATGAATAGTTATTGAATAGATAAAGGGCCGAATAATCCCTACCCTGCGTCTAAAATTCATTTATAATGAGGTCAGGGTAGGTAACCATGAGGCAAAAAACCCTCAAGTCTTGCTCTGTCACAGTCAATGTGTTTAGCTTCTATGGCAAAGATCTCCGTTTCAATGTCTGCCAAACAGAGCTAGTAATCCTTTCATTAACCACTTATAGGAACATTGCAGGTGTCTGACACATGCAAGTCTGCAATGTCACAATGGCATTATTGCTGTCATACTTTCCTTCCCTCTAGGGTCTAACGCGGGAAGAAAGAAGAAATTATCTATTTCATTTCAGCCTTCCTTTCTGCCTGTGTAGAAGTTTGCTTCCGGGCTGACAGTCTTGAGTGTGTCAAAGAGCCTCCGGGATCTGTGCTAAGAACGAGAGTGAAGGACACACTTCAGATTGAGCAACGTGCCCTTAGCTCCACCGTGAAGCTCTGGCTGGAGCTGTTCAGCAGCAGCACACGACAATGCGGCCCTGCTGTGGCCTCTGACAATGTCCAGGAAGGTTTCCTGTTCTAGCCCAGCAGACGAGCTCCTGGTCTTGCTTGCTCTCGTGTACAGAAGAACCCTTTGAGTAGCTTGGGATGAAGCCGCCTAGCACAGGCAGATCAAACAGAGAGGGGCTTTTTCAAGTAGGAGGCCAATGTGTTTTCTCAAGTCTTGTAAACTCAAAGGCCCAGTCATAACAGAGGCTCGACTGAATACCCTTGCACATGAGTTCTGTGGCCAGCTAGACACCAAATGGTTTATAACAGTGAGCCTTGCTCTAGAGCAACCTTTGAGATGCACACGCATGCTCACACACACACACACACACACACACACATCAACAAATGCTATTCCTCACTCATTCATTTTTAAAAATATTTTTATTTATTTATTTGAGAGCGACAGATAGGCAGAGAGAGAGAGAGAGAGAGACAGAATGGGCGCACCAGAGCCTCCAGCCACTGCAAAGGAACTTCAGACGCGTGCGCCACCTTGTGCATCTGGCTTACGTGGGTCCTGGGGAATTGAGCCTCGAACCGGGGTCCTTAGGCTAAGCCATCCTTCCAGCCCCCACTCATTCATTTTTAAAACTCCACGAGTAGGGCTGGAGAGATAGCTTAGCGGTTAAGGCGCCTGCCTCCGAAGCCTAAGTACGCTGGTTCCAGTCTCCAGCAGTTCCAATCTCCAGGTCCCACGTTTAGCCAGATGCAAAGTGACGTAAGGGCGCAATGCTGCACTTGACCACAAGGGGGCGCACGCATCTGGAGTTCGTTCACAGCAGCTGAGAGACTGCTGGCACGCCCATTCTATATCTGTCTTCCTATCACTCTCTCTCTGTCTCTCTCCAAAAAAAAAAAAAAAAAAAAAAAAAAATCCACGAGTTAAAACTAATTTAGCACCGAAAGAGGAGAGATCCCAAACTCAAAAAAAAAAAAAAAAAAAAAGTCACATTCTAGAAAGAACTGTCAATTATAAGTTTAAATGAAAGCCTGGGATAACTGTGAAACTCTGACTATACTGCACGTAAAATGGCAGTGGAGGAAAAGCACAATTATAGAGAATCCGCACTGTCAACTCCTTCCTACTTGAACAGGTTCAGTGAGTCCCTTGACCATGCTTTTTGTTCTTTTCCTTTTTCTTTTTATTTGAAAGAGACAGAGAGAGAGAAGAAGAGGAAGAGAGAGAATGGGTACACCAGGGCCTTTCAGCCACTGTGAACAAACTCCAGACGCGTGCACCCCCTTGTGGGCATGTGCATTATTGCGCGCTTGCGTCATTTTTTGTCTCCGGCTAAACGTGGGACCTGGAGATTCAAACAGGTGTTCTTAGTCTTCGCAGGTAGGTGCCTTCACCGCTAAACCATCTCTCCAACCCTTGACCATTCCTTACATTGGTCTTCACACTTAGGAATCAAGTGTCTAGTACTGATTAGCCACTATTATTACTTAACACTTACCCCATAATCCTTTCAAATATCCTAGAGCAGAGGCGCCTCCATTTTACAGATAAGAAAACTGGAGCCCAGAGCCTACTAACCCAACCAATGTCGTGTGGTCACCAATTAGCACGTATGTTGTGCCTACAATGGTCAAGGCTGTGCTGAGCAAGAAGACCCTGTGGCTGATGGACCAAGGTGTCTGACCAGACCAGAAGACCGTCATTGTGCTAAATGAGTAATATTTATCATCGTATTTCATTTGTAAGTTTGCCACAGGATGGGACTACGGTCATGTGATAGTTTGAATATATGGCCCCCAATATATTCAATGTTTTATTACTTAATAGTTTGCATCTGCAATCACCTTCCTAGAGGCAATGTCACTGGGGGCTGGTCTTAAGGTGTTGGTGGTGGGTTTGAGATTCCATTGTAAAGATATGCAAAGTGTGCCCAGTAGGAGTTCCTGAAGTGTGCTGGGCTTTTGGGCAATAGTTTTGCTCTGTGTGCTGTGTGGCTGGTTGGTTTTTCTCTCTCTGCTTGGCCCTGTGAAAGCAGGCTGATTCTCCTGCCTTTATGGAACTTCCCGTGGATCTGTAAGCTTCAATAAATAATATCCCTTCCTCCATAACTGTGCCTGGTCTGGAAGTTCATCTCAGTGAACCTGAAGCTGTCTGCTACAGGTCACAAACTTGCTTTCTCAGATGAGGAAACCGGAGTATCAATAAGTCACCTAAATGCTAACATTCTAGGCTGGAGGTAGATGGATTTTTCAGCAAAGAGAGCCAGCTGTTAAATACTTGTAGCTGGGTGGACCACACTGCCTCTATATAACAGCTCCACTCTGTAGACACACATACTATGTCCGTGATTGTTGCAATGACATTTGACTCAGAGAAGGAAATTCGGTGTGTTTTTTTTTTTTTTTTACATATCACAAAAATGCTGTTCTTTTTTAGTTTTGAAACATCTTTTAAAAAATCTAAAGGCTAGGCCTGGAGAGATGGCTCAGCCATTAAGGCACTAGCCAGCAAAGCTTAAGAACGTAGGTTTGATTCTCCAGGACCCACATAAAGCCAGATGCACAAGGTGGCGCATGAGTCAAAAGTTTGTTCGGGGGGTAGGGGGGCTGGAGAGATGGCTTAGCGATTAAGTCGCTTGCCTGCGAAGCCTAAGAACTCACGTTCAAATCTCCAGGTCCTACGTAAGCCAGATGCACAGTGACACAGGTGCACAGTGCTGCCCGAGGGGGTGCCCGCATGTGGAGTTTGATTGCAGTGGCTAGAGGCCCTGGTGTGCCCATTCTCTCTCTCTCTCTCAAATAAAGAAAAAAAATTTTTTTTAAATTAAAAGCTATATCACACAGCCTGTGTGTCTGGGTACATTCTTCTATTCCATGCAACTCTCCCCCATCTGCACTGGGGAGAATGTGGGCCCTGAGGAAGAAGCAGCTATTGCTCTATTGCTAAATGAATGTGTGGTCAAACTGTCTGCTAGGTATTTATATCCACAGATCAGTTCTGCTCTCAGCCTTGGTCAGAAACTTTCTTTTCTTCCTCTTCCTTCCTTCCTTCTTTCCTTCCTTCCCTCCCTCCCTCTGTCCCTTCCCTTCTTCCTTTTCCCTTCCTTTCTCTCTGTCTCTCCTTTCCTTCCCTCTGTCCTTAATTTGGCAATGGAAAACAGTCAGTGCAGGGAGTCATAACGGGTAAAATGCTAAAATGAAGTGCCTGATGAGTGCTCATTTCTAAATGAAACATGATGCTCATCCCCTCCAGGACTGGGGAAAATGAGATAGAAGGAATAGAAGAAAGCTGGGCGTGGTGGCGCATGCCTTTCATCCCAGCACTTGGGAGGCAGAGGTAGGAGGATTGCCTTGAGTTCAAGGCCACCCTGAGACTACATAGTGAATTCCAGGTCAGACTGGTCTACAGTGAAACCCTGCCTCAAAAAACCAGAAAGAAAGAAAGAAAGAAAGAAAGAAAGAAAGAAAGAAAGAAAGGAAGGAAGGAAGGAAGGAAGGAAGGAAGGAAGGAAGGAGGAAAGAGAGAAAGAAAGAGGGAGAAAGGAAGGAAAGAAAGAAGAAAGGGAGAGAGAAAGAAAGGAAAGGAAGGAAGGAAGGAAGGAGAGAGAGAGAGAGAGAGAGAGAGAAAGGGAAAAGAATGGAAGAGCTGGAGTATGGGGTTGAGCACTGTGGAACTCTGATGTCTGGATAAGACAAAGCCATTGCATTCACAAACCCACACCAGATGGCTCTACCTGTACAAGACCTGCACATGGTGTGGCTGGTGAACCATGAACATTCTATTATAATAGGGAAGGCTCTCAGGAACTCATGCCCCACTCCCCATGAGCTAAGGACCGCTAAAGGTTACAAGAGAGGTGGAATTATTCTCTTCCATCACACAGCCACCAGACAGTAATGAGAAGAAGAGGGTACGGTGAGACTAAGGGGGGCAAGGGAAGGTAATTGGAGGAACACAGGATCAAATGTAATATATATATGAAAATGTATATATATGTATATATATGAAAATGTAATATATATATGAAAATGTCAAAAACATATAAATATATATATGGAGAGATGGCTTAGTGGTTATATATTGCCTGTATGAAAATGTTTGAGGCTCAATTCCCCAAGACCCACGTAAGCCGGATGCACAAGGTGGTGGCACATGCATCTGGAGTTCGTTTGCAGTGGCTGGAGGCCCTGGCATGCCCATTCTCTCTATCTATCTGCCTTTCTCTCTCTCTGTCTGTTGCTCTAAAATAAAATAAAAAAAAATAATAAAACCTAGCCATTCTGCACATGTGAAAACAGACGGCATGTTGGATTTAGACTACAAGCCACTGCAGTTCACCAGTGCTGACTCTGAATTTCTATTTATTTTTATTTATTTGGGAGAAAGAGGCAGAGAGAGAGAAACAGAGAGAGAATGGGCACACGAGGGCCTTCAGCAGCTGCAAACGAACTCCAGACGCATGTGCCCCCTTGTGCATCTGGCTTATGTGGGTCCTAGGGGCATTGAACCTGGGTCCCTTGGCTTTGCAGGCAAATGCCTTAACCGCTAAGCCATCTCTCCAGCCCCGCTGCTGATTCTAGATGGGGAACATAAGTCTGCATGGTTGGTGTGGAAGTCTACTCTTGTTCGGCACAGCCTCTTATCCAGCCCTCTGTGCCAAGCTCGTGAGCTTTCTCACAAACGCAGACAGAGGCTAAGCACAGAATCCCAATGTGTGCTCTCTCTCCTAGCGTGGGATTCAACTCTGGGCTCCAACTTCCTGCTGTCTTTTAGGGATACCTCAAAGTCACTGTGAGATAGTTTCTATGGAAACAGACCCGGTCTTCCTCCCTTAGTGATCCTTGTTTAATTTCCTTCCCCTGAACAAAATGTGAATGTGAAATTGGGGGCCACTCAATGAAAATGCCATCTACTCTCTCCAGCCAGTTTATGACTGGAATTTCCAGCTCAACTTTACAGGTAGGATTTACCTGTTGATAGACCACCGAAGACGTGAGAGAGTGGAATAAACACCGCCGACCAAGGTTCACCTTTTTCGTTAAGAGTTTCTAATAAACGAAAACGGAACGCAGATGACACTTATTTCTGCTTTCCTGTGACTTCAAGCTCCGTCACTGGAGTTTAATAGACTCGCGTGAAACAGGACTGACAAACACACTTCCTTAGGAAATGTCTCAAGAGTCACCAAGGAAAGCTGGTGCTCTGAGAGAGAAATTCCATTTATGTTAAAAAAAAAAAAAAAAAGCAAGCAAATCAGTATTGTAGGTCTGTAATCAGTTCTCAGATTATAGACGGTGTTGTCCATTGTTGTGAAATGAGGCTGTGACAAGAAGTCAATACGCTGTATTTGCGGCATCGATTTAGCTCTTCGGCGGTAGAGGAAAGAGTGGGTCTACACTCAAGGCCCGCTCTCCAGGGACCAGATAAACTCCTCTGCTCCGAGCCGTCCACTCCACCCACATTGCCAGTGCAAACTCAGGATTCACGGGGCCTCCAGTGTGCACGTGCTGAGTCCACTTCTGTAGGGACTGGGTTTAAAATCTGACCAAGGCGGGTTGAAATAAAATGACCTGTTGTCGTCACAAGCAGCGTCTAAGACCACAGGGTCATTCCACTCTGGTCTCTTCCACCTGCCAATCACCATGTTTCCTGCCTTTTCTAGATGTGCTTTCTTTCTTTCTTTCTTTCTTTCTTTCTTTCTTTCTTTCTTTTTAAAATTTTTTTTAGTTTATTTTTATTTTTATTTATTTGCAAGCAGACATAGATAGAGATAGAAGAGAGACAAAGAGAATGGGTACACCAGGGCCTCTAGCCACTGCAAACGAACCCGAGACGCATGTGCCCCCTTGTGCATCTGGCTAATGTGGGTCCTGGGGAATTGAACTTGGGTCCTTTGGCTTTGCAGGCAAACACCTTAACGTCTAAGCCATCTCTCCAGGCCTAGATGTGCTTTCTTCTTCTTTTTTTAAAAAATATTTTTATTTATTTATTTGACAGAGAAAGAGGGAGAGAGAGAGAGAGAGAGAGATTGAGAGAGAGAATGGTCATGCCAGGCCTCCAGTCACTGCAAATGAACTCCAGATGCATGTGCCCCCTTGTGCATCTGGCTAACATGGATCATGGGGAATCGAACCTAGGTCCTTTGGCTTTGCAGGCAAGCGCCTTAATCACTAAGCCATCCCTCCAGCCCTAGGTGTGCTTAATGTATTTATTTATCTTTTAACTGTCTGTAGAGATAATAGTGTGTACACACCATGGAATGATTAGGGCAATGAAACAGGACAGATGTAACCTGGTGCTCGGCACAGGGTCCAGGGAAGAATGGACACACGCAGAATGGATACCAGCACCCTCCTACTCACACCTACTGCCCAGCCCTGTTCTGCAGCTCTGCCTGCATCTCACAGGCTCACAAAAGATGCGAATCAGACACAAACCATATGACTGTGTATACTGCTCTACTGCAGTTCACGGCTGGTGGCGGGCTGCAGGGCAGACAAGCTCTGGGTCGAGTCTCAGCACCACTACCTACTAGCCGTGTGTCTTTAGACAAGTTCCTGGAATCCCCCTAAGCCTCAGGTTTCTCACACAGAACAGTCACACCTGATCTTATATATGTTGGGGGGGGGTAATAAAGTACATAGTTTCATCACAAACCAGGAAGAAACCCGTTACAGACACGCCGCGGCCAACAGAACGTTGCTTGTAGTCCAGGGGACATGTTTTCCGTTGAATACGGTTGCCGCCAGAACCACGTGGCACCGAGAAGAACGTGCATGGTATGGCCCAGGACCTGAGCTCTTACTGTTTTATTTTATTCTAACTCATTTACATTCAGATCTGAATGGCCACATGTGGTTGGCGGCAACTAGTTCAGATGGCGCTGTTTCCTAAGCATCTCCAGAGACTTCCTATGGACTCGGGAAGGGAAGAGAGAGTTTTGCATTGGAGAGGGGGCTGAGGATAAACAGTGACTTGGGGCTCCTTGTCTTCTCTGAGCTGTTGCAAGGGCATACAGGCTGTGACTGGAGGGACCCCTGACCATGCTTTGGGCACTAAGGGTCTAAGCATTTCTCAAAGGTCTAAACTCTCGTAGGAAAGACATCTCAAGTTGGGTTGGGTTGGAAGCTTTCTTCGATGGGCCATGAATCTCAAGGTGGGTGCGGTGAGGAAAGTGATTCAGCTTCGGGGACAAGACTACAGTAGCTCCTGCCTCCACAGCTCTGCTGTTAAGTGGGGTGCGAGTCAATCTTCCCTCTTCCAGGATCCAAACACCAGTAACACACAGCGTTTGCTTAGTGACAGGCACTCTCCTAAGGGGACAAGCTGGGCCCCCTCACAGGGTCCCTTCACCATGCCGCAAGTGCAAATAAAAAACTTCTTGGGCTGGAGAGATGGCTTAGCGGTTAAGGCGCCTGCCTGCTAAGCCTAAGAACCCGGTTCCAATCTCCAGTGGTTCCAATCTCCAGGTCCCACATTTAGCCAGATGCAAAGGGACGCAAGGGCGCAATGCTGCACTTGACCACAAGGGGGCGCACGCATCTGGATTTCATTCACAGCAGCTGAGAGACTGCTGGTGCGCCCATTCTCTATCTGTCTCCCTCTCCCTCTCTGTCTGTCTCTCTCCAAAAATAAATAAAATAATTAAAAAAAATTAAAAACAAAAACTTCTTGTCAGAACATTCCAGTGTTCAGGGCTGGAGATGGCTTAGCGGTTAAGGCATTTGCCTGCAAAGCCAAAGGACTCCGGTTTGATTCTCCAGGACCCACGTAAGCCAGATGCACAAGGAGACGCATGCAGCTGGAGTTCATTTGCAGTGGCTGCATGCCCTAGCGCACACATTCTCTCTTTCAAATAAATAAATAAAATATATTTAAAACAAACAAACAACAACAACAACAAAACACATTTCATCAGTTGGCGAGGCTGATCGCTCCCATTTTCTAAGTGGCCCAACAGAAGCCAGCAGAATCACAGGAGAAAATTTAGTGTCTCCCCCACTCATATTGTCACAGATCAAGGACAAAAGCAGTTATTGGGGGCTGGAGAGATGGCTTAGAGGTTAAGGCGCCTGCCTCCTAAGCCTAAGAACACTGGTTCCAATCTCCAGAGGTTCCAATCTCCAGGTCCCACGTTTAGCCAGATGCAAAGTGACACAAGGGCGCAATGCCGCACTTGACCACAAGGGGGCGCACGCATCTGGATTTCGTTCACAGCAGCTGAGACACTGCTGGCGCACCCATCTCTATCTGTCTTCCTCTCCCTCTCTGTCTGTCTCTCTCTGTGTCTCTCTCCAAAAAAATAATTTAAAAATTTTTTTAAAGTTTTTAAAAAAGCAGTTATTGGAGCTACTATCCCTCCTTGCATACAGAGCCGATGGTTACAAGATGGAGAGGGAGAAAGAACGTGATCACAGACTTACCTGGAGTCTTTCAGGCTACCCTCCATCCTTGAACGATACAGCAAGAAGGAAGAAGTGACCAAGGACTTTTAGTTCACAGCGCCCGGTAATTGTAATGCATATCCTGGCCCATATCTTTTACCACAAAGCAGAACCTGCATTTATCCCGACTACAGAGACCTGAGTTATTCCATCCCAGCCCCGTGCAAACACCACCCTGCGGACAGCACAATGAGAGGCACAGACAAGCTGCTGATCTCATCTGTACCTAGTGAGAGCCAGCAAATCTGGCCTTCGCTTGTTTCTTCCCTATTACATTGCTAATTAAGAAGCAAAAATAGGCGAGAAGAGTCATTTGGCAGCCGAAAATGCTGGGCATTTTGCATCAAAAAGTAGGTGTTTGGGTTTTTTTTCTTTCTTTTTCTTCTTCTTCTTTTTTTTTTTTTGTAAGGAATTTTTACCACAAGCACAAAAGTACCCTTTGCATCGACAGGGACAAAGAAGGGACCCTCCACTGGCTGGCCATTCCCATACTCAGCATAGTGACTATCATCTGTATAGTGCTTTACACTTTTAAACTTTTTATACAGATTTTAATCTCAGCACTCGGAAGGCAGAGGTAGGAGGATCGCCATGAGTTCAAGGCCACCCTGAGAACACAGAGTGAATTACAGGTCAGCCTGAGATAGTGTGAGACCCTACCTCAAAAAATAAAATAAAATAAAATAAAATAAAATAAAATAAAATAAAATAAAATAAAATACAGATTTTATTCATTTATTAGCAAGTGGCGGGGAGAGAGAGAGAGAGAGAGAAAAGAAAAGAGAGAGACAGAGATAGGGAGAGAATATGAAATGGGTGTGCCAGAGCCTCTTGTCACTACAAACTCCAGAAGCATGTGCCACTTTGTGCATCTGGCTTTATGTGGTCCTGGGGAATTGAACCCAGGCTGTCAAGCTTTCTAAGCAAACAAGAGCCTTTAACCACTTAGCCATCTCTCCAACCCACTGCTCAACTTTTTAAAAAAAAATTTTGTTTGTTTATCTATTTGTAAGCAGAGAGACAGAAAGACAGAGTGTATGAGTGAGCAAAGCAAGAGAGAGAGAATGGCTCTGCCAGGGCCTCCAGCCACTGCAAACAAACTCCAGACACATGCACCACCTTGTGCATCTGGCTTATGTGCGTACTGGGGAATCAAACCCAGGTCGCTGGGCTTTGCTGGTAAGCTCCTTAACAGCTGAGCCATCTCTCCAGCCTACAGCTCCATGTTTAAACAAATACTTCCATTTCGATCATATTGGAGTCCCACTTTTGTAAAGCAGATTCCTCCAAATGGAAAGCCATAAACAACTACTGCCAGCTTTATCAAAAACATCTGGGGGCTGGGGAGATGGCTTAGCAGTTAAGGCATTTGCCTGCAAAGGCAAAGGACCCAGATTCAATTCCCCAGGGTCCTTGTAAGCCAGCTGTACAAGGTGGCACATGCATCTGGAGTTCGTTTGCAGTGGCTGGAGGCCCTGGCACACCATTTTCATTGTGTGTGTGTGTGTGTGTGTGTGTCTGAAATAAATAAATAATGGTATTTAAAAAAAAACCCAACAGCTGGGACCACTCATGACAAACTGCTGAGAATAGATCTGTTGACATTTTCCCCTTAAAAGGAAGGGTGTGGGGAGGGTCACCAGATCGAGGTGCCCCCGGTAGCAGCTGTATGCAATGATGCATGTGGTCTGGGGACCTCAGAGGAAAGAATACAGACAGGGTGAAAGATGCAGAGACAGAGAGGGAGCTCCCTGTAAGCAGCTATGGGGAGGGTGTTATCCATCCTGGGGTAAAACTTCTCCATGTGGGCTGGAGAGATGGCTTAGCAGTTAAGAGCTTGCCTGTGAAGCCTAAGGACCCCGGTTTGAGGCTCAATTCCCCAGGACCCACGTAAGCCAGATGCACAAGGTGATGCATGCATCTGGAGTTTGTTTGCAATGGCTGGAGGCCCTGATGTGCCCATTCTCTCTTTCTGTCTCTCTCAGATAAATAAATAAACAAAAATTAAAAAGAAAAAAGCTTCTCCATGTTATGCCTGCTTTGGGGCCTCCTTGCTCTGTAAGTAACCCTAAAAATATAGCTGGCTGTGATACAATCGTGCTTTGGTCTGAGGTCTGTGCACTATCTGGGCTAAACACACGTGTGTTCGTGGGCTCTCCAGGGAACAAGTTTCTCACAACACCTATGCTAAAAATATTTTCAAAATGTTTAGGTGCGTGTCCTTTCCAGTAGAAGTCATAAAAGGCTCATGAAGGTGGCACAAGTTTTACAACATTCATTCATTCATTCTTTGGCCCTGGGGCTCACACTGAGGGTCTCTCAGCACTCACCACTAGGCTACATCCTAACCACCAGATTGTGGGATCTGACTCTGGATTTTTTTTCAAAGATTTAGTTTATTTATTTATTAGAGACAGACAGAGAGAGAGAGAATGGGCGCACCAGGGCCTCCAGCCACTGCAAACAAACTCCAGATGCATGCGCCACCATGTGCATCTGGCTCACGTGGGACCTGGAGAATTGAACCTGTGTCCTTTGGCTTTGCAGGCAAGCGCCTTAACAACTGAGCCATCTCTCCAGCCCTGACTCCGTATTTGTTTTCCATCTCACAACATCAGTCGAATTATAAAACAGCCAGAGAATAAAGTTGTGTGACTACGACAGGTGCCAACAACGGTGAGTTGTCACACGACTCTGTAGTGACAGTGTAGAGCTGCTGTCACAGCATGCAACAGATTTTTCACAGCATGGGGCAAGGAAGCATAGATCCTACAGCAGTGCTGAAGGGACTATGAAATTAACCCCCGGAAAGAAGTATCATGCACTAAGTGGACAGCAGAGTCCAGCTGAAGGCTGAAGGCGGGCAAGTCCACAAAGGAAGGCTGTTCCATGGCCTGCTGCAGCTCTGAGCTGCGAGCTAACCGTATGTGGACACAGCCCCCACCACCCAGGCTGACAAGTCACACTGGTCTTGCCGCATAAAAACGCACGCTGCAGCTGGGCCTCAGTGTGATGGTGTTCAGAGGTGAGGCTGTTTGAGTCACCAGAGATCTGCTGTCACAGAGAGTCTGACACCATTTTGAGGAAGTGGCTTTTGGTCCTCACTATCTCACTTTAAGTTGTGCATCTTTTTTATCTATCTATCTATCTATTTATTTATTTATTTATTTATTTATTTATTTATTTATTTATTTGGTTTTTCGAGGTAGGGTCTCACTCTGGCCCAGGCTGACCTGCAATTCACTATGTAGTCTCAGGATGGCCTTGAACTCACGGCGATCCTCCGACCTCTGCCTCCCGAGTGCTGGGATTAAAGGCACCTTTTGCACACACCTGCCGGCTGCTCTCTCAAGTCCTTCCTGAGGGGTGCCACTGGGCTGTTGTGACATGCCACAAAACAGTCACCAGATATGGCTGCCCAACCTTTAGCTCACCACCGCCCCTGAAACCTTATTTATTCCTTATAAATTTTCCAGTCCCAGGTATTCTGTTACAGTAATGGAAGACGGACAGAGACATGGTCCGCCGTGTTACATGGAACTCATGACATACGGGCAGAAATAGAAGACGGAATTCAGACTGCACAATGTTAGAGACTCAGGTTCAAGTCCACCTTTGGGGTGACGTGGTTCCTCCTCTGGAAAGTGGAAATGATGAATAATGTCCCCTTGCTCTTGGCTGTGGGTGGGGGGGAGTTGAAATAAGGTCTCATGTAGCCCAGGCGAGCCATGAACTCACTATATAGTGTAGAATGACTTTGAACTCCTGATCCTTGAGCCTCCATCTCCATTGTGCTGGGATTACAAGGGTGTTCCACCTCACTCAGCCATTTTTGGATTTATTCTTTTTGTTTAAAGATTTTTAAAAAATTTTTATTTTCTATTTTATTCTATGCTATGCTATGCTATTCTATTCTATTCTATTTTGGTTTTTCAAGGTAGGGTCTCACTCTAGCCCAGGCTAACCTGGAATTCACTATGTAATCTCAGGGTGGCCTCAAACTCATGGCGATCCTCCTACCTCTACCTCCCGAGTGCTGGGATTAAAGACGTGCACCACCACACCCAGCTCATTTATTTATTTATTTGGAACAGAGAGGGAAAAGGAGAGAGGGAGAAAAAAAATGGGCATGCCAGGGCCTCTAGCCACTGCAAGTGAACTCCAGATGCATGCGCCCCCCCCCCGCGCATCTGGCTTACGTGGGACCTGGAGTGTCGAACTGGGGTCCTTTGGCTTTGCAGCCAAACGCCTTAACCGCTAAGCCATCTCTCTGGCCTGGGTTTATTCTTTTAAGTACTCACTGTGTCCTGGAGTCTGTCCTAAGCATCTTGATTCTGTCTAACTGGGCAGCCTCTCCCCACCCTGAATTCTTCCAGAACTAAGCAGGCTTCAACCAAACAATGCAAGATTTATGGCGTTCCTTTACGTGAGTTGATTCCAATGTGTCAGCAGATATGAATTGCAACATAAAATAATTACACTTGAAAGTGAAATGCAGGGCTCAGGATTCTGGTTGGCTATTTTTTTTAACTGCCAGGGATTTCTGAGACTGGATTTATTTAGTGACCACGTCCCATCCCCCCCCCACCCCCACCCCCCGCCACCCTTTGAGCACTTAGGGTCTTCGGCTTCTAAGAAAGTTGTCCCAGCCATCCTTATTACAGGCAGTTTTATCAATTACCCTGACAGTCATTCACACTGTCCATGAATGTACTTTATAGCTGTCACATGCGCTCTGTGGACAAGGCAGTAAGTGTATTGTGTATCTTTCTTATCCGTAAATCCGAATCGGTGGCACTAGCCAGAGATCCTTGAAGGAGAACGAGAAGGGCGACAGGAGTCAAGCAGCTCCAATTTATATCTAAACAAATTAATGGAGTCTTAATACAGCTAGAAAAGGGGGCTCCCACAAGGACGATCCGCAGTTGGGGCATGACGAGCCCCATTAAATCATTGCATCCATCCCCAACCACGCGAGCTGTTGCCTGAAGCAAAACCCCCTTCCAGGTTAAATTACCTAAGAGACGGGATTCCGCACAGCCCTCTGGAAACGAGTGATTGCTCAATCAATCTCTTCATTCTATTCTATTCTATTCTATTACATGAAGAGTAGAAAAATAACATAACATAACAAACATAACATAACATAACATAACATAACAAACATAACATAACAGGAAAATGTGAGGCAGTGATGTCGTGCCAGCCTCTTCCCCTGCCCTTCTTTTTCCCATCCTCTCTTCACTCTTCTAAACTCATTTCCAAGGTAAGCTGTGGCACTGTGTTCACTCACTCATGTGCACCTCTCTGCTGCCTCCAGCTAAGTGAGTAGACAAAGTGACAGCGAGTGAAGGCTGCTGCAATGGAAAGGATGTTTCTAGACTGATGCTGACACCACCTGACTTGAACATTACGACTCTGGGGTGTGTGTGCCACAGAGTCACACTCATCACCCAAGTCCGAACTGCCCGATCTGTAAAATGTAGATTGTATTAAACTGGCATTGTTAACGACAACAACTTCTACATCCGCTCACTGGACAAATAGTTTTTTTTCTTCCTTAAGTGATTAACTTCTACCAAAAGGCACATACAGACAAAAACAAAAATAAAAACAAACAACAACAATAAAAAACCCCACTGGGCTGGAGAGATGGCTTAGTGGTTAAGGCGCCTGCCTTCTAAGCCTAAGAACGCTGGTTCCAATCTCCAGGTCCCACGTTTAGCCAGATGCAAAGTGAGGCAAGGGTGCAATGCCGCACTTGACCACAAGGGGGCGCACACATCTGGATTTCGTTCACAGCAGCTGAGAGGCTGTTGGTGCACCCATTCTCTGTCTTCCTCTTGCTCTCTCTCTGTCTCTGTGTCTCTCTCCCCCCCCAAAAAAACCACTGGTCCTACCCTGCAGGTAACAAAAATTACAGGAAGACATATTGTCATGAGACACTCAATTAGAACACATTGATTACTGTAAGATACACATAACGTGAAGTTTATCATTCTATCATTATTTATTTATTTGAGAGCAACAGACAGAGAAAGAAAGAGGCAGAGAGAGAGAGAAAATGAATGCACCAGGGCCTCCAGCCACTGCAAATGAACTCCAGATGCATGCACCACCTTGTGCATCTGGCTTAGGTGGGTACTGGGGAATCGAGCCTCAAACTGGGGTTCTTAGGCTTTACAGCCAAGTGTTTAACCACTAAGCCATCTCTCCAGCCCCCCATTCTAACTATTTTAGATGCTTCTTTTAGTCGTAACAAATATATCCATGTACAGAACATTTTTATCTCCCCAAGTTGAAACTGCATGCCCATTAGACACTGATTTGTCACTCCAGCCCCAACCCAGATTCCTGAGAACCTCCATTTAAAAAAAAAAATCTTTATTTATTTATTTAGTTAGTTATTAAAGACAGAGAGAGGAAGAGAGAGAGAGAATGGGCATGCCAGGGCCTCTAGCCACTGCAAACAAACTCCAGATGCATGCGCCACCATGTGCATCTGGCTCATGTGGGACCTGGAGAATCGAACCAGGGTCCTTACGCTTTTCAGGCAAGTGCCTTAACCGCTGAGCCATCTCTCCAGCCCTCCATTTTGACTTTCTGTGCCTACAGCTTTGGGAACCTTCACACACGAGGAAGGATACACAGTCTGTACCCTTTAGTGACTACTTTATTTTACCTGGCACAACATGTTCCAAGTTCATCCACGTGAAGTGTGTGCATCCAAATTCCCTTCACTTTCAAGCTGTAGCGTATCCAGTCATGTGTGGACACACTACAGTTTGTTTATGCACCCACTGACGGACCCTGGGGTTATTATATCCGCTTTGTGTGCAATACAACAGAAGTGGATGGTTTGTGGAAGGATAGAGAAGAGAGAGCCACACTAGGTCGGTAGATCAGAAGGAACTCCTGAGGAAGTGGTGCCTGAGCTGAAACGATATATGTGATAAACTGACATCTGCCAGACAAAGAAAGGGGGAAAGAGACTTGCTAGGTGGAAAGGGTGGGGTGGGCGGCTGTCTTAGGTGAAGGGAGGAAGGATAATTCGAGTTCCGTGATTTTGTTTTCTGCGGAGCAGCATAGCTGGATGGCAGCTTGATTTCACCAGCCTTGCCTGCACAGATCAGTTAAGCATCACCCACTGATCTGGTTAGAAAGCAAAGCTTCGGGGCTGGAGAGATGGCTTAGCCATTAAGGCGCCTGCCTCCTAAGCCTAAGAACGCTGGTTCCAATCTCCAGCGGTTCCAATCTCCAGGTCCCACATTTAGCCAGATGCAAAGTGACTCAAGGGTGCAATGCCGCACTTGACCACAAGGGGGCGCACACATCTGGATTTCGTTCACAGCAGCTGAGAGGCTGCTGGCGCGCCCATCTCTATCTGTCTTCCTCTCTCTCTCTCTCTCTCTCCAAAAAGAAAGAAAGAAAGAAAGAAAGAAAGAAAGAAAGAAAGAAAGAAAGAAAGAAAGAAAGAAAGAAAGAAACAAGGAAGGAAAGAAAGAAAGAAAACAAGCAATGTTTCCCTCTGCTTTACCCATCAGGTCAACAGAAGAAGCACAAGCCTACGAAACAAGGGTGCTTTGCCATGCCCAGCTCACTCCAGCCCCACCCCAGATTCCTGAGAACCTCCATTTTATTAAAAATTGTTTATTAGAGACAGAGAGGGAGAGAGAAAGAGAGATCATCAGCTGTACACTGGGCGACTCGTACATTCGTCCTGCCAAGGAAGGGGGTTCTCAGATTCCTTTTCCTATTCTAAGTGTCTGTAAAGGTTTGATAGGGGAAAAAAATTATCTTTAAAGGAATCGGGCAGTAGGACCACAGAAGCCCTGAACGGGATTTAGACGTGTGTGATACTGAAGCTAAACTCTTCTGGAGATGCTCATGTCTGTGCAAGAAAGGACACAAGGATAGGTTTCTGCAGAAAATCCTTTGATAGCTGGGTTTGTGTGTTAGTAATGGGGTTTGATATAATTTCTATCTTCTTCCTTATAATAACGGTAATATAATTAGTATAATAATAGTGACAGCTTTAAATTTTTTACAATACATAAATTCCATTTTATGGACAGAAAAAGCCATCAGATGTAAATAAGGACGGTGCTCATTAAATACAATTATCTTTGCTTTGGGCCAGCAATTAACCTCTCTGAGCCCCTGATTCACCACGAGTAAGACTGCATTTGTGGTGAGCGCCTTGTAAGTTGAAGGCGAGGCTCAGTTCTAAGAAACACAGCGGATGCACGTTGAGAACTACAAAGAGAGCCCCAAACCCCAGGTTCTTTTCATCACCGCAGCAGAAGTTTTGGTTAAATACTAGGCTGGCCGTGCCACAGGATAAGGATGAGCGGGGGAAACACAGGCACAGACTCTGACAGCGCAGAAATAAACATGAAAGAGTACGCGCTTCTATTCACACGGGCAAATGCATCATCTTGCACAGTCAGAGTAGTGAAGTGATTCATTTTTACATCGGAGTCCCAGATACTCTCTCTGGAGCCATTTGTATGGAAGATGAACTTTCTTCTCCTTGTGAGTGACGTTATGGCTGTCTTGAGTTTAGACAATTGCCAGTGCCATCTTTATTTTCAAAATTTTAAATATGTAGTTTCCAGATCGCCTGCGCACTCCGTTACACATCATGAAAAATTCAAATCGCATTCTCTGGAGGTGCTGACATTTGCTATTTAAATTGCGAGGCCAGACTTCCTGGGTAATTTTTTTTTTTTTTTTACAGTTTCAAATCTCCAGATTTCCTGCGTAGATTAAGAAGTCCAATCTATTCTCCAAAGCAAAATCTCTGAGTTCTGTAACAGAGGCTGGCTGGCTGAAGAGGAGGCATGTGTGACGCTGGGGCGGTCCCAACAGGAATATACGGCTGAAGCTACAGTACAGTTGCTGCCTGGAGCTGACAAGGCTTCATGCTGCATCTGACCCCGGGGCAGGGTGGAAAGGCTGTGGACGCCCCCCCACCCCCCAAGCCTCAGTCAGATCTTTTAAAGTTGCTGGCTTTTGTTACCAGTGCCAGAATATCCTCTGTCCCCTCAGACATATTCATGGCTCTGCAGTAGCTGAGACTCACTAGCACCTACGGTGCACCCTGCGGTTGTGAGAACAGAACCAGCCAGCCGGGTGTTATGACCACAGCACCAACGCTGCATAGTGATGGGGAGTGCCCAGCAAGCCCTCATCAGTTCTCTAGGCCTGCAAAACTGGCCTTTTTGCATCTCATCTCCTGATCCACCTGTGCTTGCACAGGGCCAGGAGTCTCATGACGCAGGCACTAAAGGGGAGGGGAGTGGGCTCGATAGCTAGGCAGGGCACAGAATGGGTGGAGGAGGTAAGATGGTACTATTATACTACAATATATAAAAATATATATAAACTATAAGAATGCTACAGTCCTCAGCGCGTAGGAGGTGCGCAGTAAATGTGGGCTGCTTTCTCAGCCTCTCCCTTCCTTCTCAGTTTACACCATGCCTTATCCTTCTTTTACAGCAAGTTACACTTTACATCTCACACATGGTCCATTCTCCATGATTTCTTTGAAAATATATGTCAATAGAAAAAAAAAAAGCAAGTCAGTCTACATGCATAAGAAGGCAGGGAGAAAGGAAAGGGGTGGGGAGTGGAATGAAGGCATGTTAAATGGATGGAGAAATGGACAGAAAGGAAAATGAGGGGCTGGAGAGATGGCTTAGTGGTTAAGGTGCCTGCCTGCCGAGCCTAAGAACGTCAGTTCCAATCTCCAGGTCCCACCTTCAACCAGATGCAAAAAGTGACTCAAGGGCTCAATGCTGCGTTTGACCACAAGGGGGTGCTTGCGTCTGGAGTTCGTTCACAGCAGCTGAGAGGCTGCTGGCACGCCCATTCTCTCTCTCTCTCTCCCTCTCTCTCTCTCCCTTTCTCTCTCTCAAATAAAAAAAAAGAAAGAAAGGAAAATGAGGGGGAGAAAGTGACCTCAGCATCAAGATTGTGAGTATCAGAAATGGATATGTAATATGTACACTGAATTATCTTCTATATAGCTTTTATTCATCTAGAAACAGAAGGAACCCTGGAAATGACAGGCATGACGCGAAAAATTCGGGTCACATCACTGAAGCTGCCATTCTCTGACCAGAGAGGCAATTGTGACCTCTGCTCACAATGACCCCAATGACTAGAAGGGGAGAAAGAGAGAGAATGGGCACGCCAGGGCCTTTCAGCCACTGTGGACGAACTCCAGACACATACTCCCCCTTGTGGGTACATGTGGCATTGCACCCTTGTGTCATTTTTTGCGTCTGTGTAAACGTGGGACCTGGAGATTGCAACCGGCATTCTTAGGCTCAGCAGGCAAGCACCTTAACTGCCAAGCCATCTCTCCAGCCCCACAAGCTCCCTTCTTTACATTGATAAAGAAGAATGAAACAAGACAACAGCAGATAGAGTGGAGCGGGGCTGAGAGGCAGGGCTGAGCTTAGACCTGATCTGGCAACTCGGCCGTTACAAGCATCACAGTCTAATGGTTTTCCAAAATCATGGATAATCTTGATGTGATTTCAGCCAAACAAAGCACATCTTTCTTAAGTTTGGTTCTGAGAAATTCAGCCTCGTGAATATGGCCTAAAAAAAAAAAAAAAAAACTTTGTGGAGATGCAAACACGGAACTAGGTTTTAGAATCCAGTAATTACAAAACAGTTTTTTTTCATCTTACATTCATGTCTGCCTAGACATCTGAAAGTCATATCACGCTGGAAGCTAGCCTTCTGCTCTGTACGTCTGTCCTGTCTAGCAATATTAGTCCCTAACAATTAAATCCTTCCGTCCAGAAGTCATGATTACTAAACGTGGCTGCGTACATTTCCTCTCCACACCCCCTAGGGGAGACAGAATGAGTCACGTGGCAAAACTCTCGGGTGAAGGAAAGAAAATGAGCTCCGGCATCACTAAGTGGGATTTGAATTCGGTTTCTGTAACCAGTGGTAACGCTCAGCAGCTTAGGAGCCGCCGATACTGAGTCATATTTAAAAGGGACAATGGGAGTCTCCAGAATCACCGGGGTCGTCAGAGACTGGAGCCATGCCCACCACCAGCCCACAGGATCAGGTCATGCGTACGGGATCATTAATTCATGGTACAGTCGCATTGGCTGAGATGACAGGTCCATTCCCAAGGCCACCAAGCCCATGTCCTTCTCGTCTCCCTCCCTGACACCAGCCTACGTGCTTGACCTCGGCTCTTCTCCCTAAGTGCTATCTATGTATGACGAAATACACGCAAGGTGACCCTGGTTTGCACTGAAGAGTAAGTGATCACATCAGTGCCAAAACAGAAGTGTAGCCATTATATCGAAAACACAGTGACCCGTCACTTATGAGAGGCGGGAATGGAACCCCGAGCCAGTCCCCGTTTCTTACCTGCTATGCCGTACTTGTGCACTCTATATATATGGGTTCATGAGTACTCAGTCATTTTTTTTTTTTTGAGGTAGGGTCTCACTCTGGCCCAGGCTGACCTGGAATTCACTATGTAGTCTCAGGGTGGCCTCGAACTCTTGGCGATCCTCCTACCTCTGCCTCCTGAGTGCTGGGATTAAAGGCATCCGCCACCACGCCCGGCTACAGTCAGTTTTTAAAATATTCTATTTTTATTTATTTGACAGAGAGAAAGAGGGAGAGAGAGAGAGAGAATAGGCATGCCAGGGCCTCCAGCCACTGCAAATGAACTCCAGATACATGCGCCCCTTTGTGCATCTGGTTAACATGCGTCCTGGGGGAATCAAACCTGGGTCCTTTGGCTTTGCAGGCAAACGCCTTAACTGCTAAGCCATCTCTTCAGCCCAGTACTCAGTCATTTTATCCCTGCTGCAATAAATATTACTGAGGCTCTGTTTTGTGAGTTGCTGTGAACTAAGCTGATGACAGGGATGCAATGAACAATAGTCTTGTTCTTTTTTTTTTTTTTTTTTTTTTTTTTTTTTTTTTTTCGAGGTAGGGTCTCACTCTGGCCCAGGCTGACCTGGAATTCACTATGTAGTCTCAGGATGGCCTCAAATTCTCAGTGATCCTTCTACCTCTGCCTCCCGAGTGCTGGGATTAAAGACATGCGCCACCACACCCGGTATTTTTTTAAATATTTTTTTGGTTTTTCGAGGTAGGTTCTCACTCTGGCCCAGGCTGACCTGGAATTAACTATGTATTCTCAGGGTGGCCTTGAACTCACGGCGATCCTCCTACCTCTGCCCCCCCCCCGAGTGCTGGGATTAAAGGCGTGTGCCACCATGCCCAGCTAGTCTTGTTTAACTACGTGTTTATACAGACATTCAAACAACTATATCCTGAAGGAAGTGAGGGATGAAGCGCATCTCTGTCCCTTGTAGACTTCTGTATATTTATAAATATTGTTTACTCTTGGCTGACTCCCATCTCATCTTTTCAAATCTTCTCTTCCGCTGACAGACCCGGAGATGCTCAGCAATATTCTGGGCAAAGTTGGGCCTCAGTCCCCGAGCATGGATGCCTTTGTTCCCACCTGTGTCTTGGCAGCTGTCAGTTAGCTGGTGAGTCTGGTTTTGCACTAGACTGTTCAATGCCTCAGGGGCAGGGACCATGTTGTATTCATCTTTAAATCCCCAGGAGCCAGGGCAACACTCCCATTTACACTATGCTAATCACTGGACTTCGACAACCTATCCATCCAGGAACAGCTGTGTATGAAGCTGTTGTAGCTTTTTTTAAAAAAAAAATATTTATGCCAGGCGTGGTGGCATACGCCTTTAATCCCAGCACTCGGGAGGCAGAGGTAGGAGGATCGCCGTGAGTTCGAGGCCACCCTGAGACTACATAGTTAATTCCAGGTCAGCCTGGGCCAGAGTGAAACCCTACCTCAAAAAAAAAAAAAATATATATATATATATATATATATATATTTATATTTGAGAGGCAGAGAGAGAGAGAGAGAGAGAGGGAGAGAAAATGGGCATGTCAGGGCCTCCAGCTACTGCAAACAAACTCCAGATTCATGCGCCCTCTTGTGCATTGGCTTACGTGGGTCCTGGAGATCGAACCAGGATCCTTTGGCTTTGCAGGTGAACGCCTTAGCCGCTAAGCCATCTCTCCAGCCCCTGGCTGTAGCTTTAACTTACTGCTTTTTACTTCGTTCAGGAATATCAGAAGGAAAGTGTCAGTACCAATTATGATGTGGCTATGAACTTAGGAAGTGCCGGTTCATTGAAAGAAACCAGTAAAATCCACACGTGATTGAGAACAAAGGGTGTTCCAACATCTGGAGAAGTTAATGCAGACCACTGCCCTCCATCCTAAGAAACAGACTGTCTGGAGGGTCTTTCAATATTTATGGGTTTTTTTTTTCATGCCACAAAATTATGGTAAGCCTGTGGAATAAATTATAATTGGAGAGAAAAAAATGAACCAGTGAGCTTCACCAAACAATATAGTTCTTAGAGTTGGAAGGAATGCTTGAGTGTATGCCTGTCTCGTGCAAATGACAGGCCTCCTGTCTTGGTGTCCTGAACCCTTCTTAAGACGCGAGGATGTATTAGTCTGGAGCTGCTTTTGCAGGGTACATCTGCTCCTGCATTCCGAATGACAGGAGGCCCTGTGTGACACGTCTGCGTCTTCCCTGATCCCTCTGATAGATTAGCGGTGTCTAGGTATGTGAAAATATGAACAGCTTTCAACATTGATTTATTCCCTACAACATGCTAATAATAAAACAAGATTCACTCAAACAAGGACGAGGATCAGGAGTTCTTTGAAATTCGAGACAGGGTGTAAATTGCTGCAAAGGGTCTCTTTAATTGGGATCAAAACATTTTTGACAACTTTTTTTTTTTTTTTTAATTCTAGCTATTGTCACGTTTGGCAAATGTTTCTTTTCTTTCTTTCTTTTTTTTTCCAGCTTAAAAATAAAAACAACATGCAGTCAAGCTTGAGCAAAAAATACCTTCGACAAGATAAACAAGTCAGATTTGTCATTCCTTGTGACAAAGACCTGGTTTTCCCACGTATGGAGAATAGGGTTTTCTGACTACATTCTACCCTGCCCAGAGCTGCCAACCCCTGCTGGGCAAAGGTAGACGGTCAGCAAAGTGTTGCCCAGTGTACCCCCTAGAGGAATTGTAAACAACAACAACAAAAAAGATGCTAATAGGCACCACTTTAAGAATGGAACCTTGAAGTGTAGCTCAGAGAGCCATATGAATGTGGAGCAGCATCACGGCTCAGCCCCTCTACCTGACTCCCTTCAAGATCCCATCATCTGGTTGTCTGGTTGTGGTTTGATTACCCCCTTCCCACCCACTCCCAGCCCATCTCACTGCTGAGCAGTTCAACCTACTGCAAAGGGCCCCCAGAAAGTTCCAGCCCCGTTATAGGTGGTGCGGGACACGCTGGCTCGGCTCCTTCACTTCTACTGCAGATTTGAACAAACTCAATTATCCTGACCGTTTCCCCCCAGGGCTCACGTTGCGGCATAGTGATCAGGGGAGTCTGCAGACATTTGATGTTATGGGTCTTGTTGATAATCCCATAGAGCTGACTGAGGCGGGCTGTGCCAGACCAAACACGCTCAACTCTATACTTCCTCTCTGACTGTCCACCAGCGATCTGCCATTTCCTCTACTGAGGCAAATGGCTGTGCCCTGAAATAATCATTTTACTGCTGTTTTCTTTGTGTCTAGTGAAAGAATTATATATATGTCACCTCAAGGTTTGCTGTTATCTTTTTAAAAAAATATTATTTATTTATTTGAGAGAGAGAGAGAGAGAGTGGGCACGCCAGGGCCTCCAGCCACTGCAAATGAACTCTAAATGCATGTGCCCCCTTGTGCATCTGGCTTACATGGGTCCTGGGGAATCGAACCGGGATCCTTTGGCTTTATAGGCAAATGCCCTGACCACTAAGCCACCTCTCCATCCCTGCTGCTGTTTATCTTTGTTGGGAGACGACTTTTGAGAGAGGAGGTACAGAAAGATTCAGAATGTAAGCTATCTCTTTGCATTGGGAAAAACGGAGGGCATTTAGCGGTTCTTTAATAATCTCAGGCGCAGTCTATTTAATGGTGTGGGAGGGACACGGTGGGATAGAATAGCCCAAAACATGGTCCCCGGATAAGATAAAATGCCAGGTACTCTGAGCCTCTGTCCCGGCTCTGATGATGCTATTGTCATGGTGATAGACGGGGCTGGGACTGGGAAGGCCTGGTGATAGCATCATACTATGGGGCACATCAATCATTGGCGAGAATATCTCTGAGGCCCGGGTCCATGGGGTTCAGCTCTCTCGCAGGGTGCTGCTGAAGGACGACAAAGTCTCTGCAAGTGTGGACTCTGCTCAACTTCCCCCACCCTCTACGTGTCCCCGGCATCCCGGTGGCCATGTCTGTGGTGAGACTTGTCCGGCATAGCTTGCCCTGGTTTTCCTCTTTGCAGTATATGATGATTTGACAATAATTTTTAAAAATATTTTATTTATTTATTTATTTGAGAGAGAGGCAGATAGATAGATAAAGAGAGAGACAGAGATCAAATGGGCACGACAGAGTCTCTAGCCAGTGTGAAGGAACTCCAGACGCATGCACCATCTTGTGCATCTGGCTTACGTGGGTCCTGGGGAATCAAACCAGGGTCCTTGGTTTTGCAGGCAAGCGCCTTCACTACTAAGCCATCTTTTAATGTGGGGTTCAAAGCTGAGCAAAGGTCTGCATAATATTGTCTTTCTAGGGAAGAGAAAAACCCCAGGTTCTGAAGCCACACTTTGAGTAAGGCAGCAGAGGCTTACATAGGGCTTTTAATACTGTTGGATGCAAGCTTACTTTCTCCTCCTCCTCCTTTTAAAAACATATTTATTTATTTATTTGAGAGAGAGAAAGAGACAGAGAGAGAGAGGCAGGTAGCGAGAAAGAGAATGGGCATGCCAGAGCCTCCAGTCACTGCAAACAATCTCCAGACACATGTGCCACCCACCTTGTGTATCTGGCCCAAGTGGGTCCTGGGGAATTGAACCTGGGTCCTTTGGCTTTGCAGGCAAACACCTTAACCACCAAGCCATCTCTGCAGCCCACAAGCTCTCTTTCTACCATGTGTCTCCCTCATTCTAAATTCCCAAGAAGGCATCCATAGACAGGCCCACCTTAACCAATAACGGAGATAAATTCTGTTTATTTTCTACTCGGGGCATTCTAAGGTTAAAACTCCATTCTGGGGGCTGGAGAGATGGCTCAGCAGTTAAGCTGCTTGCTTGCAAAGTCTGACTGCCTGGGTTCGATTCTCCACATAAAGCCAGATGTACAAAGTGGCATATGCATCTAGAGTTCGTATGCAGTGGCAAGAAGCCTTGGCACACCAGTTTCTCTCTCTCTCTCCTTGCAAATAAATGTATTAAGAAAATTCCATTGTGGGGCTGAAGACATGGCTTATCAGTTTAGGCACTTGCTTGCACAAAGGACCCCCGTTTGATCCTCTAGGACCCACGTAAGCCAGTTGCACAAGGGGGCGCGTACATCTGGAGTTTGTTTGCAGTGGCTGGATGATCTGGTGCACCCATTCTCTCTCTTTCCCTCTGCCTCTTTCTGTCTCGCAAATAAATAAATAAATAAAGTATATTTTTTTAAAAGGCCCTTTAAAAAATTCCATTCTGTCTCCTGAATTCTGCCTTTTATGACTAAATCTTGTTTTAAATTTCTGTATATTATGGTATGCTGATATAGTAAAAACCCTTTCTGGGTAGGTAGGCACCATCTGTCCCAGAGATAAACAATTCTTAGACATAGGGAGGGGGCCATCCAGGACTATGCCTTTTTGACAAGCAAACTGACCAATCCAATGTCTGGCATTCTCTTTGAACACATCCTACAGGGCAATGTTCCTCTGCCTTGATCACCCCTCAACAGGCAACTGCGAAACTAACCTATATCTTAGAACTGAAAGAACTTATTTGTATGGCACAATGCAGGCCTGGCCCTAGCCAGACCGCATGGCAGAGAAACCAGGAAGTGGCTTCTGTGAACATGGCGTTCTGCGCAAGCTTGGCATGACAACAGCTACAGTCCCATGCTCGCGAGAAACCTGCTACGAGATGATCTGTCTGGAGACAGGCTGTCATTGGTCACAAAAAGGGGACCACCCCATACAATGACTGGCCAGCCAAGCCCCTTAAAACTCCGTGTACTTCCTCAATAAACGAGTTTGAGGCAGCTCGCCCTCTGCTGCTTCCACCCTACTCCCAGAGTCTGTGTCGTGACTCCGCGCCTCTCACCCCAACTCGGCAGATACCCTGCTATCCCTCCTGGGCTGGCCCTAGGGGGGGCCCCAACACTTATTCACACTAGCCCATCCTACATTATGTCACTGCCCTGCCTTGAATTTCCTGTAGAAAGTCCAGTAGATGCCATGGCCCACGGGCTCCTTCCAGTCTTACTCTCTCCCCCACCTCAACCGAGTTTCTTTGTCGTATGTCCCCATGGGATATGCTGTACCTTTTGCTCCAGAACTAATTATTCATGTAATTGTTCTTCTTTTTTTTTTTTTCTTAGCTTTTCCTTTCCTGTTTCCTGCTTTGCACCTGACTGCCTTTAAAAAAAAATAGAAACAGGGTGCTGGAGAGATGACTTAGCAGTTAGGGCATTGGCCTGCAAAGCCAAAGGACCCAGGTTCAAGTCTCCAGGACCCATATAAGCCAGGTTCACAAGGGGGCACGCATCTGGAGTCCGTTTGCAGAGGCTGGATGCCCTGGCGTGCCCATTCTCTCTGTCTCTGTCTCTCTCTCTTTACCTGCCTCTTTTCCTCTCAAATAAATAATTAAAAATAAAATATTAAAAAAAAATTAGTCCCTACTTTTCCAGGTTGTCGTATGATGTTGCTGTTGTTTGTTTGTTTTCTTTTTATTAAGGTTAAGGTCTCCTTCTAGCCCAGACTGACCTGGAAATCACTACGTAGTCACAAGGTGGCCTTGAACTCACGGCGGGCGATCCTCCTATCTTTGCCTCCCAAGTGCTAAGATTAAAGGCGCGCGCCACCACGTCCGGCAAGATTTTTTGTTTTTCCCAAGACTATGCATTCTTTTTGATTACAGCAATGGCAACGTGTGACAGGTTAAGCTCAAGAATGTAGGTGCTGTGACCAAGTCCCAAGACTTACATGGTCACCCCCTGGGCTACCTGTTATTGAAGCTGCCAACACCACAAAGAAACATACCCTACACTGTCACGTTCCCACAGCTCTTCAAAGCCCATCCCTCTCCAGTCACATTACCAGGACGGCGTGACACTTTGATGACAAGTTAAGCAAGAGACATGCTTTGAAGGACAGTCAGAGCTGAACCCAGTTTGTTCAGTTGTGTCACGAGTTTTAAGGCATGTTTGACATTCCTGCCCAGAGAGAAGAGGTTTTTAAGGGCACATCTGCCAATGGATTCAGTGTCACATGACTCTTCCATGTGTGACTCTTTCATTCACTTACCCCCGTCTTCTCATCAAAGATTTTGATTCCTCCAAAGGAGATGGTTAAAAAGACCTTCTGTTTGTGTTCGCCTTTGGAACGTGCGCCAGCAACAACACCCTGTTGAAGGAAGGACATGGTTTTTAAGTTTAGGGTTCCCAGGTGAAAAATTCCCTCTGGCCCAAAGGCCCATCTGAAATCTTTTTTTTTTTTTTTTTTTTCGAGGTAGGGTCTCACTCTGGTCCAGGCTGACCTGGAATTCACTATGTAGTCTCAGGGTGGCCTCGAACTCTCGGCGATCCTCCTACCTCTGCCTCCCGAGTGCTGGGATTAAAGGTGTGCGCCACCACGCCCGGCCCATCTGAAATCTTCCTTCGGCTCCAGCGATCACGCACACGTCTCTCCCTCATTCTCCCACGTGACTCCACACCCTGTGCTCCTATCTCCTTGGTGGGTCAGAGAAATACTCAACCAGGCTGCTCAGGCATTGTATAAATACATAGCTGACTAATTGATATTTATGGAATGCCTACTTTGTGCTTCAACACTTAGCTCAGAGCTGGGATCTAAAGACAAGAACAACAGAATATTTGTACTTGTGATGGATTTTATACTGGGTATGGATTCAAACTTTTAATGTTTTTTTTTTTGTTGTTGTTGTTTGTTTGTTTGTTTTTCGAGGTAGGGTTTCACTCTGGCCCAGGCTGACCTGGAATTAACTATGTTTTCTCAGGGTGGCCTCAAACTCATGGAGATCCTCCTACCTCTGCCTCCCAAGTGCTGGGATTAAATGCGTGTGCCACCACTCCCGGCTTAATGCTTTTTTTTAAATATATTTTTATTTATTTGAGAGAGAGAGAGGAAGAGGGAGAGAGAGACACACACAGAGAGAATGAGCATGCCAGGGCCTCTAGCCACTGCAAACGAACTCCAGATGCATGCACCCCCTTGTGCATCTGGCTTACGTGAGTCCTGGAGAGTTGAACCTGGATCCTCTGGCTTTGCAAGCAAATGCCTTAACTGCTAAACCATCTCTCCAGCCCAGATTCAAACTTTTTTTTTTTGGTTTTGCGAGGTAGGGTCTCACTATGGCCCAGGCTGACCTGGAATTCACTATGTAGTCTCAGTGTGGCCTCGAACTCATGGCGATCCTCCTACCTCTGCCTCCCGAGTGCTGGGATTAAAGGCGTGCACCACCACGCCTAGCTCCAGATTCAAACTTCTAAATAAAGTTAAATCACTAAATATTCCTAAATGAGATTACAATATTTTTATACTTCTGGAAATATTTTTAAATATTTATTTGCAAGGAGAGAGAGAGAGAATATGAAAGAATGGGAATGGCGTACACTAGGGTTTGGTGCTGCTGCAAACAAACTCCAAACACATGAATCACGTTTTGCAAGTGGCTTTATGTGGATCCTGGGGACTCAAACCCAGGTAGTCAGGCTTTGCAAACAAGCACCTTGAACTACTCAGCCATCTCCCCAAGCCCCTGGAAATATTGCTGTATGAATCAACAGAAAGGAGGAAAAGCTACCAGCCCATCTTTCTATCTTCCCTCTTCCCTTCCCTCCTTTCTTCCTCTTGATACAACATGATCAAATTAGCTTTACTTCTACTGTTTAGCCAAAGACATTTGCATTTTACACCACCTTCTCTCCGCCATCCTTGTGTTTTGAGGACAGCATGTCCTAAATGCAGCCTGTTTATCAGAACAGCTGTTTTAACAATGTCTGGAACATTTTCTGAACTGGTACCGACACGAGTCAACAGGAGGCAAGATTCACACAAGGCACAAATGTTACTTTGCTCATTGTTCAATGCCTAGCGTGTACGGCAGTCCCCTGGGGGCAGCAGGTGCTCTTCAAATAATTCTACTTGTGTGTGTGTGTGCGTACCATCCGTGACTCCCCACTCTCAGGGCTGATGTGTTTCAGCTTAAGAGTAAAACCATTTGGAGATATATACATGTATGTGAGTAGTGAGTATATATGTGTGTGTGTATATATATATATATATATATATATATATATATATATACTTGAAGGTAAGGTCTCGATCTACCTCAGGCTGACCTGGAATTCCCTGTGTAGTCTCAGGGTGGCCTTGAACTCACAGCGATCCTCCTATCTCTGCCTTCCAAGTGCTAGGATTAAAGGTGTCCGAGGTAGAGTCTCATTCTAGCTCAGGCTGACCTGGAATTCACTGTGGAGTCTCAGGGTGGCCTCGAACTCAAGGCGATTCTCTTACCTCTGCCTCCCAAGTGCTGGGATTAAAGGCGTGCGCCACCACACCCGGCTTTTTAAAAAAATATCTTTTGAGATAGGGTCTTGCACTGTAGCTCAGAATTCACTATGTAGCTCAGTATTTCCTTGAACTTGTGGTAGTCTTCCTGCCTCAGCCTCCTGAGCGCTGGCAAAAGTTATCCAGCCTGGTGCCTCTTGCTTTTAACATGAGATGTTGCGTTGGCAATCACATGTGAGCTTAGCACCTGAGACCAGGGCACACTCATAGGGGGAAAAGCTTTTCAGAAATCTCCACGCAAGGGCTTCCATTTAGTCTTCATCAGGGGGCTCAGGGCTCCTCTTCCGTGTCACCGTCATCTCAACAGATGGCAAGCTCAAGGTCAAATCCCCACCAAGGTCATGACACTGGGCTTCAGGCATACAAGAGTCCAGAATAATATTGGCTTTGTGACTGCAGGAGATGGAGTCTAGGAAGTTGAAGCATTGGTCATTTTCTTGTGTGCCTGCTATATGGTACAAATTTATTATCTGTCCGGACTGCAGACCCAGAGAAATGAGAATTATCTAATTTTGCAGGAGTCAAGAATGACCTTCCTCAACCCCGAGGAGCTGTATTAGTCAGATTAGACTCAGAACTGGAATTTGCATGCTGGTCTTTGAGATTCTGAAGGCAGGGTTTTTTTTTTTTAACTTTCCACCTCTGGGGCTGGAGAGATGTCTTGGCGGTGAAGGTACCTGCCTGCCAAGCCTAAGAAGGCCGGTTCCAATCTCCAGGTCCCACGTTTAGCCAGATGCAAAAGTGACGCAAGGGCGCAATGCTGCACTTGCCCACAAGGGGGTGCACGTGTCTGGAGTTTGTTCACAGCGGCTGAGAGGCTGCTGGTGTGCCCATTTTCTCTCTCTCTCTCTAGCTCTCTCAAATTAACAAGAAAAAACTTTCCACCTCTGCCTTCTCTGAGAGCCTTTTCTGGGAAACAGACTTTCCAAATGGTCATGTCATGATCAATAATCCATGTTGCGCACATGTCCACATTTCTAGAACAGCTAGGTATAGCTACCAGCTACCAGACTCTGAGAGAAAATGGACTTTAAAAGGTGAAAAGTCACCTTTTATGCTCACTGCATAAGAGTGCAGGGAAACTTCCATGAATGACACATAGAGCGGCACTGACATGACATCCTTAGAACACACAGCACAATTTACTCACAAGAACACTGAAGCTGGGATGGAGAGATGGCTTAGCGGTTAAGGCATGTGCCTGCAAAGCCAAAGGACCCAGGTTTGATTCCCCAGGACCCATGTAAACCAGATGCACAAGGTGGTGCATGCGTCTGGAGTCTGTTTGCAATGGCTGGAGACCCTGGTGCACCCATTCTTTCTGTCTATCTCCCTCTTTCTCTGTCAAATAAATAAAAATAATTTTTTTTTTTTTTTGGTTTTTCGAGGTAGGGTCTCACTCTAGCCCAGGCTGACCTGGAATTCACTCTATTCTCAGGGTGGCCTTGAACTCACAGCAATCCTCCTACCTCTGCCTCCCGAGTGCTGGGATTAAAGGCGTGTACCACCACGCCCAGCAAAAATAAAATATTTTAAAGAAAACGAATGCTGATTTCACCGAGGATACCACACGCCAGGCACAGCACGGGTATCCATGAGGCACACGGTGACACATGATTGCGATCACCATGAAACATGTAAAACGCATGCCTAAACACAACCAGCTGCCAGCGTGGACACTGGAAACCTCAGCACTCAATTCCAAAAGAGCCCCATGTAATAAGCCTGCTCCCTCCACAGCCTGCTGGTTACTAGCTTGATAATCATAGGGGGAAAAAAATCATTCTGTATTGGATTTTCCTAGTGATTAAGGGGAATGAAAGAGCTTTCTTGTTCCTGTGGATCTGCGACAGTCCCTAGCAGATCCTCTTCCCTAATGTCCTTCCTTTGGCTTTAAGTTGACCCCTTTGTAAAGGACCCAGGCCAAAAATCAGAGCGTGTATGGAGAGAGAGAGACGTCAGGAAATTTCTCTTTATCTCATCCCAACTGTGATCTACAACTTGCTGGTGAGCTTTTTTAAAAAAAATATTTTTATTTTTGGGCTGGAGAGATGGCTTAGAGGTTAAGCTCTTGCCTATGAAGCCTAAGGACCCCAGTTCGAGGCTCGATTCCCCAGTACCCACATAAGTCAAATGCACAAGGTGGTGCATGCATCTGGAGTTCGTTTGCAGTGGCTGGAGGCACTCTTTATCTGTCACTCTCAATTAATAAATAAAAATAAACAAATTTTTTAAAAAATTATTTTTGTTCATTCATTTGTTCATTCATTTATTTGACAGAGAGAGAAGGGGAGAGAGAGAGAGAGAATGGGTGTGTCACAGCCTCCAGCCACTGCAAACGAACTCCAGACGTGTGCACCCCCTTGTGCATCTGGCTAATGTGGGTCCTTTGGCTTCACAGGCAAACGTCTTAACCGCTAAGCCATCTTTCCAGCCCTTTTTAAAAAAAAATGTTGTTTTTGTTGCTTGATGAGGAAATGAAACTTTTCAACCCTGCCCCTCCTGCACTCAAATAAATACATATTTTCCTAAAAGGTATAACAGTTATTGATCCTGGTTATCTCTCTGCACATTGTTTTTTTTTTTTTTTTTTTTTAACCTCGACTAACCTTTCCTCCTCTGATGGCTTCAAAGTTGGTTTCGTATCTCTCTGGTTTCTGGCGTACTTAAGGTTCTGGACGCAGTTCTCTGGGCTCTGTCCAAAGACAGTGGGACCCATCTATCAGTCCCCACCCATCTGCCCAAGGACTTTGAAAGTTGATGCTTTAAAAAGAAGTGCCGTATACCTAACTGAGGAGTAGCTTAATGGCAGAAAATTAAAATCTGGCTGAGGAAACAAGATAAATTAAATCCAAATACAGAACCGAATACAATTAAGTGCTAAACCACGTCTTGTCAAACACCAGGCCTCCAGAGATCTACGTGTGAATTCTGGGCTGACTCTATTAAATAAAGCATGTGGAAGAGACACGTTAGCTTCTCTGAACCTACTTCTTAATTACAAAGCAGAGAAGCTGAGCTCTATCTAATAAGACCAGAAGATAATACATCTTTAAAATATATATATATATATATATGAGGTAGAGTCTCACTCTAGCTCAGGCTGACCTGAAATTCACTATGTAGTCTCAGGGTGGCCTCCAACTCATGGTGATCCACCTACCTCTACCTCCCGAGTGCTGGGATTAAAAGTGTGCGCCACCACGCCCAGCTAAAAATATATTTCTAAATTAATTGATTTATTTTTATTTGAGAGAAGAGAGACAGAGAGAGAATGGGCGTGCCAGGGCCTCCACCCACTGCAAATGAACTCCAGACGCATGCGCCACCTTGTGTATCTGGCTTACATGGGTCCTGGAGAATTGAACCTGGGTCCTTTGGCTTCACAGGCAAACACCTTAACCAGTGAGCAATCCCTCCAGCCCTGAAGATGATATATTTTTAAGTGCTTTGTTAACTCTGAGTTGAAATATGATGAAGGCTTGGCAGTGGACAGCCATTCAAATTCACAAAATGAAACCCTCTAGAACCTCAGAAAATGAAAGGGAAATTATCTGAAGCATGCTGCACCAACTTCAAGGTCTGGCGAAGGAAAAGCGTTTTTTTTTGTTGTTGTTGTTGTTTTTTTACTTCTCGTATATCCTAATATGAGCAAGCTGGCCTTTTTTTTTCAAGGCTAAAAGGCATCTCTGTCTTTTCATTTCCTGGGCAGGTAGCCAAATGCAGAATTGATCAGTTATGGTTCTGTTGCCTACAGAAAAACCACCGGGAGCTGAAATGTCAACATTCTTTTTCAGCAACCGGCAAAGAACGAAACACAATTGTGTGGAATCCAGATACTCCGCAACAAATTCCATACATCTGACAGCAGAGTGTGTGCTGGCCGGACAAACTCTCAGAGCCTGTGGACTTCATGGTTATAAGGGCCACAGATGGGGCATTCCACTACACATACACATTGGCAGCCGCTGCCAGGCCTGGCCCCGCAAGCTCAGCCCAGCGTTGATCCCAGGGAGAAACTTCAGGAAGCAAAACAAATTCCTGCCTCAGATCCACGTAGATCTATTTGGCTCTAGGAAGGGAAATGGCCTGTAAGATGCTCTCAGCTTCCAGAAGCTGGGGAAGGAGGTGTAGGAATGGCTTTTTCCTCTGCAGACTACTGACTCTGGGCTACAACGAGGTCAGGGAGCTTGGAGTCATCACAGAGTGACGTGTCTGGCGTCTTCACACAATGGAGGCCATTTCTGTACATCTGCCCGATGTCCAGTGATGACAGCAAGAATGAAGATCCAGGATTTCATCCCTATTTGGTGACTAGGATCTTGTTAGGCTGCGGGGAATGGATGGGGAGTCTGAACAGAACTGAACACACACACACACACACACACACACACACACACACACACACACACACACACACACACACGAAGCTCCAGCTGGCCCGGGCTCTGTATGTGCAGCCTGCCTGCTGGGATACGGGCTGTGTTCTGTCTGATCCCACTACACACAAGTCCTCTGCAGCTGCGGCTGGGGGGGGGGTCAGAAAACAGGGAAGGCTCCCCCCAAGTGGAGTCAGCCACGCTCACATAGGAGGAATGAAAAGAACTACCAAGCCTCCTGCATCCTTTGGAGAATTTTCTCTTGAATTGCAGAGGTTTTAGAGGGTTGTCATTCTGGGAATTACAGGTGCCCACTGTCTATCCACTGTCAAACCATCCTGTTTCAACTTAAGGCCAGCAAAGCACTTTCACGTATATTAGTTTTTGGTCTTAGGAGGTAGAGATGGCTTACATGGTCTGTTACTAAGAAATCTAAGTTCATTTCCGGGCCAGGGACATAGGTCAACAGGGAAGTGGGAGGATCCACGTTTGGACTCCCGGCATCCAGGTGGACACCAACAGTTGTGGCTGCTCGCTGTAATCCCAGTGCTCAGGAGGCACGGACTGGATCCCTGGGGCAAGCTAATTATCTAGACTAGCTGAGTTTGCTGAGCTAAAGCAAGAGAGCCTGCCTCAGTAAAGAAAAGGTGGCTTAGGGGTTAAGGCGCTTGTCTGCGCAGCCCAAGGACCCCTGTTCGAGTTTCCAGATCCCACGTTAGCCAGATGCACAGAGGTGAGGCAAGCGCAAGGTCGCACATGCCCACTAGGTGGCGCAAGTGTCTGGAGTTGGATTGCAGTGGCTGAGGCCCTGGCACGCCAATTCTCTCTCCCTCTCTAAAATAAAAAAGTAAAAAACAAAACAAATAAAATGGAGAGCAACTGAGTAGGATGCCTGTGGTCAGACCTCTGACCCCAGTCTCCAAATACACACACACACACACACACACACACACACACACACTGACCGCAGACACACACACACACACAGACCGCAGGCATGCCTTCACACGAGTGTACCCACACACAGAGGAATGTGCATATACGCACTTGTGCATACCATAGACGCATAGACACACATAAAATAGAATTTAAACTGAAAGATCATGCAGCGTAAAGTATTTCCTTCGCAATCTTTACTTTGTGGGTCAGAATTCAAAGGCAGATCTGCCCATTCAAGGACTGTGTCCCAGTCACCCCCTCCAGGTCCGCTCCCGTCAGTCACAGAGCTGGCTATGGGAATTATTCCAGCCCAGCTGCTTTGTCTGTCTACTATTCACTTTGGAATTTAGAACAAAAGGGGAGTTCATTATTAAACTGCCCCGAAATCTCTTACCAAGGATTAATTATCTTTTTTTTTTTAAAGTCACTAACTCCTTCCAAGGTGAAAGTCTGTGAAGGCATGCCCTTGACATTTTTAAAACCTTTTTTTCTGGTCTACCTTGTATTTGGTACACATTAATTTGAATAAAGTTTGTTCATCTGACAGTTTAAGTAGCAAAAGTAAGGAAATGGGTGTAAAGATTTTAAGACACTAGAGTCATATCGCAACTAAAATAAGATGGTGAGGGGCTGGAGAGTGGCTTAGTGGGTAAGCACTTGCCTGTGAAGCCTAAGGACCCTGGTTTGAGGCTCAATTCCCCAGTACCCACATAAGCCAGATGGACAAGGTGGCGCATGCATCTGGAGTTCGTTGGCTGGAGGCCCTGGTGCGCCCATTCTCTCTCTCTCTCTCTCTCTCTCTCTGTCTTTCTCTGCATCTTTCTCTCTCTGTCTGTCACTCTCAAATAAATAAAAATAAACAAAATAATTTAAAAAGAAAAAAAAAAAGATGGTGAGGTACTGAGAAACATTTGAGAGCATCAATGGAGATAATGGCTGTGGTTTATTAAGCATCTGTGAAAAAAATTGATGCAGTGGGCAATTTATAATTTCCTCTCATTTCATATTGTTTGGTATTTTGCCAGGTTGTGATGCCCACCCCTTTTGTTTTCTTTTTATTACACTTAAAAATATGTCACTGACCAAAGTGTCCTCACAGATTATTTAAAACTTATAAAAAATGCTCATGTATATTATTAGATGAGCAAAAACCCAAACACCGTTATAAAAATATAAATATAAGAATATTTTTATAACAGCTATATAATTAATATAAAGACAATGAAGGATTATAAATTATATACAAAAATATTGACACTCATTTCCTTCTCAGTCTTTTGGATTATTACAGTTTTATTTCCATATATATATATATGTTCGTTTTTTGAGGAAGGGTCTCACTCTATCCTAGGCTGACCTGGAATTAACTCTGTAGTCTCAGGGTGGCCTTGAACTCACAGCAATCCTCCTGTCTCTGCCTCCCAAGTGCCTGGCTCCTTATAATTTTCTACATTTCAAATATTTCATAATGCTATGAACTATATTAAAATCAGAAAAATCATTTCAACCATGCCTGGCTCCTTATAATTTTCTACATTTCAAATATTTCATAATGCTATGAACTATATTAAAATCAGAAAAATCAACTGCATATGTTTTAAGTGCAAAAAGCACTCATAAGATTTGCTAAAATAATTTTCTTAAAATAAACAGAAAAGGAGCTAGGAAGATGGCTCCGTGGGTCAAGTACACAGATATAAGGACCTATGTTCAGAGGCCAGAACCCGTGCCACTTAGGACAGGAGCATGCGTGTGCAGGCAAATGCAGCAACAACAAGAGACTGTGCTTCAAACAACATAGAAGATCAGGACAAACACCCACAGTTGACTTCTACACACCCGCTTGTGCTCACACACACTCACAGACATATCACATTCAGGAGAACATACGTGAAGTTGACTTGTGCACACATGCTTGTGCTCACACACATGCACAGACATACACTCATGATCACATACATGAAGCTGACTTCTGCACACACTTGTGCTCACACACATGCACAGACATACACTCATGAACACATACATGAAGCTGACTTCTGCACACATGCTTGTGCTCACACACATGCACAGGCATATACTCATGAATACACATGTGAAGTTGACTTCTGCACACACGCTTATACTCACACACATGCACAGGCATATACTCATGAATACACATGTGAAGTTGACTTCTGCACACACGCTTGTACTCACACACATGCACAGACATATACTCATGAATACACATGTGAAGTTGACTTCTGCACACACGCTTATACTCACACACATGCACAGACATATACTCATGAATACACATGTGGAGTTGACTTCTGCACACATGCTTGTGCTCACACACACTCACAGACATATCACATTCAGGAGAACATACGTGAAGTTGACTTCTGCACACACGCTGCTCACACACATGCACACAGACATATACTCACACACATGCACAGACACTACACTCACATGAATATACTCATGACACATGTGAAGTTGACTTCTGCACACACTTGTACTCACATACAGACATACACACATGATCACAGGCATATACTCACACATGCAATACACATGATCACATACATGAAGCTGACTTCTGCACACACGCTTGTACTCACACACATGCACAGACATATACTCATGAATACACATGTGAAGTTGACTTCTGCACACACGCTTGTACTCACACACATGCACAGACATATACTCATGATCACATACATGAAGCTGACTTCTGCACACATGTTGACTTCTGATCACACACGCTTCTGTACTCACACACATGCACAGACATATACTCATGATCACATACGTGAAGTTGACTTCTGCACACACGCTTGTACTCACACACATGCACAGACATACACTCATGATCACATACATGAACTGACTGAATACACATGTGCTCACACACATGACAGACATACACTCATGATCACACATGAAGCTGACTTCTACACACGCTTGTGCTCACACACATGCACAGACATATACTCATGAATACACATGAAGCTGACTTCTGCACACACGCTTGTACTCACACACATGCACAGACATATATCACATACATGAATACACATGTGGCTCACACACATTGACTTCATGTGGAGTTGACTTCTGCACACACACTTGTGCTCACACACATGCACAGACATACACTCATGATCACATACATGAAGCTGACTTCTTCACACATGCTTGTACTCACACACATGCACAGACATATACTCATGAACACATACGTGAAGTTGACTTCTGCACACACGCTTGTACTCACACACATACACAGGCATATATTCATGAATACACATGTGAAGTTGACTTCTGCACACATGCTTGTACTCACACACATGCACAGACATACACTCATGATCACATACGTGAAGCTGACTTCCACACAGACACTTGTACTCACACACACTCAGACCTATCACATGCCTGAATACATATGTAAAGTTGATGTCTACACATGGCAGCACTCACATATTGTATGTATGAACACAGATGTGAAAGCAACAAATGACAGAATACATGCAAACCAAAGGCTGTGAGCAAATTGTTCTTTCTTGTATATTTTAATGTTGCTTTTTTTTTTTTAAATATTGTGCTTTTTGCATAACTGACATTTTGAAAATTTACTTCTGAGGTTTCTCAAGGGAAAGTCCTTTTTTGTGGCCTTTAAAATCAGAAATCTCATGGCTGGAGAGATGGCTTAGCGGTTAAGGCGTTCGCCTGCAAAGCCAAAAGATCCAGGTTCGACTCTCCAGGACCCACGTAAGCCAGATGCACAAGGGGATGCACGCATCTGGAGTTCGTTTGCAGTGGCTGGAGGTCCTGGCGTGCCCATTCTTTCTCTCTCTGCCTCTTTCTCCCTCTCAAATAAGTAAATAAATAAAATACATTTTAAAAAAATCAGAAATCTCTTTCTGGTACTCCAAATCCCAATGTCTAGTTATGTGTTACTTTAATGATATTACTTCTCTTTTCTTAGGAAGTATTTGGAGTGTATTTATTTCTCTTTTCTTAGGAAGTATTTGGAGTGTATATTATTTCTCTTTTCTTAGGAAGTATTTGGACTGCATTAATAGAAATTACAATAATGAATGGAATCAGATATTCATCTTATAAAAATATTGTTATTGATTTAGAGAGGGAGAGAGAGACAGATGGGGGTACCAGGGCCTCTTGCTATTGCAAACGAACTCAGAATGCACGCGTTACTTTGTGCATCCGGCTTTAATTGGGCACTAGGGAATCGAAGGTAGGCTGGCAGGCTTTTCAAGCAAGTGCCTTTAACCACTGGGCCATCTCTCCAGCCCCCAGCTTTTCTTCTTCACACCGATCACTATATGACAAACTACGTAAATTCATTCAAAAATAACAAAACGGCAAGCATTCATAAATGTGAAGGACTAAAGAAATTTGATAAATTTGTACTTTTATCTTGGCACGGGTGGCACAATGAAGGAAAAGTTAAATAAAACATGGTGCATTCAAAACAGCATAGAAAAAAGAGCTGGGGGGCTACGAAGCTGGGGAGATTGCACAGGGAGGTTAAGAGCTTGCTGGAGCCAGACGTGGTGGCACACACCTTTAATCCCAGCACTTGGGAGGCAGAGGTAGGAGGATCGCCGAGAGTTTGAGGCCACCCTGAGACTACATAGTGAATTCCAGGTCAGCCTGAGCCAGAGTGAGACCCTACCTTGAAAAACCAAAAAAAAAAAAAAAAAAAAAGAGCTTGCTGGTTAAAAATATATATATATAACAGCTTCGTGTTCACTGCGAGACTCATCTTAAGGAAATAAAGCAGGACAAGGGTTAGAGGAAGCTACCCAGCATTCTCCACTGGCTGCCACACATGTTCACTCAGGGTGCGCACATCTGCCCACACACTTGCATCTGACACACACACCAAGGAAAGGCACACGCAACAGAGAACAAGGCATTGCCATTAAATATTTCTAAGCCAATGACATTTCTTCCCAATGAATATATACGGTGATGCATTCATGAGCAGATCCACCAACAAGTGAATTTGCCAAACCGACGGTGATCACCTCTCCCCTCCCCCGGCCCCCACTCATCAAACCTGAGCTATTTGCAATGCAATGAAAGGCTTGTCTCGCACCTTGAGCTTCATCATGGAATCCTGGCATAACTTGTCTCCCCGAGCGGCGGAAACTTCATCAATTCCGATCAGCTTGGCTTTGTACCTGACGCCTTCGCCTTTAAACCTCTTTATCAGAGTGGTTTCGCTGCGATCCTGACCTGTAAGCAGAACAAATGAGGTTCAGAAACAAGCATGCTGGACTGGGGTGATGGCTTAGGAGTTAAGGCGTTTGCCTGCAAAGCCAAAGGACCCTGGGTTCGATTCCCCAGGACCCACGTAAGCCAGACGCTCAAGGGGGCACCTGTGTCTGGAGTTCATTTGCAGCAGATGGAGGCCCTGGCGTGCACCCATTCACTCTGTATCTGTCTCTCTCTCTCTCTCTCTCTCTCCCTCTCTGCTTTTCTTTCTCTCAAATAAATAAAGTTAAAATAAAATATTTTTAAAGAAAAGGAAACAAGCATGCTGAGTTCGCGAAGTCTTCAGTACTCCAAGATCCACCTTCCGGTTTCCCTTGTGCTCCAGATACGTCAAAATCACTGGACAAAGAAAAGTAATGTAATATTCCCAAATGCAAATTCTGGTCGATCCACTTAAATCACGAGGTAAATTGTTTTTGCTCCTTGGGCCTCAGTCTTTTTTTTTTTTTTAGAGAGAAAAGTGCAATGTGAAAAATAATCATTGTAATGCACTATCAAATAAATCAAATGATATGTGTAACGTGTCTAAGTTGTTCTGATTCACAATAGGTACAGAGCCAGCGACGGTCTCATCCAATAAAAATTCATGCCCAAGAGTCCTTCTGGAACAGGATAAAGCCAGGAGTCACCAGTATTTCCAACTTTTAATGAGGCTCTGGCCCAACTCCAAGTCATTCCATTGAACCAGCATACGAGAAAAATACAGAGCAATTTCTTCGCATCAAGTAATGACCCAAAACAATTATCAAAATGGCTGGATGCTATCTCTTCTCCTAACTCATGTCGGTAGGGAACTAAGCTGCTGCGGTCCTCGGAACTGAGTGCACCTTGAAACGGGCGTTCCTGCAAGTTCATTAACATCCACGTTGCTAAGACACATCAGCCAGCGGTCCACATAAAGCACATGCCGAGATGTTTTGGCAACTGTACACCCGCTGTTCACAACAACCAAGCTATTTCTCTTTTCCAGATGACAAAGACAGTCGTGTCTGTCACCCAGGTGGCTTGTTCACAGGGTCAGGGTTAAGAGGAAAACAAAACTTCAAACACACACCCAACACGCCACTGAGAATTTTGTGGAAGAAGGGGGCGGGAAGATTGTTAGAGCCACAAGTTGGGACATTATGCCCGATGATGCATTGCCTCTTCCCCAGTAACTGATTGCTGTTCCCACAACGCACGACCCACAATCCCCATGGTGTGCCCAACGAGGAGGGTCCCTTCGGAGGAGGGGGCAGGGATGAGGGAAAGGATGGTACCAACATGTCTTGTTTCCATACTAAGTATGTCTATAATTAATCAAAACAAAATTAAAAGAAAATTCAAACACATCTCTAATCTTATCATGCTTTCAGTGATCTGGACACTGCACAGAAACCTGGACTCCACCAGGCATCCCTCTTACTCTCAGCCCAGAATATCACTGGCTCTAACTCCTAATTCATCCTCTCTCAGGTCTTCCCTCCTTGTCAGAAACTTAGAGCTGAGGACGTCCGAGAAAATCAAACCATTTTGCTCCATCTATATGCAACTCGGGCCCTGCTATAATATGGGGCTCAGAACTACCCAAGGACATACTTAAAACGGGGAAAAAAGGGCTGGAGTGATGGCTTAGTGGTTAAGGCATTTGCTTGCAAAGCCAAAGGATCCTGGTTCGATTCTCCAGGACCCACATAAGCCAGATGCACCAGGGGTCGCATTCATCTGGAGTTCGTTTACAGTGGCTGGAGGCCCTGGCATGCTCATTCTCTTTAATCCCAGCACTCGGGAGGCAGAGGTAGGAGGATTGCTGTGAGTTCAAGGCCACCCTGAGAGTACATAGTTAATTCCAGATCTAGCCTGGGGATAGAGAGATGGTTTAGCAGTTAAGGCGTTTGCCTGCAAAGTCAAAGGACCCAGGTTTGATTCTCCAGGACCCACGTTAGCCAGATGCCCAAGGGGGTGCATGCGTCTGGAGTTCGTTTGCAGTGACTGAGGCCCTGGTGTGCCCATTCTCTCTCTCTCTCTCCCTGTCTATTTCTTTATTTTTATTTTGGAGAAAGACACAGAGAGAGACAGAGAGAGAGGGAGAGGAAGACAGATAGAGATGGGCATGCCAGCAGCCTCTCAGCCCCTGGGAACGAACTCCAGATGCGTGCATCCCCTTGTGGTCAAGTACGGCATTGCGCCCTTGCCTCACTTTGCATCTGGCTAAACGTGGGACCTGGAGATTGGAACCGGGTTCTTAGGCTTAGCAGGCAGGCGCCTTAACCTCTAAGCCATCTCTCCAGCCCTCTCTGCCTATTTCTATCTCTCTCTCTCTCAAATAAATATATAAATAAATTAATTTAATTTAATTTTAAAAGTACTTAAAAATATATATTTTAAAAAAACAGAAAAAAACCCAACCACCATAGAGTAGTGTTTTTCTGTTTATGAAACTTGACTGTCTTCATTCACTTATTCATTTACTCATATCTAGGGAGATCCCCTCTATGCCAAATCCTACAACTCACTGGCAACAAACGAAGAAGACAAAAAGAAAAAAAAAATCTATGTCCCTAGAAACTCAAGGTTTGATGACTGCATATAAAAAAAAAGTGTCAGTGCATTATGCTAGGTGTGTAAGAAAGTTGCCACTATAAGTCAATGTGATTGTCTGAGTCTCGGTTCCCTACGTGTGGAAGGAGGATAATGCAGCGGCTGTGCAGAAGATACACAGTAACTTCAAAGAGAAAGTCTGCGTAAGGCACCCATCCATTCTGAGAGTTGTCCTTCTGAAAAGAGTAGCTACCCACTACGCTCTGTCTAAAAAGAGGGGCCCTTGCAAAATGCCATCCTGGGGAAGTGAAGTCCCGGAGTGGGGATGTCTCAGTGACAAATCTGACCCTGTCATCTCCAACTCCCAGTTGTCCGTTTATGACCGTGACTCCTAGCGTATCAAAGGCTCTGAGTATATATTCTTTTTTAAAAAGGTGATCATTCTTGTGTTTGTTTGTTTATTTATTGATTTGACAGCGACAGACGTAGAGAGAAAGAGGCAGATACAGAGAGAGAGAATGGACCCGCCAGGGCCTCCAGCCACTGCAAACGAACTCCAGATGCATGCGCCACCTTGTGCATCTGGCTTATGTGGGTCCTGGGGAATCGAGCCTTGAATCAGGGTTCTTAGGCTTCACAGGCAAGCACTTAACCACTAAGTCATCTCTCCAGCCCCACCCCTGAGTATATACTGAGTATATATTCTTTAAAGCAAACAGAAGGAATAGGTGCATAGTCTGAGACTCTAATGAATATAAAAATTAACCCTCAGGTTCTATGAGAGGAAGATGTAAGAGTATGTGTCACCACCATGGACAGCTACGGCAGAAACTTGGCCCATGATATATCTACCACAGGCCTCTCTCTGTCTTGCTAGACAAAGTTTGGAACAGGCCACCTGTAGCTTGGTCTAAGAGTTCTGGACATTAAAACCCTATATCAAATGTCATCTTTGCCTCTTCAACACAAGATGCTGTTTTGGTCACTAATGGCATTCCTTTCACTATTGGAACTTCCCCAAACTCGATTTTTTTTGGGAGGGGGAGAGAGACACAGAGAGAGAGAAAGAGAGAGAGGGAGACAGATAGAGATGGGCGCACCAGCAGTCTCTCAGCTGCTGTGAATGAAATCCAGATGCGTGTGCCCCCTTGTGGTCAAGTATGGCATTGCGCCCTTGCATCACTTTGCATCTTGCTAAACGTAGGACCTGGAGATTGGAACCAGTGTTCTTAGGCTTAGGAGGCAGGTGCTTTAACCGCTAAGCCATCGCTCCAGCCCCAAACTCGATTTGTAACGGCCACAGGAGGTAGTATTTATCACAAAGCATACCATGCAGACCAACCTGGTTAGCCCTGGAAAAACATGTGAACTTTATTGAGGTTTTACAGATCAACCTTGAAATTGAAGCTATAACAAGCCATTGAGCTGACCCAAGCTCTTAGCAGAAGGTTACACACGCTTTCAAATGATTAAGCTTGGGTTTGGAGGCAGCTGGTGTCCTGTGTTTCAGGTCGGTTATTATTATTATTTTTAAATTTTATTTGAGAGCAACAGACAGAGAGAGAAAGAGGCAGAGAGAGAGAGAGAGAGAGAAGAGAGAGAATGGGTGCACCAGAGCCTCCAGCCACTGCAAACGAACTCCAGATGCACACACCACCTTGTGCTTCTGGCTTACGTGGGTCCTGGGGAATTGAGCCTGGAACCAGAGTCCTTAGGTTTCACAGGCAAGTGCTTAACCACTAAGCCACCTCTCCAGCCCTCAGGTTTCTTCTTTTAACTACTAGAATCAACGCTTCTCATCTCTCCAACGTCACCCATGAAATCCCCAACTTCACCTTGTTCCCAAGCTCATCCGGCCCACATCCATCACTTCTAGATGTGAATACACTGACAACATGAAAACTCCACTGGGAAATGGAGAGACAGTTTGAAACGGGATAAACAGCTTCTAGCCAGCGGACATGTCCAGGACACATCCAGGAGTTAGGTACAAAAGAACCTGAAGAAATGTGTGTCTGGGAACAGCCTGCTGCTGATGAGAGAGACGCATAAGAGGAGAGAGAGCTCAAGCAGGTGAACCAGGGCAAAGATTAATAAGAAAATATGAGGCCATTTAGAGGGAAGTACGGAGCCTAATTTAGATCAGGACCCAGGGCCAAACTAATTTGTATGAAGGGCACTTATGCAGTAGAAAATCCAGTTTCTCATTAAATGTGCCACCATTAAAAGGGTCATTTTTGTCATGAGCACATCTTGAACTAGGTCTCAGAATATTAGTTAAAATAAATAAATAAATAAAAACGGCTATCAGAGTGATAAAGGGTACAATTCTGCTAATGCACATACGGCTGGTGGGGGGTTAGGGTTAGTGTTCCTGCTGTCCCTTCCAATCTATTTTGGCTAAAAGCAAACAGCAAAACCTGATGCTTCGAGACATGGTCCATGTGTTTAAGAAAAACCATCCGCCTGGGCACTGTGTACTGTATTGCCGAGCATCGTTGATCATGGCCAGTGTTCTGGCAGGAATTTTCTCTTTCAATCTTTCCCCTGAACTGTGAATTAGGCTGTAAGGAGCACCCCCATGCTCCCAGGATCCAAAGTCGAGAGCAGTCCCTGAATTTCTAAGCAGTAGCTTCCTCAAGGTTTAATTTCACATCCTACAGAGTCCTCCATGTATAAAAATATGCATACAATTCAAGGCTGTTATTAGAGCCCCAGAGCTGTCCAGCCAGCAGTGTTGTTCCATAAAGATAAGGCGTATCCACTGGCCATCACTCCGCATTCCTTCTAGCTCTTTCTATCTCTATATATCCCCTACTGTAGACATTTTATTCAAGGGTTGCAGTTAGCTTCACGTCGCTGACACCTGACCCAAACCTGACCCAAAGAAGCTTGTGGGAGGAAAGAGTTGATTTTGGCTTACAGACTTGTGGAGGAACTCCACGATGGGAGGAGAAAACATGGAATGAACAGAGGCTGGACAGGTCAACATCAGCTGGACCATAGCAGCAGGAGAGTGTGCCAAACTCTTCCTTCCTTCCTTCTTTCCCTCCTTCCTTCCTTCCTTCCTTCTTTCTTTCCTTCCTTCCTTTTTCCTTCCTTCTTCCTCCCTTCCTTCCTTCCTTTCTTTCCTCCTTTCTTTCTTTCTTTCCTTTCTTTCTTTCTTTCTTTCTCTCTTTCCTCCTTCCTTCCTTCCTTCCTTCCTTCCTTCCTTTCTTTCTTTCCTCCTTCCTTCTTTTCTTTCTTTCCTTCTTTCTTCCTTTCTTTCTTTCTTCCTTCCTTCCTTTTCTTCCTTTCTTTCCTCCTTCCTTCCTTTCTTTCTTTCCTTCTTTCTTTCTTTCTTTCTTTCTTTCTTTCCTTCTTCCTTCCTTCCTTCCTTCCTTCCTTTCTTTCTTTCTTTCTTTCTTTCTTTCTTTCTTCTTTTCTTCCTTCCTTTCTTCCTTCCTTCCTTTCTTTCTTTTTCTTTCTTTCTTTCTTTCTTTCTTCTTTTCTTTCTTCCTTCCTTTCTTCCTTTCTTTCTTTTTTTCTTTGCTGAGTATTATTCCATTGTGCATGTCACAACAGCTGATGGCTATTTCTATGTGTTGGCTGTTATGAGTACCCCTGTGTCTAAATTTTTGTGTGGAAATATGTTTTCACATCTCTTAGTATTCTGCCTAGCAGAGGAATAATTGCTAGATCATACCATAACTCTACATGAAACCTTTTGAGAAATTTCCAGACCACATTTCCAATGTGATTACATCATTTTCCCATCCCACCAGAAAGGATAAGGGACTCCAGTCTGTTTATCCAAATGTTTTCCCACATATTGTCATTGCCTGCCTTTTTAAAATAGTTTATTTTTGTTTAGTTATTTATTTGACAGAGAGAGAGAGGGAGGGAAGGAGAGAGAGAGAGAAAGAGAGAGAATGGGAGTGCTAGGGCCTCTAGCCACTGAAAACGAACTCCAGATGTGTGCACCCCCTTGTGCATCTGACTTACGTGGGTCCTGGGGAATCGAACCTGGGTCCTTTGGCTTTGTGGGCAAATTCCTTAACCGCTAAGCCATCCCTCCAGCCCATTGCCTGCCTTTTACATCCTGGTGGCTCTTACGTGACCTCGCCTTGCAGTTTTGACTTCTGTTCTCTGAGGACTAATGATGCTGAGCATCTTTCCAGTGATCACTGCTCATTTGCATATCTTCTTGGACTCATGAATATTTAAATCCCAGAGCCCTGACTTGGACCCAAGTCTTAGGCAACATCTCATGGTTTTGAGTGGACAAGTGATGCACAAGTCCACGTGCCAAAATGCTCCATCCCTTGTCTCATCGGGTCCCCTCAGGTCCATGGAAATAGGCCCTTGTTACCTCTCAACAGGAAAAGAAACCAAGGCCGGGGAGTAAGTGAAGTTATTTCACGATGAGCAGGGAACAAAATCTCATGTATTTTCTGCCCTAAGACCTGAGTTCTTCCACCGGGAGACAAAATGGCAGCAAGGTCTGATGTCAGACGGTCTTGAGTTCAAGCCTAGTTCTCCCTTCGATGTGTTCCCTTGAGCAAGATCCTTAACAGATGACACTGTCCTCACACGGGGTCATTACAAAGGTGAAAGAAATGTCCTATGGACAGAACACAGGAAAGCGTCTCGTTAAGTGGCCTCCACCAATGCTGGTCACTGTTTCCTGGGGGGATTGTCCCTCTGTGTCGTCTGTAACAGTTCCCACGTTACGCTTGTCTCCGTGTCCCATCTGTCACCGGCACCATTCATTGCCCTCAAAAGTACTTCTCTTGGAATACAAATAGTATGGGGACCTTGACTGTATTATTGTTTGACGACTCTGCAGCCCCACAGAGCTCTTTGTGTAGGCAATGGGCGAGACTCAGGTCGAACCATGTGGAAGATGAGACTTCTGTCAAGGAAGCCACACTACAGAAGGGCTACTACACATGGGGGAACACACAGCTTAACAGAACATGGCCCGGCTGGGGCGCCACATGAAGCTCAAGGGAGAATCACTATTTCTAGCTGGTAGGGACAGGGACTTGGAAATACTCCCCAGGGGACAAGGTATGGGAGGAAGTGAGTGTGAGAGGAGACCAAGAAAGATGCCAGGCGAAGCTATCCAGAGGAACACTGAAAAGTGGGGTGAGGGCTGGAGAGATGGCGTAGCGGTGAAGGTGCCTGCCTGCCAAGCCTAAGAATGCCCATCCGATTCTCCAGGTCTCACGTTTAGCCAGACGCACAAAGTGATGCTGGGGAGCAATACCGCACTTGCCCACAAGGGGGCGCACACATTTGGAGTTTGTTTACAGTGGCTGAGAGACCACTGGTGTGCCCATTCTCTCTCTCTCTGCCTCTTCCTCTCTCTCTCTCTGTCTTTCTCAAAGTAAGGTGAAGCTGTTTCTCAACCTCTAGCGCATTCTCAAATCACCTTCTGACCTTTTTATTTTTATTTTTGGTTTTTCGAGGTAAGGTCTCACTCTAGCCCAGGCTGCCCTGGAATTCACTACATAGTCTCAGGGTGGCCTGGAACTCACAGCGATCCTCCTACCTCTGCCTTCCATGTGCCGGGATGAAAGGTGCGTGCCACCATGCCCAGCCACCTTATGACCTTTTACAAATACCACCTTGCAGTTGTGAATTAAAGAGAGCTGATCAGTGCTTGTGAAGCAGGGTGCTAGAGTCCAGTACTAGACTGGAGCTGCCAGGGCCCAGAGGGGCTTGGTCATCCAGAGCCTCAGAAGTCAAGCTATAGCTTTTGTAGGCTCCAGAAGCTATTAATGCCCCAGGTTTATATCAAAGGCAACATTGCAACAAGATTTGAGGATGTGTCCGGCTCTCATTAATTGATCGATTGATTCATTCATTCATTCACTTGTTTATGCAATCATTATTGATCCAGTACTCTGTGTTCAAAGATGTTTAGTGATACAATGTGATTCAAACATATAAACATCCCTGATACTGAAAACCTACGACAGGGGTAGTCATGAGCCCTAGGGGTATAATGTCTGCTGGTGTCTGGCTAAATGTATATACTATGCTCACCAAACTGCCCAGTATGCACTTCTCTTAATATTTATACTCATATATTAATGCTACTCTCACTTTTGGTAGAGAAGCTTCTCTTTTTAGATGGTGGTGACCTTGGCATGACTCAGAAGGCACCATGATGCTGAGAAGAAATGACAGAGGAGAGTTCAGCGTTGAAACATCTCTAACACACCTTCCAAGGCTCAGGGTCCATTATGGAAGAGGGGCGGAAAGAATGTAAGAGCCAAAGGAAGGGTAGGACTCCTTACAACGTGCTCCTCCAGACACAAAATGGCCTGGATATCCATGACCTCGCAGTGCCTGACACTACCTACACAAGACCATCATAATAGGAGGAAAAGATGATGACATCAAAATAAAAGAGAGACTGATGGAGAGGGGGAGGGAGTATGATGGAGAGTGAAGTTTCAAAGGGGAAAGTGGGGGGAGGGAGGAAAGTACCATGGGATATTGTCTACATTTAAGGACGTTGTCAATAATAATAAAAAAACAAAACATATAAACAACCCCGTGTTCAAGGAGTCTGCGTCCCAGGGGAAAAGTCAGCGGCTTTTCCAGGAGCAGTATAATCTGAATATTACGAGGATAACCTCCAAAGACAGTTAGCAGTTAAGACTTAAATCCCACCTATGGAGGTTCTGCCCCAGTGAGCCAGGAGCTTCAGGTGAATGTAATCCTCAGAGGTGGTCACAGGACAGCAGGGAAGGGAACAAAGAGAAACTTCAAAGCCACGTACACAGCAGTCATTCCAAACTGTGGGTTTTTTTTTTTTTTTTTTTTTTTTTAGAATACTGATTTTCCATGTTTTGATTGGGGTTTTCAAAATGATACTCAACTTTGAAGCATTTTATTAGCTATGAAGGGAAAAACAATCCCATCTTACTAATAATGTGCCTCATGGATGACTTTCGCAGGCTTCAAGTCTCCACTCTTGAAAGTTTGGGAATTATTTTTTTTAATGTTCTTTTGAAAGACACTGAATGACTTCGTATAGTGGTTACCTTGTTGCAGTTAAGGCATTTACCTGTGAAGCCAGAGGACCCAGGTTCGATTCCCCAGGAATCACACTCTGCCCAGCTCCAAGCCCTTCCTACACCTCACTTCCGACACTTCACATGCTAACCAGGTACTCACGTCTGCCCTTACCATGTCTATCTGCCCACTTACTTGACTTGTTAAATCTTTCATATTTTTAATTTATTTCATTTCTTTAGAAAACCATTTTATTGACAGCTTCCATAATTATAGACAATAAACCATAATTCCCTCCCCACCCCCCACTTTCCCCCTCACAAATCCACCCTGCAACACATCCCCTCTCCCTTCAATTAGTCTCTCTTTTATTTTGATGTCATCATCTTTTCCTCCTGTTATGAAGGTCCTATGTGTTTTATTTTTATTTGAGAGAGAGGGAAGAGAACGAGGCAGATAGATAGATGATAGATAGATAGATAGATAGATAGATAGATAGATAGATAGATAGATAGATAGAGGGAGAGAGTGAGAATGCAAACACACTCCAGATGCATGTGCCACCTTGTGCATCTGGCTTATGTGGGTCCTGGGGAATCGAACCTGGGTCCTCTGGCTTTACAGGCAAATGCCTTAACTGCTGTTGGTTTGTCTTATTGACACACATCTCACACTCAGATTAAACCTGTTATGATGTTCTGTTTTTTCCAAGGAACTCCCCTTCTCCCTTCCAACTATTCACAAACTAAAGTTAATGTGGTGGTTTGATTCAGGTGTCCCCCATAAACTTAGGAATTATGAATGCCATGTCTCTAAGCAATGGCAATTTGGGACTTAAAGCCTCCTGGAGGAAGTGTATTGTTGAGGGCAGGCTTATGGGTATTATAGCCAGTGTCCCCTTGCCAGTGTTTGGCACACTCTCCTGTTGCTGTTGTCCACCTGATGTTGGCCAGGGGGTGATGTCCACCCTCTGCTCATGCCATCATCTTACCTTGCCATCATGGAGCTTCCCTTCAAGTCTGTAAACCAAACAAAAGCTTTTTCCCCACCCAAGCTGCTCTTGGTCAGATGTTTTCTGCCAGCAATGTAAACCCGACTGCAACAGTTAACTTCCTTGACACGTCCTGAGAAGTATCCCCAAATTGGGTCGCTGCTTATTCATCCATCTGTTTAAGACCACACTTCTCTTTATTGTCCACAATCTTGCCAAAGTGGCTTGAACGAGATCAAGCCTTAAACATATGTTCAACACACGGCCTTTTTCGGAGGTATTTAAGACCCACACTACAATGGTCTGCCCTGGCCCCTACTGGCGCATGTGTTGAAGACCTGGTGCCCAGTTGATGGTGTTTTTGAAAGGTGATGGGACCTTTAAGAGACAGGTTCCGGTGAAAAGAAAATAGGTCATTAGAGATATGTCCTTCAAGGACATACTGGGACACTTTCTTTTTTTCGTTATTTTTTGTTTGTTTGTTTGTTTGTTTGTTTTTCGAGGTAGGGTCTCACTCTAGCTCAGGCTGACCTGGAACTCACTATGTAGTCTCAGGGTGGCCTCGAACTCACGGAGATCCTCCTACCTCTGCCTCCCGAGTGCTGGGATTAAAGGTGTGCGCCACCACACCTGGCTCTTTATTTATTTATTTATTTATTTATTTATTTATTTATTTATTTATTTGCAAGCAGAGAGAGAGAGAAAGAGACAGATAGAAGAGAGACAGAGGCCTCCAGCCACTGCAAACGAACTCCAGATGCATGTGCCCCTTGTGCATCTGGCTTACGTGAGTACTGGGGAATCGAACCTGGGTCCTTTGGCTTCGCAGGAAAATGCCTTAACTGCTAAGCCATCTCTCCAGCCCCGGCACACTCTCTTTTTGCTTCCTGGCTACTATGAAGTGGTCTCCTCCACCATGCACTTCTGCAGTGACATACTGCCCCATCCATCACGGGCCCAGAAGCAACGGGCTGGTGCAACTAGAGAACCTTTGAAACAATGAGCCAGAATCAGTCTTTCCTCCTCAGCAGCTGACAGCTCAGGAGCTTCTTCACCGTGGTGGAAAAATGACCCATTAAGCCCTTTAACTTTGCACCTACAGATCTTTGGGCCCAGAGGACTGTCCTCATCTCATGCACAACCTGAAATCTCAACACAGTGTCCCGTGCTGCCAGCAGGCCCGACTGAGGCACCAGAAGGTTGTCCTGCTAATATGTCCACCCTCTGCTCATGCCATCGTTTTCCCCTGCCATCATGGAGCTTCCCTTCGAGTCTGTAAACCAAAAGAAAGCTTTTTTTCCCTCTTACAAGCTGCTCTTGATCAGGTGTTTTCTGCCAGCAACGCGAACCTGACTGTGACGGTTAACTTCCTTGACACGTCCTGAGAAGTATCCCCAAGTTGGGTCGCTGCTTATTCATCCATCTATTTAAGACCACACCTCTCTTCATTGTCCAAAGTGGTTTGGACAAGATCAAGCCTCTCCTTTGCACCAATCTGCCTAACAGCTGTGCTTCTCGGGGTCCTTTGGCTTTGCAGGCAAACGCCTGACCCACTGAGTCATCTCTCCAGCCCAAAGGACACTAATTCTATGACAAGGATCTCACTCACTGACCTCAGCTGGACACGTGACCTCCCAATACTGTAGCACTGGGGTTCAGAATCCTGGAATAGGGAGGGGACACCAACAACCCTGCCAAAAGGAGCCAGAAAGGAGGAAGCATGAAATGATGTCTGGAAATAAGCAAGCACGGGTTCTATTTTTTTTTAATTTTGTTTATTTATTTACATGCAGAAAGAGAGAGAGAGATAGAAGAGAGGCAGACAGAGAGAGAATGGGCACGCCACGGCCTCCAGCCACTGCAAACGAACTCCAGATGCATGTGCCCCTTGTGCATCTGGCTTATGTGGGTCCTGAGAATCGAACCGGGATCCTTTGGCTTTGCAGGCAAACACCTTAACCACTAAGCCATTTCTCCAGCCCGCGGGTTCTATTTTGATACGTCTTATGTACATATCTCACATTGACCTTGGAGGTAAGGACACATCCCGTAACACATCCAGAAAGGAAGGCACACACGATAGGAGTAGAGGGCCACGCTGTCTGTCCCCACTAGTGACAGAGAGTGGGAGCAAGGAAGCCTTTTCTTAAGTACACAACCAGGGAGGGACAAGAGGCCCAAGGCCACACGGATGCCGCACTGGGAGACAGTCACTCATCTGGAGCCTCTTTCTGGTCTGTGAACTGCCACAGGTTTCCCCCAAACTTGTATTTGCACCCCCTCCCAGGTGAGTGGACCCCTTCTAAACCTGAGTTCTTTCCTGAGGGTCCACCAACCAATCAAGATCTCTGCTATGGGGTTGGAGGGATGGCTTAGCGGTTAAGGCGCTTGCCTGCGAAACCTAAGGACCCAGGTTAGATTATCCAGGTCCCACGTTAGCCAGATGCACAACATGGCGTGCATGTCTGGAGTTCGTTTGCAGCAGCTAGAGGCCCTGGTGTGCCTGTTCTCTATCTCCCTCTCTCTCTTTCTCTCTACCTCTCTCTATCTCTAATGAATAAATAAAAATGAATCAGAAAGAAATCAAAAATAAAAAAAAGCTCTCTGCTATGTCTGGAAACAACATCACATCTAAATGCCTCTTAATTTACAGTCCCAAGGTTTTCAAGAAGCCCAAAGCAGGCTGATAGGAGGCAACCTGTTCAGGACACCCCTCCACCCAGCTACTCAGCTTGGGAAAGTTTCCTTTTTCTTCTTACAGTCTCCCTTCAAATAAATCTTTCCATGGTTAGCCTTTGTGCCTACATTATTTTCACTTCTTTGTTAAACGTGGGTAAGAACTTAGATTGGAGTTCTTATCTCGCATTGTTTCCAGGTCCCTAACTCAAGCATCTCACAAGACAAGGTCACTGAGAGTCACCCCTTAGAGTAAGAGGGCATTGGGTTTAAAACCTACGTACCGTATTGCTCTGTGTGTGTTTGGGGATATTAATTTTCCTTCCTTCCCTCCTTCCTTCCTTCCTTCCTTTCTTTCTTTTCTTTTCTTTCTTTCTTTCTTTCTTTCTTTCTTTCTTTCTTCCTTTCTTTCTTTCTTTCTTGCTTTTTTGCTTTCTTGCTTTCTTTAATTTTCCTTCCTTCCTTCCTTCCTTCCTTTTTCTTTCTTTCTTTCTTTCTTTCTTTCTTTCTTGCTTTCTTGCTTTCTTGCTTTCTTGCTTTCTTGCTTTCTTTCTTTCTTTCTTGCTTTCTTGCTTTCTTGCTTTCTTTTTTTTTTTTTTTTTTTTTTTTTGAAGGTAGGGTCTCACTCTAGTCCAGGCTGACCTGGAATTCACTAGGTCGTCTCAGGGTGGCCTCGAACTCACAGTGATCCTCCTACCTCTGCCTCCCAGATGCTGGGATTAAAGGCGTGTGCCACCACGCCCGGCTTTAATTTACCTCTCTGAGCACTGGGCTCTCCATCTGCAAGTGGGGTAGTGGGGTAGACTGCACCACTGTCTGGAATGCTGAGAAGGATCACGGGATGGAAGTCAGGTCTCGAACACACTGCCTGGCACTGGGCATTGTTCTGTACACATTTCCTCCGACCGCCTCCCCTCCCCACCTCCATGATCTGGCTCACATAAAAACATCCACAGGCCCCAAACTACCACAGCAAAGTTGTATTGCATCGGAACGAGTTGTCCCAGCTGTTTGGGAATGCTTTTGATTTCTGGGAATAAGGGTGCAATTAGGAACAGGCTTGTTCCTCCCTGAAGGCACTGGGGAGCTCACCTTATGAATTATTAACAGTGAGCTACCCTCTCCCCCACCCCTCGTGCACATCTACCTGGACCACAGGCCCTCCATCTGGATGATAAGAAAAGTTCAAAGGAGTTTGTTTTCTCCCCCAAGCCCGTCCAATGTCACGCTCTCTATGTCCGCGGGAGAGGCCTGTGGTCTGCCAGGTTGTCCAATTTCAGAACAGATTGGGGAGGGGGCGGATTTTAAGGCCCATACGTGGAGATAACGTTACTTAGAGCTCTATCTTGTAATTATCCAGGTGTTGCTGTGCAATGAACAAATGATCCAGTCTGCTGTGCTGGCTGTGTGGGAGGGAATGCTGACAAGAACCAGAGGAAAAACGCACACAGGGGGCCCCTAAAAGGTGGTTTCTTTTTTTTTTTTTTTTTTTTTTTTTTTGAGCACGGTTGCTGTCATTAGTGCTAAAAGGTAAACTAATTAAGAAGCTAAAATAATATTCAACTGTATGGTTCATATACACATTTTCTCAAGACTATGTCAGTTGCCGGTCCTTCTGAGGAAGGCTCGGTATGCACGGCATTTGGGGCCACATGCAGCCTCCCGTATGGCGAGGTGCTGAGCTGCCAGCCTTGAATCCAGAGACCCACACTTGAGGACCTGGTAATCTCCCCTTAGAGCTTGACCTATGATTCTGAGGCCAAGCCAGATTCTGAAGCGTTGGATTACGAGGCCCTTTGGATGTCCTGTATAATGGACATAAGCTTTTTGGTTGTGAGGGACTTCCTTACATTTCCCTGACCAAACATTTTCTGTTTTATTCTTCATTCTTGCTAGGTCTTTAAAAACTTGAATTTTGGGGGCTGGAGAGATGGCCTCGCAGTTAAGGTGTATGCCTACGAAGCCAAAGGATCCCGGTTTGGTTCCCCAGGACCCACGTGAGCCAGATGCACAAGGGGGTGCATGCGTCTGGAGTTCATTTGTAGTGGCCAGAGGCCCGGGCCTGCCCATTCTCTCCCTCACTCTCCCTCTCTCTCTCTCTCTGCCTCCTACTCTCTCTCAAATAAATAAAAATTAATTAATTAATTTTTAAAAATCTGGGCTGGAGAGATGGCTTAGTGGTTAAGGCACCTGCCTCCTAAGTCTAAGAACACTGGTTCCAATCTCCAGCAGTTCCAATCTCCAGGTCCCACATTTAGCCAGATGCAAAGTGATGCAAGGATGCAATTCCGCACTTGACCACAAGGGGGCGCATGCATCTGGATTTCGTTCGCAGCAGCTGAGAGGCTGCTGGTACGCCCATCTCTATCTGTCTCCTTCTCCCTCTCTGTCTGTCTCTCTCCAAAAATAAATAAAATAAATAAAAATGTTTAAAAAATTGAGTTTTATAACTCTATTATAGAAATGTAGAGCTTCAGTAATAAACTATTGATCATAACAGGAGACTGTGATGCTTATTGAACCCCTATAACAGCAAACCCCAAGAGCAACCTTTCCTATTAACACCTCTTCAAGTGTCTCTGAAGAGAGCTGAAGAGATTCTGGTGTCAGGTCAGCTCAAGCACCTGCCAGGACGTCGCCCATTTCTCTCATCCTTTCCTCGCTGTGTGTCGCAAACACCTGGTGCATCCACGGCACACAGCGGCTACTCAACGAATATTTGCATGGGAAAGGAATTATATTCAGTAAGGGAAACTGCTTTAAACCTTGCTGGACTCCGACTTTCCAAACTCCACCCCTATCTGAACGCATGCGTGTACGTAACAGCTTATAGATTTGGGAGAGCAAGCTTAGATTTGGGTCGGTGTGGCTTAAAGCATCCGCTGCTGTTAGCGAGCTGACGAGAAGGCAGGAAAAATGGGGAAATGGCCATTCGCATCTTCATGTTGGAAGAAAAGAAAGAAAGAACAGGCAGAAAAGAAAGCGAGCTCTCTTGGCAAGAACAGGTATGACCGTTCCATGCCCTATCCTCCTGACGTGCTTCCATGAAAGATGGGGCACATGGGGCCTGGAGAGATGGCTTAGCGGTTAAGGCGCTTGCCTGCAAAGCCAAAGGATCCTGGTTCAATTCTCCAGGGCCCACGTAAGCCAGATGCACAAGGGGGCACATGCATCTGGAGTTCGTTTGCAGTGGCTGGAGGCCCTGGTATGTGCGCCCATTCTCTCTCTCTCCTCTCTCTCTCTAATAAATAAATAAGTAAAAAATATATTTTTTTAAAAAAAGATGGGGCACATGGAACATCCTTCTAATTTGGGCCAAGCAAGGCCCGACAAAGCAGCAGATGTCCAGCCTTTCTATTTACACACATGCTCGCTGAGACCCCAGGCTGTACAATACTGTTCGCTTTTTTTTTTTTTTTTTTTTTTGTTTTTCGAGGTAGGGTCTCACTCTGGAATTCACTATGTAGTCTCAGGGTGGCCTCGAACTCGGCGATCCTCCTACCTCTGCCTCCCGAGTGCTGGGATTAAAGGCGTGCGCCACCACACCAGCTAAATACTGTTCGCTTTTGATCACCAGGCTTGCAAGGTCTTGCCCCTGGTGGCTGAGAAGCGATGAGGTTGCCATTAAGTGGAAGGGATTAGCCTGGGTATGCAATACCCAACCTCTCTACAGTGCCATGCTGCACAGCGCAGGACAGGCTGCGAGCAACATCTCAGCCCCTCGTCACTGCCTTCGTTGGTCCTCACAACCACCTAGCGTGGCATGCATTATTCACCCTTGCTTACAGAAGAGGAAACTGAAGACGTGAGGTGATTAAAAAAAAAAAAAACTGGACCAAGATCACAGAGCCAGAAGTACGGGGCATCAAAAGAGTTCTTAGAGGAAGGGCACGGGAAGCTCGAGGCTGCGGAAGACACAGAGAGGCCAGGTTGAAATCCACAGCGATTGTACTTACTTTCTGTACCTGGCATTTCTAGCTGGGGGGGGGGGAGGTCCGATTGGTGTTGTGGTACTGTGTGGATGAAGACGAGGCTGGGAGATGCGGATAAAAGTCGACAGGAGGAGCCGGGCGTGGTGGCGCACGCCTTTAATCCCAGCACTCGGGAGGCAGAGGTAGGAGGATCGCTGTGAGTTCAAGGCCACCCTGAGACTACACAGTGAATTCCAGGTCAGCCTGGGCCAGAGTGAGACCCTACCTTGAAAAACCAAAAAAAAAAAAAAAAAAAGTCGACAGGAGGGCAGGGGAGATGGCGCAACACTTAAGAGAACTTCTTACGCAAGCACGAGGTCCCCATAAGGCCTGAGAGACAGCTGGAGTTTGCTCCCCAGGACCCGTTATCAACAGCTGGCCATGTGTCTGTCTGTGACCCCTATTTCTTGTTTTTTTTTTTTTCATTTTTTCATTTTTTAATGATCATTAAAAAAATTATTTATTTATTTTCATGGAGAGAGAGAAGAGAAACTGACAGAGAGAGAATGGGCACTTCAGGGCTTCCAGCCACTGCAAATGAACTCCAGACGCATGCGCCCCTTGTGCATCTGGCTTATGTGGGTCATGGGGAATTGAACCTGGGCCCTTTGGCTTCACAGGCAAACACCTTAACCGCTAAGCCATCTCTGCAGCCCTTATTTTATTATTATTATCATTAAGGAAATATTTTGTATGGATACAACATGTTGTTGGCACCACCTTTCCCCCTCCTCTCTGTCCCCGTTCCACAGGGGGCCCTCCTCCATGGGGTTGCTGGTATTCCCCATGGGGTTGTCGGTTATGCACTGTTGTCACCCCATTTCTGTGGGGCAGCAGAGATGAGAGAGTTGCTGGAAGCAACGGAAATACAGGAAGCTCTGGGGTCAAATAAGAGTGGATGGAAGAGAGATGGAGGGGACCACCCGAGGTTCCCTCCCATCCTCTACAGGAAAGCACATGGCAAAGGATTTATGAATCACTGACCTTGCTGGAGAATTCTTTGGAACCATAAAACTTACAAGTTTAAAGATGGCCAGACTCCCAGAGCTGTCAGGCCTAGGAAACAGTCCTAAGCCCCTCTTTGTGGATGAGCAGTAAACAAAAAAAGAAGCTCTGTCTTCCCATCATTCACTCCCAAAGAGAAGTAAACAGCTGACAGAGACAGCCTAAAGTTTGTCGAACTTTGTCCCCACTGTCCCCAGCTCAGGCTGTCCTAAAGCCTACCTCCTTAAATTCCCCAATGCCCACTCAAAGAGGGGGGGCACCATTCTTATTTCCCGTAGAAGGCTGCTCCTCGGTATGCTCCATTCAAGTCTTTGCTGTTGAGATCGGTGCTTCCCTCTTTCTTATATTTATTTTTATTTTGGAGAGAGACAGACAGACAGACAGAGAGAAAGAGAGAGGGAGACAGATAGAGATGGACACCAGCAGTCTCTCAGCTGCTGTGAACTAAATCCAGATGTGTGCGCCCCCTTGTGGTCAAGTACGGCATTGCGCCCTTGCGTCACTTTGCATCTGGCTAAACGTGGGACCTGGAGATTGGAACCAGGTTCTTAGGCTTAGCAGGCAGGCGCCTTAGCCGCTAAGCCATCTCTCCAGCCCAACTCTTTTTTTTTTTTTTTTTTTTTTTATTTTTATGAGCGAGAGAATGAGAAAGAAAGAGAGAGAATGGGCGTGCCAGGATCTCAGCCACTGCAGTCAAACTCCAGACGCAGGCGGCCCCTTGTGCTTCTGGCTTACATGGGTACTGGGGAATCAAACCTGGGTCCTTAGGCTTTGCAGGCAAGCGCCTTAACCACTAAGCCATCTCTCCAGTCACTAGGATGACTCTTGAGTATGTGTTCCTCTAGACTTGACTCAACTGTATACATGCATGAACATCCATGTGTCGATGCATGTATACATATATGTTATTTATTTGTTTATTTATTTATTTTCATGCTGTAAAACCGGCGATGGAACTCAGGGCCTCTGGTGTGTCGTGCAAGTGCTCTACCACTGAGCCATATGCCCCTGCACTTTGTTTTTCAAATTTGGCAGTGAGTTGTGTATTTTCTCCCATATGGATTTTTCTCGATTGCACACAATATCCTACCACATAGATGTATTTTCCCTAGGAGGAAGCCTGCATGGGAGAAAGCCTGCAGGGATAAAGCCTTTCCCACGCCTCAGTGTTGGACTTCATCACGTTCCCATCTCTGGCAAAAAAAAAAAAAAAAAAGTGGGCTTAAAATAGAGGAATGTGTGAACACAGATGTGAAGCGTACCTCTCCTGACATGTCTCTTTGGAGACACGGGGACGATAAAAGAAGGGTTACTGGGATATGGATCACACAGAGAAATCCCCTTGAGCTCTGGATACGCTGCCATGTGCAGTCAGACAGACCCACCAGGGCACAGGAGCGCTGGCTGGCTCGCTCAAGGCGCCTGAGGTCAAAGGCAGTGGGACCTCCGTTTGCAGTGCTCATCCATCCCGCATTCGTAGTGTACTTGGTATTTGAAAGCACGCTCTGAAGCCCAGGCAGAGGCTGATTAAGCCACACAGGAACCAGAGTTTACACTTCCAGGGGCAGCCTGCGAATGGCCAAGCCCCTTCCTCTGGAGCAGTCACAATGCCCCTGGGTCACTGTCATTAGGAGAGAACGGTTTGATTGGGTACTGCTGTTGCCCACTTGTCCCCAGAGAACTTTCTGGAAGCAAGATAATGTGGGTCCTGCTATATTCTAGTGTGAACAAGACGTATGCTTTATCGTCCATCTGCCTTCTAAAACAAGAGGGCTGTGTATAATATCGACTGATTAAATTATTTCTTTAGGGCACAAAGAAGCGTGTGTGTGTGTGTGTGTGTGTGTGTGTGTGTGTGTGTGATGAAGACAACAGAGAGGGCAAATCAATTATTTACTGAGGAGGTTGCAGTATGAATTACATTTGATTAAGCTCCAAGATAAATCTCGGTGATGGAGGGTTTAAGTGGAACGTGTGGGAGTCGACAGTGACTAATTGTCCCCACCGTCATTCATTACAAATGCAGTGGTGCCCTTGGATCTCAGCGTGGCCAACCTAACACCTCTGCATTCCCTGACCACATGGTTCAGCCTCGTTTCATGCCCAGCACTGATTCTGGTCCTGGGAAACAGTCATGAGTGAGAGAGAGAGAGAGAGAGAGACAGTGAGAGAAAGAGAGAGAGCACCTTGCTCTCCTGGAACGTCTGACCCAAGGATATAAGGCAGGAAACAAGCAATTAAATAAATAATGAGCAAGATCAGATCAGAGAGTGATCCGTGTTATAAGACGATAGCAGGGTTTGATGAAACAGGGAATAACCAGGACAGGGGAGGGAACAATTAATGTAGATAGGCTGCTTCACGAAGGCATTTGTGTAGCAATGACATCTGAAAGGAGATGTGAACACACAGGAAAGGCAATTGTCCCGGGAGGGAAGTGAGTTCAGAGAGAAGTGGGGTTCCTTCATGCCCTGCTTTAGAGGGCAGGGTAAGGGGTACAGGGTTACTTCCAAGTGCCCTGAGCCCCACTTGCAGGCTTTGCGCAGAGATGAGGCACACACCACGTAAAAATGTTTCTCAAGTGCTCTGCGTAGAAAACCAGAGAAGCCCAAGCAGGGGCTGAAAGTGCAGACGAGAAGGGTCTACGACGGTGACGTCAGGAGTTGTAGAGAAACTGACCAGCTCAAAACCTACGGGGACACCAGAACAGGCTTACTCCCGGTGTGGGGGGCAGCTTAGCGGAAGACACAATCACTCCGTAATTCAAGAGTCTTCCCAACCAGCGAAGAGACCCAGTTCAAGAGGGGATGATTCGCTCGTGGCCTTACACATTCAGAAGGGAAGCGATGTGACCTCCAGACCCAAGTCCCTATGGTCAGTGACAAGACCCTTCAGCAAGGGTCATGCATCTCGAAGCACTGATAGAGCCTGGTTGAGGCTTGTGAATGAAGAAAAAGCACGGATTTGTTATCTGGCCCGACTGCCCGAGATTTCATGGGGTGAAACGTAATCTCCATGGTGAGATATTTAGGGGACAGAAATTGAATCCGACTCTGGGCTTTCGGGAGGTGATTGGGGTGAGATAAGATCACGGGGGTGAAGCCTCATATTCAATCCTTACAAGAACTTGCAGGGAGACATCTCTCTCACCAGGGATGTCAGAGGCAATTAACTGCCCACTGTGGTCCCTAGGCCTTGAACCTACAAGCCATGGGCCAAAATGAAATTCATTCCACTAAAGCGTACCCAAGTCTTTGGACTGTGTAATTGTTAGCAACAAGAGAAGCCCGGGCTGACCACCCGACAGGGACAGACGGGTTCGCAAATACTAGTGTCGCTTTAGCTCCGGCTGTCACACTGAGCTATGGCCATGCAGGAGGACTATGACTGAATGTGAGCAGAGAAATAGAAACCGCCTCCCCCCCCACATCCCTGTCACTGGTATTGTTTCTCTTTCATCTACTTCATGAGAACTGGGAACTGTCTCATTCATCAAGGACAGAGATCTTTTGTGATGCATGCCTAGAACTCAATGGGACCACTCCCTCCCATGCAACAGTACCACAACAGAGGTGCCTGTGACCTTCTGACCTGCCTTCTGCCCTGGCTCTTGGCTGCTTCATTGCATCCAATGGTGACACCTGGCCCACGCTTTACTGATCAGAGCTGTAGCTCTAGAAACAGAATAAGAAACAGAGAGATAGAAGGGAGACAGAAAGAAAGAATGAAAGAAAGAAAGAAAGAGAGAGAGAGAGAGAGAAGGAGGGAGGGAGGAGGGAGGAAGAAAGGAAAGAAAGACAGAGAGAGAGAGAAAGAAAGAGAGAGAGAAGAAAAAGAGAGAGGGAAGGAGAAAAGGAAGGAAGAAAGCAGAGAAAGAAAATAGGAAGAAAGAAAGAAAGAAAAAGTGGCAACGCCTTTAATCCCAAGGAAGGAGAGGCAGGGAGGGAGGGAGGATCGGAGGGAGTTCGAAAGGCCACCCTGAGACTACATTGTGAATTCCAAGAAAGCCTGAGCCAGAGAGAGAGAGGGAAGGAGAAAAAAGGAAAAAAAAAAAAAAAAATAGAAAAAGAAAGAGAGAGAAGAAAGAAAGAAAGAAAGAAAAGAAAGAAAAGAAAGAAATGAAAGAACAAAAGAAATAAAGAAAGAGAGGTAGGGAAGAAGGGAAGGAGAAAAGGAAGGAAGAAAGAAGGGAAGGAAGGAAGGAAGGAAAAGAGAGACAGAGAGAGAAAGAAGCATGAATAAAGAGAGAGAGAGAAGAAAGACCGACATTAAGAGAAAGACTAAGTGAAAGGTAAAGAGGAAAGAAGTTCTGGAGAGAAAGAAAATAGGGCTGGAAAGAGGCTTAGAGAGAGAGAAAGCCAAAGGAGGGAGGTTCGAAGAAGGGAAGAAGAAAATGCATATGGAAGACAGAGAATGAAATAAGTAAAAAAAAATAAAAAAATTAAAAAGGAAGCAGGAAATATGGGAAGAAGGGAAGGAGAAAAGGGAAGGTCCCCGAAAGAAGGGGAAGGAAACACAGGAGGGTTTTCTAGGGGAAGGAAGGGAGAGAGAGCTCAACCTCTCCTGATGAGCAGAATCATAGCATGTCATATAAATGCAGAACTCTGGGCAGCCATCTTTCTCTGCCACCAGCCACATTAAGAGAAAGACTAAGTGAAAGGTAAAGAGGAAAGAAGTTCTGGAAGAAATGGCCTCACAGGGCTGGAGGGATGGCTTAGCAGGTTAAGGCATTTGCCTGCAAAACCAAAGGACCCAGGTCCGATTCCCCAGGACCCACGTGAGCCAGATGCACAAGGTGGTGCATATGTGTCTGGAGATCCTGGCATACCCATTCTCTCTCTCTCTGTGGACTGAAGACCAAATAACGGAATAAGAATTTGTAAAAATTAAAAGCGAAAGACCAGGAAATTAAAGCTAGAGGCACTGAAGACAATGTTCTGAGGAGGCAGCATGGACATATGTCCAGTGTGGACACCACCAGCGGGGACCCAGAACACAGCCACCGAATGTTTGGACTGAGGACCAGTGGAAGGTAGAGGTCACTGAAAACCAGGTTAAGACCTGCTGAAGAGCAGCGGGACTGAGGACCAGTGTTTGAATACCCGTGGACTGACCAGCATGGACTCCAGTATCTCCCAGCGTGCTGACAGAGCCAGCGGGTGAAGATCAGTGGGTTTGAACATCAGTGTGGACTCCCCTTTCACCCTCCAAATCCAGACCACATCGAACTGTCCTCTTTGGGATTTATCCCCAGTGTGGATTGAACATCAGTTTTGGGAATCCACTGACATTCCTCGTGGACTGGGACCAGTGAGGTGGAAGACCAGAAAGGATTCACTAAAGGAGGAATCCTTCCCAGTGGAAGGCAGTGTGGACTGAAGAACAGAGGGACTGAGGACCAGTGTGGACTGAGGACCAGCGTGGGGGACCATCTAACTGAAGACCAGCTGGGAAGGAAGACCAGCCCCTCCTCCCACCTGGCCAGTGTGGACTGAGGACCAGTGTGGACTGAAGACCAGCGTGGACTGAAGACCAGGGTAGACTGAAGAGCAGCGTGGACTGAGGACCAGCGTGGACTGAAGAGCAGCGTGGACTGAAGACCAGCATGGATTAAAGACCAGCGTGAACTGAGGACCAGCGTGGACTGAGGACCAGCGTGGACTGAAGACCAGTGTGGACTGAAGACCAGTGTGGACTGAAGACCAGTGTGGACTGAAGACCAGCGTGGACTGAAGACCAGCGTGGACTGAAGAGCAGCGTGGACTGAAGACCAGTGTGGACTGCAGAGCAGCATGGACTGAAGAGCAGCGTGGACTGAAGAGCAGCGTGGACTGAAGAGCAGCGTCTCTCCAGAACGCCTCCAGGCCTTCAGTGCTGGATGGGGACTGCTGAGGCATCCAGCCTCCTGGACTGAGCAGCTCCCAGGTTCCTTGACTCTCAGGCCTGCACAGTGCTATTGTTGGACTGTCTTAAACTAATCCAATAAACTCCCAATGCAATTCCTTCTATTGGTTCTGTTCCTCTAGAGAACACTGACTAATGCATCCCTCCCTAAATGCTTAGCTTTCGATGATTATATATAGATGAGCCAGTTATCTCACAAACCACTTTGATTGTCTACTTTTTAGAAATAAGGAAAAATACACAGGCCTTTTGGATCAGATAAGAAAGGCACAGCTACGCGTGGTGGAGCACGCCTTTAATCCCAGCACTTGGGAGGCAGAGGTAGGAGGATTGCCATGAGTTCAAGGCCACCCTGAGAATACATAGTGAATTCCAGGTCAGCCTGGACCAGAGTGAGACCCTACCTCGAAAAGCCAAAGGGAAAAAAAGAAAAGAAAAGAAAAGAAAAGAAAAGAAAAGAAAAGAAAAGAAAAGAAAAGAAAAAGGCACAAATAACTTTTTTGCAGCCTTGCTGAATTGCTGAATTCTACAAAGCATTTCCCTTCCAAAGAACTCACCGAGGTTTTTTAAGAGTGATCTTAATGCCTGTTAAAGCTGTGACAACAAACTGTCATGAAGAACATGTAATGAGGGCTGGAGAGATGGCTTAGTGGTTAAGGCACATGCCTGCAAAGCCTAAGGCCCCAATTTCTATTCTCCAGATCCCACGTAAACCAGATGCACAAGGTGGTGCATGCATCTGGAGTTCATTTGCAGTGGCTAGAGGCCCTGGCATGCCCATTCTCACTCTCTCTCTCTCTCCCCTTCTCTGTCTCTAATAAAAAAATTTAAAAAAACAATATGTAATGAATTTTGACCATGAACAATAATAGTATAAGATAATCAGTGGACATAAGATTTAAGCACTAAGTCCCTTTCTGTTTATTTCACCCAACATTTTGTGAGTGGGCAACTTTCATGGGAGGGGCAGGTACTGCCATTTACCAAGCCCCTCCGGTTTTAAGTACAGGAATAGTTGTTTCATATGTCAGTGGCCTGAAGAAAAAAAATCTCAATAGCCCTAAGGGTTTTTTAAAAAAAAATTTAATATTTTATTTATTTATTTGAGAGAGAAAAAGAGGTAGATAGCGAGAAAGAAGAATGGCACACCAGGGCCTTCAGCCACTGCAAATAAACTCCAGATGCATGCAACCCCTTGTGCATCTGGCTTACATGGGTTCTGGGGAATCAAACTGGGGTCCTTAGGCTTCGCAGGCAAATGTCTTAACTGCTAAGCTGTTTCCCCAGCCCCCTGAGGTTTTGTTTGTTTGTTTGTTTGTTTTTAATAATCTCACCTTGTGCACTGGAGGAATGGGGACTTATGAGCCAAGACATCTGCCCAGCGATCACAAAGCCACCAAGAAGACAGAATTCCTCCAGGATTCAGCCAGCTGGTCTGGTTTCCAGACACATGTGTCCTTCACCCTACGTGTGCTTTCTCTAATGTAGGTGCCACCGATGCACCGAGGGAGTGCCTGGGAAGAGGCTCACCTTCTGGATGGATCATAACACGGATGAGGGGCCTTTTCCTGGAGAACTGAGGGAAGCAGGACTTCTGGAGCAAAATTCTTAGCAAACGGAAGGTCGAGGGTCTCCTAGTGGAATTTCCATAAGAAGCATTTGCAATTTCGGATTTTGAGATATGTGGCTTTAGACTTCACCTGGTAAACATCTTCTGATATGAGCATCTGGGACATGAAAATCTGAAGACTAAAAAGCTTCAGGTTCAAATACAGGTGCCTTTGGACTTGGGGCCGGTCAACCTGGATTCGTTACTCAGAAAAGCCCAGGGATGCGCTGATGGAAGCTCTCACTGAGGACCAATTACGCCAGGTTAAGGCCACCAGTGGCAGTGTGCGATCATATTGCCATTTCCCATTTCCCCAGGACTCACAACCGAGAGCATTTTCTATACCACACATTTTATTTGACTGACAGTTCATTCAAATTCAGGTTTCCAAATACCATATCTTTCCCCCCTTGTAGACGTGTCTAAAAGCAAAGAAGACAAAGAGCAGAAAAGCTGGAAGTCACAGGTGAAATAAATTTTCAGGCCTTTCTTTCACCTCAAGGAATTTACAATCATGTCCGAGCAGTAATAAATAAACCCCTGAAAACCAAAACAAGAAATCAAGATAGAAAAACAAGTTCAGAACAATAGACGTCACGGCCCAGGTCAACCCCCGAACGACTAACACATATATTACGCTGCACGGTATTGGAGAGGTTTGAAGAAAAAAAAAAAGGATGAGAATTTTTGCACCAAGGTCCTCAGAGGAAGTTTGAAAAGGTGGGTACAAATCGGGCGATAATCCCCAGGCAAACAGGGTTAGAAGCAAAACCGGTGCCAGCAAGGCTGTTGCAAATGAGCCTTTATGGCACTCTCTTTACACTTGATCTTAGCCAAAAGGTTGAGAAATGATATGGCACTCTCTCTAGTGATGCTGCCACACATTTCTGAAGTTCTCTTATCAGCCCATTGTAGCCCTGTACAAAGATGGCAAATTGAGTGACTCTGACAGCCAGGAAGAGGGACTTTCGCTCCATTTGACCACAAAGTTCCAGCTTTTTTTTTTTTTTTTTCCAGCCATGTTTGATTACCCATGCAGTTGGGTGCAGATTCTGGAGGGATTTGAATGCCAGCTCAGATTTTTCTATGGGTGGTAAAGATGCCTTTGTTGAGTGACCTCATGTTGTGACACTGTAATGAAAGCTGAATTATAGAGAAAGTAAGCAAGTCTCCATCTGTATCTACTCTTTAAAAAAAAAAAAAGTTTATTTCAGAGAGAGAGAGAGACAGAGAAAGAATTGGCATATCAGGGCCTCCAGCCACTGCAATCGAACTCCAGACGCTTGCGCCACCTAGTGGGCATTTGCGACCCTGCGCTTGCCTCACCTCTATGCATCTGGCTCACATGAGATCTGGAGAGTCGAACGTGGGTCCTTAGGCTTCGCAGGCAAGCGCATTAGCCGCTAAGCCATCTCTTCAGCCCTTGTATCTACTCTTGTAGGAAAAGAATCAATGAGTCCATCTCAAGGCAATCGGAGCATGCAAAGTCTAGAAACTGAATGATCTAGCTCCGTATTACCGAGCAAAGAAATAGCCAATAGCGCTTGGCTTCCATGGAGAGCTGGTGACTTGAGGTACGCTGTTACCAAGGAAAAATCCACTAGGGAATTCCTCCCACGATCCTTTCTCCATGCTCGCTCCACTCGGTGTCATCTTCTGCCATCTTGACGACACCACCCCCCACCACATGCCTCTGTGACTGCCTTGTGACTTTCCTGGCCCTATCTTTTTTTATTTTTATTTTTATTTTTTGTGGTTTTGCGAGGTAGGTCTCACTCTGATCCAGGCTGACCTGGAATTAACTATGTAGTCTCAGGGTGGCCTCGAACTCACAGTGATCCTCCTACCTCTGCCTCCCGAGTGTTGGGATTAAAGGCGAGCACCACCACGCCCGGCCTATCCTGGCCCTATCTTTCTGCACGTGTTCTTCCAGATCCATCAGGTGGGTATTGCCTGACATTCCATCTGTGCCATCTGCTTTCACTTGGCAATCTCACCCTCTCGTAGATGATATTTAGGTGAACACATTTAGCCTCCAACTCTATCCCCAATTTCCTGTCTTCTAAATGCCCATACGTGAGTACCTTACAATCACCAAAGTTTATGACGTGAAGGGTTGAGATGATCCATTTGTTTTTACGAGTTCTCCCACCCACGACTCAGTAACAAAGTCTCACCTAGCCAAGTTGAAATGTCGCTGGAGTGATTGAATAACTCTTTCAGAGCAACCTTAGCAAGAGCGCTCAGCAAGTTATACGGTTTGCAAGTATATTGTATGAGCTGTGATTCTGATAACACTGTAGAGCCGTCAGAATGTGAGTGCCCAGAGCCATTCAAGAGACAGGCTTCTGGGCTGAAGAGGTGGCTCAGTGGTTAAGGCACATGCCTGTGAAGCCTAAGGACCCAAGTTCAATTTTCCAGGTCCCATGTTAGCCAGATGCACATGGTGGCACATGCGTCTGGAGTTCATTTGCAGTGGGTGGAGGCCCTGGTGCACCCATGCTCACTCACAGTCTCTCTCTCTCTCTCTCTCTCTCTCTGTTACAAATAAATAAAAATAAATCTTTTTTAAAAAGTTAACAAGAGACAGGCATCAAATGAGTGTCCTGGGTAGTCTACTCTTCACCCAGGGGAAACACTTAGGAGACTCTTTTTTTAATTTTAGAGAGAAAGAATTGGCACGCCAGAGCCTCAGCCACTGCAATCGAACTCCAGACACCTGTGCCACCTAGTGGGCATGTGCAACCTTGTGCTTGCCTCACCTCTGTGTGTCTGGGTAACGTGGGATCTGGAGAGTCGAACATGGGTCCTTAGACTTCCCAGGCAAATGCCTTAACCGCTAAGCCATGTCTCCAGCCTGGGGGACACTTCTGATTTCTCCTTTTCCTTACATTATCCTCCCCACAGATTGTAAGAGTTGTAAACAGTGATCTAAAATATCCTCAGAGCCACACACTTATTATTTTTGTTTGTTTGTTTGTTTTTGTTTTTTCGAGGTAGGGTCTCACTCAGGCTGACCTGGAATTCACTATGTAGTCTCAGGCTGGCCTCGAACTCACAGCAATCCTCCTACCTCTGCCTCCCAAGTGCTGGGATTAAAAGCATGCGCCACTACGCCTGGCACCACACACTTATTCTGATCCTCATACTAGTCAACCCATTTGCAACTTCTGCCTTTCACAATGCATTTAAGAAACAACTAAAAGAGCTCCTTTAGATAGTACATGGCTATAATTGTGTTCCATTTCTAAAAAGTTATCACTGGTTTCCTTTTCACCAAATAAAGCAAATGTAGGTGCGTTTTTTTAATTTTATTTTATTTTATTTTATTTTATTTTATTTTATTTTATTTTATTTTATTTATTTTGGTTTTTTGAGGTAGGGTCTCACTCTGATCCAGGCTGACCTGGAATTCACTATGTAGTCTCAGGGTGGCCTCAAACTCTCAGTGATCCTCCTACCTCTGCCTCTAGAGTGCTGGGATGAAAGGCGTGCACCACCACACCTGGCTATGTCCATTTTTAAATTAGTCATCAGGGGCTACAAAGATGGCTAAGCGGTAGAGGTGGTGTAAGCAGTTAAGGCATTTGCCTGTAAGTCCTAACGAGACCTGGGTTTGATTCCTCAGTACCCATGTAAATCCAGATGCACAAAGTGGTGCATGCATTTGGAATTTGTTTGCAATGGCCAGTGGCCCTGGCACACCCATTCTGTCTCTCTGTCTCTGTTTTTCTCTCTCTGTCTCTCTCTCTCTCAGCTTGCAAAGTAATTAATTAATTCATTCATTCATTCATCAAATATTTGCTAGATGTATACTTCTTTTTTTAATTTTTTTTATTATTTATTTTGGAGAGAGAGACAGAGAGAGAGAGGGAGAGGAAGACAGAGATGGGCGCCCCAGCAGTCTCTCAGCTGCTGTGAACAAAATCCAGATGTGTGCGCCCCCTTGTGGTCAAGTGCAGCATTGCGCCCTTGCATCACTTTGCATCTGGCTAAATGTGGGACCTGGAGATTGGAACCGCTGGAGATTGGAACCAGGTTCTTAGGCTTAGGAGGAAGGTGCCTTAACCCCGAAGCCATCTCTCCAGCCCTAGGCGTATACTTCTTAAACAGCAGCTACCAGAGAACCTCACAAAGACACTGTCCCTAGCCTCATAGACAGCACAGTGTTTGCCACTGGAACAATGCTTCATTACGTATTTCCTTAACATCAGCTCTTCAGTCCAGTGAGACCCAAGTTCCCCAACCCACTCACACCCACCCATCTGCCCAGTTCTGTTTCCTCTGACGGGAGCCAGAACCTCCTTCCCACAACTGGCCACGTCACTTCTATAATGATCACCTTCCTGTGGCCACATTCTGCTCTCCAATCCCAATTATTTTCATTGCCTTATACCTGACTTTTCTCTTACGTGATGAATTTGATTCCCTTGTCGGGAGACCCAGGTGTTGGCTGTCTTTTTAGTGCACATTTAGTGACCTTTCAGGAGAAATAAATTGATCAACTAAAATAGAAATGCATACCTTAGGCCTCAGAAGTCACTTCATTCAAAAAGCAACTTCTGGGCTGGAGAGATGGCTTAGCGGTTAAGGTGTTTGCCTTCAAAGCCAAAGGACCCAGGTTCAACTCCCCAGGACTCACATAAGCCCGATGCACAAGGGGGCACATGCATCTGGAGTTTGGCTGCAGTGGCTGGAGGCCCTGAGCGCCCATTCTCTATCTGCCTCTTTCTCTCTCCTTCTCTCTCTGAAGTAAATACATAAATTATATATACATATATATATTTTTTTTCTTTTTAAAAACAACTTCTAATAGAACTGAACTCTAGTTACAGATTAAGCTGTCTGACAGCCTGACTGGTAGATGTATCCCATTGGGTTCTATAGTAAAACTCATTCTTCAACAAGCTTATAGTATTTTTAAATTTTTTCTTGGGCCTGGAGAGATGGCTTAGCAGTTAAGCACTTGCCTGTGAAGCCTAAGGACCCCAGTTCAAGGCTCCATTTCCCAGGACCCACGTAAGCCAGATGCACAAGGTGGCGCATGTGTCTGGAGTTCATTTGCAGTGGCTGGAGGCCCTGGCATGGCCCATTCTCTCTCTATCTATCTGTCTCTTTCTCTCTGTCTGTTGCTCTCAAATAAGTAAATAAAAAATAAACAACAAAAAATTAAAAATTTTCTTGTGTGTGTGTATATGTGCACTCGCGTGCACACACACGTGCATGCGAGCATGTGCGTATGGTAGGGAGAGGACAACCAGAAAGGGTCTGTGCTCCACCGTTTTATTGAAGCAGGGTCTCCTGCCCCTGCACAGTAATGCCAGAAAAGGACCTGGAGAGATGGCTCAGCAGTTAAGGCGTTTGCCTGCAAAGCCAAAGAACCCTGGTTTGATTGTTCAGAACACGCGTAAGCCAGATGCAGGGGGGGGGCGCACGCATCTGGAGTTTGTTTGAAGTGGCTAGAAGCCCTGGTGCACCCGTTCTCTCCCTCTCTTTCTTTCTCTCAAATAAATAAATAAAGAATATATATATATATGTGTTAAAAAGTAATACCAGAATAGCCTTCCACAAGCTTTGGATTCTCCTGGCTCTACCCACCACGGTTGTAGCCGCACTGAGGTCAGAAATGCACGTGCCACTTTTCATCGAGCTTGACTTGGGCCATGTGGAATTGAATTCAGAGAAGCAGAATTTGCAAGCCCCCCCCCCGCCCCAAGCTCCCTCTACACTATGGTTTTTATTAATATTTACAGAACACTTCCGGGCATTGTGGTAAATATTTTTGCGAACATCATTTCCTCCTCTCAGTGCCATATAATGTGGTCACTTACTACTACCGTGTCCCAGAGGACAAGGGACATGACCAAGGTCCCATGGTCGTGTGCGATATATCTGAAGGCAGGTGATGGGATTTTTAACCACTAGCATGACACTGACTCTTGAAGTCATGTAATTAGTGAACATTATATACTTGGCAAAGCACGTGGTACGTGGTAATGATTCCAGCAGTGTAATAGGAGATACTTGCAAGGAGAGAAAGGAGAGTAACAGATGGCCGCACACTGCCAGGGCAAGCGCTTGTTATTAATCTATTTAACAAATAAAAGAGAGATTGAGGGAGGTGTGGGGGCATCGAGAAGAAATCCGGGGCTAGAAACAAGCAAGGTGTGGGATTAGAATACAAACTTCTGAGCCCAGCTCCTGTGTGTACTCTGACATGACCCTATTGTCCGTTTCCCTTCCCAAACTCACGCACATCCCCTGTGCTTTCTCTTCCTGCCGTGTCTAAGAAAACAAAGATGATCTTTCACTCCCTGGCTGGGAAGGTACAGATGTGAGTCTGCAGGGTCATGGGCAGGTCGCTCTTAAACTGTGGCTCTTTGTGGAAGTCACCCACAGGTGTGAAGCTTTTGAAACTTCAAAACCCTGTCTCTGCTGGAATTACCAGGCTGCAAGCAGCCTGCTCTGCGGGGTTCTGACTCCCTCACTACAACCTGCAATACTTAAAGGGGTTGAAATCCTCCAGTCCCAGATCAAGGCAAAGGGTTCGATATGGCTTGTTAGAAAGGAGAAGTATATTTTGTGTGGCAGAGGGAAAACATCCTCACCCCCACCGCCATCCCCGAGAGCCAGTGGATGCTCAGCTGCAGGCTCCAAGTGGGAATTTTTATCCAATTAAGCTGCTGACACACATGCCACTGTCCAGGCAGAAAAAAAAAAAAAAAAAAAAAAAAAAAAAAAAAGAGTTTCCCACGTCATGTTAACCAAAAGCAACACTGCACCAAATATCAAATTTCAAGAAAATACCAGGGTGGATGGGATACAATCTTGATCACAGATCCCAAAAGAACTTCATTTTATTTTTATTTCTTTCTTTGAGACAGAGAGAGGGAGAGAGAAAGAGAGAGAGGGAGAGTGAGAATGGGCACACCAGGGACTCTGCCATCGTAAACAAACTCCAGACGCATGCGCCCCCTCGGTCATCTGGCTTACATGGGACCTGGGGAATTGAACTTGGGTCCTTTTAGGCTTTGCAGGCAAGCGCCTTAGCCTCTAAGCCATCTCTCCAGCCCAAGAACTTCATTCTTAAAAGCACTCAATTAATAGGAATGACTAAGTGAGGTGACGGTACTCACTTCATACAATGCCGATCACTTAAGAAGTATTCGGGGACTCTGCTGTCGCCTGTACACCTGCAAATACTTTTCCCTCCAGAGGAGAAACAGAAGGCCCGATGAAAAGAACCTTTCTCTTCCCAGCTCCCTGGGATGCTTTAAAAACATGTTGTTTCAAAATGACGAGAATGGCAACATGTTTACATCTGCCGTTCCCTTTCACGTTGGCCTCACGAGGCAGCTTTTACTGTTACATCTTCCACAGGAGGACATGTGTGCAAAGATTACTGCAGGCACCATGCAGAGGGTTTAAAAAAAAAAAAAAACATGCTATCATAGGAAAAGAGGGCAAGTTTCTTGTGCTCACCGGAAGATCACAACTGGGGGGAGGGGTGTTCTGCACACAAGGTTTGTTTCCCAGAGGAGGGAGTCTTGTGGCAGGCAATTTGAATATACATAAAGGAAGCCAGGAGGAAGCATAGCACAATGGTAGAAAAGTAAGAGTAGAGCTGGTGAGTAAGAGATGGCTTAGTGGTTAAGGCACTTGCCTGTGGAGCCTAAGGACCCAGGTTCAATTCCCCAGGACCCATGCAAGCCAGATGCACAAGAGGGCGCGTGCATCTGGAGATCATTTGCAGTGTCTGGAGGCTCTGGCGTGCCTATTCTCTCTCTCTCTCTCTCTCTCTCTTTATCTGCCTCTTTCTCTCAAATAAATAAATAAATAAAAAATATATTTTAAAAAAGAAAAGTAACCGGGTGTGGTGGTGCACGTCTTTAATCCTAGCACTCAGGAGGCAGAGGTAGGAGGATCGCTGTGAGCGAGACTACAGAGTGAATTCCAGGTCAGCCCGGGCTAGAGTGACACCTTACCTCGAAAACAAAATGAAAAAATAAATACATTAAACAAAGTAAGGGTAAAAGTATTAATATTCCAGGGTTGCTGTCACAAACACAAAGTGCCACATCCTGGATGCCTCAAAACAAAAGTGGTTTTTAATTTTAAAAATTTTTTAAATATTTTTATTTACTTATTTGCCACAGAGAAAGAGGAAGAGAGAGAGAGAGAGAAGAGAAAGAAAGAATGGGCACGCCAAGGCCTCTAGCCACTGCAAACAAACTCCAGACACATGCGCCACCTTATGCATCTGGCTAACGTGGATCCTGGGGAATCGAACCTGGGTCCTTTGGCTTTGCTGGCAAGTGCCTTAACTGCTAAGCCATCTCTCCAGCCCCTAAAGAAGTTTATTGGCTCACAATGGTGGAGGTGACACGTACAAGAAAAGGCCCGAGCTGGATGGTTTCTAGGTTATAAGGAAGCTCCCTTGCCTCTCTCCTACCTCTGCATGCTTGCTGGCGATCTTGGTCACCCTTTGTCTTGTGACTTTCTCCGTGTGCGTCTGTGTCCAAACTTCCCCTATTTAAGAAGGTGCCAATCACGTTGGATTACTAGGGCTTAACCTAATGACCTCAGCTGAAGTAATGTCATTTGTACTGATTTCAAGTCAAGTTATATTCCAATGACTTGAGCGTGTCAATAGGGAAACACAGCTCTCGCTACGAAGGAATGAAAGTAGTTTATTCTGAGCCAGATATGAGTGACCGTGGCCACGCAGGCCCTAATGACGTGTTCCACGGTGGGAGGGAATACATGCATTTTGATAATCATACAAAGCGGACGTCATAAATCAATGCATTTACCGGATACATTGGTAGGGACATGCGGTGGGCGGCACCTCCCTCCGTTTCTGATGTTGTATCTTCCCAATTCTGAGCTTAGGGCTGGTAGAAGCTAGCGTTCCATTAGCACGTCCAAAGGATTCACTTCATAAGCAAAATGATGTCAGATACTGAGGTTGGTAATAAATGAGGACTAAAAACCGACCAAGAAAATTTTGGCTCTGTCACCACACTCTAACCCTACAGACATGAAGTTCTACTCCGTCCATCAGTTTTCAGAGGCGAATAGCCATCTGGCTTTTTTTCTGAGAAAAAGTTGTTTCATAAGACCTAGGACTTTATTCTTTTTCTTTTTTTTTTTCAGTGCATATTTTTTTATTTGACAGAGACAAAGCAGGAGAGAGAGTGGGTGCACCAGGGCTTCCAGCCACTGCAAACAAACTCCAGACGCAAGCACCACCTTGTGCATCCGGCTTATGCGGCTCCTGGGGAATCGAACCTGAGTCCTTTGGCTTTGTAGGCAAACGTCTTAACTACTAAGCCATCCCTCCAGCCCCCATCTGTGTGACTGAATTTGAAAGTCATACTCAGGTCTACTGCATGCCAAGTAGCAGAAGCATCTGGATAACGTGGGTCCTGGGAATGAAACCTGGGTCCTTTGGCTTTGCAGGCCAATGCTTTAACCGCTAAGCCATCTTCTCCAGCCTCCCCCCCGCCCACCTTTTTTTAAAGTTTTTGAGGTAGGGTCTTGCTCTAGCCCAGGCTGACCTGGAATTCACTCTGTAGTCTCAGGGTGACCTCGAACTCACAGCGATCCTCCTACCTCTGCCTCCCAAGTGCTGGGATTAAAGGCATGCGTCACCACGCCAGGCTCCCTCCCTTCCCTCCCTTCCTTCCCTCCTTCCTTCCTTCCTTCCTTCCTTCCTTCCTTCCTTCCTTCCTTCCTTCCTTCCTCCCTCCCTCCCCCTTCCCTCCTTCCCTTTCTCTCTCTCTCTTCCTTCCTTCCTTCCTTCCTTCCTTCCTTCCTTCCTTCCTTCCTTTCTTTCTTTCTTTCTTTCTTTCTTTCTTTTTCTTTTGTTCCCCATGGTTTGCTTTCATAAGATGAAACATAAGATCTCTCAGATCTTCAGGGGCTACAAGTTCTATGCTCCCCTAAGACGACAGCATAGGTTCATGACACAGCTTTCAGTGTGTGCCGCACCTAGATGGCTTGTTCCTTATTCCATTTCCTTCAAGTTGTACGTGCTTTTATGGCATGCTTCTCAAAACTTGAGACTGTGCTTCATCCCTGCAACACGAGGCTACGACTGCTTGCCTAGTCGGGGGCATTCCAGGCGTAAATGTGGCCGTGGGTGGCAACAGTGGAAAGTCGAAACCACCATGGTGTCCAAAGGTTCTGGGAACTCACCGTTGGAGTTCATATAACACTGGTTATAAGAACTCCAGCTGGACGTATACATTCCCTAGTTGAAGCTAAACTTGAGCCCACCCTCGGACCTTGCAATCCCTCACAAGACCACGTTCATGAACAAAGGGAGCCAGCGGATAGAATAAAAAGGTAAATATATGTTGGGTCATAAAGCAGACGGTACAACACAAGCTGAGTCCCCAGCATGCACACTGTGCTTGCGTTTATATGAAATACAACATGAGGGAAAATGAAAGCGTTTTATCTACCGAAGGCTGAATCGGATGAGAAGCGATAAAATGAGTATGTATTAGACAAGAGAGGGCTGGGGATGTAGCTCAGTGGCACAGCCCTTATTGAACACGCACAGGGCTCTGCGCTCAAGTTCCCAGCACTACAAACACCATCCAATGCCAAGGACAAGAGTTTCTGTGGGAGGAGAAAGTGCTGAGGCAGAAAGAAGATGCTCAGGGGAAATCTGGGGTGCTGCGCAGGTCTTGACTTGGGGAGTGTTTACTGGGCTATGGTTTCTCTTTCTTTCTTTCTTTCTTTCTTTCTTTCTTTCTTTCTTTTTTTTTAGAGTGACACACAGAGAGAGATAGAGAGAGAGGGAGACAGATAGAGATGGGCATGCCGCTGCTGTGAACGAAATCCAGACGCGTGCGCCCCCTTGTGGGCAAGTGCGGCATTGCGCCCTTACGTCACTGCATCTGGCTAAACGTGGGACCTGGAGATTGGAACCAGCGTTCTTAGGCTTAAGAGGCAGGCGCCTTAACTGCTAAGCCATCTCTCCAGCCCCTGGGCAATGGTTTTTATACCCATTATTCTCCAGGCGGTTTGTATCTGACTGTTTCACAATTTTCGTTTTTATATTATACAGTGAACACCTAAAATAAACAAGAAAAAGACAAAGAACATGCAATTGTATAGGTGACACACCAAAGGTGGTATGTGTGGGGTACTTGTTAAAGTGTTCATTTGCCACGTCTGATGGCCCATATTCAATGCCCCAGTGTTCATGTAAAGCCAGATGTACAAAGTGGCCCATGCATCAGGAGTGTTTGCAGCTGCAAGAGGCTCTGGTGAGCTTGTTTTATCCCACCTTTTCTTTCTCTCTCCCTGACTCTCTCTCTCTCAAATTAATTAATAATAATAATAATAATAATAATAATCAGCAACTTACACCCCTCTACTTTCCAGAGCTTAAAAGAACACCTATTTTAAAGGTTTTCTTTAACTAGAAGTAATTGACTCTCTTTTTTTTTTTTTAAAGATTTTATTTTATTTATTAGAGACAGAGAGAGGGGGAGAGAGAGAGAGAATGGGCGCACCAGGACCTCTAGCCACTGCAAATGAACTCCAGACGCATGTGCCACCATGTGCCTCTGGCTTACGTGGGACCTGGAGAATCGAACCGGGGTCCTTAGGCTTCGCAGTCAAATGCCTCAACCGCTAAGCCATCTCTCCAGCCCGACTCTCTTTGTTTTTTAATGAAGAGGAAACAAAATGCATGTGTTCAGAAAGGGATCCATGAGAGCTCCCTGGTTACAGAAAAGCAACCTGAGAGATGTCATTGAATTCTCAGAAATCTTGAAATTCCAAATTCACACGCCTCCACGCAGCAAATGAGTATACCTGGGGTTGGAGAGGGATTAAGAAGCATGCCGGGACATCCGTTTATGGATGCAGAGCTGCGCAGGCAAGCTCAGCACGCTGCTGCTGTTATTTAAAGCTGATTCTAGGCAGGCAGCGGGGTGACTGTGGACCAGCGCCTCAAGCAGGCATCTGCTAAACATCCCCGGAACTGGAAAACCCCACAGGGTTACACCCCATCTTTTGTACCAGCTGCATATAACGGCTTCCAGGAGCCAGAGCTGAGGAGGAATGATGATGTGTGACAAGTCAACTTAATTTTCATTCCAGGTCTGATGTATTCTTAATATGACCCTATGAGAATTTATGTCAGATGCAAATTGTCTATCTGTCCCTGATTCCAACAGCACAGCTCGCCTCCATTCCAGCTCCGTTCGGCAACCTTTAGCGGCATTTAATGAAAAGTGGCTGTTTTCACTATGAACCAATTTTCCCCTTGAGTTTTAAATCTGAAATCATCAAAATCACTTTGACTCCTCAAATCCGAGCTGGTTTGCAGGCCTCAAGGCGAGCAGGGGGATTCCTTCTGGAAACACGTTAGAAGCATGCGTGCCCTTGGCACAGTGATTAGCTGTTGAAGTGGACTTATTTTCTTCCTTTCTGGGTACAGGCACTATGACATTTGGGTTCCTTGTAAGCCTACAGGGCTTCACAATGACTTGTTTTCACAGGCAATAAGGAAAAGTATATTTAAATAATAGCAACAAAAAAAAAAAAAAAAAAAAAAAAAAAAAAAGGATTGGGCCAGAGGGACAGGGACACTTCGGATGCTAACCTGTCCATCAGAACGTTCCCAAACTAGTTCTGGGGCTGAAATTGAATTTGTCTCCCTTCCTTCCTTCCTTCCTTCCTTCCTTCCTTCCTTCCTTCTTTCTTTCCTTCCTTCCTTTGTCCTTTCCCTTCCTTCTTTCCTTCCTTCCTTCCTTCCTCCCTCCCTCCCTCCCTCTCTCCCTCCCTCCCTCCCTTCCTTCTTTTCATTTGGAGAGAGACACAGAGACAGGGAGAGAGGGAGAGGAAGACAGACAGAGATGGGCGCACCAACAGCCTCTCAGCCGCTGTGAACAAAATCCAGATGTGTGCGCCCCCTTGTGGTCAAATGTGGCATTGCACCCTTGCGTCACTTTGCATCTGGCTAAACGTGGGACCTGGAGGTTGGAACCTGTGTTCTTAGGCTTGGCAGGCAGGCGCCTTAACCGCTAAGCCATCTCTCCAGCCCTCTTTTCTTTCTTTTCTTTTTTTTTTTAATTTGTTTTGTCATGGTTTGGGGGGAAATAAGTGTGGTGTGGCTTGTGTGTGGAGCAACAACCCTCCTTCATACACACTGTTCTCATATGGTTGTTCCTCCTCATGTAAACCTTCACTCCTGCTCTTTCCAAAGACTCTGAGCACAGCTCAGTGGGCCGACTTGACTTGAACATGATAAGGCTCCCTCTCCTTTAGGTGACAGGTGACAAGAAGTGACCAGAGATCATGGCTAGGTCCTCCTGCTTCCAGACACACTCTTCCTAGTATCCTCACCCAAGGGTCTCCTCACTCGATTTCCTCCACCAGTTTTACACCACATCTTATTCGGACCTAATAACAATTTTCACACGAAGCCACCCCTACATTTCTCCTGTGTCCCCAGGGGCAGCTGTCTAAAGGTCGCAAACGGCCGCGTTTAATCACATTAAGTGATTGCGCCCAGTGTTGCCACACGTCAGCGATCCGGGACACTTTGATGTTGCAGCTCGAGGCAAAGGCTTAAAATCCCCAAAGCAGAGTGCTCATGTCTCGAGAGAGTCCACAAGTCATGCCCAGATGGGCAAAGGTTTCTCTAAAGCAATATGGGGGATCCTGAAATTGTCTCATCTGGAATAGACTTTCATATTCCCTCGGGTCCTTCTTGCCAAGGGTCAGACATGCCACCCAGCCCGCAATGTCTACGTGCACTGAAATTCACACACCAGTCCCCTTTCCTCCTCTTCCCGCAGAGTATAAAACCTTCCAAATGCATGGTCCAATCTGTTCTTCAGGAAGAAACAAAGCTGGTCTTATCTGACACGTGACTTAAGTACCGGTCACGTTGAGAGCCGAGTTCAAATCTCACCCCTGCCAACAACCCCTCCCCCCACCTCACTCTTTTCCTTCAGAGCTTGGTGCTTCCTTTTCTCATGGGAGAAATACCCAAACCTGGAGATTTTTCAAAAAAAAAAAAAAAAAGAAGAGGATACCAGGGCTGGAGAGATGGCTTAGTGGTTAAGGTGCTTGCCTGTGAAGCCTAAAGACCCGAGTTCAACTCTCCAGGACCCACGTAAGTCAGATGCACAAGGTGGCAGATGTGTCTGCAGTTCCTTTGCAGTGGCTGGAGGCCCTGGCACATCCATGCTCACTCACTCTCTGTTGGAACCCGAGCCGAAACTGGGCTTAAGAAAGTAGCTGCCCTGAGAACAATGCGACTTGTTGCTAACCATGCATGTGGAACGATAAACACCTGTAACTGTTAAATGTATAACCTACATTCCAAGAATGACCGCAAAATGTTGTAACTGTAGAATGTTCCAGGAATTTATCCAAGACTTGGTCCCCCACCCAGTTTACCCAAGACTTGGTCTCCCACCCAGTGCCTCCCCTTACCCAAGACCTGGTCCCCCGCCCAGTGCCTCCTTTTTACTTCCTCGTTCTGTTTGCTTAAAAAACTGTGCTTGGAGTCTAATAAATGAGACCTTGACAACTCTTTGCTTGGTCTCACTCCTTCTTTCTCGCCCATCTCTCCTCAGGCCTTGTCCCCCTCGCGTTCCCCAAATAACTGAGTCCTGCTGGACGGGACATCTATCTATCATCTATCTATCTATCTATCTATCTGTCTGCCTCTTTCTCTTGCTCAACTAAATAAACGTTTTAAAAAGATTTTTTAAGGCACACCATTTTTTCTGGGCCCTTTATCTTGGTGCTGTACGGAAATTGTATTTGTTTCAGAACCACCTCTCCCACTTCTCCTATCAAACCTCACACCGTAACCATGTGTCTGATCATTATGGAGCAGAACAAAACGACGGTTCTGAGCCAAGACGTTGAAGCTGGACTACCTGAGTTTAAATCCCAGTACTAACTTTAGTATAGCTGTATCTGGGGGTGAGTTATAGAGTCCCCCTGTGCCTCTTTCCCCAAGTCTAAAGAGGGAATGTTTGCACTTAAAGCAGAGAGTTGGGGTAGAGATTAAATTAAATTAAATTAATTAATTTATTTATTTGAGAGATATAGAGAAAGAGGGAGAGAGAGAGAGAGAGAGAATGGGTGTGCCAGGGCCTCCAGCCATTGTAAATGAACTCCAGATGCATTCACCACCTTGTGCATCTGGCTTATGTGGGTCGTGGGGAATGGAGCCTTGAACCAGAGTCCTTAGGCTTCACAGACAAATGCTTAACCACTAAGCCACCTCTCCAGGCCCAGGATTTTAAAAAATCACTATGTGGGGCTGGAGAGATGGCTTAGCGGCTAAGGCGCCTGCCTGCTAAGCCTAAGAACGCTGGTTCCAATCTCCAGCGGTTCCAATCTCCAGGTCCCACGTTTAGCCAGATGCAAAGTGACGCAAGGGCGCCATGCCGCACTTGACCACAAGGGGGCGCACACATCTGGATTTCGTTCACAGCAGCTGAGACACTGCTGGCACGCCCATCTCTGTCTTCCTCTCCCTCTCTGTCTATCTCTCTCTGTCTCTCTCCAAAAATAAATAAAAAATAAAATGTTTGACAAATGCTGGTTACTACAGCTAATAGTTTCCCTCATAGACTTCGCATCTGCATCTCTGCCCTGTGCTTTACATTCTCAAATGTCACAGTCTAGCCCTCTTCAGGTGACCACTGTCTCTGAGAGTTAGGTGAGCGTTGCTTGGCAAGGACTTGATACTCAGTGAGACGGGGATGGAAGGAAAGTGATATTCACAAAGGAAATGTAGTTGCAGGGCTGGAGAGATGGCTGGGTGGTGAAGGCGCCTGCCTCCTAAGCCTAAGAACACCCGTTTGATTCTCCAGGTATCACGTTTAGCCAGACGCAAAAAGTGACGTAAGGGCGCAATGCCACACTTGCCCACAAGGGGGTGCATGCGTCTGGACTTAGTTCACAGTGGCTGAGAGGCTGCTGGTGTGCCAATCTCTATCTGTCTCTCTCCAAGAAAGAAAAGAAAAGAAAACAGTTGCAGGGAAGGAGTCCAGCCACACCAGCTCCATGTCCTGGAATCCAGGTCACTGTTGGGTCTGTGCCAATGCAAGACTAGCTAGGTGGACAAGAAAAGTGAGTCTCCTGACTTGGTGGCCTATGAAGTTCCTTGGAAAACCAAAGATTCTCAAGGAAAGACACTAGCCGCCTTTTCTGCTTGACACAGACTCAATAATCAATGCGCTGTCTGAGAAAGGCTTGATCAATGCCTTTCACGACACCGTCATGGAGCACGTCTCTTGAAAATGCCCATGACGATCTATTATACGGCCTAATTGAGAGAATGGATTAAACGCTTCCTCAAACTTAGATTAAATGCTTCCTTAAAACTGCACGCAGGCGATGGAAATACCACGCAAGGAACAGCCTATGTTGTTCTCTCCCCAAACCAACTAAGTCATGGGAATTCTGTGGGCCATGTTAAAGTTGTTTCCCCTGGCAATTCACTTTGTTAATTGAATATGTATGTAGCTACCTGGAATTAAGGTGTAAAAGTGTGAGAGTATGCACAAGTAGATTTGTGTGGACTGGGGAAGCTGGGCAAAGCTGGGTTTGAATAGTAGCAATGCCATTCCTGGCTGTGCCATGTAAATTCAAGTATCATAACTGCTTATCAGGATTCTGTAGAGAGTAGATGTTACACACCTTCCAAGGCTCAGGGTCCACTGCAGAAGAGGTGGCGGGAAGAATGTAAGAGCTAAAGGAAGGGTAGGACTCCTTACAACATGCTCCTCCAGACACAAAATGGCCTGGATAGCCATGACCTTGCAGTGCCTGACAGACACTACCTACACAAGACCCTCATAATTAAAAGGGAGACTGATTGAGAGGGGGAGGGGAAATGATGGAGAGTGAAGTTCCAAAGGGGAAAGTGGGGGGAGGGAGGGAAGTACCAGGGCATATTGTCTACAATTAAGGAAGTTGTCAATAAAAATTCATTATTTTTTTTTTTAAAAAGAGTAGATGTTACATCGCAAAGGAAATTTCTCCCGCACTGCTAAGTGCTCAAAGAAGTGTCGTAGCAACTTCAAATACTTTGAGAACATCTAACAACAGCAGCCATCAGTTGCTGAGCACCTACCATGACCAGATATGCTGTGCGTACCATCAGCGGTCTTTAAAACACCAGGACAGGAGGGAACTGTCACTCCCCACACTGCTGGGGAAATGGAGGCACAGAAAGGTGCAGAAGGCCAGTGCTGCAGAATTGTAAAGAATAGGTAAAGAACACAGAGCTCAAAGCTGTTCTCCGTTTACCCAAGGTCGCATGGCTCCCACTGTGGATGTATCAGACAAGCGCTGTTCTGGGTGCTTGCGATGCCAAGGTCAGGGCCACCAGGCCAGCGGAACCTCCCTTTCAAATGGGGTGCCTGGAGCAAAACAACAGACTCATGCCACACCACCATGTACCCAGGAAGTGCGCACTGCGTGGGGCTGCAGCAGCAGGGAAGCCATCTAAGGGTCAGGAGAGGTGTTTGGGGACAGGAAGTAGCTGCAGTACATCTTCTAAGATCAGTGGGCATTTTCTTGTGGCAGGATGGAGGGATGACAATTCCAGAGAGGGCAAATGTGATCACAAGTACAAGGGTGTACCATAACATTGGGCATTCAAAGTCCGTGGCTGGCCTATATGGCTCATATTGGTACTTAGAGCTGCTAGAAAGAAATTGGTGACAATGAATTGAAAAATGTCCTTCTTTGGGCACATCGATCACATCTCAGGTGCCCAGTAGGCACATGGGGCAGGAGAACCACCCTCCCATACTGGACAGCATGGATATAAAAACATTTCCATCATCACAGAAAGTTGTCTGTTGGAACTCACTCGAGCTGTGTCATTTTGGATGATGAAATGGAGGAGGAAGAAGAGGAGGAGGAAGGGAGGAGAAAAGGGAGTGATGAAGAAGAACCTCAAGGTGGCAGGGAGCAGCTGAGCACTCACTCTAAGAGGAAAGGTGAGAAGAATATGTCTGGACTTTAGAAGACCCATCCAGACTTCCAAGTGAAGGCAGGGAGAGGCAGAGATTGTTTGAGAAATAAAGACAGTTAAACTCGAGGCAAATATCTATAGAGATGGAGAGGTGGGAACATGTGAAGAAGTGATGAGGTCCAGAATTATGTGTGATGAGATCTTCATGTTACCCAGCATGAAAAACAGGAAAGGACGGAGGTGTCTTCTGTTTGTATTTCTTTTTAATTTGAGAGAGACAGAGAGAGAGAGAGAGAGAGAGAGAGAGAGAGAGAGAGAGAATGGGCGCACCAGCAGTCTGTCAGCTGCTGTGAACGAACTCCAGACGCATGCGCCCCCTTGTGGGCAAGTGCGGCATTGCACCCTTGCGTCACTGCATCTGGCTAAACATGGGACCTGGAGATTCGAACGGGCATTCTAAGGCTTTGCAGGCAGGCGCCTTAACCTCTAAGCTATCTCTCCAGCCCTGGTCTATCTTCTGTCTGTGGCACCTCCTGATGGAATTGTCCTGGAAGTAGGCATTGCACCTGGGGAATCACAAGCTCCTGCCATCAAACTGGAGCTGTTCCAGGTAAGTCGTGAGCCAAACTCTAGCTCAGCTGGAGCAATGAACATGTGTGCGAGTGTTGTACGCCATAAGAAAAGATTCAGGGGAAAAGAGAATTAAGTAAATCTCTCCTTTCAAAGGACTCATGATGACAGGAGACAGAAATTGGCTAGGCAGTCAGGGTGACAGGACCCCAGAAGTAATGGTGTTTGATTCCTTGACTAAAAGCAGGAGATGTCACGAAGCTTGCAGAAACATGGATGTTGCACGCTCTAGGAAAGATCTCTAGATTAAACTTGCACTCTTGCTACAGGACAAAAACTCTGACCCTCACCTAAGATGACTGGCCCAGCTGTAAAAGCTGGTCTTTGTTCATAGCAACCTGCTGACCTGTTGCCACCTCCTCATGTCACTATTCCCCATACAAAAACCCAGACCTGAGTCTCGAGGTGGGCGTCTCAACCCCCTCTTACCTCTGTGGGCAATAGCTCTGCCCGCTCCCTCATGGGGCTTCTCAAACTCTCTCACCTCCCTAGGCTTAAGCCCCCTTCTCTTCATCCTCCTAAAACTTTAAACTGTAATCAAGTCTTTCTGAACCTTGTCCTCTGGTCGGTGGATTTCATTCTTCAAATTCATAAGACAAAGGATGTGGGAACACCCCCAATTCTTGGTGCACTGGTGTCCAAGGAACCCCAAATTCCTGTATCAATGATTCCAGAGGGGGAAGAAGTGGTTCCAGGCACAGTCTTAACTGTCTCAAAGGGCTGAGAAAATGTAGATGAGTGTGTCCCCATGAGGAATAGCAGGGAGGCTTGCAAAGGGTGCTGACGGCGGCGGCGTGGGTGTGTGAGGATGGCGGTCAGGAGGGGAACTCTCCAGTCATAGAATCACGGCGTATGGTTCGTAACAATTTGTGAGCTGTGAAACGATTGCTCTTCCCTTTGTCTTGCCATTACTAAAGAAGTCAACAAGGTAAGATGTCCAGAAATAGCTAAGACACAGAGAAGGGACTGGAAACCCCATTTCTCCCCCCTCAATCTGGTAAAACCCCTTCATGGTAGTATATACACTGGGACCAAGGAAGCTGGGCCTTCCAGTCTATGGGAGACTCGTGGACATGCCAATCTTCTGGTTCAGGTAGCAGCTTGCAATGTGCTTTGAAGAAAGTAGATGTTCCCCTAACTACACAGGAGAATCTCTCTGGGCTGGGTAGCTGGGATATCACCTACATTTGTTCCATCGGGCCTGCGTGTCAGTGACCCCCATACCCCAGCCCTGCTCTCTGCTTCAAGACGCTCTATGGCTGTCCGTAGGAGAAAGTTGCAAAATGTTAACTTGGCCGACAGCTGTTACTACACGCTTTAAATTACATACATACACGAGGTTACCAAAAGGGAGGTGGGACCAGCAGATTCCGCATGGAAGTCGAAAGCATTCCATTTCTTCCACCAGCATTGCAGAGACAGACAGACACACACCACACACACAGACACACCACACATCACACACATACACACAAAGACACACACAGAGAAACACGCATACCACATATCACACCCATGTACACACATAAACACAAAACACACACATACAACATACATCACACACAGACACACACACACACAGACACACCACACGTCACACACAGGCACATATCACACACATACAGACACACAGAGATACACACATACTACATCTCACACATATACATAAACACAAAACACACACAACACACACATCACACACAGACACACCACACATCACAGATACAGATCACACATGCCATATATCACACACATATCACACACATACACATAAACACAACACACACACCACACATCACACACAGGCACAGATCACACATACCGTATATCACACACATACACATACACACACACCACATATAATACACACAGACACACACAGATACACACATACTACATCACACACATACACATAAACACAAAACACACACACCACACATCACACACAGACACACATACAAACACACACAACACACATCACACACACACACACCACATATTACACACACATATCACACACATACACATCACACACACACCCTACACATCACACAGACACACCACACACACACACAGATATACACACACACATACACACACACCACATATAATACACACAGACACACATATCACACACACACACACACACACACACACTTGCACTCATCCCTGCTCCCACTAAAATCCTTTCCACCTTTTCCCATGATCCACTTCAAACACCATCAGCTCAGTCGCTCAATCGTGTCTTTTCCTTCTCCTCCCAACCCCAGAAGTGTGACATTCTGACAGACAGAAGCGACCACGAGGTCCATTCTGGCAGAAACTACGCAGAGGAATAAGGCAGGGGTCTCGCTCCGGCCAGCCCCCGGCTACCCTTTCCCGATTGCCTTGCTGCTGGCACCTGCCCCAGATCACTGCTCCACTGGTGACTTGCACCAGTTGCAGACACACTCCCTATCTCTGTGCTGGGCCAATTCTAGCCAAAGATGCTGAACCACTGACGAGCGGGCATTGCCGGGAGCCTCTCAAAGTCCCCGCACTCTAATGTGCAAGCCCCCAGCACCTCTCCTGGGAAATTCTCGTGTGGTCTGTCACCTCACTGACGATTGCCAGGCTGCCTGCAAAAGGGGTACCAGGAGAAAAGAAATCTGGAGGCAGAGTGACCAGTTCCAAATTAGTGATGGCCGTGATGGGCAGGGAAGGTCAGCATGCAGAGACTGTTAGGACATGAAGAAGGGAACATTGAAGGTATGGAGTCTCAGACAGAAGTCCAGTACTTCACTCAAGATGTTTAAGAGAAGGGAATAAAGAAACTTAGATTCCAGGGATGGAGAGACAGCTCAGCAGTGAAGACACTTGCTTGCAAAGCCTAAGGACCCCGGTTCGATTCCCCAGCACCCACATAAGCCAGATGAACAAGGTGGCGCATGCATCTGGAGTTTGTTTGCAGTGGCTGGAGGCCCTGGCACGCCTATTCTCTCCCTCCCTCTCTCTTTCCCTCTCTCTGTCTCTAATAATAAAAAATAAATAAAAATAAAACATTAAAAAAACCTGGGGGCTGGAGAGATGGCTTAGCGGCTAAGGCGCCTGCCTGCTAAGCCTAAGAACGCTGGTTCCAATGTCCAACGGTTCCAATCTCCCACGTTTAGCGAGATGCAAAGTGACGCAAGGGCGCAATGCTGCACTTGCCCACAGGGGGCGCATGCATCTGGATTTCGTTCACAGCAGCTGAGACACTGCTGGCGCGCCCATCTCTGTCTCCCTCTCCCTCTCTATCTCTCTCTGTCTCTCTCTCCAAAAATAAATTAAAAAAAAAAATAAAAATAAACTGGGATTCCAGCGGGCAAGGACGAGAAGAGCAATCAACTTTGACGAGGAGCCTACCACATCAAGGCCCCTTCGTCATATTCTATTTAAATCTGCAAACAGCTTTGGGAAGGCAAAATCATCACCACTCTCTTTTGAGCACCATCATATACAGCCAGCAACATTAACACAGCCAGAAGCTGGTGGTGAGGCAGTACGTTCAAGACGCTGCCTTCCACGCGGGATTCCCAACACAACACCCCCGCGTTTGTCCAGGGTCAAGTCAATCTTTCTAAGTCTGGGAAACATGGTGACTCTGTATTTTTTCCAACTGGAGACCTTGTACCCGTGCCACCAAGCCCTTAACACGCTCTCTACATGGGACAGTCCCAGAGAATGCTGGGAAATAGTTATGCAGGCTTTGGAACTCAGCTCACAACAGCTGACTACAAGTCTGCTCTCATGAGAGTAGAGACCAGTGGTCCTTACTCGGTCTTGGCTGTATATTTTTTCCTTGTTACTATATGTAAATATGGACCCCCCCCAGTATGCACCTGAGGACTGGGGGCAGGTAGTGGTATTTTAGGGGTCCTGTGTAAGTTTAAGATACAGCCATATCAACATAGTGCTGAGAAGAAGGGATGGAGGAGTGCCCAGCACTGAAACACCTCTGTCACACCCTCCAAGGCTCAGGGTCCATTGCGGAAGAGGGGGCGGATAGAATGGAAGAGCCAAAGGAAGGGTACGACTCCTTACAATGCAACTGTCCAGACAGAAATTGGCCTCGATATCCATGACCTTGCAGTGCCTAGCAATACCTTCGCAAGACCCTCATAAGAGAAGAAAAAGATGATGACTTCAAATTAAAAGAGAGACTAATGAAGAGAGGGAGGGGATATGATGGAGACTGGAGTTCTAAAGGGGTATGGGGGGAGAAAGGAAAATATCATGCATTTTTTGTATGTAAGTATAGAAGTTGTCAATAAAAAAAAATTTTTTTAAAAGATACAACCATATGGTCCTATATCTCCCAACTTCCTCACTGAACAATTACATTAGAATCTAAGTTCTCTCTAATATACATCAATGTTCTTTGCAATTTTCTTTTCAAAAGAAATGCTGAAGTCTGGGGTTAATACAGAAATGACAAACTCACACAAGTCCACACCAGCGCGTCAGCCCTGGCAAAGAAGCCCCAGCCCCGGGTGGTCAGCGAGACGGGTTTATTTATTCCCTCTGCCCTCTGGCAGAGAAGGGTTATAGGGATATAAAAGACAAGGGGTCTGTAAAACATTATTTATGAGGGCGCCAATGGATTTCCTTGTGAATCAGGTTTTACACTCTCCATTTCCCACTGAAACAATGGCATGCTACATGGCTAATAATAAGCCCGGGCCTTGATTAAACACCCCAATCCATAATTCAATAAAGAGGTTGTGCTGACATAATCAGCAAAGAGGGGCCATTATGAATACCCAAATAAGCCAAAACTCAAAATGCAGGAGTCAGCACTTGCTTATTATCTGTAAAGTGTGCAGAACCCATTTCTTCCTGTGCCGGGCTTCACGGGTGTTGGCAATTAGCAGAGTGTCATTAGCGGGGTAGGACACATTGTGTTCCCAGTGACGTTTTCCAGGAACCTCAGAATGCTTTGCCAGAAATTAACTATTCTCTCTCATTTACTTAAGGAAGAATACATAAGCCTTTTCGTCGAATAACACATTGTCACACTGGGAGGTCTTGACAATTCCTGGAGCCTCATCTCAAGGTTGATTGATTTCCACTTTGGACCAGGATGCTTTATTTTGATAGGCACTGTCACCCATAGAAGGTGGGCCATAAATGGACCCAGGATATAAAGTTTCCACTTTAATTAGAGCAGTAATAAAACTTTGTGGTGCACATAAAAATTTGTAAGCATGCACATATTTTAAATAAACTACGCACCTTCTGTGATTCCCCACACCAACGTTTTTCTCATACTCTGAATTTTAAACTTTTTAAAATTTTTATTTATTTGATTTGAGAGAGAGAGAAAAGAGGCAGAGAGAGAGAGAGAGAATGGGCACGCCAGGGCCTCTAGCCACTGCAAAGGAACTCCAGACACATGCACCCCCTTGTGCATTTGGCTAACGTGGGTACTGGGCAATCAAACTGGAGTCCTTAGGCTTCACAGGCAAACACCTGAACTGCTAAGCCATTTTCCCAGTCCCATACTCTGAATTTTAAAAGCTATTATTTCTTTTCACCACTAGGAAGCCCAGCTATCACATTTATATCCCAAACAGAATACCTAACTGTATTCCTTAGAATATAAACATCTCTATAAACCCTTCATATCATCATTATATAGATATATTATATATTACATATATATGTGAAATTCAGAAGAGATTCATGATGAAAACCAACACTCAGAGAGAGAGAGAGAGAGAGAGACAGAACGAGCACTGCAAAGTAAAGTGAGGGCTCGTTTGGGCACCAGGATATGTGCCCATCTCCAGTGCTGTCCAGACAGAAATAAGAGTCCTTGAACTGGTCAATCTGAAAGCATCATCACCACCCTTCATGAACACTTACAGCTGTCACAAAGTGAAGGGCCTTGGCATCCTGGGTATCCCAGTCCCAGCACTGATCATGCACAGTCTAGTAATCACCAGCCTGGTGTTGGAACAACTGCCCTGCACTGGTTACAGGACTGGTGTTGTTTGCTTGGCTTTCTATTCCTTCCCTTTCTAAGCTCGGACAGTCAAGAGTGTTTTCCGAACTGTGATTCCTGAGATTTTTGAATACAGTTGTTTTCACGTGCGTTTCTAGCTAGCACATACCAGGCATATAAACGTGCCAGTAGGCTCCTGGAATGGAGGGGTGCACACGAGGACCGGCTGGCCATGTCTGGGCCACTTTCTGTGTGTGCCCCTTAGGGTGAAGGAACCCCCCGTGGCATGATCTCTTTTGCTATCTCTAAGAGCTGGCTGTGCAAACATATAGTACCCACATCAGTTCTTATCCCCATAGTGAACTAAAGCTAAAAAACAGGGCTGAAGAGATGGCTTAGCGGTTAAGGCGTCTGCCTGCGAAGCAGGTCCCACGTTTAGCCAGATGCAAAAAGTGAGACAAGCGTGCAATGTCGCACATGCGCACAGGGGTGTGCATCTGGAGTTCATTCGCAGCGGCTGAGAGGCCCTGGTGTGCCCATTCTCTCTGTCTCTCTCTCTCAAAATAACAATTAATTAATTAATTAAGAAAGTTACCAAAAATCACTTGTTTTGTAAGTAGGAAGGCTGGTATTCTACTTGAATTCTACCTACATCTGTATCATAAAAAAAAAGAAACAGGGATATTTAGATCTGCTTAGAAAAAAAATTATATTGTACCAAGCTGGAATTTAGACCTGATTAGAAAAAAAATATCTATATTGGGGTGGAGAGATGGCTTAGCGGTTAAGGTGCCTGCCCGCTAAGCCTAAGAACCCAGTTCCAATCTTCAGGTCCCACGTTTAGTCAGATGCAAAGTGATGCAAGGGCGCAATGCCGCAATTGCCCACAAGGGGGCAGGCATCTGGAGTTCGTTCACAGCAGCTGAGAGGCTGCTGGCGTGCCCATTCTCTCTGTGCCTCTTCTCTCTGTCTGTCTGTTTCTGTGTCTCTCTCCAATATATATATATATTACCAAACTGGAAGTTTTAAAGTCTTCAGCTGGCCTCTCAGCCTGAGACTTACAGAAAGGAAAAAGGCTGGCACTGACACTCCACAAGGAGAGAGGTCCTCTTCAGACACAACTGGTTGTCCAGACACCTCACACTTCAGCTCTCCCATCCACCTACATTGATCCCATTTCTGCTCACGGCAGGATGGCAGCCTGCACATGGGATCTATAGAAGACAGGAAAGCAAAACTGAAGTGTTTGCTACAGAAGGGGAAAGTGCCCCATGAAAGCTAATGAAAAGAAGAAGCATGGGCTGGAGAGAGATGGCGTAGTGGTTAAGGCACCTGCCTGCCAAGCCCAAGGACCCATGTTCGACTCTCCAGGTCCCATGTAAGCCAAAAGCACAAGGTGACACAAGTGCACAAGGTCGCAGAGTGTGCACTAGGTGGCCCACACATTGGGAGTTCGATTACAGTGGCTGGAGGTCCTGATGTGTCAATTCTCTGCCCCCCTCTCTCATAAAAGAAGAAACAAGACTAGAATTCGGCTCATAGCTAAATGCAAAGTGTTTCATAAAGACCCATAGCACAGGTCCTGAGTAGTCTCATATATCCTTACTGATGTCACCAAAGGTGTATGCATATGCATGTCAGAGACAGAGACACTAAGGGGATATGGAGGGCAGCCCAAACCCAGTGCTCTTCTGTCGTCCCCACTGCTTCTTTTTGCCCCCCGCCCTTTTTATTTTTGGAGAGACACAGAGAGAGAGAGACAGACAGAGAGGGAGAGGGAGACAGATAGAGAATGGGCGCACCAGCAGCCATGAACAAACTCCAGATGCATGTGCCCCCTTGTGGGCAAGTGCAGCATTGCACCCTTGCGTCACTTTGCATCTGGCTAAATGTGGGACCTAGAGATTGTAACCTGGTTCTTAGGTTTAGCAGGCAGGTACCTTAACCACTAAGCCATCTCTCCAGCCGCCCTTTCTTTTTTTTAAAAAATATTTTATTTATTTATTTGAGAGAGAGAAAGAGGCAGATAGACAGAGAGAATGGGCACACTAGCGCCTCCAGCCACAGCAAATGAACTCCAAACACACGTGCCCCCTCTGCTTACGAGGGTCCTGGGGAATCGAACCTGGGTCCTTAGGTTTTGCAGGCAAACGCCTTAACTGCTAAGCCATTTCCCCAGCCTGTCCTTGCCCCTTTTATTCTTGAGATTTCCCTCCATCTTGTTTCCCCCATGACCAAAACTGTGTTCCATCACCCAGCACCTTGAGAAACAATCCAGTGTCATCTTACACCTCCTCTTGGCTGCCTCACGACTTCCATAAAGTTATGAGCACTCACAGCTTTGGAGTCTTTAATACCAGGCTCTCTGCTGAAGTGTGTCATCTAGAAAGAATTCGCAGACTGAGTATACATAGCTCAGTGACAGAATATTTGTTTAGTATACCCAAGGCCCTGGGTTCAATCCTAGCACTTCCCCCTACCACCCCTCCCCACTCACCCTCCATTGAATCTTTCTTTTTTCTTTTTTTTAATTTATTTTTTTAAAAAAAATTTAAAATTATTTTATTTATTTTTGGAGAGAGACACAGAGAGAAACAGATAGAGAGGAGAGAGGAAGGCAGATAGAGCTGGGTGCGCCAGCAGTCTCTTAGCTACTGTGAACAAAATCCAGATGTGTGTGTCCCCTTGTGGGCAAGTGCGGCATTGCACCCTTGCGTCACTTTGCATCTGGCTAAACATGGGACCTGGAGATTGGAACTGCTGGAGATTGGAACCAGAGTCCTTAGGCTTAGCAGGCAGGCGCCTTAACCACTAAGCCATCTCTTCCAGCCCTGAATCTTTCTTTTAAAAGTAAGTTTTTATTTATTTATTTGAGAGAGAGAAAGAGACACAGAGAGAGAGAGAGAGAGAGAGAGAGAGAGAGAGAGAATGTGTGCACCAGGGCCTCCAGCCACTGCAAATGAACTCCAGATGCATGTGCCCCTTGTGCATCTGGCTTACGTGGGTCCTGGAGAATGGAACCGGGATCCTTTGGCTTTGCAGGCAAATGCCTTAACCGCTAAACCATCTCTCCAGCCCCCATTGAACCTTTATAATGGTGCCACAGTTTAGAAATGGCGTCTCTCTTTAGCTTAGAGGAGGTGTAAGGTGGTGGAGGGAGCAGAAACGGAGACCTTGCCTTGTAGACACTTCTTAACTTATCTTAATCAGCTCCCCAGACACGCTTTAGTGTTCATGAACAGAACCCCTCATGCCGAATCCTCTGCCCTCCCTCCCCTGCTATAGCACCTAGAACCTGGAGGCGGATGTCACAGGCCCATTATGTGCCCAGGGTCTCCACTGCTGACAGAGGGAAAGCGCATAAATGTAGTCTTTTTTTGTCAGCATTTATCAGAGGGAAGCAAATGCATTGTGCCCTTTCAATCAAAGCTGCTAAAAGGCTGGTCTCAGAGAGATTCTCTCCTCTCCAGGGAACGTAGCTGCCTATTATCTACTCAAATTATTCTGACCTTCCATGGCCAAGTCTTGTTAGCCCTTCCCTAATCCAAAAATAATTAGTGAGAACAAACCCGGGCTTGTTGAGACAGAATTATTCTCAGGGAATTTCTGGACTGGAGCAAACGGTTTTTGCAAGAGTGACCAACTCTGAAAGACCATCCAGAGCTCCTGCCACCTCGCTTTCCTCAGCAGGCCTGTCATCTCTGACAATACACAGGCTACAGGTCGTGATGTTGAGCCTGCAGAAACTACATTGCCGTCACACTGGCACCCATCGGGGACATTAAGCTGATGAGCCAGCCATCTGGGTGCATGGTCACCAACACTCCAGGGAGGCCGAGAGGCCTGACAAGGCTGAGTGGTCCTTGGCTGGCTCTGGGAAGGGATTCAACGTTGGATGGCAGAGAACTGTAAAGGAAAAAGAGTGGGTACGACGCACACTCAGGCAGGTGTCCATGGTCAAAGGGATTCTGCTGGTTGTCCAGGAGTGCGCAGAGTCTCGTGCTTACCAAATTTGTCATTACAGAGCAAGTCTGGGACCCTGAGGCACAGTGTTCCACCCACGTCTGTCCATGAACATGATAAAAAAGCCCAAAGGGAGGTCACTTCAGGCCAGAGTGTGCCTCTGAATCACCCGGAGAGAGCTCGCCAGGGAACAGATGGCTGACCGTCCCCCAGAGGTGCGGAGCAGGGAGTTTGTAACCACGGCCCAGGTAAAGCTATTCTTCCAGGACCATGCTTCACTGCTTTGTGAAAGAGAATTCACAAGACGGGCAAGGAGAGGAGACCCCGTGAAGAAAGGCGTACAGGTTCACCAAGGTGGCTTCTCCAACCCTCTTGCTAAGCACAGACTCTACAAGCCTCAATGGTGTAGATGGGGAAAACACAGGTTCAGAGACGATCACACAGGCAGAAAGAGGCAGGGCCAGGGGCGGAGTCTGGTGTGTCATACACATATGGTGACCTCACCAGTGCTCAAGGCAAGCTACAAGAAGTCTGGTAAGACTTCTTTTTTTTTTTTTATTTTTATTTATTTATTTGCAAGCAGACACAGAGAAGGAGAGAGAGAGAGAAGAGAGATAGACAGAAAGAGAATGGACACACCAGGGCCTCCAGCCACTGCAAATGAACTCAAGACACATGCGCCCCTTGTGCATCTGGCTTACGTGGGTCCTGGGGAATCGAACCTGAGTCCTTTGGCTTTGCAGGCAAACGCCTTTAACTGCTAAGCCATCTCTCCAGCCCTTCAATAAGACTTTTATGCAGACCCAACGAGGACAAACCTATTCTACCATCTGTGGTGCCCAGGTCTGATACACCTAAGAGAAAATGCACAGAAGCACCCAGACTCCCTCTCGGGGGCAGGGTGCAGAGAAACAGACGGAACGTATGCACTTCACAGTTGGATGGGGGTTGGGGGATGGGGTGCTATAAGTGATACTCTGAGTGATTCAAATGTTCAAATGACTTCATCATCTGTAGTTCAGGCTGGGGTTACTTCAATTTGCAGGGATTTTTGTTTCGTTTTGTTTTTGGTTTTTCAAGGTAGAGTCTCACTCTAGCCCAGACTGACCTGGAATTCATGATGTAATCTCAGGGTGGCCTTGAACTCACAGCGATCCTCCTACCTCTGCCTCCCAAGTGCTGGGATTAAAGGCGTGCTATAAAGCACTTCTGATCTACACATAAGGCGTCAGGTCTAGAGGAGTTGCTAATTTGCAAGGCCCTTAGCTCACTGTTCCCATCAGCTATACAAACTGCACTGGAGTCCTGACAGTGAAACACAGCCACTGTGTGTTGGTAAAGATGCTACAAGGCAAACGTACTGTGAGCCACGCGTGTTCATCAACGAGGCTAGAACAAAAGGGGACTTAAAAAAAATAAGCGTGCTTCACGTCTACCGCTGATCCCGGGCCATTAGCTCTGAGAACTGAGCACGCCCACGCTTGGGAGACCTCGCAGTAAAAAAACACGGGCTGTGTCCTAACGCTGTGCTAGTGACACAACTTGTGGATGTGGCAATTTGTAGGGGACGGTCTGACCTAAAAGACTCAAAATTGACAAGCTGGGCATGGTGGCGCACGCCTTTAATCCCAGCACTCGGGAGGCAGAGGAGAGGTAGGAGGGTCGCCGAGAGTTCGAGGCCATCCTGAGACTACATAGTGAATTCCAGGTCAGCCTGGGCTAGAGTGAGACCCTACCTCAAAAAAACCAAAAACCAAAAAAAAAAAAAAAAAGACATGGGTATATGGAGGGGGATGTGGGCAATAAACAGCAATTTTTACAAACTGGAAGAAGCTGAGAGGCTTAGCTACTGGTAACAGGAGTGTTATCTATAGAGAGAAGTTGAAGACAGGGGACAGACACATTTCAGGAATGCCACAGAAGGTGGACATGAGGTTGGGATTGACGCTACACCTGAAGCTTCTTCGAGTTGGAGATTGTAAGGTTCGGGAGCAACCATGACCACACAGACCACTCTGAGGCAAAGATGAAAGCTTTTATTCAGGAAAAGCACGAGCTGCCAGGGCTGACTCACAAGAGCAGACCACAGCCAAGCTGAATTTTCAGGTCGTGGGCTTCATAGGGCTTCTTTAGTTGGGAGAAGGTGAGGAAGGAGAAAGAACTCGTTTGTTAAGTTGAATAGAAAAGTTCCTTTAGGGGAGATCATTATGTCAACTATTAAAAAATAGCCAGGGTAGCTGGTGTGGTGGCACATGCCTTTAATCCCAGCACTCAGGAGGCAGAGGTAGGAGGATCGCCGAGAGTTCGAGGCCACCCTGAGACTACATAGTTAATTCCAGGTTAGCCTGGACCAGAATGAAACCCTACCTCGAAAAACCAAAAAAAAAAAAAAAAAAAAAAGCTCAAAATAAAACAAATCTTGCAATAATCATGGTCAAATATTTTTGCAGCCTAGGTCAGGATCTTGTACACATTAGCCCCACCTCTACCACTACCTTGTCCCTGGAGGGGTTTCTTCACATTGTGCCCCCATGGGCACCCTTCAGACAAAGCTTGAGACCCACACCCACATTCCTTCTACTGACACTTTAAAGCACTTATGTTGTGCTAAGAAAAAATGTGCTTAGACAGCCTCTGGCTCAGGAGCATCACTCAGTTATTTTAGGAATGCGGCCTTGCTGAAGCTCTTGAATACAATGCTCAGGGTAGGCTCTGCGTCTGCCACGAGTGTACAGAGCTATCCTCACTCTGCTATGAGGTCCTGACGTGGATCTTCCTCTCAACACACTGCCACACTTTGGGAGGGGGGGAAAAATCCCCTTTCCCTTTCTGGAACTTCCTTAAGAAAAAGCATTACTAACTTTTAGGTATACAAAGTTTGTTCCTTTCCCTGAGCCAGCCAAGCGCTTCTCCAAGCCTTGGCACCAAATTCAAATTCTCATACCATCTGACGCTCACTGTGCCAGGGTACCCATGGCAGTTGTACAGCCTGGTTCCTGGCAAACTGTGGCAGAAGAACATGTCCGTCCTTCCAGTGACAAGATTCATGAACAGAGCCCCACCCAGGGCTGCCCTGAGGAGGTAGTTTACATGGCATCCCAAGGCCCTTGTGTACAGACAGATGGCTGGCGGGGGCAGCCCTTGTCTACAGACAGATGGTGGGGCAGGGCTGGTGCGCACACAATCCTGTCTGTACAGATGACAAATAGCAACAGGGAAAGTGTACTGACATCTGAGGACAATAATTACTTTCCAAGCTCTACCTTCCGTGGCATGTGTAAGCTGGGCCTCCTGTCTCTCTGAGCGTTCTGGAGCTAATGCTGACACAGCTTGTTCATCCTTTCCCCGCCCTGCACGTCCTCATCAAATCTTGATGGAGCCTAGTTGAAAGCCGGGCTTCCTCTGCCCCATGGAGACGGCAACATGAGGCTCAGCGAGAGTTTCTACTTTTTACGCATGCTCACTTTCCTCCAACCCAAGCTTATCTGTTGATCGTCACAACAGGCTGCAGGGTGTCTATTTACTACTAAAATGGACCTCATCTGGCTTCACTTGACCTTTATTTATTAAAGAGCCATCGCATATTAGCAATAATAGTGACACATGGGGGCAGACAAAGCTGGCACTACAATGCCCCCTCTTACTTGTTTGTGTAAAGCATGTCGGACTAAGGCGTGGAGCCTTCAGTATCTTGTTTAATACCAAATGTTGCAGGTGCTGTAGCCACGGGTTGAGCCCAAGGCTCTATACGGTCAGTACCCAGGCTCCCTTTCACGGCAGAAATTGCTTCCAGCCATTGTAGAAACGGGTTGGAATCAGATGATCTGGTTCTGAAGGGCTGTCTCTTTGTTGGCTAAATTTGGGTCACCATGTTCCTTGGCCAAGGATTGAAAATAAAGAGGTTTGCTGTGAGAATTTAGGCATGAAATCTCTACAATGCATGCTGACTGTTCCCACAACTGAACAAGAAAACAACTTAGCTGGTGGGCCATAGAGCCTCTAACTTATGTTCAAAATATAAATTGAAAAAAAAAAAAAGAAATATAAATTGGGAGGCTAGAGAGATGGCTTCGTATTAAGGTGCGTGTCTGCAAAGCCTAAGACCCAGGTTCAACTCCCCAGGACCCACATAAGCCAGATGCACAAGGTCACACATGCGCACGAGGTCACGCACACGCACAAGGAGACACACGCATCTGAAGTTTGATTGCAGTGGCTAAGGTCCTGGCATGCCTCTCTCTCTCTCTCTCTCTCTCTCTCTCCCTCACACATGCACACACACTCTCTCTCTCATGAAAATCTTTTAAAACAGGAATATAAATTATGCCAAATAAAATAATGCAGATCAAAGTAATAGCACATGATGCATGAGTCCTAGATATGGAAAAAGGAAAGAAATGAACAGCGAATAGATCAGGCATGAGGACAGAGATCTTTTGGTACCCTGGTTATGATAACAGGTACATGGGTAAATCGAAATGTATTAGATTATATACCTGGGGCTGGACAGATGGCTTACCGGTTAAGGCGTTTGCTTGTAAAGCCTAAGGACCCAGGTTCGATTCCCCAGATCCCATGTAAGCCAGATGCACATGGTGTGCCCATTCTCTCCCTCTCCTTCTTTCTCTATTTCTCTCTAATAAGTAAATAAATAAATAAAAATTTTAAAAAAACTTGTGTACCTGAAATATGTGCAATTTTCTATATGTCAATTACATCTTATATAGCTCTGGTGTGTTGTTTTATGGAGAATGTTTTGAATTTTTGGTCTTTTTTATGAGAGAGAGAGAGAGAGAGAGAGAGAATTGGTGCACCAAGGCCTCAAGCCAACGCAATCAAACTCCAGATGTGTGTGTACCTTGTACCCATGTGTGAGCTTGTGCATATGTCACCTGGCTTATCTGGGTTCTGGGGAGTCTGGGTTCTGGGATGAAGCTGTTTTTTTTTTTTTTTAATTTTTATTTATTTGTTTGCAACAGAGAGAGAGAAGATGGGTTCTTAAACGGCAGATGCATGTGCCCCTTGTGCTTCTGGCAGGGGTCCTGGAGAATCGAACCGGGATCCTTTGGCTCTTTAACCACCAAGCCATCTCTCCAGCCCCATGAAGCTGTTTTTAAAAGGCATTTCCAGCATGTGTTCACATCCTCCTTTTGTGGAAGAGCTGATTTTCTCTATGCTAGCCCTGGGAAGCCATTCCCCTCATTGTGGTACGGCTCTCTTCTCTTCTATCTCATGGAGCCGACAACTAGACAGGGACAGGGAGGCACAGGGGCACTGAGTTTAGTACACCATACCGGATCACTGCATGAAGTCCTAGACAGCATATGAGCAAGGCTTTTATTAATGAAAAAGGTTTCCGTCACTCTTGGTCTCACACGGTCTACTCTACACAGTTCTGTTTAATTAAGGTAATTTTAGTCAATTGAATCATTGGGCACCTGTCGATGGGAGGTCAATCAAGCCAAAAGGCAATGGAGACTTTGGGACATTACAGTTACCAGGACAAAGGCAATTGCTCAGATCAATCAGAAAGTGAAGATATTTCTGACTCACAGGCGCCTCCCATTAAGCGAAGGATCAATAATGTCTGATACAGTCATCATTGCCCAGGCAATTCAAAACTTAGCCTTTATGCAGTTTAAAAATACATTTTATTGGCTGGAGGGATGGCTTCGCGGTTAAGGCGTTGGCCTGCAAAGCCAAAGGATCCTGGTTCTACTCTCCAGGACCCATGTAAGCCAGATATACAAGGGGGCACACGCATCTGGAGCTCATTTGCAGTGGCTGGAGGCCTTGGGGCACCCATTTCCCCTCTCTCTCTCTCTCTGCCTCTTTCTGTCCCTCAAATAAATAAATAAATAAAAATACTTTAAAAATACATTTTATTTGATATTTGGAAATGGGGGGCAATCACACAAACTGATAACTGAAATATATGATGATACACGCCAACATCTGCCGCCCAATCACTGTGCCAACCACTTCCTAAGCACTTTGTGGGCGCTAGTTCATTTCATCCACATAACAAGCCCTTAAGCCTGCCAGCAGTGCCTTCAATTTATTTAATTTGTTTAAATTTATTTATTTATTTATTTATTTATTTATTTAAATTTTGTTTATTTTTATTTATTTATTTGAGAGCAACAGGCAGAGAGAGAGAGAGAGAGAGAGAGTGTGTGTACCAGGGCATCCAGCCACTGCAAACGAACTCCAGATGCATGGGCCACCTTGTGCATCTGGCAGGGCAAACTGGGGTCCTTAGGCTTCACAGGTGTGGTAGTTTGAATATATGTCCCCCAATATATTCAGTGTTTTACTAGTTATACTTTGCATCTGCAATCACCTTGCTAGAGTCAATGTCACTGGGGGCCGGTGTTAAGGTGTTAATAGTGTGGGTTTGAGATTCCATTGGATATCAAATGTGCCTCAACCTTTTGGCTGTAGTTTTGCTCTTGTGTGCTGTGGTGGCTGGTTGGTTTTTCTCTCTGCTTGGCCCTGTGAAAAGTGCTTAACATTATGGAACTTCCCTGGATCTGTAGCCATCTCCCTCCAGCCTGGTCTGGAAGTTCATCTCAGCGAACCTGTTTAACAGGCAAGTTTATTTTTATTTATTTATTTGATTTATTTATTTGACAAGGAGAAAGAGAGAGACAAAGAGAGAGAGACAGAGACAGAGAGAATGGGCACGCCAGGGCCTCCAGCCACTGCAAACAAACTCCAGACGCATGCGCCACCTTGTGTATCTGGCTAACGTGGGTCCTGGGGAATCGAACCGGGATCCTTTGGCTTTGCAGGCAAACCCCTTCACCACTAAGCCATCCCTCCAGCCCCAGTGTCTTCAATTTAGAGACGAGGGTGTGGAAACGGGCACTGAGATGACAACATGAATTGGCATCCCAACCCTCATCTTACACATAAGACAACCAAAGCTTTAAAGTATTACGTAGACTTGGCTCCTGTTGCCCAGCCACTTAGTGACGGAATGACAGTCTGGCAGGAGACTCACCTGCTTCCTAACCCAAGGACTGTTTGGTTCCCCAGGTTCTGAGATCCACGTGCGAGAGACAGACACCGGAAAGGTTGAGGAGGACAGAGCATTTGTTTCTTTTTCCTTGTGCATTTTAGAAAGGTGATTATTTCTGAGAAGGCGGGGAATGGAATGTTACTCGTAGGAAATGCTTCGGAAAGCCATAAAGGAGATTAAATTAAAGTATGGTTTGCTGGTCATGATTTAGCAGGCCACAGTGGTGTTAGTAAAAATGAAATAGAAGAACTCTTTGCATATTATCTCCCTAAAGAGTATTGCCCGAGAAACACTCTTTGCACATAAAATAATGAGAATATATTCACATAATAAACATAAACTGCAATAAATGAAATTTTACTTCTTCCATAAACTCCGTCTGCCAAACCTACACCAATCAGGTGGAAGGACATTCAGATTTGAGCTGGAAACCGTGAAGGGGGTGCAAGCCACTTCTAGCCAGCTTGTTCTCTAACAGCTCTCCTTTCTCTGTCTGTTCAAGAAGTCTTTATGAAGGCCCACCCTGTGTCAGAGTAGCATGTAAAAAAAGTTAAAAAAAAAAACATGGGCTGGCAGAGATTGGCTTAGTGGTTGAGACTACATAGCTAATTTCAGGTCAGCTTGGACCAGAGTGAGACCCCTAAAAAAAAAAAAAAAAAAAAAACATGGGCTGGAGAGATGGTTCCAATTAAGGCAGCGGTTCCAATCTCCAGGTCCCAATGTCCGTGGTTCCAGATCCAAAGTGACGCCAGATGCAAAGTGATGCAAGGGCTCAATGCCGCACTTGACCACAAGGGGGCGCACACATCTGGATTTCGTTCACAGCCGCTGAGAGACTGCTGGCGTGCCCATCTCTATCTGTCTCCCTCTCCCTCTCTGTCTGTCTGTCTCTCTCTCTCTCTCTCTCTCTCTCTCTCTCTCTCTCTCTCTCAAAAATAAATAAAATAATTTTAAAAATTTTAAAAAACCATGGGGCTGGCAAGATGGCTTAGCTGTTAAGGTGTTCCCCTGCAAAGCTAAAGGACCACGGTTCGATTCTCCAGGACCCACGTAAGCCAGATGCACAAGGGGGTGCACGCGTCTGGAGTTCCCTTGCGGCAGCTGGAGGCCCTGGCGTGCCCAGTCTCTCTCTTTCTCTCAAATAAGTAAATAAATAAATAAAATATGTTTTAAAAATCAATGCTGCCCTCATGGAATTCCCAGGATAGCTGTGACAACAGTGTGGTCCTAAGCAAGAGGATTCAAGAGATAGCAAGGAACCCTTACCAGAACATTCCTGAGCCATTTAGAATAAGAGCAGAATGCCGGGCCCTACCTTAGTCTGGACTCATGTCGGGCCACTCTCCCCACACACCACACCGTGGCACTGGCCCTCTTGCAACTCCGCATTGCACCGATTCTTCCCCACGCACATTCCGGGTCTCCTTTGTGAAGTGTGCCCCTCCAGCTACATCCTGGCTCAACAGAAGTGTTCTCTGGTTCCCTGCGGCATCCCTGGCATCTGCCAGCCAAGGTCAGCTGTCTGCCATGAACTGAACGCACCACGGTCACCCCGGGGCACTGAAAAACATTCCTATCTGAGATAAAATCTGCCAACAACACAAGGAACAGGCTAGCGTTTTCCACATGAGCAAACATGCTGGAGATGGGAGAGATGCGTCCAACCTTACAGCTATGCAAAAGTGATGCTGGGACCTAAATGGTCGTGCAAAATGCCACCTTTGTCACTTCACTGAGAGGTTCCCTCCCAAATGAAATGAGACCAGTTGGGGTTCCTACCGATGTTAAGAAAGTCACCTGTTAAAATCCAATGCTAACTGCTAACATTTTTGAAAAGAAGATGGAAACTCACACCTCAAAAAAAACCCAAAACTCCACACAGGGACACGAGGAACCGACAAGGCAGTGGCACAGGCTGCACAGGCCAGAGAGGTGAGCAAACACCTGGAGGGAAACAATGCTTTGTCACTGTCACTTAAAGGGGTTGGGAAGAAGAGACAGCTGGCCGGTCTCCAGTGGCTCAGGAGTCACTTACAGACACACACGCTTATGGAGAAGTGTGTCACACTGGGGGAGACATACGCAGACTCAGGACAACTGTGAGGAAGAAAGAGGACCATGGAGTTCGTCTGCAGGGGCTAGAGGCCCTGGTGTGTCCATTCTCTCTCTCTCTCTATTTCTTTTTTTTTTTTAACTTTTTATTTTATCTTATTTTTTTGGAGAGATACACAGAGAGAGACAGAGAGAGAGAGAGAGAGAGGGAGGGAGGAAGACAGAGATGGGTGCGCGAGCAGTGTCTCAGCTGATGCGAACAAAATCCAGATGTGCGCGCCCCCTTGTGGCCAAGTGCGGCATTGCGCCCTTGCGTCACTTTGCATCTGGCTAAACGTGGGACCTGGAGATTGGAACCGCTGGAGATTGGAACCAGCGTTCTTAGGCTTAGCAGGCAGGCGCCTTAACCCCTAAGCCATCTCTCCAGCCCTCTCTCTCTATTTCTAATAAATAAAAATAAAATATTTCTTTTAAAAAAAGTTCAGATGAAAGATGATGTGATGGATGACTGAATTTTAAATTTTGATAGCACCTTATACGGACTAAAATATTTTTTTTAATTTTTTTGTTTATTGTTATTTATTTATTTGAGAGTGACAAAGAGAGAAAGAGGCAGAGGCAGAGAGAGAATTGGCACACCAGGGCCTCCAGCCGTTGCAAACAAACTCCAGATGCATGCACCACCTTGTGCATCTGGCTTATGTGGGTCCTCGGGAATCGAGCCTCAAACCAGGGTCCTCAGGCTTCACAGGCAAGCGCTTAACCACTAAGCCATCTCTCCAGCCGACTAAAATAATTTTTAAAAAAATAAGAGAAGGGGGCCGGGTGTGGTGGCACACACCTTAATCCCAGCACTCAGGAGGCAGAGGTAGGAGGATCACCATGAGTTTGAGGCCACCCTGAGACTACAGAGTGAATTCCAGGTCAGCCTGGGCTAGAGTGAGACCCTACCTTGAAAATCCAAAAGGGGGTGGGGAGAGAGAGAGAAGGGGACTGGGAGGTAGCGCATAGGCACTTGCCTTGCAAAGCCTGCCAGCCCAAGTTCGATTCCCCAATACCCATGTAAACTCAGAGGCACCAAGTGGCTCAAGCTTCTGCAGTTTGTTTGTAGTGGCAAGAAGCCCTGGCGCCCTCTCTCTCTGTGTCTCTCAAACGAATAAATAACAATTCAAAACATTAACAACATTAAAAAAAGAAAGTAGTGTATTCCCACTGTAAGTGGTTCAGGCAATACACTATGTTTAAGGTTTCTGTTCAGTTTTTTTAAAAAATATTTTATTTATTTATTTAAGAGAGAGAGATACAGAAATAGGCAGAGAGAGAGAGAGAGAGGATGGGTGCGCCAGGGCCTCCAGCCACTGCAAACAAACTCCAGATGCATGCACTCCCTTGTGCATCTGGCTTACGTGGGTCCTGGAGAATCGAGCCTTGAACCGGGGTCCTTAGGCTTCATAGGCAAGCGTTTAACCGCTAAGCCATCTCTCCAGCCCTCCGTTCAGTTTTTGAGGTTCATTGTATGTCTCTGCCAGACAGTGGGATTTCAGAACAAGTCACAAGATAGCAATTATCCTCACCAATATTCCTATAAATAGTTTTAGACAGCCCTCCATCCCATCCTTGTTTCTTTACTAGGTTTCTGGGTTGAATTTGAAAAGCAGATTTTTTTTTTTTTTAAGGGTTGGAAATTTGAAGGCTGGTGTTGGCTTATATACTGTGCTCGCAGGTGCAAAAAGAAAAAAACAAACATTTTGCATACATAAAAATTACGAAGGGGGGGGTCAGGCTGAATTTCTTTGAAGAGGTGGTCTTCACATCTCTGGATTGTCCTGAATTTTTGATGAGGACAGATTGGTGATGGTCTGCTGCTGATTTGAATAATGCGTTGGAATCAGGCAGTTCTTGGGAACCATTTAAATGCAAAGAGAGGCCAGGTCTGTCACTAGGACCCCTCTACCTGCATTCCCTCTGAAAGAAGAGAAAGCTCAAATTGCAATTAACCATTAGATTACTGCCTGAATCCGGATTAGAGGTTGGGGGAGGGGCTTCTGCACTGGCTTCAAGGGAACGGTAGGGTAGGCTAGACCCTTCGTTTGCACGAGTGCCTTACCTGTTAGAAAAGCATTTTCTCACTCACCTGTCCATTATCATTGCAATCTCACCCAAAGCCCTGTGATTAAGCCATCACATGGACTGCAATTAGCTCTTCTCCCCCAAACCCCCACCACAAATTTCCCCACATTTGTAAGTTCAAGGGGTCCTGTGGCTTGCGGGATGAAGTCTGAATTCACAGCAATGGCTGCCCTTATTCTTGGTCTGGTAACAGGAACACACAGGCACAGTCCTTGTGTCAATCAAGTGCAGTGAAGGAGCGACCATCAACAGGAGGTGCTGGGATAGGGGCTCCTCCTGAAAGGGAAATGTTTAAACCTGTCTCTTGCATGGTCTCTGCCTTGATCAAGGGATTGTGCACAACAGACTGGGGGTGTCATGCTGAAGTGACTCTGGTGGCGGGGGGGGACAGGTGACAAAGCACAAGCTAAGCGCCACCCCATCCCTCCTCCGAGCTGAAGCCACACCCAGCAATCTTCCACAATCCTTCACATCTCCACGTTCAGAAGGATCTAACAGAAAGAGCCCTTTAATTTGTTTTTTTCCCCCTCAAGGACCCTCTTAATATTTTCTCCTCTGGCTTCACATTCATTTCTTCCTGTGGATAATGGAAGCGAAGAAAAGCATGGTGGTGTGAGACTGGATGTGCAGTGCAGGGTCTTAGTGAGATGGGAACCAGTTGCCCACAAGACTGGCTGCCCCAATGCTCTCAAAAATGGCACAAGAATGGCATAATCGGAGGAAAAGATGATGACATTCAAATGAAAAGAGAGACTGATTGAGAGGGGAAGGGGCATGGTGGAGAGTGGAGTTTTGAAGGGGAAAGTGGGGGGAGGGAGGGAAGTGCCATGGGATATTGTCTACAATTAAGGAAGTTGTCAATAAAAAAATAAATAAATAAGCCGGGCATGGTGGAGCATGCCTTTAATCCCAGCACTCAAGAGGCAGAGGGAGGATCACCGTGAGTTCGAGGCCACCCTGAGACTACAAAGTTAATTCCAGGTCAGTCTGGACCAGAGCAAGACCCTACCTCAAAACCCCCCCCCAAAATAATAAATAAATAGATAAATAAATAAATAAAATGGCACAGGACTGGGGAGATGGCTTAGTGGTTAAGACGCTTGCCTGCAAAGCCTAAAGACCCATGTTCGACTCTCCAGATCCCACGTAAGCCAGATGCACAAAGGCAAGGCAGGCACAAGGTCACACATGCCCACTAGGTGGCGCCAGCGTCTGGAGTTCTATTGCAGTAGCTGAGACCCTGGCACGCCAATTCTTTCTCCCTCCTTCCCTCTCTCTCTAAAATTAAAAAAATAAAATAAAATAAAGGGCATGGGTGACCATGGCAACCAGCTAGCAGATCAAGTAAGCCAGCCTATAAGTGAAGTAGATTAAGAATAAATTAGGGGCCCTTGATCAGCCCTCCACTTGCCGGTTGAGAATGACCCTCCTGTGTGATTTCTCACCTGTGCACTGGATGGCATATCTGCATTCCAGCCAAAGAGCACCCTTGTGAGCTTTCAGGACGTCTGCCTCCGGAGGCACATGTGCGTGAAGGACAGGCTACATTCTGTTTGGGTTCTGGACTAGTGGCCGGGACAAGGAGGGTGCCTTACAAGAGCCGCTGCTGCCTCTCCCAGAGGCCACACAATGTGTTTTCAAAGAAACAGCACCAGGAAGCCTAGACCTTAGGTAATTTGGAAATTCCAAAACAAAACAAAAAAGTAGCAATTCTTTTTTTTTTTTTTTTTTTTGGTTTGTCAAGGTAGGGTTTCACTCTAGCTCAGGCTGACCTGGAATTCACTATGTATTCTCAGGGTGACCTCGAACTCACGGCGATCCTCCTACCGCTGCCTCCCGGGTGCTGGGATTAAAAGCGTGCGCCACCTTTTGAAATGGCAGTGGGCAACCTTTCTCCAGTTCTCCTCTGCCTTCCTCTCCCTCTAGGCAGATCCTGAGGCGCTTCAACAGACTTAAGTCTCCTGGGAACACGGAAGCAAAACTCTGGTCTGAAAATGCTGCTATAAGCAGGTTCACGCTTAGCTTGATCTGAGCCCTGGAGGGGGAGAGGTCTGGATCTGGCCTCACCTGAGTTGACTTTTTACTGAATGAGAATTGCTTGCAGTTCTGTGAGCCCCAGTTTCCTTCTATGAATGGGAGGGACCATCAGAAAGACTTTACGGTCTGGAGAGATGGCTTAGCGGTTAAGGTGTTTGCCTGCGAAGCCTGAGGACCTGGTTCAATTCTCCAGGACCCACGTAAGCCAGATGCACAAAGGGCACATGCATCTGGAATTCATTTCCAGTGGCTAGAGGCCCTGGAGTGCCCATTCTCTCTCTCTATTGTCTGTCTGTCTATCTATCTATCTATCTATCTATCTATCTATCTATCTATCTATCTATCTAATCTCTATCTCTGCTTGCAAATAAATAAATAAAAATTAAAAAAATTTTACAGAAAGACTTTACTGAAACTGTACTGAGGATTAGCGAACCCTATATGTAAAGTATTTCAAATGTAGGTAAGCAGTAAATTGAGGCTGAAGTAGCAATTGTGATTCTGGTTGAAGGGCTCTCTATGATAGCCATTGACGTAAACCAAGCACAGCCCCTCCTTTGGGGGAATTATTCCCAGCACCCCATGGATGCTCAAGTCCTCATTGAAAATGGTCTAGTTTATATGATGTATATAACCTTCCCGCATCGTCCCATGGATTCAAATCACCTCTCGATTACCTAAAATACCTAATAAGATGTAAATGCTATGTAAGTAGGTATTATGCTATATTGTTTAAGGAATAATGACGAGCAAAAAATAGACCATGCATGTTCAGTACAGATGCGGTTGCTTGTCTCAAATGTCTCCCACCCACAGTGGGCTGAATATCAGCATGCAGCACCTGCAAATGCAGGTTTTTGCACTCACTGTGATGGAGAGTTATGTCAAGGAGGCTGGAAATTGGCAACTCTCACCTCCATTTAAATACAAACAGCGACACTGAATTTTTAAAGAGCTTTCAACCTACTGGCGAAAGGAGGGTTGAAATAATTTCTACTGCGAGCTTCTCACCTTTGGAATAGAACTCTACTTTGTGGGAAGTTAAAACCCAGACACTGGAAGGTGCTAATGGAACTGCAGTGAAAGAGGCCCTGGAGTGCCCATTCTCTCTATCTATCTATCTATCTATCTATCTATCTATCTATCTATCTATCATCTACCTATCTATCTCTATCTCTCTCTCTCTTCTTGCAAATAAATAAATAAAAATTAAAAAAAAATTACAGAAAGACTTTACTGAAATTGTACTGAAGGTTAGCGAACCCTATATGCAAAGTATTTCAAATGTAGATAAGCAGTAAATTGAGGCTGAAGTAGCAATTGTGATTCCATTCTTAGGCATGGGACCCTTGGCCTGTCTTCTTGGTATTACAGCATTCCTTTGTGTCTGCAGTTCAACACACAGGAGAATTCAGGAGCTAAGCTAATGAGGCAGGGTCCCAGGCAGCTCAGAAAGCCACAGCTTCCCAGGAAATGGGATTCCCTGCCAGTCTTTCCCCTGTAGTTACTAGAGAATATATATATATTACCTCATGAGGTTTCCCTACCACGATTCCAACACACAATCAGAAAACCACAGAATCATAGTTACCTACCAAAAGAAGTATGGCTTTAGCAGAATGTGGACTATGAGGTTAACAGCATGACCTGGAAATAGAGCTAACAGAGAATGCCCAACTGCTGTGTCGGGGAGACTTTGTAAGATGCATGTATGTGTCATGCGATGTGATTTTCACCAACATGTCATGCCTGTTTCATATCACAGATGCGAAAACTGAGGTTCAAAAAAGCAAAGCCAGGCTGGAGAGATGGGTTAGCTGTTAAGGCGCTTGCTTTCGAAGCCTAAGGACCCATGTTCAACTCTCCAGATCCCACATAAGCCAGATGCACAAAGGTGAGGCAAGCGCAAGGTCACACGTGCCCACTAGATGGCGCACACATCTGCAGTTCGCTGACAGTGGCTGAGGCCCTGGAACACCAATTCTCTCTCTCTCTCTCTCATAAAAAAACTGCAAAAAGACAAAGTCCCCTACCTAAGGTCACACAGTGAGTGGGTGGAAGACGTGGCACTGTCTCATCCCAGTGGAAGCTTTGACTAAAACTCACCTCACTCACACACTGGCTTGTGAGCCCTGAATTCATTACTACGTGCCATCACTTCCAGTCCATTCACACAGCACAGACCACGTGACAGAAATTACTGTATGCACAACTCAGAAACCAGACGCCCTTACTGGCTCTTCTTCCTCTTTCTCTCTCTCTCTTTTTTATTTTTATTTATTTATTTTTTGTTTTTGAGGTCTCAGAGTCTCACAATCTCAGCTCCTTGAACTCACAGCTGGCCTCCCCAGTACTGACCTGGAATTCAATGTTTTTTTTTCAGGTATCTCACTCAGGGTGTCCTTGAACTCACAGCAATCCTCCTACCTCTGCCTCCCGAGTACTGGGATTAAAGGCATGCACCACCACGCCCGGCTTCTTCTTCCTCATTCTTAATGCTCTCACCAATACCAATTCACCCGATTCCTTCCAAGGAGCATCTGTCGAGTTTAAAGTCCATGAAAAGTAATGTGTGTGCTCAAGTTTGTGTGAAGCACTGCCAAGGTGCTGCTCCCATGTGTTACTTAACGCTGAGGAAGCTGGTCACAGAACCCATCTGAGTATAGCTGTCGCTGAAGTCCAAAGGGGCTTGCCAGAAGCTGGCTTTGTTCTGTAATTTAGGAAACCAAGAACTGGTTAGGAAAGGCTTATGGGGACAAAAGAGGAGGCGGCGAGGGTAAAGGAGCAAGGAGGACAGGAAAGACGGATTTTGAAGCCACCTTCCTCTCAGCCCGGTGATGAGATGACATCTCCACCAACCAGAACGTGCTCCGAGGTAGAAATATCCAGGCTCTGCTTCCAACTCCACAAGTTTCCAGCCACAGTAAGAAAGATGTGTGACACGGTAATGGGTGGCCGTATGAAAGAAACAGGGACGCAAACTCCAAGGACTCATTTATCTATTTATTTATTTATTTTTGACCCCTCCCTTAGACTTAATTCAAAAAGCTCAGGATCCAGGCTGGAGAGATAGCTTAGCGTTTAAGGCACTTGCCTGCAAAGCCCAAGGACCCAGGTTCAACTCCCCAGGATCCATGTAAGCCAGATGCACAAGGGGATGCACATATCTAGAGTTCGTTTGCAGTGACTGAAGGCCCTGGCGTGTCCATTCTCTCTCTCTCTCTACCTGCCTATCTCTGTATGTCTCTCTCTCCTAACTAAATAAATAAAAATAATTTATTTTTATTTATTTTTATTTTTTATTGACAACTTGTATACTTACATACAAAATATGCATGATATTTCCCTCCCCTCCCCCCATTCCCCTTTAGAACTCCAATCTCCATCATATCCCCTCCATCTACAATGCAACTGCCCAGACAGAAATTGGCCTCGATATCCATGACCTCACAGTGCCTAGCAATACCTTCACAAGACCCTCATAATAGAAGAAAAAGATGATGACATCAAATTAAAAGAGAGACTAATGAAGAGAAGGGGGGGATACGAAGGAAAATAATTTTTTTTAAAAAAAAAAAAAAAGCTCAGGATCCATGCATTTTCCCTGACTCTTCCTATTTTCTCCTTTCTGAACAAAGCAGTATCATTTTACACCAGGCTGTGAACACTGCATGCCAAGGGCCACAATCCTTTTGTTTCTTCTGCTGGCCCTGAATCGGGACCAAGTCCACCGTAAGACACTTGGTTAAAAGAGGCAAGGTAGGGCTGCAGAGATGGCTTAGCTGTTAAGGCGCCTGCCTGCTAAGCCTAAGAACCGGGTTCCAAAGTCTCCAGGTCCCACATTTAGCCAGATGCAAAGTGACGCAAGGCCGCACTTGACCACAAGGAGGCGCACGCATCTGGATTTCGTTCCCAGCAGCTGAGAGACTGCTGGCGTGCCATTTCTGTCTCCCTCTCCTTCTCTGTCTGTCTCTTTCTGTGTCTCTCTCCAAAAACAAATAATTTTTTAAAAAAGAGGCAAGGTATGACAACAGAAAAGCAGTGTTTGGAGGGCAGAAGGACCCGGGTCTTACTATGCCTTTGATCTCAAGCAGTCAGATGTGGGAGACAAGGACAACCGTGTTGCAATGGGCATCAAGCTCTGTAGGACGTGTGGCACACACTGCCACCCACGTGCCAGGTGCTCCTTATTGTGAATAACGTAGTTCTGTTTCCAGGCATCATGGAGGTAGGTGCAGGCCATTGATTCTGTGGAAAGTTTTCCCAGGGGCAACGGCAGAAAAAAATAAACAAACAAACAAAAACCCTTCATGTCCACTTGGAAAATTTATATAAAGATTTATACCAGATTTCTTTCTGAACAGAACATAAACCCTCTGTGGTGTTTATTTCCCCTGACAAAGATTCAGGTATGTGCTAGGATACGCTACACATCTATATCTTAAAGACCTCAACAACTCTTGTTTATGTTTTCTGTTTTGATATATTTATTATAGAGAGGAGAGAAGAGAGACAGATAAAATAGGCACTCCAGGACAGCCACTGCAAATAAACTCCAGACACATGCACGCCCCCCCCCGCGCCCCCGTGCATCTGGCTTACGTGGGGTCCTGGGGAATCAAACCTAGGTCCTCTGGCTTTGTAGGCAAGCACCCTAACCACTAAACCATCCCTGCAGCCTGTTCAACTCTTAAGTTGGATAAAGCCACCCTTCGAACCACATTGATGGCAGAATTGCCGGGTCACCAGAAAAGTGCCTGCAGCAATCAGAGACCTTGAAAAAGACGCATCACCTTGCCAAATACTAATGGGAACGTACGGTGGTTTGGGTTTGAGTTGTTCTAAAGCGGACTCAGAAGCAAGGCATCCGGGGCAAAGGTCTGTGTGGAAGGGACATAGAATATTTGCGGGGAATGAGTAAAGGCAGGCAGGGCAGCCCGCATGCCAGATGCCAGCAAACTCCACACACAGCACAAAACACCCAACGATTGCACTGGGTATTTACACTGGTTCTGTAGCCTCACACGGGTGCCCGCCAGTTCTTAGTGGCCTGCTGTGCCTTCAGCCACAGCATGGCCTGCTCAGCTCCAGAAGTGCCCACCTCAATGCAGAAATGGCAGAGGGCACCTGGGCCTGGGAGTACAGTGGGGTCGAGACTCTGCTCCCCATCTTAAGGTACCACGTATCCATCGCACTGTTTGCTTAGTCTCCCAGCTCACGTTTCCTGACCCTTTAGCACCACCGCTCGAGGCAAGCCCTCTCCAACTCTGGATCTTTACTGCACTCTGCTAAGCTATTTGTGTCCCAAGCACCAGGAAGAGTGCCTGGCACATGGTACACACAGTGCCAGGCGCGTTATGGAAAGGAGACCCTATTTATTCAGGTATCCTTCAGGCGCTAGCTGCTATGGTAGTGACAGACTTTGCGTTGTTTATTTTTTTTCTCTAGTTGTCGTGTATGTATTAACTTCCACACTCATTTTGTAAACGAGGAAAACCGATGCCTAAAGAAATCAAGAGATGGGCTGGAGGGATGGCTTAGCGGTTAAGGCGTTTGCCTATGAAGCCTAAGGACCCTGGTTCGATTCCCCAGGACCCAAGTAAGCCAGATGCACAAGTAAGCCAGATGCACGCGTCTGGAAGTCATTTGCAGTGACTGGAGGCCCTGGAGCACCCATTCTCTCCCTCTCTCTCTCTGCCTCTTTCTCTCTCTCAAATAAATAAAGAAAAGAAAAGAAAAAAAAAAAAAAAGAGAAGAAAGAACTCAAGAGATAAAGAAAAGGCAAGACTGAGACAGATTCGCATGTAGGACTGTCTGACACCAGCAATGTCCTTTCCTACCCAGCACCATCAATCCGAAAGCCTGAGGGTCAGGCCAAGTCACAAGAAATCCTGAGTCCCCTGTAGATTTCAGAGAAAACAGTTCACATGCTGTCACCGGGGACACAATCCTAGTGTTGATTCCCTCTCAAATAGGCAAGTTCCAGCTGGCCAACCTCTTTTGGACTCCCCTTTCTGTGCCTTCACCCTGGATGAAGACCTGGCCCACTCGGAGCGGTGAGGGGGCCTAATAAACACAAGGACAAGGAAGTGAAGCAAAAGAGATGTGAAAGATGTGCGATGGGGACCCAGCAGGGGAGAAGTGTCATTGCTGGGCTCTTGCCTCTGGCTTGAGTGTCCACTCATTCCCCAGCATTTACTGAACACCGCTACGTTGACAGCAGAGTGTGGCAGGCACGAGCCATAGGCTTTAAAAACTCGCTCTCCCTCAGTGCAAAGACGGTTCAATAAACCGGGGAAGTCTCTGCTCTGTGGTGCAGACTCTGCCTTCGCAGGAGTCAAAGCTCCCTCTGAACAGATTCCCTCCACTGTGGTTTGCTTGTTGCAGCCTGGAGTGCCTCATCACAAGGAAACATGGATGCCTGGCGGGCCAGCTTCCATTCGACTCCACACCTTTGTTTTGTTTTTTTTTTTCCCAAGCTCAGAGGACCACCCTGGAATATAATTCACATCTCCCATCACTGAGCTGAGCAGATCTGACAGCTAACATTTTGCTATTTTACTTCACCTTCACCTGCTCTTGAACTTTGTTTACTATTGCTGGATAACCAGCAACTGTGAAGTGGGAACCACCGGCATGCAGAACGCCCAGTGCACAGAGCCAGTGTCCTCCGATGGTTGTTTAATCCGCTGGCTCTTGATCATTCTGGCTGTCTTGTCCCAGGACCCCCTGCCTTGTACTACACATGTGCCATTCATCCTCTCTGCCATCTCGTTCCACTCGAGTGAGAACATAATAGAGGGCTGGAGAGATAGCTTAGCGGTGAAGGCACCTGTCTGCGAAGCCTAAGAACGCCTGTTCAATTCTCCAGGTCCCACATTTAGCCAGACGCAAAAAAAGTGACACGAGGGTGCAATGCCACACTTGCCCACAAGGGGGCGCATGCGTCTGGAGTTCGTTCACAGCAGCTGAGAGGCCCTTGGCACGCCCATTCTCTCTCTCTCTGCCTCTTCCAATCTCTCTCAAATAAAAAAACAAAAGAACATGATGAATTTTTTTTTCCAGGAAAAGGTATTTATAGGATTCGGAAATCTAAGTGCATTGCTTACACTCCACAGACTTGAACTGAAATTTCAGTTTAGCTTCTTGTATATGGAGTGACCTTGGGACAAACGACTTTGCTTCCTTAAGCCTCCGTTTCCTCATTAACAAATGTGAGATGATAATGTTTAACTCCTGGGATTCTTACGAAGCCGAGATGGAAAGGTAGGAAGGAGAATGTCTGAAACACATTGCTCAAAAAACCCTGACCTGTGGAAACTGCTCTCATTAGCACTGGCATTAATATTCATAAGGGTTGCAGTGCTGCAGTCATCGTTTTGGGGTGATCTAAGGATATGAAATGAATATTTCCAAGACCTAGAGTGCCATGATTGTACAGCGTAACCAAAACCATTTGTAAAAGACCCTAAGACAGTCATTTAAATTCTTCCTGTCAACAACAACAAAAAATTCTTGGCAATAAATTGACTACCTGAATAACAAAATTCAAACAATAAATAAAACATTTCAGCCTGTGTCCTGTAGGTAAAGTCAACAGGGGCTCACACATCCCTCTGACAGGCAGGGGTGGGGGAGCATGAAGATTGTAGGAGAGTGATCTTTCTTTCTTTCTTTCTTTTTTTTTTCTTTCTTTCTTTTTTTTTTTTAGGTAGGGTCTCACTCTAGCCCAGGTTGATCTGGAATTCATTACATAGTCTCAGACTAACCTCAAACTCACGGTGATCCTCTTACCTCTCCTCCCGAGGGCTGGGATTAAAGGTGATTTCTAAGGAAGTGTTTAAGATCCCCAAGCCTCCTACACTACTGAGTCTCACTGGTGATGCTACAAAGACCTCACTTGTCAGCTTGCTGTCTTAAAAAAAAAAATCTGTATTTTTTTGTTGTTCTTTGAGAGAGACAGAGAGAGGGAGAGAGACAGAGAGGAAGAGACAGATAGAGAATGGGGGCACCAGCGGCCTCTCAGCCACTGTGAATGAACTCCAGGCGCGTGCGCCCCCCTGTGGGCAAGTGTGGCACTGCGCCCTTGCATCACTTTTGCATCTGGCTAAACCTGGGACCTAGAGAATCAAATGGGCGTTCTTAGGCTCCGCAGGCAGGCGCCTTAACAGCTAAGCCATCTCTCCAGCCCAATAATCTGTATTTCGAGGAATGCTGTAAGAAAATGTACCCAAGCCCATCAGATGAAAGTTCATCGCAAACCAAAAAGCTTGTTAGTCAGTTTGATCCAAAGTCAAATGGATCCAATCAAATTCACTTGGTTTCAAAAGCAGGCAAAATGAGGGTGCATATACTGTCCCTGTGGGTCCCAAGGTGAATTACCAAGAGAACTGTTAAAAATAAATAAATAAGACGTAGACAGGCCCACGTGGCGCACGCCTTTAATCCTAGCACTCGGGAGGCAGAGGTAGGAGGATCGCCATGAATTTGAGGCCACCCTGAGATGACAGAGTGAATTCCAGGTCAGCCTGGGCTAGAGTGAGACCCTACCTCAAAAACAAAACAAAAAAACAAACAAAAAAAAGGAAAACAAAAACAAAAAAAAAGACGTATAGCCAATCAATCAGTTTTTACTGCTTGTTTATCTGCACATGTATGTGAACACATGAATATACAGATGGCACATTTTACTACCACCCACTACTGTGAAAACATGAATCTTCCTCATATCAATCTCGTCATCTCAGATCTGCCATTCTCATCTGATATTGATACGAATGAACAAGGCCTGGAATTTTACACCTGGGCGCATTTCGTTCTGTTTCTCTTCGTTGACAGAATTCAATATGACGCAGCTCGGCGTGACAGCATCAGGCTGGCACTGTCACCTTAGGGGCTTATCCATCTTTAAAATCCTCACAAAAGTGAAATTGGCTGACAGCGAAGTAAAATGAGGCTTTTTTAAAACTTGAGCTGGAAGATCAGAAAAGTCAATGAAAACCCTCAAGAGTTCATTCAGGCTCCCTCGGTGAGGGGAACTGTGGGAAGAGGGAGCCTTGCTTTCTCCAGCCCGTAGCTCTGCCGTCTGGTTGGACACGTGAAAGGAAGCCTTCAGACACCACCTTGCTATCAGCGGTGTGAGTTCTACGGCCGCTTTCCCTGTTATGTCAGAGGTATGACACGGCACACAGGAGAGAGGATGGTGGCTGGGAATCAGAGTGCCACATTCAGATCTCTGCTCGCCCTGACAGAAAGACAGTGCCAAGAGGAGACACAGGTCACCTGCCAAGTGGAGTTATGGAAATATTTCATTGTTATGGAAATGGCGAATCAAATGTCCTATGGAAAATGTAAACGCAAAGAGGCCTAATCGAGCTTCTAGAGCCTGAGTTGAGGTCTTACTGCATCTGTGTCAAGCTGCTGCTGACGTGATGAAATACTATTGGCCCTTATACCTTTGTGTTTTCCTTGTGGTTGACAATAAACGACTTTTTCCGAATACTAAGTCCTTTTTGCAGGCCAGGCCTCAAGAGTGCACCTGCCGTGGTGGACCAACGGAGACACGCATCTGTGTCAACGCTTCCCCTGCAGGCCAGGCCCAAGAGTGCACCGCAAATGAGCAGACAGACACCCAATCAGGAACACTCAAGGGTCCAAGATCACCTAGTGACAGGTGGGAGTCAGCATCATAATCATGACTGTGATATCAAAACCAAAATGTGATTCCTGATAAGACTGCACGTCCACGTGATTTCATCAGTTACAAAGCATTTCACCATGAACCTAACTCCATTAACTCACCCTGAAACCATCTTCTAGTCGAATAGGGCACCATTAATACTCCCATTTTAACCACGAGGAACCCCAACCCAGTGTTCAAAGATGGAAATTAACTTTCCTGAGGTTGATTGGTCAGATTAATGGCAGAATTTGGACCCCAGACTGGACGGACCCCAGTTTCAGATAGCTTCTGCCATCTTGCTCTGAGCTGTAAGGCATGTGATGTGTGACTTAAAAGGCCTGGGCAGGGACTGGCATGGCCTGGAGGCCCATAGGGCAGTACAGGCAGTGGCAGGGAGTAGAAACGAGATCCTGGGTGAACTCTACTGTCAAGGGCTCAAGAAACATGTCTTAGTGACCCTATCCAAGGTAAAGCTTAGGTGAATGGCAGGTGTCATTTTACATGGTCCAGGATCTACAATTACTTATCAGGTTAGAAACAGTAGAAGTTTACTGCTATGTTTTTAACATAATGTTCTAAAACAGTATCATGGGCTGGAGAGATGGCTCAGCAGTTAAGGTGCACGCCTGCCAAGTTGAAGGACCCATGTTCGACTCTCCGCATCCCACGTAAGCCAGACACACACAAGGTGAGGCAAGCACAAGGTCACACATGCCCACTAGGTGGCGCAAGTGTCTGGAGTTCAATTTCAGTGGCTGAGGCCTTGACTCGCCAATTCTCTCTCTCTCCCTCTCTCTAAAAAAAATAATAATAAAAATAGCCGGGCGTGGTGGCGCATGCCTTTAATCCCAGCACTCGGGAGGCAGAGGTAGGAGGATTGCCGTGAGTTCGAGGCCACCCTGAGACTACATAGTGAATTCCAGGTCAGCCTGGGCCAGAGTGAGACCCTACCTCGAAAAACCAAAATAAATAAATAAATAAATAAATAAAAAATAAAATAAAATAAAATAGTATCATGTCAAAAGATAATCAATATAAAACTGAGTGCAGGGGCTGGAGAGATGGCTTAGTGGTTAAGGCGCTTGCCTGCAAAGACAAAGGACTCAGGTTCGATCCTCCAAGACCCACATAAGCCAGATGCACAAGGGGGTGCATGCGCCTCGAGTTTGTTTGCATTGGCTGGAGGCCCTTGCGCACCCACTCTCTCTCTGCCTCTTTCTCTCTCTCAAATAAGTATATAAAAATATTTTCTTTTTAGGGCTGGAGAGATGGCTTAGTGGTTAAGGCGCCTGCCTGCTAAGCCTAAGAACCCGGTTCCAATCTCCAGGTCCCACGTTTAGCCAGATGCAAAGTGACGCAAGGGCGCAATGCCGCACTTGACCACAAGGGGGCAAACGCATCTGGATTTCTTTCACAGCAGCTGAGAGACTGCTGGCGCGCCCATCTTTATCTGTCTCCCTCTCCCTCTCTCTCTGTCTCTCTCTGTGTCTCGCTCCAAAAATTAAAAAAAAAATAAAATAAATTTTAAGAAATATATATATTTTTTAAAGTAAGGAAAGAAATTGTGTCTTAGTAAATCAGTGTTGACAGACATGTCCTCTGAAAAGATATTTATTGTCTCCCACCACCCATGGTGTCATGTACAATCTGAATGCTTTCTGTTTCCTCCCTATTTTGTTATCAAAAAGAGAGAGAGAGAGAGAAATGGAGGCAGAAAGAGGAAGGTATGTTTGTTTGTTTGTTTGGTTGGTTGGTTGGTTGGTTTTTCAAGGTAGGGTCTCACTCTAGCTCAGGCTGACCTGGAATTCACTCTGTAGTCTCAGGGTGGCCTCGAACTCATGGCGATCCTCCTACCTCTGCCTCCCGAGTGCTGGGATTAAAGGCGTGTGCCACCACGCCCGGCTCTTGTTTGTTTTTTTTAACAATCAGCAAGCGTTATCCTGTGTAGGTTACGGTGAGAGGTTGAAGCCTCACTCACAGCAAAGAGACTTGAGATTTTCATAGCCCACCTTGCCTAAGAGGGAGAGGATAGGATTTCTGTCTCAGATCCCCACAGCCAAACAAGACACAGTGAAAAAATGCTAGAGAATTACTAGATTTGGAGGAGCGTCCAGAGATGTGAATTTCAGATTGGAAGGCGAGGAGATAAATGGAGTATCATAGGCATTGGGTCCCAGCAAAGTGAACTTCCTGTGCCATTGTACACCAGGAGTGGCTCAGGGACGGTGTAAGTGGGGTCCCATCCTGAGCTGGGATCTCACATCTACCGACCTCCCCCACTCAGTAGTGAAAAATGAAGGGAGATAGCCAATCAGATAAGAGGTAACGCAAGCACAGATGAATCGCTTCAGAAAAGAAACATTTCTTCCCAAGACGGTCTGCCATGGCCACGATTTGAGACTTCTCAGAATGCAAGGAAGGAGAAATGACAGTGTCAGCCTTCGCCTCGATGGCCCCACCCCCGAACAATCTTACACTCCCTTTATGTCCCTTATCAGCTTCCTGAACCCAGAAACTTTCTGAGCACGCACTCTGAGAGATTTGAGAGACCGTCTTCGCTGGCCTCTGAATCTTGCATTCCAGCACTCTTTATAGAAATTTACTGAATCCCCATTAATCCGGTGTGTAGTCAGCTCTGACGATCTCTAATAACAATTCTGTGACCTTTCTGAGAAGGTCATCCACTTCTGATGGAAATACAGCTATCACTGAAAGTAAAAGATTGACTCTTTCTATCTCCCCTCCCTGCCTCGGCTGGCCAGGCACAGGCCCCTCGCCTCCTCCTCTGACCTGCCAGGCCCTGGGTGGGTCCCCCTCACCTCCTCTGACCAGGCAGATCTGGCATGGGCTTCCTCACCTACTCTGTCTCGTACATTCTAACCAGTGCTACGGAATGCCCTGCATTCATTCAGAGACAAAGCAAGCCCAGGGAGGAAGGAGGGGAAGAGGAAACAGCCCATGTTAAGGTTAGCATGTTCGCAAAAGCTTTAAGGGAGCCGCATCCAGATATGCAGAGAGAGTCCACATCATTAGAGGCCTAAGGGTGCAGATGTGCAGGGAGCACATGTCAACAGAGGCCCCAGAGTCCAGGCACTGGTAGGCAGGAAGGGATTAAAAATATTCAGTTTACAGGAATCAGCTTCTTGGCTCTTTACACTGCCAGCGCTGTTTGCAAGGGCGCGATGAGACCATCTGAAGTCCTCTTGTTTGTTTTTTTAACAATCAGCAAGCGTTATCCTGTGTAGGTTACGGTGAGAGGTTGAAGCCTCACTCACAGCAAAGAGACTTGAGATTTTCATAGCCCACCTTGCCTAAGAGGGAGAGGATAGGATTTCTGTCTCAGATCCCCACAGCCAAACAAGACACAGTGAAAAAATGCTAGAGAATTACTAGATTTGGAGGAGCGTCCAGAGATGTGAATTTCAGATTGGAAGGCGAGGAGATAAATGGAGTATCATAGGCATTGGGTCCCAGCAAAGTGAACTTCCTGTGCCATTGTACACCAGGAGTGGCTCAGGGACGGTGTAAGTGGGGTCCCATCCTGAGCTGGGATCTCACATCTACCGACCTCCCCCACTCAGTAGTGAAAAATGAAGGGAGATAGCCAATCAGATAAGAGGTAACGCAAGCACAGATGAATCGCTTCAGAAAAGAAACATTTCTTCCCCAAGACGGTCTGCCATGGCCACGATTTGAGACTTCTCAGAATGCAAGGAAGGAGAAATGACAGTGTCAGCCTTCGCCTCGATGGCCCCACCCCCGAACAATCTTACACTCCCTTTATGTCCCTTATCAGCTTCCTGAACCCAGAAACTTTCTGAGCACGCACTCTGAGAGATTTGAGAGACCGTCTTCGCTGGCCTCTGAATCTTGCATTCCAGCACTCTTTATAGAAATTTACTGAATCCCCATTAATCCGGTGTGTAGTCAGCTCTGACGATCTCTAATAACAATTCTGTGACCTTTCTGAGAAGGTCATCCACTTCTGATGGAAATACAGCTATCACTGAAAGTAAAAGATTGACTCTTTCTATCTCCCTCCCTGCCTCGGCTGGCCAGGCACAGGCCCCTCGCCTCCTCCTCTGACCTGCCAGGCCCTGGGTGGGTCCCCCTCACCTCCTCTGACCAGGCAGATCTGGCATGGGCTTCCTCACCTACTCTGTCTCGTACATTCTAACCAGTGCTACGGAATGCCCTGCATTCATTCAGAGACAAAGCAAGCCCAGGGAGGAAGGAGGGGAAGAGGAAACAGCCCATGTTAAGGTTAGCATGTTCGCAAAAGCTTTAAGGGAGCCGCATCCAGATATGCAGAGAGAGTCCACATCATTAGAGGCCTAAGGGTGCAGATGTGCAGGGAGCACATGTCAACAGAGGCCCCAGAGTCCAGGCACTGGTAGGCAGGAAGGGATTAAAAATATTCAGTTTACAGGAATCAGCTTCTTGGCTCTTTACACTGCCAGCGCTGTTTGCAAGGGCGCCGATGAGACCATCTGAAGTCACTGCTGGGGGATAAATGATGACCATTTAAAAAATCTAGTGTAGGGCTGGAGAGATGGCTTAGCGGTTAAGGCATTTGCTGGCAAAGCCAAAGGACCTTGGTTCGATTCCCCAGGACCCATGTAAGCCAGATGCACAAGGTGGTGCATGCGTCTGGAGTTCATTGCAGTGGCTGGAGACCCTGGTGCTCCCACTCTCTCTCTCTCTCTGTTTCTCTGCTTCTCTCTCTATGCCTCTCTCTCTCTCAAATAAATAAGTAAAATAAAATAAAATAATTTTTAAATCCCTTTATCTAGATGCCCCCTCCCATATTACATAGCTTTGACCCAACCTTCCCCCCTGGAGTGCCAGCACAGTCTGTGACATGCTGTTGGGCAAAAATGATAGGATGCTTGTGAAGAGATGACATTAATTCTATGACTCCATGTTAGCAGACTGGAATAGTGCTCTTGGGGGTTTGTAAAGGGACCATGAGGCAGAGGACTCTAAAAACCCCTGGGCCCATTCTCTCTGTCTATCTGCCTGTTTCTCTCTCTGTTGCTCTCAAATAAATAAATAAATAAATAAATAAATAAATAAATATACAAAAAGTTTTAAAAAGTGGGGGAGGCTGGAGAGATGGCTTAGTGTTTAAGCGCTTGCCTGTGAAGCCAAAGGACCCCAGTGCGAGGCTCGATTCCCCAGGTCCCACATCAGCCAGATGCACAAGGGGGCACATGCATCCGGAGTTCGTCTGCAGTGGCTGGAGGCCCTGGTGTGCCCATTCTCTCTCTATCCATCTGCTTCTTTCTCTCTGTGTCTGTCACTCTCAAATAAATAAACAAACAAACAAAAAATTAAAACCCTGGGTTTTTCTTTCAGAAAGAAAATAGGGACATAACCCCTACAGCCACAAGAAACTACATCCTGCCAAAAAGCCATGTGAGCTTGAAACATGGTCCACCTGGAATCTGGAAAGAATGCAAGAAGCTGATGCAGACCCTGGCCCAAGGGAATTGTGGGATAATGAACAAGTGTCAGTTTAAGCCCCTTAAGGACACAGTAACTTGTTACTCAGCAATAGCCATCTGTTCGTTAGACTGAATGGGTCTTAAGGAAGGTTACCCAAGATCTATCACCTGCCTGGAACTGCTAAGGAAGTCATGTCCCATTGAACAGGTCTGGCCCTGACTTAAGACTGTTGGTGCCATGCTTTGGAACTGCATGTGACTGAAGGTCTTTGACATTTCAGGAGCCCCGCCCCCCCCGCCGCCAAGGGATGCCTGTGCACTTTGACCTTGTCCCTCTAATCCTTTGAAACACCATGAGAGTATTTCCAAGGGCCTCAGCAGAATCACATCTGTAGGACATGACGTCCAAATCAGACATCTTGTGCTGATTTGCGTATGCCAGCACTCGGGAGGCAGAGGTAGGAGGATCGCCGTGAGTTCGAGGCCACCCTGAGACTAGGTAGTGAATTCCAGGTTAGCCTGAGCTAGAGGGAGACCCTACCTTGAAAACCCCAAAAATATAAATAAATAAATAATCAGACCTCTTCATTGCATTGTTTTGTCCTTTAATTTCCATCCAAAAAATCCCCATGAGAGCTGGATGGGGGAGACCGCAAGTGACCTGGACAGTGACATCCCATAACGTGATTGACACTGGCTCAATACGTGGCCTTCACAAGACCTCACTTATCAATGGGACCGTTGAGCAACCAGGCTTGGACAACATGCCCGTGGAGCAGCCAGGGAAACGGAGCTTACGTGGGTCCTGGGGGATCGAACTTGGGTACTTAGTCTTTGCAGGCATGCTCCTTAACCACTAAGCCATCTCTCCAGCCTTATTTTTTTATTTGAGAGAGGGAAAGAAGCAGAGACAGAGCGAGAGAGAGAAAGAGAATGGGCACGCCAGAGCTTCCACCCACTGCAAACGAACTCCAGATGCATGCACCCCCCTTGTGCATCTGGCTTATGTGGGTCCTGGGGAATCGAACCAAGGTCCTTTGGCTTTGCAGGCAAGCGCCTTAACCGCTAAGCCATCTCTCCAGCCCCTCCTTTAAGTCATTTGTACTTGTTATGACAATGGCCTCTGTCATGGGATGACTCTGGACATAAGTGCCTCACACCCCATCAAGGCGCACTGGCTGACTTCCCAATGGAGCCCTGTGGAGCTGCTTGTGGCAGACTCCAATCTCTTCTGGCCTTTCTTAGGATGCTTCCGTAGATATCTACGAGAGAGGAAGCAGGCCTCAGCCTTGGAAGAATGGGTTAAAAGCTTACATCACGGGCTGGAGAGATGGCTTAGCGGTTAAGGCACCTGCCTGCTAAGCCTAAGAACCCTGGTTCCAATCTCCAGCGGTTCCAATCTCCAGGTCCCACGTTTAGCCAGATGCAAAGTGACACAAGGGCGCAATGCTGCACTTGACCACAAGGGGGCGCACGCATCTGGATTTCGTTCACAGCAGCTGAGCCACTGCTGGGGCGCCCATCTTTATCTGTCTCCCTCTCTCCCTCTCTGTCTGTCTCTCTCCAAGAATAAATAAAATAATTTTAAAAAAATTTTTTTAAAAAGCTTACATCACCACCAACTAACTGAGCAGTCATCACTGTGGCAAAATTTAAGGCAAAATTTTACACAGGACAGTTTATTTATTCATTCATTCATCCAATAAATAAATTAAATAAATAACTAAATAAATATTGCTCCAGGATCTCCTATATTCCTCACATATTTTAAACAGGGCAGTTTATTCATTCATTCATTCATAAATAATAAATAAATAAATAAATAAATAAATAAATACTGCTCCAAGGATCTCCCAATGGTTCAGGGAAGAAGCCGTCTGTCATGAAGTCTAATGAGGGGACCTAACAAAACACAACAAAGCTCCGAGTGACAAGTGGTGATAAGCTATGAAGAATGACAAGGCTGGGCGTGGAAACAAGGGGCAGCAGAGAACAGCTTCAGGAAAAGGGGGGGTGGGGAGGCAGGGAAGCTCCCCGGCTTTGAAGTGTCTCCGCTGGACCGGCGGCACTGAGGCAGAACAGCGCAGGGGTGAATGTTAGGAGCAAACACTGGATTTCATGGTGAGTGGTCAGGTTAGGCGTATTAGTTGTGGGCTGCCATGTAACCTCAAGCAGATGTGCCAGAAATTCCCTGTTGCTGACGTGTTAAAGGGAAGGCGTCTGCTTTTCACCGTAGTCTTAACTGTGGTTACACCGTATTAACAGATTCAAGAGTGTCCTTAAGGGTGCCTGGAACATGGCACACGGTGTAAGCCCCTACGCCACATTTATCTAGGTGTCTACTGTAGGCAACGCTGGGCCCCTCCTTCAAAGCCGCCTTCCCTATTCTGGACCATCTGAATTCGGATACTCATTTTAGTAGATACCAAGCTCTGCATACAAACACACCCACAGACTGCAATTTTGATCTGGATTGAGTGTACTGTGTCATGTGCAAAATAGCTATATTTATAATGATACAAAAAAGACATCTATGAAATACACAAAGAACTATGTGGAAAAGGAAAAGGAAAATGACTCACTATGAAAATAGAATGGAGAACAGCATCCCATGAACATGACACATGAACACCTGAAGAGTGAAGAGGCATGCAAAACTGATCTAGCCTCACATGTAGCCAGAGAACAAGCAAATTATAACAATAATGAAGAATGATTCTGTTACCTCAGTTTGCAAAAACTAAAAATGTCTGACAGGACCCAATGATTCAAATATATAGACATAATCCTACTGGTGGGTGTATGAATTTAAAAGCATGCTTAAAAATATAATTCGATTAATCCCACCACTCGGGAGGCAGAGGTAGGAGGATTGCTGTGAGTTCAAGGCCACCCTGAGACTACATAGTTAATTCCAGGTGAGCCTGGGCCAGAGTGAGACCCTACCTCGAAAAACAAACAAACAAACAAACAAACAAACAAACAAACAAAAATATATATATATACACACACATATATAATTCGACAGGGGCTGGAGAGATGGCCTAGCGGTTAAGGCATTTGCCTGCAAAGCCAAAAGGATCCCAGTTCAATTCTCCAGGACCCACATAAGCCAGCTGCACCAGGGGCACATGCATCTGGAGTTTGTTTACAGTGCCTGGAGGCCCTGGCATGCCCATTCTTTCTTTTTTTCTTTCTTTCTTTTTTTTTCAAGGTAGGGTTTCACTCTAGCCCAGGCTGACCTGGAATTCACTATGTAGTCTCAGGGTGGCCTTGAACTCCTGGCGATCCTCCTACCTCTGCCTCCCGAGTGCTGGGATGAAAGGTGTGTGCCGCCATGCCTGGCTCCATTCTTTCTTTGTCTGCCTTTCTTCTATCTCTCTCTCTCTCTGTGCTTGCAAATAAATAAATAAAAATTGCACACACACACACACACATATATAGTTGGACAATTTTTAGTGAAACAGAAGATACACATACAGCATCATCCAGCAGCCTCTTCCCAGATATTGAAGGATAGTTATTCAAGTTTTTTTTTGTTATTGCTATTGCCCCATATGATAAACTACCTGACCGCTTATTATGATAAGAAGACTGGATGGGTAAATAATTAATGCTATATTCATTTAGCAGACTACTATAAATTACAACTCTTTATCTCAACATGAATAACTCACAATGTTAAGCCAAAAAAGCAGACAAATAGCCACATTCAGGATGAATCCACTTTTGTCAAGTCTTAAAACACTTTAAGTGGGTTGGAAAGATGGCTTGGTGGTTAAGGTGCCTGCCTGCCAAGCCTAAGAATGCTGGTTCCAATCTCCAGGTCCCATGTTTAGCCAGACACAAAAAGTGATGCAAGGGTGCAATGCCGCACTTGCCCACAAGGGGGCGCGTGCGTCTGGAGTTTGTTCACAGCAGCTGAGAGGCTGCTGGCGGGCACATTCTCTCTCTGTGTCTCTCTCCCTCTTTCTTTAGCTCTCTCAAAAACAGAAAAAAGACACACATATCACCTAAAGTCTATTTTTAGACATATACCATGCAACAAAGTTTAATCATTAGATGTTAGGCATCAAATGGAATTGAGTGGTTTTCTCTGCACAAGGATGGAAGGCTTAAGGAGATGTATGACAGGGAACCTTTGTGATATCCAGAATGCTTTAAGTGTTGGTTCTGGGGATGGTGTTTCTGTGATGCAAGGGGTCAAACTTATGGCTTTTAAAAAATATATATTTTTTATTTATTTGAGAGAGAGAGAGGCAGATAGAAAGAGAGAATGGGCATGCCTGGGCCTCTGGCCACTGCAAATGAACTGCACAGGCATGCATCCCCTTGTGCATCTGGCTTACATGGGTCCTGGGGAATCAAACTGTGATCCTTAGGCTTTGCAGCCAAATGCCTTAACCCCTAAGCCATTTCCCCAGCCCCAAACTTAGGGCTTTAAGCCTGCTAGGTGATGTTGAATCATTGAGCTAAACCCTCAGCCCCCTACTTTACTTCTTAATTGCCGCAAGTACGGTTAAGTGCTTTGTCAAAAGTGGGTAGTGGACATACTGATGGCTATTGTATTCTGCTCGGCAACTATCTGAACGGTTAAAACACTGGCAATTAAAACAACAGGATGGGCTTATTGGGCTGCCAACGAGGCTGTTACAACCCTTTGGAGGCCACTTGTAGGAAGACGAGTCCATTTTCATGACGTTCCTGCCTCTGAACAAAAGGAAACCCATCATATTCCTATGACTAATCAGAACTAGCGAATTCTCCTTTGCTTCCGTGTGGCGGTCACGTTGCATGGCAGGCAGTCTGTCAACTGGCCTGTCTGAAATGAGAGCCCCTGACATGGTGCCCCAAACCCATTTCCTCATTCATTACATGTGCACAATGTGCAAAAGGCTGGCTGGTGTGTGATTCTCTCTCTCTCTCTCTCTCTCTCTCTCTCACACACACACACACCTCACTTTCCTTATTTGGTCTTTGTAATCAAGGCTTGTTTCGTGAAGCATACATTTCCCTAACACGTGAAAAATATATGGCTATCGCATATCGCCTGCCATATTTCAGCTTTGAACTCAGTGAACACCGAAGTAATCGGCCTGGTGATTGCAGATGATTTCCTCAACCAACCTAAAGTGGAGCTCTTTAACTCTCATTCTGACAATGTCTATATTATCATCTTTTTATGCAAGCTAACGACTACCCTGAATTGGGTGGCTATTACTCAGAGAATGCTTTAACCATTTATTTTGTTTTGTTACAGGGAATGGGTTTGGGGGCGGGGGGAGTCCAAATTTTTCTCTAGAGATTACAACTACCATTCCTTTGGCAAAAAGAAAAGAGCTGTGAAAAAAAAAACGTTAAGTTAAATGACAACACAGACATCAAGTGTACTTAGCAGATCTTTGAAAAGAATGGCCTCCGCATGAGGAAATAGGATTATTAAAATTAAGCGATTATAGAGCAATAAACCCAGCACCGTTTCTCGCTACTCTATTTTGGATCTGCTGTTAACAAACTCAGTGGTGGTGTCATTTCTCTAACTAAGGGGGATTTCTGAAAGTAGCAAAATGTTCTTAAAGTGGAACACGAGCTCTGATGTCAAACAGACCAGGGTTCAAGTCACAACTGGGGACTTTTCAGTTCCTTAACCTAAGTTCCAGTTTTCTCATTTGGACAGTGGTAATATGAAGGGTTTCTGGGCCCGGAGTGGTGGCGCACGCCTTTCATCCCAGCACTCGGGAGGCAGAGGTAGGAGGATCGCTGTGAGTTCGAGACCACCCTGAGACTACAGAGTGAATTCCAGGTCAGCCTGGGCTAGAGTGAGACCCTACCTTGAAAAAACAAACAAAACAAACAAACAAACAAACAAACAGACAAAAAAGAAGGGTTTCTGGGCTATGAGAATCGAGGGAAGAGGTGGTGAAAATGCTCAGAAAAAAAAACCCAAAAACAACGAAAAACAAAAAACAAAAAAAACCCAAGTCTTTATTACAGGAGAGTTAACAGCTGAGAGTACGGGTTGAGGATTCCTTATCCAGAAGGCTTGGGACCAGAAGTGTTTTACACTGACCTTGAAGGTGGAACGCATGTGTGTGCACCAAATTCAAATTGATTTTGTAAATACCTTACAACGGAGACCTGGAGAGCCAGCGGCAACTCATCCTTTGGAACCGAGATGCCAGCTTTCAACTTTAGTCCGATTCCAAAGCCCCATTCCTTCCACCGGTTCCCACTGCCCTCAGAGCAGCCCATCCCATAGCCTGAAGGGTTTACTATAGATTGTAAGTGTACTTGTGTTACAACTGTTACTTATTAAATAAGGTCAAATGTGACATTTCTCCCTTGTGGAATCATGCCAGCACTCAAAAGGTTTCACGTTTTTTATAGCAATTTGGGTTTAAAGAACCTCAACTCAAATGAAGATTTAACACCTCCCCCAACACACACACACATACTCCCTTTTTGTTTTGTTTTTCGAGGTAGGGTCTCACTCTAGCCCAGGCTGACCTGGAATTCACTATGTAGTCTCAGGCACCCTGAACTCACAGCGATCCTCCGACCTCTGCCTCCCGAGTGCTGGGACTGTTTTGGGATTAAAGGTGTATGTGCCAGCACACCTGACACGCTTTGTTGTTTGCTGTTGTTGTTTTGCATGTTTGTTTTTTAAAAATATTATTTATTTATTTATTTATTTGGAGAGAGAAAGAGGCAGAGAGATTGAGAGAATGGGTGCACCACGGCCTTCAGCTACTGCAAACGAATCCGACATGTGTGCCCCCTTTGTGCATGTGTGACATGCGTCACTGTGCGTCTGGCTTATGTGGAACCTGGAAGATTTGAACAGGAGTTCTCAGGCTTCACAGGCAAGCGCCTTAACTGCTAAACATCTCTCCAACCCCTCTTTGTTTTGTTTCGTTTTTTTGGGGTGGGGAGGGACAGGTTCTCACGATGTGGCCCACATTGATTTAGAACTTACCATTCTCCTACCTCAGACTCCTGAGTCCTGGAATTACAGACAATTAAGGTTTTTTTTTTTTTTTTTTTTTTTGTTTTGCAAGGTAAGGTCTCACTCTGGTCCAGGCTGACCTGGAATTCACTATGTAGTCTCAGGGTGGCCTCGAACTCTCAGCGATCCTCCTACCTCTGCCTCCCGAGTGCTGGGATTAAAGGCGTGCGCCACCACGCCCAGCTTCAGAGAATTAAGTTTTAAGAAAGAAAATACACACAACACTGCACAAAATATTACATACAAAACATTTAATTCAGGTTCGGCGTCTTTGAAACATGCAGGTCCGTGCATCCTCTGACTTCCTAACAAAGGTGAGGGGCCTCAGCTAAGTGCTTGTGCTTCTAATACAGAAAGAACTACGCTGGGTGGTGGTCACAGGTTGTTGTACAGCCTGCTACATGCCCGCTGTATCCATTCAGCTGTGAGCTGCCAGAGATAAGACTGTTTCTTTCCTTTCTGGAGCTGCCTGCTTGAAGCACCGTTGTCTATCCAACTCTTGAATTATCGATCAATATGGAACAAACGACTGCGACAAGAAAGGAACAGGAAGCACGTGGCTCCCTGATCTCCTTCTGCATGCGCCCCAGCCTCATGGCAATACCATAAAAGTAGGCCTCTCATTGGCTGTGCATTAACAATGGAGACATGGGCAGCCAGTGGCAAATCACCCCTTGAAGGAATGTGACAAGGAACGTGGCTTAGTCTAATTCCAAAACCCTGCGCCTTTCACTGATCTACACGACCCTTCACGACCAAGCATAAGCCCCACTTGGGGGTCGGGTGGGCGAGCAGGCCTTTAGGAAGAAGACCACATGTGTGCCAGGCAAAAGGTGAGTCCCACCATGGCCACCCTTATGGCATCAGTGTGAAGCCAGCCTGGTGTCTGTGCGGCTTTGCCTCCAGTCACCCGTTCGCTGGCTCTACATTCTGTCACCCAAGACCCTCACAGCCTCTGAATTCTTCCTGAGCAGAACTCCCCACGTTACAACTCTCAGACATTGGGTGAGGCAGTTCCCAGACTGGTCTGTCCTGCCGGGTCTTACGGGAAGTGAGGTTCCATCTGTCAACTTGACAGAAGACCTAGAACCACGTAGGACACAAATCTCTGAACATGGCATGAAGGGAGTTTCTAGATTATGTTAGTTGAAGTGGCTGTGGGCGGCACCCGTCCAGGGGCTAGGGTTCAAGACTGAGGAAGGAGAAAGGGAGCTGGGGAGCTGAGAACCGGCAACCCTGTCATTGTGCTTCTTCACTGGGACCAGCGGGTTGATGCCAAGATGAACTGTATCTCCTCAAACTGTGAGCCCCAAATCAACCCCTCCTCACATACTCTTGTCACAGTAATAAAAAGGGAACTAGGGGCCTGGAGAGATGGCTTAGTGGTTAAGGCGCCTGCCTCCTAAGCCTAAGAACGCTGGTTCCAATCTCCAGCGGTTCCAATCTCCAGGTCCCACGTTTAGCCAGGTGCAAAGGGAGGCAAGGGCGCAATGCCGCACTTGACCACAAGGGGGCGCACACGTCTGGATTTCGTTCACAGCAGCAGAGAGACTGCTGGTGCGCCCATCTCTGTCTCCCTCTCCCTCTCTGTCTATCTCTCTGTGTCTCTCTCCAAAAATAAATAAAATAATAAAAAAATTTTTTAATAAAAGGTAACTAACATACTTAACATTCACAATCCGTAAGTCACTAGACATCCAAGGGGTCTGATAAGTACAAGACCAGCAAACCAATGGATTCTTCTCTACTCTGTTCAAAGGTAGTGAACATTTGCTTTCATCAAAATGGGCATACATGGGGCTGGAGAGATGGCTTAGCGGTTAAGGCATTTGCCTACAAAGGCAAAGGATCCCAGTTCGATTCTCCAGGACCCACATAAGCCAGATGCACAAGGAGGTACATACATCTGGAGTTCGTTTGCAGTGGCTGGAGACCCTGGTGCACACATTCTCTCTTTATCTCTCAAACATATAAATAATTTTAAAAAAAAAAAAAAAAGAGGTAGGAAAAAGCAGAAAGACAGTGGTGTCTACTTCTAAAAAAAAAAAAAAAAAAAAAAGGATGGAGAGTTTGCTTAGCGATTAAGGGGCTTGCCTGCAAGGCCAAAGGACCTCGGTTCGATTCCCCAGAACCCATGTAAGCCATATGCACAAGGGGACGCATGCATCTGGAGTTTGTTTGCAGTGGCTGGAGGCCCTAACATGCCCATTCTCTCTCTCTCTCTCTTTCTCTCTCTCTGCCTCACTCTCTCAAATAAATAAATAAAAATAAAACTATATTTAAAAAACAATTAAGAAAAAAATAACAACCAAATGCCCCAGCACTCTGAGTTCGGCTCCCACTGTGTTCTCCTCCTCCTCCTCCCACATCCAGCCCTTTATCTGCCTTTCGCCAACAGCTCTGCTCACCGAAGAAGGATTCGCCCATCTCCACAAGGGAAACATCATTTCTGTTCCTATTCATAACCTACTTATATTAAACCTGCTGCTGTCAAACTAAGAGAGAGAAAAAAAAGGGGAGGCTGATACACCCAGAGGTAGGATGCTGGGCAGCCAGTTCATAAGCTGTGAGAGCTGTCACATACAGATGTAAGGTTTATTCCATCAGCCACCAGAATGGGGTGATGTAGAAAAAAAAGAGAAAATTAAAAAGGCAGGGCAATACGCTCACTACCGACTATCCATGGCTCTAAGGTCGAGGAAACTGAAGCCGACGGATGTGCCGGCAATACACCCATCAGACACAGGGAACTCAGAATGAACTATCAAAACAACACTGTTCCTTTTGCTTTATTCAACACAACAGCACGTACAAGATAGGCAACAGGTCTTACAGCAGGCGGGACTACAAAGACCTCTGGCTCCCGGACTTGACACCCTGTGTAGTGACCTCACAGCTATGTTCATTAAAGGGACCCGGGAAGCATTTCAAGGTCACCCAGTACCTCGCATCAGACTGGAGACGCTCAGAGCGCATGCGTCCCTATGAACACCCATGTACAAGCATGTAAACAGTTGCCCTCTGTCATGTAAAAATCACCATAGAATTAGAAGCATCAACAGCCCCATGTACAAGTCATGGCTCTTGAGGTGAGAATTCTGGGCAGGCAGGGCCTACGGGGCTTTATGCCAAAGACGAGGTGTTGGCCATACTGGGCTCTCATCTGGAGGTCCTGGGGAAGTGCCCACTTGCGTAGTCTGTCCTTGTGATTGCTGGACCAGTGTCCCCACTTCTGACAATCAGTGGAGAGAGAGAGGGGGGGTGGAGGTCACCTAGTACTGTTGGAGGTCATTATGTTCCCGCTAAAGTGGCCTCAGCTCGTTCAAGCCAGCTACAGCATTCACTGGTACACTCAGACTCTGACTTCAGCCATTAAAGAAATCTTCCAAGGGCCCGCATGATTGGGTGAAACGTACTAGCAACGGTTCTGGTTGACAGCTAACTAGCGTGGCCCGTCACCATATCCACAGGTCTCAGGAGCCAAACGCCCCGCACCTCTGGGGAATCGCTGTGGAAATCTGGCCCAGCGCAGAGACTCTCCCACGGCAGGAGAACAGTCTCAGCGTGGTAAGCTGCGAGGCAGCTGCTTCGATGCAAGTTACTTACTGTCTGAGGCCTCTCTCACAAGGAAAGTGGGCAATTACTCCATTATCCAGTGGAGAGGCACGGGGAGAGGGCAATTTATCAATGCCACAACTTTGAGACTGACAACTGTCAGATCCTGGCGGCATGGCCTTGGAAACTTAGCCTTCATTCGGCAAGAATTCTGTTTACTATTTTTTTACATTTTATTTTTATTGATTTATTTTATTTACATATTTATATTTTATATAAATATCAATTTTAATATTTATATATTTCATTATTATTATTTTACAATAATAACGTTTCCCCATTGAGGCTTTCAACTGGAGTTAAATGAGATAATATCACAATAGGAAGCTGAGGTTCCACAAACTTCAGATCACAAGTAATTAACCCGAGGCCTCTCTTTAAGTGAGACCATGACCAAAGCCCCAACTCACTTCATCCCTGCTCCTATGTCTGCCACTAGGAAGTTCAAATTAAAAGCCCCCTGTGCATTCTGGCTTCCTATCAGTGCATACCCCACAGGAAGCACCATTTAGTGGCTTGCGTTGCTATTCCCTTACCTCTTAGCTAGCAGGAAAGTGTGAACTCGTCACAATGCAGACAGTCCCTTAGTCCTACCTTGCCACATTGGGAGACGCACTGGAATTTACGGCCCGCTTCATTAGCAATCCGCTGCAGAGCCCATTAGCAACATCTGTCTAAACAGAAGCCAGTCTGGCTCCTCTCTCCTGGCCTGTGTTATTCCTAGAATGATTAACATGCCAGGGAATGGGGCCCTGGCATTTAGGTTAACACCTCTAATTCGAAGGCATCTGTCTTTGGACCACTGAATGAGGGCTACCCCAGGGTCTGAAAGAAAGGACAGGGATCCAGAATAGTAATGGATATCGAACCAAAGGCCTCTTGTCCTCATGTGACCTATGGAGAACATTTGTCACCGTTCATTCGTTCATTCCCATATTTTCATGTCAACTGGTTTAATCTTAGGGGAAGCTGGTATCACCTGCAACTTTGTGTTTCACCAGAAGCAGGAGATTTAAAGGTAAGTAAGTCCCATTCTGGTCCTCAGGAACTGACATTAAAGGAGGAGGGACACGTTCTAGGAGAGCCATAGAAACCCAAAGAAAAGGGGCTAGAGAAATGGCTTAGTGGTTAAGGCACTTTCCTGTAAAGCCAAAGGACCTTGGTTCAATTCCCCAGGACCCACGTAAGCCAGATGCACAAGGTGGTGCACGCAGCTGGAGTTCGTTTGCAGTGGCTGGAAGCCCCGGTGCACCCATTTTCTACCTTCCTCTCTCTCTCTGCCTCTTTCCCTCTCTCAAATAAATAAATAAAAAAGGCAACATAGTGCTGAGAAGAAGGATGCAGGAGTGCCCAGCACTGAAACATCTGTCACACCCTCCAAGGCTCAGGGCCCATTGCGAAAGAGGGGGCAGATAGAATGGAAGAGCCAAAGGAAGGGTATGACTCCTTACAATGCAACTGTCCAGACAGAAATTGGCCTCGATATCCATGACCTTGCAGTGCCTAGCAATACCTTCGCAAGACCCTCAAAATAGAAGAAAAAGATGATGACATCAAATTAAAAGAGAGACTAATGGAGAGAGGGAGGGGATATGATGGAGATTGGAGTTCTAAAGGGGAATAGGGAGGGGAGGGAAATATCATGCACTTTTTGTATGTAAGAATAGAAGTTGTCAATAAAAAATAATAATAATTAAAAAAATAAATAAAATTCTATGAGCCAGTTAAAATAAAATAAAATAAAATAAAATAGTAAAAAAAAAGGCTAAGGAAGAAAGGGGCCAACTTGTAAGAGACTGGTCACTGGAGTTTAGAAAGACAAGCACAAACTGGACAGGAGGGAGGGAGTGCATTGCAGGCAAAAGGCTGGAGAAATGAAACTTCACATCCCTGACAAGTGATGAATTTAATACAGTGCACACGGGTCAGGAGACAGGGACAACATGGCCTTTAATGTTACACGAACGAGTTTACGTTTTCTTCTCAAAGGTACAGAAAGCCACTGGCCACTTATCTAGAATGAGGAGTCTTCATATTTGAGAAAACGCATCACTGTGAGTCCAGAGAGCAGTGTGTCAAACTATAGGGGCAGAGAGCTGGCAGAACAGTGATGCCATAGATGCTACAAGGGCTGACATCATACCAGATGTGTCAAGAGAGCCAACCTCAAAGGACTCTTATTTTTTTTGTCATTTTATTTTATTTATTTATTTGAGAGTGAGAATAGGCGTGCCAGGGCCTCTAGTCACTGCAAACAAATTCCAGATGCATGTGTCACCTTGTGCATCTGACTTATGTGGGTCCTGGGGAATTGAACCTGGATCCTAAGCTTTTGCAGGCAAACATCTTAACCGCTAAGCCGTCTCTCGAGCCCGAGACTCATCATGTGAATTTTGCCTGTGGGTCGGATATGGTAGCCACGGGCCACAGGCAGTTTTTGAGCAATTGAAAATGGGTAGTAGGAGGGTTGATTTCAGCATAAATTTCAGTAGTGTGGTAGCAGGAGGCCGGGGGCTACTGTATAGAAAGTACAGAGTTAGGATATTCTCCGCTACTGAGTTCTGGTTTCCCAGGCTTTGGGGGTGAGAGTGGGTTCTCCTTTCCGGGAGTAATGTTAACACTGTTTACTGACTGTCATTCACTTGGTTTGAATATGCTTGGAGGGCTAGAACTGCTTTCCGTACAAAGCCGAGTGTCCACGAGACACCTAGCACAGGGGCCATCTGTTGAAGAGGTCAGACTCCTTCCCCATGGAGAGGCAACCCATCTCCTCATCATCGGGAGCCTTAGAAGCACATATAAACCACTTCCTACACTTTTTTTTTATTTGAGAAAGACAGAGAGGAAGAGGCAGAGAGAGAATGGGCACACCAGGGCCTTTTCAGCCGCTGTGAATGAACTCCAGACGCGTGCATCCTCTTGTGCGCATGTGCATCTGGCTAAACGTGGGACCTGGAGATTTGAACGCTCATTCTTAGGCTTCGCATGCCGGCGCCTTAACTGCTAAGCCATCTCTCCAGCCCCACTTCCTACACGTTTCAACACCCCAGAGAGGAAAGCCACATAGGAAAACAAACGTTCCCTGCTCCCCTTATCATCCATCCATCCATCCATCCATAATAATTTGTTAACTTTTTTAAAAAAGAATTTTTATATTTTATTATTAATTTATTTGATAGCGACAAAAGAGAGAGAGAGAGAGAGCACTGGCATATCAGGGCCTCCAGCTGCTGCAAATGAATTCCAGACACATGTGCCACCTTGTGCATCTGGCTTACATGGGTACTGGGGAATCGAACCTGGGTCCTTTGGCTTAGGCAGGCAAGTGCCTTAACCACTAAGCCATCTCTCCAGCCCTGTTACCCTCCCCCCTCCAGTATCAGGGCTCTGTATGATGATGGAGAAAAATTATCTTTCTTTCTCAGAATGCCAACCCCATTTTCAAGTTAACTACCTAACTATCTAAGCCAAGATGTCAATTATAAATTACTTTAATGCCTTTGAAAATGAGAAATAACTGTAGTCCCAGGGATGAATTTCAGTGAGAGACTGCTCAGTGCGGCATGGGTTTAATGCCCAGCACAGAAAGAATGAAAGGAAAAAGGAGAGAAAGAAGTAAGGGAATAAGGGAGGGGAGGAGAAAGGGAAGAAAGGAAGGAGGGGAAAAAGAAAAGACGAACGAGAACTTTAAGTAGAAATGCAATAGTAAGCATATATTATAATGTACATGTGTAACAGTACTTCATGGCTTATGACATAACAGCTCCTCCATTCATCGGCTTGACCCTCCCCAAAACAGCCTTGTAAGTTTCAAGTCAGCACACCCCTTTTACAGAGGATAAAAGATTCAGAGACATTATCAGAGTGGTTACAAAAAGGCTAAGTTGGGACTGGGGAGATGGTTTAGTGGTTACGGCGCTTGCCTGCAAAGCCTAAGGACCCATGTTCGACTCCCCCAGGACCCACATAAGCCAGGCGCATAAGGTCACTCATGTGTGCGAGGGGGTGTGCATATCTGGAGTTTGACTGCAGTGGGTAGAGCCCTAGCATCCCAGTTTCTCTCCCTCCCCACCACTCTCTCTAAGGCTCAAGTGGAGCTGGGGAGATAGTTTAGCTAGTAATGCGCTTGCTCACAGCACGAGGAGCTGAATTCAATCCCCAGCACCCACACGAATGCCACGCATGGTGCCCGTTACCTGTGATCCCAGAACAGAGAACAAGTAAATCCCTGGCCATCCTGAGTCCGATCGGTGAGTTCCAGGCCAATAACATCAACTCTGTCTGCTGGAGGTGGACAGCTTTCATGAGCCATGACACTTGATTAGACTCTGGCCTCCACATACACATACATGCATGCACATGCACATGTTTCCACACGTACGTGCACAGCGTACACAAATGCAAAATTTTGGAGGATGGTTCTCATTCGAGTACCAGATTCATCTAAAATGGCGCCCACCATGTATAAAGAAATTAGTCACGGGGCTGGAGAGATGGCTTAGCGGTTTAGGCACCTGCCTGCTAAGCCTAAAGAACACCGGTTCCAGTCTCTAGGTCCCACGTTTAGCCAGATGCAAAGTGATGCAAGGGTGCAATGCCGCACTTGCCCACAAGGGGGTGCACATGTTAGGAGTTCGTTCACAGCAGTTGAGAGGCTGCTGGTGCACCCATTCTCTCTCTCTGCCTCTCCCTCTCTCTCTGTCTTTCTCTGTGTCTCTCTCCAAAAAAAAAAAAAAAAGAAAGAAATTAGGGACTTAAGAAAAAGAATGGCAGGGGTGAAAGGCTGGCAGGTCCACATAGGAGAAAAGATAAAGGGGGTGATGGATGGCAGATGTGTGGATACGGCACCCCAGTAGCTCAGATTGGGTGGGAAATAAAAATCTTGAGACCCAAACACAAAAGCCTAATCCTGAGAGAATGAAGCGAGGTAACCCCACCCGCTGAGGCGTCTGGCCTTGGCTCTGTGGTTGGGAGAAACAAAAGGGGGCTGAGAGGAACGGGGTGTGTTGTTAGGCCAAGAAACCAAGGCCTCAGCTTCAGTGCAATATTTCTCAGAGGTGCCTCCTGGGCTGGAAGCATCAGAATCATCTGGCAGGTGTTCAAAGTAAAACTCCTTTGCCCTGCTCTGGTTGACCGGAATGAGAAATACTGTGGGTGTGACGAAGCTCAGCCTTGGCAGGCCCTGAAAGGTGATTTAAAAAAAAAACTATTTTAAGCCAGGCATGGTGGTGCACGCCTTTAATCTCAGCACTCACAAGGCAGAGGTAGGAGGATTACCGTAAATTCAAGGCCACCCTGAGACTACATAGTGAATTCCAGGTCTTCCTGAAATAGAGTGAGACCCTACCTTGAAAACCTTGAAAAACCAAAAGGACCCGGGTGTGGTGGCACATGCCTTTAATCCCAGCACTCAGGAGGCAGAGGTAGGAGGATCATCATGAGTTCAAGGCCATCCTGAGACTACATAGTGAATTCCAGGTCAGCCTGGGCTAGAGTGAGACCCTACCTCGAAAAACAAAAAAAAAAATTTTTTTAATTTTTATTTATATTTATGGGACAGAGAAAGAAGCATGCAGAGAGAAAAAGAGAGAGAGAATGGGTGCGCCAGAGCCTCCAGCTGCTGCAAACAAACTCCAGACACGTGCGCCACCATGTGCATCCGGCTCTACGTGGGGCCTGGGGAACGGAACCGAGGTCCTTTGGCTTTGCAGGTGAGCGCCTTAACCACTCAGCCATCCCTCCAGCCCCCTGAAGGTGATTTTTGAGCCTGGAGAATGACTGGCTAAGGCGAAGGAATGTAGAGGGAGGGAGATGACAATATCAGTTTCGGAGTGCACTTAACCAGTCCTGCGTGCAATACAGCCTAGAAGGGGGCAGCAAAGATGACACGAGTCAAGTCCAATCTTTCACAGACAATGGAAGACACGGGGGCGGCCTCTGTGACTATACTCTGATGCATGTCCACGTTTCTGCTCTGTTCCGCAGCAGTAGAAGCCTGTCCAGGGCTGATGTCCAGAATGCCTTGTGATGAGGAGATGCAAGCATTTAAGATGCACTACATTCTTTTTTTGTTTGTTTGTTTGTTTTTCGAAGTAGGGTCTCAGGTCAACCTGGAATTCACTATGTCGTCTCAGGGTGGCCTTGAACTCATGGTGATCCTCCTACCTCTGCCTCCCCAGTGCTGGAATTAAAGGCGTGCGCCACCACGCCCGGCTTTATGACTACATTCTTATGCACGTTCATTCATTCTCCTACCATCTTCCCTGGGACACTGTCTGAGGTCCAGAACAACCTGAGAGGAGGCAGGAACTTAAGGAGGCCACCTGAGCTGTCCCCCGGCAGCCTACCTGCTCAGGAAGTCCTGCCTGCCTGAAAAGCCTGAAAGAGACCTAAGCCCCAGCCACGTCCTTCCCAGCACCCCAGTACTCTACCACTGATCACAGCAAGAAGCTGAAACAGGGCTGGGGAAATGGCTTAGTGGTTAAAGCGTTTGCCTGAGAAGCCTAAGGACCACAGTTTGATTCTCCAGGATCCACCTAAGTCAGATGCACAAGGGGGCGCATGTGTCTGGAGTTTGTTTGCAGTGGCTGGATGCCCTGGAGCGCCCATTCTATCTGCCTCTTTCTCTCTCTCTCTCTTAAAAATAAAAATAACATTTTAAAAAAGAAGCAGAGGCATAACTGAACAGAGATCATGTGCCATGTTCACAAATGTTCCTGGGGTGCTCAGCTAAGAGCTAGAATGAAAGAGATGGTTTCCTCCGCCAAAAGGGCGTGAAGATGACTGTGGCTCAGAAGATGTTAACTTGACCACCCCGGACTCAAGAATCTATCTTGCCTGCACTACACGGCACGACCTCCATGTCTATGGCTTTTCTGGGTCGTGATGGAGGAGATGGAAGAGTGATGGACGTGCTGAGGAGGCAGGCCTTGAGAAATAAAGGATGGACGCGGCACTACCGCGGAAATTAAAATTCAGTCATTAAACAGAGCTTACGATGGCCGATTTAACTCATGCGATTAACCACAAGGAACACACTGACTATCAGCGCATGGTTAATTATATCTCCCTGCCCTCTGGGATCAACTCTTATACTAAGACAGATTCACTTAAGATAAATGCAGACGTCTCCCACTCCTCCACTTCCGGGTAGAATTTGTCTAACTAAAAAAGATATTTAGATACAGATATGCACGTATAAATTATATATCTATGCATATATGAAATATATATTATATTGTATATATATTTAAAATAAATACGAATAAAACTAATAAAATATATATTTGAAATATATATATATATATGTATATATATATCTATATATATATATATACACACACACACACATATATATTTAATATATGGGCAACAGTTACATTTATCTGTACCTGCACCAAGTTAACAACTACAAGGTGGGTATCCCAAGAAAAAAACTTAGGAATAGGCTGTAGAAGTGTGACAGAGGTCACATACATCTTAGCATCTCTAGCTCTAGCAAGGGCCTAGGGCAGGTCAGGAATATGCAAATGAGGAGAGGGAGGGGATACAATGGAGAGTGGAGTTTCAAAGGGGAAAGTGGGGAGAGAGAGGGAAGTACCATGGGATATTGTCTACAATTAAGGATGTTGTCAATAAAAAAAATTTTTAATTAAAAAAAGAAAGTGAATAGCTAGGTGGATAATTCGAGTGAGGCCTTCTAGCCCCAATTTGTTAACACAATTCCAGCCCTAGTGTCCCATTTATCTTGCAGCATTTTAAATGCTTGTGTTATGTTTCTATAAGGTGATCTGGTCAACATGTTTATAATAAAGCTTTAAAACAATAATAAACAAACAAAAAAGAAAGAAATATGTGCAGAATTACCAAACCCAACATTTTTTTTTTTTAAAAAATATTTTTTAAATGTTGATTTGATTTTACTTATTAGAGAGGCAGAGAGAAAGACAGAATGGGCATGCCAGGCCCTTCAGCCGCTACAAATGAACTGCAGACGCATGGGCCACCTATCTGTGCATCTATCTGACTTATGTCGGTCCTGGGGAATTGAACCTGGGTCCTCTTGCTTTGCAGGCAAGAGCCTTAACCACTAAACTACCTCTTCTAGCCCTGCAACAGCTCTTCTTGTTGCTGCTTTTGTTAAATTTTCCACCATGACAGTTCTAAGGCCCGTTGTGTCAGCAGTGAAGTGGCACGCAGGAATACGTACGGTGAGGACAAAAGAATAGAGAACTGAGAACGCATGACCGTACACTGTTATGACCTTCAGAAGCCCGTCCCTTCTCCGTCTGACAGACACCATGACCTTGCTGTGAACTTCCAGGTTCCTGTCTCTCAAGTCTGAAGTTGACCAAGCAGAGCAGGTGATAGGTGATCAGTCTTTCTGGCAGGTGAAGGGGCTGTAACTGGCCAGGCTTTCTCCAAATCACTATGTGTTGGGCTCAGAGAAAGATCTAGATATCCAGACAACTGCTGGGTTGTAATCTTCTGCAGGCTTGAACAGCGTATTTAATTATACTGCCACCTTGGCTGGCAGGGGCATATTATTTTCTATCTAACGTAAGGATGTTACCCACTGGAGTGGAGTCCAGCGTTTCTTTTCAGTCTGACCCTTGCCTGGTCCTGTCCTGGGACCATAGTCCTCATTTCCTCCCCACCCCATCCCCCAGCTCTTTTCTAGACTGTTCCATGGAAGAGAAGCGGGGGCTGACCTCCTTGGCTTCAAACAACTTTTGCATGTACCTTCTGTTGCTGGAGATATATATATATCCCTTCCCATTTGGGAAGGAAAGCCCAGGCTGTCAGGAATTTTCTGGCACTCCTTATCAACGCCTTCAGTCACAAGCAAGGGATTTTCCCTACCCTTACTTTTCTTTATATTATATTAGGTCTTAGAACCTGTTCGAAGGAGCCTGCCTGCGTGGCCACATCTCCTTGGCTTTAGGTTTAAGGGAAGCTGCCTTTTTTCTGTGTCTTCCATGGCAAGAGATCCAAGTGAATATTTAGAGAGGCTTATGTCTGAAATGGAAAACGCTAGAACTAAAGCATATTTTAGAAGTTAACTCCAAGGTCTTAAAAAAATAAAAGCAACCTTTAGCACATTCTGAACTTCTTCTGGGAATTAAAAGTAGCTACAGAGTCGTCCCCGACCCCCCTCTGCCCCCATGGGGATTCAGGGCGTCTTAGTGACAAAAGCATCTATCTTCAAGTGCTAAGCTTCTGCCTTTAATCTTCTAGTTGTGGGCTGAGGGGGGTCACGCAGGTCTTTCCTAGACAAGGAGGAAGAGAAATAAGGAGACTCCTCTGGAAAGATAAATGGCCAGGCCCTTCCCTTTGGGACTCTTGTCAAGGGGAGACTCACATTAGGGGCTCCTGCATTTCTAAAATGTGCTCAGGAAAAGAGTGAAGGCAGAGGCTATCAGTCCAGTCCCTCTGCTTTCTTTTCTATTCTTTTATAAAAATTATTTTATTTTATTTATTTGAGAAAGAGAGAGAGAAAGAAGCAGATAGAGAGAGAGAATGGGCACACCAGGGCCTCCAGCCACTGCAAAGAAACTCCAGATGCATGCGCCACCTTGTGCATCTGGCTTACGTGGGTCCTGGGGAATCGAGCCTTGAACCTGGGTCCTTAGGCTTCACAGGCAAGCGCTTAACTGCTAAGCCATCTCTCCAGCCCTCCATTCTTTTTTTAAAAAAATTATATATATATTTATTTATTTATTTGAGAGAAAGAGAAAGAGGCAGATAGAATGGGCATGCCAGGGCCTCCAGCTACCACAAATGAACTCCAGATGCATGCACCCCCCTTGTGCATCTGGCTTACATGCGTCCTGGAGAATCAAACTAAAGTCCTTAGGCTTCACAGGCAAATGCCTTAACTGTTAATCCATCTCCCAGCCCTGTCTCTCTGTTTTCTTCATCCGGGAAAAGCAGGAATGTAGTGGCATTATAACATTCCTCTCCCTAGCTGGGAATTTCCTCAACTCTTAACAACAGTTTCCAAAATGTTTTTTGTTTGTATTTTTGAAAGGAAGTAAGTGAAAAGAGAGAGAGAGAGAGAGAGAGGGAGAGAGAATAAACGTGCCCCAGGGCCTTTAGTTCATTTAGGCAAATGAACTCCAGACTTAGGTGTCACTTAGTGCATCTGGCTTTCCATGGGTACTGGAGAATCAAACCCAGGCTGGCAGGGCTTTGCAAGCAAGTGCCTTTAACCACCCAGACATATCCTAGTCCTTGTTTTTATTTTTATTTTTTGGCTTAGCGTCTCACTATATATCTCAGGTTGGCATTAAATTCATATCAATCTTTTTTAATTTTTTAATTATTTTTTATTTATTTTTGGAGAGAGAGACAGAGAGAGAGAGGGAGAGGGAGACAGAAATGGGCACACCAGCAGTCTCTCAGCTGCTGTGAACAAAATCCGGATGCGTGCGCCCCCTTGTGGGCAAGTGCGGCATTGCGCCCTTGCCTCACTTTGCATCTGGCTAAACGTGGGACCTGGAGATTGGAACCGCTGGAGATTGGAACCAGCATTCTTAGGCTTAGCAGGCAGGTGCCTTAGCCGCTAAGCCATCTCTCCAGCCCCATATCAATCTTCTTGCTTCAGCCTCTAAAGTGCTGGGATTATAGGTATGAGTTACTATCCCAGTACTATTTAAAATATTTTATTTATTTATTCATTTATTTGAGGGAGAGAGAGAAAGGGAAAGAGGCAATGAGAGAGAGAGAGAGAGAGAGAGAGAGAGAGAGAGAGAGAGAGAGAGAATGGGTGTGTCAGGGCCTCCAGCCACTGCAAATAAACTCCAGACGCATGCATCACCTTGTGCTTATGTGAGGTTCTAGGGACTCGAACCTGAGTCCTTAGGCTTTGCAGGCAAGTGTCTTTGCTAAGCCATCTCTGCAGTCCAGGGTTCAAGTCCCTGTTCAGGTGACAGATGTTGCAGTCCCCCCTAAGGCCAGCCCAGGAGGGACGGCAGGGTCTCTGCCGAGTTGGGGTGAGCAGCGCAGAGTCACGACACAGACTCCGGGAGCTGGGTGGAAGCAGCAGAGGGCGAGCTGCCGCAAACTCGTTTATTGAGAAAGTACACGTGGGTTTTAAGGGGCTTGGCTGGCTAATCATGGTATGGGGTGGTCCCCCTTTTTGTGACCAATGACAGCCTGTCTCTGGACAGGACATCTCGTAGCAGGCTTCTCACGAGCATGGGACTGTAACTGTTGTCACACCCAGCCTGCGCAGAATGCCATGTTCACAGAAGCCACTTCCTGCTTTCTTTTGCCATGCGGTCTGGCTAGGAGCAGGCCTGTATTGTGCCATACACCCATTACTTTTTTTTAATTAGTTTTATTTTATTTTATACTTATTAAACAGAGAGGGAGAGAGAAAAAGACAGAAAGAGAGAGACAGAGAATGGGCATGCCAGGGCCTCTAGCCACTGCAAATGAACTCCAGATGCATGTGTCACCTTGTGCATCCAGCTTACATGAGTCCTGGTGAAAAGAACCTGAGTCCTTAGGCTTCGCAGGCAAGCGTTTTTAACCGCTAAGCCATCTCTGCAGCCCGCCCAGTACTTTTAATGCTTTTTTTTTTTTGGTTTTTCAAGGTAGGGTTTCACTCTGGTCCAGGCTGACCTGGAATTAACTATGCAGCCTCAGGGTGGCCTCGAACTCTCGGCGATCCTCCTACCTCTGCCTCCCGAGTGCTGGGATTAAAGGCGTGCGCCACCACGCCCGGCTCCTTTTAATGCTTTTTAATGTCACACATTTTGAATCCTAACATTGACCAGTGAAAACTAAAGACACAGTCTGTTATTCCGGTGACCTCTAAACCTGCTTGCTACTGACAAAGGATCCCAAACCCTTGCTCTCCAAGCATTTCCAAACACTTAGAACTGTGTTTTAGACAGACAGTCTGCATTCGTCATTCGCCAGAGCCATGATTCTACAGAATGAACCAAGTAGAATCATATCAACGGGGGAGTTTTAGGGAACTGTCCTGTGATCGTTAGTCTGGAAGCATGGGTTGTGTACTTAGTCCGTACTCGATACGTACCTCTGAATTGACTTGAAATGGGCTGTTAGCAGCTGCAAAGACCCCCAGAGTGGGTGCTCGGAGGTCGTCCTATGACTGACAGCAGGCAGCGTGTGAGACATCACGCCTTTGAGCACTAATCACCCACCTGCCTAAGCGGAGAAGATATGATTGATCAGCCGTGGCCGATCAATACTTAACAGGCTTATTATTACTCTTTTCATTGTAATCACTCATAAGGACTGCCTTTCTTGGAATCATTGAGCGGGCCCTAAAACCAGCACAGACAAGTAATAATAATAATAATAAAACAGCAAAGATGTTCTTAGAAATATGGCTGCACATAGCTGCTGGACTGCGTCTCCCCAGTGTTCCTTTGCTGGTCAACCACTTCCCTCTAGGTTCTCCCAATTTAACCAGACACTGAGCATCCAGCACTCAGCCCTGTTAACTGAGATCTCGTGTGTGTGTGTCTGTGCACGTATGCTAAGGAAGGAATAAAGAAACCACCGCTGGTCCCCACCATGTAGCTCATTGAGAGCTGCCAACCTCTCAGACTGCCACTCTGTATCTCCGGCTTGCCTACAGCAGCAGGCAGGTTCTGCTCCGTTCACATGAGTTTCTGGAAAAGTCCACTGCCGGGTGACATAGGTGGTGAGGGGTTTGCTTCTCCCACCAAAGGCACAGAGAGACGTGGTCACTACACAGGAGCCCTCGTTACCACGCAAGCATGGCAGAAGGACACGACCTGCTTAGCTGTTTAGCACTATCCATCCACACTTCCCTTTACTCTTCACTTGGCCTCATTGCTGTCACAATTTTTTTTTTTTTGGTTTTGCGAGGTAGGGTCTCACTCTGGTCCAGGCTGACCTGGAATTAACTATGTAGTCTCAGGGTGGCCTTGAACTCTCAGCGATCCTCCTACCTCTGCCTCCCGAGTGCTGGGATTAAAGACGTGCGCCACCACGCCCGGCTTGCTGTCAAAATTTTTAAAAAATACTTAATTAATTTATTTATTTGACAGACAGAAGGGGGGGTAGAGAATGGGCATGCCAGGGCCTCCAGCCACTGCAAACAAACTCCAGATGCATGTGCCCCCTTGTGCATCTGGCTAACGTGGGTCTTGGAGAGTCAAACCGGGATCCTTTGGCTTTGCAGGCAAACGCCTTCACCGCTAAGCCATCTCTCCAGCCTCTGCTGTCATAATTCTTGAGCAAACCATTTTCAAGCTCCCCTTTGCTTTTGCTAGTGCTATTTCCATGGTCACGAATATTCTGCCTGCTGCTTCTTCAAGTCGGGAAAACTTTGCATTTCTTAAAACCTGTCTATTATTATTATTTTTTTTTGCATCTCCCCTGTTACACTGCACTGTGTCACACTTACTTGGTTTCTTAGCCCCACTGCATCTTCAGACTCAGTCCCTTTGCAGCCTTCCCACATCTCAGTTCTCTTTCCCGACTGCCTGCCTGAACATTGAGCATACTCAAAATAAAGCATGGTGGTTGGGCAGTGAGCTCTCAGCCCTGGGATACAGGGCGAGGCGCATTCAACAGGCTCAGGAAATGCTGCCTCCACTCGATAAAAGGGAGACTGAACAAAGGAACGAGTGAAGGGACACTGGACATGTGAACAAGTAAATCATTGATTGGTAAGTTTGTCCTCCATGCCTCGAAGGATTGACATGAACATTCTTGGGAATCACGTATCACATGCTGTGCCAGCCAAGCATGGCAGCGAGAGCAGAACAGAGCATGTGCCCTCCAGCTTCAGAGCCCGAGCAGATTTCTGTCTTAAGAAGCGTGGGGTGAGGGCTGGAGAGATGGCTTAGCGATTAAGGCATTAATTCCCCAGGACCCACGTAAGCCAGATGCATAAGGTGGTGCACGCATCTGGAGTTTGCAGTGGCTGGAGGCCCTGGAGTGCCCATTCTCTCTCTCTCTCATAAATAAATAAATAAATAAATAAATAAATAAATAAATAAATAAATGCATAGGGTGAGGGCTGGAGAGATGGCTTAGTGATTAAGGCGTTTGCCTGCAAAGCCAAAGGACCTCATTTCAATTCCCCAGGACCCACGTAAGCCAGATACATAAGGTGGTGCATGCATCTGGAGTTTGTTTGCAGTGGCTGAAGGGCCTGGAGCACCCATTCGCTCTTTCTCTGTCCGTCTGCCTTTCCCTCTCTCCCTCTCCCTCTTAAATAAATAAATAGAAGCATGGGGTGATATTTGTTGCATGGTTGCTTTTTTTTAAATTTTATTTTTATTAGTTATGGACATACTTAGTATGTAAACACCACATGTTGGTATCATCCTTTCTCTCCTCCCTGTCTGCCCTTTTTAAAAATATTTTATTATTTATTTGAGAGAGAGAGAGATACAGAAATAGGCAGGTAGAGAGAGAGAGAGAGAGAGAGGGTGGGTGCGCCAGGGCCTTTAGCCACTGAAAACGAACTCCAAATGCATGTGCCCCCTTGTGCATCTGGCTTACATAGGTCCTGGAGAATCGAGCCTTGAACCAGGGTCCTTAGGCTTCACAGACAAGCGTTTAACCACTAAGCCATCTCTCCAGCCCAACCCTACTCCTTTTCTGAAGGGACCCTCCTCGTTGGGGATGCAGGTCAGACCCATGGGGACTGTGGGTCATGCATTGTGAGAGCAGCCTTCAGTTATGGGGGAGAGGCAACACCGCTGTGCATAATGTCCCAACCTGTGACCCTTAATGATCTTTTCACTGCCCCTCTCTTCCACAAAATTCCCATGTTGGGTATGTTTTAACTCTTGAACCATAAAAACTCTGAATGTCCCTGTAAAACAGGGAAGCAGGGACCCCATCAAACCCTCCCCATCACTTCCCAATAAATCCAATCGAAAATGACCTAAATTTTTTTAAACATTTTTTGGAAGATTTATTTTTATTTTATTTATTTATTAGAGACAGAGAAGGAGAGTAAGAGAGAGAGAATGGGCACTCCAGGGCCTTTAGCCACTGCAGATGAATTCCAGATGCATGTGCCACCGTGCGTATCTGGCTTATGTGGGACCTGGAGAATCGAACCTGGGTCCTTAGGCTTCGGAGGCAAGCTCCTTAACCGCTAAGCCACCTCTCCGGTTCAGAAATGACCTAAATTTTTGTTTTCCTCTCTTCTTTTTATAAAATAGGGCTGAAGTAAATAAGTTATGAAAAGCATTTGCAGGATAGAGCACTATAATTCATAGAATTACGTAAAGCAAGGGGTTTCAATGAGTCCCTTCTCTTGTATCCCCCCTTGCACTTTGGGCCTTACTTATCCTTAGGAGACCTCGGAGGTTCAGATTGCAGTTGTAGTTACACAGCTCTTCCTCTGGGGCACCCAGGTGGACTACATTTCCCAGCCTCCTTTGCTAGGAGGTGAAGCCTTCTCCCTGGTTCTATCCCATGCAACGTAAGTGGGAGTGATCACCACCACTTTGGGGTCGCCCCCCACAAAGATCAACTGTGCATCTCCTTCAACATCCCTTGTCTCTTCCAGTCAGTGGGAGGGCACACAGCCCTGGGGTGACCTTGAAAGATACTTTAGAAAATGGAATGACCACCTTCAGCTTGGGCTCCTGAATGACTGCCCGGAATGAAATGCCCACTAATTGGTCCACCTGCCCACGATGCTTATAACAGCAAGAAATGGACTCCAATGTTATTTGAATGATTGTCCATTTTTATTTTATTTTATTTTTTTTATTTGAGAGAGAGAGAGAGAAAGAAGGAGGCAAATACAGAGAGAGAGAATGGGCACAGGAGGGCCTCTAGCCACTGCAAACAAACTCCAGACGCGTGGGCCACCTCGTGCATCTGGCTTACCGTGGGTAATGGGAAACTCAACATTTTTGATACGAGGGGCTAGAATTACCCTACTGCAAACTTGTATAATATGTAATGCCCAGTTCACGGCGCCCCAGTGACCACCAAGGAAGACAAAACACGTATGCAAATGCAAAGAGCTTTACTCGGGCTTAAGCTCAGTCTCTTGCCTTCACCAACGCAGTGGATCCGTGCAAGAGCCTGGAGAATCAGAATGGCGGGCTTTTTATTGAGGTTTGAGCAAGGGGGAGAGGACTATCACCTACGCAACTACATGATTGGCTAATCTGAACATTAACTGTACTTGGGGGTTCTTGATTGGTCTTAGGATTTTGGCGGGCTAGGTCTAGGGGAATTTCAAACTTAATTGGCTCAGCAAGCGGCAGTTACATTTGAACAGGTTGGCGCACAGTTACATTCATTTGATTGGTTGACATTTACAAAACTCTGAGACGGTGGATCTTATTGGGCCATCCAGCCCAGGACTGCAAGAATGTTGAGTCATGCTCACACAGCAAGTTTATGGTTTTTCCCTGGTACTGCTTGTTCTTCCCTTGACTCTGGGAACTCGCCCCTGTGGCCTACACAGTGACTGAGGCCTGTCATGGTGCTACTCTGGCCTGGGTCTTTCAAATATAATCACCCTACTGCAAAATTGGATAATCCTTTTCGATAGAATCCATAGCATTGGATCTAATTGCCGAGTCACAACAGGTATTTACTTAACAAATATTAGCTAATCATTAAGAGCTTCTAAACAAAAATTTAAAAATAAATAAATAAAAATAAAAAACCAACCAGCACATGACCATATCAGCTAACAAGTGCCAGGGCTGAAAAATGTGTCCTTGAACTCGCATTCATGGACTTTCTCAAAATTGACTATAAAAACAGTGTTCAAAGTATTACAGTGGCTGGCTTTCCTGCCGTGTAATTCTCAGCACATTATTGATTTTGAAGCTCGAGTCTTTTCAATTCCCTGATGATACTATTCCTTAGAATAATGAACCAGAAAGATCCCCTACGCCCACAATTGTGCTGCTTGTGTAGGGACTGTGATTTTCTTTAACCACAGGTATCTGCATGTGCTCAGGCCCTCATTATTGTAGATAGGATGTGATTTAATCCCCAATGAATCTTTCCCTAACAGTTTTCCTCCTTCTCACGAGACCCAGGCGAGCGTCTTGCAGTCACTCGGTTGGCTTCACTATCATAGTCACCCCCCCCCCGCCAGATAATTATCGGAATTAACCCATCTGACTTTTACTGCCCCTCGAACAAGAGAGGCGTATTAAGTTCATGATCTCTAAGAGCAGGCAATGCCAAGGCGAACATCTGTAAGACTTTCCCACAATGCTTCAGGCTTAAACCAATTATTCAGTTGTCAGGCGCCTTACTGAAGGCTTCCAAGGGCTCTTGGCTGGCGAGGAACATGTAATAAATGCGGAGGAATGAGATAAATACTCAAAATAGCACAGCGACTCTATTCTGATTTGGAGTTTAGAAATATATACATTTTTGAATTATGACTTTTTCTTTTTTTTTTTTTCATTCCAATATCCATTGTTTTGCTAACTATCGTGTCTCAGATTCTATTTCAGGAGCTGCAGCTACATCAGTAAATATAAAAATGGTCCCACACTCATAAAATGCTCTCACCTAACACTCCTGTGTATAATTTGACTGGAACCATCATGCCTTTTTCTGCCTTGGCACAAACCCTTCCTCCCCTCTAGAGCACCCTTGGGTTCTTTCTACTATCACTCCCTTGTCAAAGCTTCGAATGTCTCACAACTACTGTCTCCATGAAAACTTCTCCCCTGGTATTCCCTCTCCTCTATTACGTTGTCGTGATCATCTGTTTTTCTGGTGAGGACCCATCCTATGCTGTGTTCTTATGATGGTTTTCTTTGCATTTGTGTCTATCTTTTGTCATGTTATAATTATAATGCACTGGCCAATCTCCTTTCTTAAGAGGTAGCTTTGTAACCCAGTCAATAGTCAAAGAAAATGAGCAGACAATTCTCAAAAGATTAAATACAGATGGCCAATAAATGCAAGGGGAAAAAAAGTTAAATTCCAGGCTGGAGAGATGGCTTAGCGGTTAAGGCGCCTGCCTCCTAAACCTAAGAATGCCGGTTCTAATCTCCAGGTCCCACATTATTCAGATGCAAAATGATGCAAGGGTGCAATGCTGCACTTGACCACAAGGGGGCGCACGCATTTGGATTCATTCACAGCAGCTGAGAGGCTGCTGGCGTGCCCATCTCTATCTGTCTTCCTCTCCCTCTCTCTCTCCAAAAAAAAAAAAAAGTTAAATTCCATTAGCTATCAGAGAAATGAATCTCAAAATTAGATACTGAGGTTCTATCTCACTCCAGTCACAATGACAATTGTTATGAAAACAAACAGGGCTGGAGAGATGGCTCAGTGATTAAGGCACTTGCCTGAGAAGCCTAAGGACCCATGTTCGACTCTCCAGATCCCATGTAAGCCAGACTCACAAAGGTGAGGTAAGAGCAAGTCGCACATGCCCACTAGGAGGCGCAAGCGTCTGGAGTTCGATTGCAGTGGCTGAGGCCCTGGTGTGCCAATTCTCTCTCTCAAAAAAAATAATAATAAAGAAAACAAACAATAACAAATTCTGGCAAAGATGTAGCCAAAGGGAGCCCTTATACATTGCTGGTAGGAATCTAAACTAGTCAGGCCACTATGGAAGGCAATATGGAGGTGTCTCAAAAACCAAAACTAGGGTTGCAGAGATGGCTCCGTGGTTAAAGGTGCTTGATGCCAAAGCCTGACAGCCCCAATTCAATTCCCCAGTACCCACGTAAACCCAGATGCACAAAGCGGCACATACATCTGGAGTATATTTGAAGTGGCAAGAGGCCCTGCCGTGTCCATACTCACTTTCTGCCTGCCTCTCTCTCTCTCAAATAAATGAATAAAAATATTTAAAACCAAAACCAGATATTCCAAGTGATCAGCTTACTGTTTGCTCAACTGACTCCAAGTCAATGTAACACAGAGACACCACCAGCACTTTAGTGTTTATGTCACACTAGCTACAATAGCTCAGTTATGGAGTTAACCTAGCTTTGTGACAGCAGAGGAATGAATAAAGAAAACGTGGTATGCACACACACACACACACACACAGTGGGAGTTTTTCAGCCATAAAGAATGAAGATGGGCTGGAGAGATGGCTTAGCGGTTAAGGCGCTTGCCTGCAAAGCCTAAGGACCCATGTTTGACTCTCCAGATGCCACGTAAGCCAGATGCACAAAGGTGAGGCAAGCACAAGGTCGCACATGCCCACTAGGTGGCACAAGCATCTGGAGTTCAATTGCAGTGGCTGAGGCCCTGGCGTGCCAATTCTCTCTCTCTCTCTCTCTCTGTCTTTCTCTCTCACTCTCTCTAGAAAAATAAAAATGATGGGCTGGAGAGATTACTTAGTGGTTAAGGCATTTGCCTGCAAAGCCAAAGGATCCCGGTTTGATTCTCCAGGACCCAGTAAGTCAGACGCAGAAGGGGACGCATACATCTGGAGTTCATTTGCAGTGGCTGGAGGCCCTGATGGGCCCATTCTCTCTCTCTCTCTCTCTCTTTCTCTCAATCTCTCTCTCTTTCTCTCTCTCTCTCTCTCCCTGTCTTTATCGCTTTCAAATAAATAAATAAAATATTTTTAAAAAGAAAAACAAAAAAGAATGAAGTTATGTTGTTGCAGGAAAATGAGACAAGCTAGTATCAGAAAGACAAATTTCATATTCTCTTTCTCTCTGTTTTTTTTTTTTTTTTTTTTTGAGGTAGGGTCTCACTCTGGCCCAGGCTGACCTGGAATTAACTATGTAGTCTCAGGGTGGCCTTGAACTCACTGAGATCCTCCTACCTCTGCCTCCCAAGTGCTGGGATTAAAGGCGTGTGACACCACGCTCGGCTTCTCTCTGCACATTTTATATAGATACATAAAATCATGCATGTATATATGACATAAAAACAAAAGTGAGACTGTCTCAGAGGACTAACTGGAAGGGGAGAGAGTGGAAGACGGAGGGCAGTGCTGGGAGAAGGAAGCTCAACATACCATGTAGACTCGAATGAAAACTTTAAAAAATAAATCATTTGTTTAAAGATGGTTTGGGAAGGCAAGCTTTGCACCGAATAATCTCAGCCCACTTCTTTTTTTTTTGAGGGGGGGTTTCAAGGTAGGGTCTCACTCTGGTCCAGGCTGACCTGAAATTCACTCTGTAGTCTCAGGGTGGCCTCGAACTCACAGCGATCCTCCTACCTCTGCCTCCCGAGTGCTGGGATTAAAGGCATGCACCACAATGCCCGGCTTCAGCCCACTTCTTTCTGTAAGTTATTTATTTATTTATCATACACATTTTATAAATATATATTTATAAAATAAAAATGTATTTATTATTTATTATATGTACTTAACTATTTGCTCATGTGGTGTGTGTGTGTGTGTGTGTGTGTGTGTGTGTGTGTGTGTGAAGGGGCACATCAGCACAGACAAATGCCAGTTGCCTGAGCCACTTTCTGTGTCTGGCTTACGTGGGCGGCTTGGGAATTGAACCCTGGGACCAGCGAGTTTTGCCAGGAAGTACCTTTAGCCTCTAGGCCATTTCTTCAGCCCCTCTCAGCATACTTTTGCTATGCCACAATCAACTGAAGAGGAAAAAAGGAAAGGAAAAAAAAACTTTCAAGGACCGAGGGAAAAAAAGTTCTTATCCTGACCTCAGATCTGACCCTGGATCCATGCGTGCCCTGGAGCACTAAAAACCCACCTGCTGTACTGGATCATGTGGTTTGTGGGAGTTTTGCACACGGTCAAATCTTCCTCACCTTACCTGGCACGAAAACTACCACACCAATCTGTCTGTTTGGTAACATGACTATTTAGGTCAGTTAGATTCTAATTCCTTTTACGTATTCGGGCTACAAAATCGGGCTGTGACGTGTAGGGTCACATCTTGTAAGAAAGCTGTCATCGGAGGAAGGAAGAGCAAGCGAATTAAAATGCTTGATATTCGCCTAAAATCTATAAGGGTAGATTAAGAGAAGTTCTCTGAGTCTTTCTCATGCCTAGAACAAAAGGTTTAGATTCCAATAAAGTATATTCAAAACAAGCCCAGCCCGGTGTGGTGGTGCACGCCTTTAATCCCAGCACTGGCGAGGCAGAGGTAGGAGGATCGCTGTGAGTTCGAGGCCACCTTGAGATGACAGAGGGTGAATTCCAGGTCAGCCTGGGCTAGAGTGAGATCCTACCTCAAAAAACTACACACAGCCAGGCATGGTGGTGCACGCCTTTAATCCCAGCACTCAGGAGGCAGAGGTAGGAGGATCGCCGAGAGTTCGAGGCCACCCTGAGACTACATAGTGAATTCCAGGTCAGCCTGGACCAGAGTGAGACCCTACCTCACAAAACCAAAAAAAAAAAAAAAAAAAACTACACACACACACACACACACACACACACACACACCCCAATTGAGGACTTCTGCAATATTTCTCAACCTCCCACACTCCCCCAGACAACACAACTTTTCACATTCCTTGCTGGCCCATCGTCACTGCTAAGTTTCATTCACCTCCAACAGCTCTTCCCTCATTCATTATTTTGATGATGTATATTATTGATTTTTTTAAACTTCACATATTTATCCACATATATCTTCACATATCCTTTGATGGGAGGATTCTATTTTTAATGATTTATTTATTTATTTGATTTGACATAGAGAGAGAGAGAGAGAGAGAGAGAGAGAGAGAGAATGGATGTGCCAGTGCCTCTAGCCATCACAAGAAAACTCCCAGATGCGTGAACCGCCTTGTGCGTCTGGCTTTATTGTGGGTCCTAGGGAATCGAACTCAGGTCCTCTGGCTTTGATGGAAAGCATCTTAACTGCTAAGCCATCTCTCCAGCTCAAGGAGAGGCTGCTTTAGTCTCTATTTTTACAGAGAAATCGAAGACCAATAGAGATGAAGTGAGTCGAGCAGCATCGTCCAGGTAGCATTTTTTTTCAGAGGCAGGATTTAAGTTTGCATCTTGCGTGAGTCACATCTTGTGTTTCCTGTTACCAGATCCGAGTTCAGAGGCTCTGTTGTAGTAATGCCGTGTGTGTGTGTGTGTGTGTGTGTGTGTGTGTGTGTGTGTGTATGCGCCTCATGTGCGTGTACATACACACAGATGAAGCTGTAGCATACATCCTTTGAAAGAACAAAATGTGATGTTGTTAAATGTGCAGATAGTCGTAAATGATTCTCAATGAAGACTCCCCTGGGGTAGCTAGCTTTCCAGATGCCATTCTGGGCTACCAGCAAAAGACACTGGGCTTTAATAGCATGAATGGTCATCTCTACAACATGTTAGTTCTATACAGTTAAAGGCCAGTTTCAGTGTGATTTTTTTTTAAGTGAAAGGTCTTGTTGCAAGAAGAAGAAGGAGGAGGAGGAGGAGGAGGAGGGGAAGAAGAAGAAGAAGGAGGAGGAGGAGGAGGAGAAGAAAAACTGGCTCTGGTTTGCCATTTTCTGGGGCATGCTGAGAGCCCAGTCATCTGATGGCCTTGATTCTCAGGCTCCCCGGGAACGTTTGCAGAACTGACTGACTTGCAGAGGTGGGGAGGGGGCGGGGACAGAGGGGAGAAGGGGAGGGCATTTTGTAGACATGCCAGATGGCTCCTTTCAAGACCAGCTCGTGAGAGCTGGCTAATTTCATAAAGAAGTGTTTGAAGGTTTAGAATCTTATACAACCAATCACCAGGAGTACACAAAGACAGCCGGTGAGAGGGTTAAGCACACTCGTGAGGAGACAAGAGAGACACCATTAGACGGGCACGTGAAGCTGCCGCCCCTCGACTCCGTCATCTCAACAGTGTCATCAGCTCGGTTTCAACAGAGAGCAAAAAGAAATTAATTAATTTAAAAGTGCTCCTTTAATGTATGAAAACAGAAAGGATAATCTTTCTCTTGCTCTTTCCTTCCTGTGCTCGGAAGCATTTTTCTTCCAATAAAGCCTCATGAGGGAAGTCTTGGCTTCGGAGGCTGTCATTTTGGCAACGGGAAGCTGTGAACCTGCCCCAGGACCAGAGCGCATAGAATGGCACACGGGCCACCGTGTGCGCAGGTCACTCCAGTGATAAATAGTCAGCGGTTGGATGTAAAAGAGACACCTCTCGCTACCTGCTTTTTCTTTTCAGTCCTTCAGGACGAGCCATTTCTACTTATCCCGGCAATTACCTAGTAGAAGACTCCAATAGGAGAGTTATCTATAACGTAAAAAAGAGTAGATTTAATAATAGGGGGAAATTCCATCTATATCCAGTGTCAAGATACATTCAGTTGCCTTTTCCTTACATATAAAAAAATCTTCCCTCCGGGTTGGAGAGATGGCTTAGCTGTTAAGGCACTTGCCTGCGAAGCCTAAGGACCCATGTTTGACTCTGCAGATCCCAAGTAAGCCAGACGCACAAAGGAGAGGCAAGCGCAAGGTCGCACATGGCCACTAGGTGGCAGAAGTGTCTGGAGTGCAGCTGCAGTGGCTGAGGCCCTGGTGTGCCAATTCTCTCTCTCTCTCTCACTTGCTCTCTCTGAAATAAAAAAAAAATTCCATCTACTCTAATTATCAGTGTAAATCTGTCCCTCAGCCCATCTTCTTCTCCTCACTGAGTCTGTAGCAAGGTGATTAAAATTTCAGCTTTTCCTGCAATCCAAATGCTAGATTAAGAACTCCATCATGGGCTGGAGAGATGGCTTAGTGGTTAAGGCACTTGCCTGCACAGGCAAAGGACCCAGGTTCGATGCCCCAGGACCCACATAAGCCAGATGCACAAGGTGGTGCTTGTGTCTGGAGTTTGTTTGCAATGGCTGAAGGACCTGGCGCACCCATTCTCTACTTCTTCTTCTTCTTCTTTACACTCTCCCTTTTTTTTCCTGTCAATTTTTTTTTAAAGAATTCATCGTGGCTTACCCTGAAGGACCCAAGAGTAGGTTCGTGCTCTGACCTTATTTGATTCTATAGTTAACCAAAAAAAAAAAAAAAACCCTTATGACTATTTTTTTTGGGGGGGGTGGGTTGTGAGGTAGGGTCTCACTGCAGTCTAGGCTGACCTGGAATTCACTATGTAGTCTCAGGATGGCCTCAAACGCACAGCGATCCTCCTACCTCTGCCTCCCGAATGCGTGCGCCACCATGCCTGGCACCTTATGACTATTAAAATGGTATTTCAAATAGTGACGAACTACAAGAAGAAATATTTGTTTCCAAGAAAAATTTAAAATATTCAAAGTTCAACCTCATGATTTCCTTTTAGATGAATTCAATAAAGTTTACAGCTTGAAAAAAAATAAAGGCCTGTGTATGTATCCAACAAACAGAGGACCTACTGTGTGTGCAAAGCTGGGGTATCCAGATGAATGGAACAGTACACCAGCAATGAAAATGTGCTGTGGTTAAGTAACAGCATGCACCTCAAACGAACACAGAAGGCCACTCAACCTGGACAAAATGGGAGACTGGTCTACAGGTTTAGGCTTGGGGCGGGGGGGGGGGTCCTGGGCTCTGCTTAAGACTTTAACAATGGTGGGTGTGGCTAGAGCCCAGTTATGAATGGGAGGCAGATGGAAGTTGGTCAGGATGATGTTTAAGGTGGGAACACAAGGGTACCCACACAGGCAATGTTGACTCACCCTCTTTTCATTACTACAGAGGTGGCATCCACTCTTTCATGCCACCCTTACTGCTGAGGCCGCAAGAGGGGTTAGCCCATCCTAGGACTGGGGGGAGGGGAGGGCAGCCCTGAGGGGTGGAACTCTGCCTACTAGAGGCTTGCAACTACTGGATTCTAGCGGGCACTCCATGGACACTGTGGCACACAGGAATCCTGCGTGTGGGCTGTGAAGAGGTGACAGCACAGGGGACTGTCGGCTCTGCAGGCCACATTGAACTCCAGTGAGTGTCCGGGTACAGAATCAGGTGGGGGTGGGTATTGACGCCCCATGCTCTAGCCCAGCCTGGCCACAGCTAAGCAAGGAACATGCTACCTCTTGTGTCTGGGTTTGCTTTGCAGTGGGCTTGAACTTGCAGGGTCAAACAAGCCTTCCCAAAGGTTCCCCATCAAGGGCCAGACCACACAACCCCCCGGGGGATGGGCAGATGGGCAGAAGGAAAGAGATCCTAGTGGGAGGTAGAGTATGGTCTTAGAGATGCGTAGTCTCTGTTGTCCCCAGGGAAGGCCAGGCCGCCTCTCAGATGCACCACAAAAAGAACCTTCTGGAAACACTGAGTTGTCACTGTCATTTCACATTTCTTTATTATTTATTTATTTGAGAGAGAGAAAGAGGCAGAGAGAGAGAAGGGGCGTGCCAGGGCCTCCAGCTATTGCAAGCAAACTCCAGACGCATGCACCCCCCCCTTGTGCATCTGGCTTACATAGGTTCTGGAGAGTCAAACTGGGATCCTTTGGCTTTGCAGGCAAACGCCTTAACCGCTAAGCCATCTCTCCAGCCCTCACATTTCTTGATAGGGGTGAGTGTACTTATTTGACATATAAAACTTTTCTGTGTGTGTGTGGGGGGGAGTGTTATTATAGCCAATCTCTGCACCCACATATTTCTGTCTCTCTTATGAAAATAATAGCTTTGAAGCGGGGAGGGGAACCGTGTTTGGACACCCTTCACCCATGCATTACCTGACGGGACATTTACTAAGGCTAAAATATCTCTTTCTATCCCAATAGCTGCCTCGGCAGTTGTTAAGAGGGGGAGGGGAATGAAAGCCTTTATCACTTCCTGATCTCGCCAGCAAATTGCCAATTTATGCACAGAATATTACAAATGCGGCTGAATTATTTGAGCCTGGAATTCATTTAGAGAATCCGCCCCTTCCCTGAACGCCCAGGGATTTGGTTTTATCTTTATTTGCTGAAGGAACCGTGTCACGGAAAGCAGCTCCGGGATTATTTCCAGTGAATGAATAATGAACTCGCCTCGCTTTCTAACGGGTTCCAAGTTCCACGCCTACGTCAGTGCGTGCTGGTGGGTTAGCTCATCGGGAGGGTTCTCGCTGTGGACGAAGCCCAGCACGCACAGAACGGGAGGGGCTTTACACTGAGTCCTTAGGGCCAGCGAGGAAAACCCAGTGTCGCCTCTGGTTACAGGAGACTGACTGCCATTGAAAATGGAGAAAAGATAGTTCATCCCTCAGACGGCATCGTTAGAGTAAGACACACAGGTGACCAAAGACTATAAGCAGTTATTTTTAATAATTCTTTGCCAGCACGGAAACCCTTTCACTACGTGAGAAATCACCCGTCCTGCTGGAGGTGACCCTGCAAGGAAGACAGTGGCCTTTGTGGCCTTAAAACAAGGGCAAATTCAAAACGACAAGCCAAAAATCCAAACAAATCATTGTTTGCCACAGTTTTCTACGGCCTATGGGTAATGGCCCCCAATATTCCACTCACCAATTCTGGTCAATTAGAGAACCACCATGATTACTTGTTTTTGGATATATTCAGTTCTCATGGAAAACTTGAAAAGTTTAAAAGGGAATGAAAAAACAAACCACATGCTTAATCTGCAAAACCAGAGAGATACGGTCAAAAATCAGTCATTTTGCTATGGCAATTAATATTTCTACACACACATACACACACACACACACACATACAGACACACAGCTTTTTCACTGAGATCATACCTTGTGAGATTCTTAATCACAAAAGATGCATATATGGGCTGGGGAAATGGCTTAGTGTTTAAGGCATTTGCCTGTGAAGCCTAAGGACCCCAGTTTGATTCCCCAGGGCCCACGTAAGCCAGATGCACAAGGAGGAGCATGTCTCTGGGGTTCCGTTGCAGTGGCTGGAGGCCGTGGCATGCCCATTCTCTCTCTCTCTGTCTCTTCCTCTTTCTCTCTCTCTCTCAAATAAATAAATAATATATATTTTTTAAAAGATGCATATATGTGTGTATATCTACACACAAACACACGTATATGGTTATATAACACTCATCATAATAGAGGATATGAGACTAGCTTTAAAAAAAAGTGTTGCCGGGTGTGGTGGTGCACACCTTTAATCCCAGCACTCGGGAGGCAGAGGTAGGAGGATCGCCGAGAGTTCGAGGCCACCCTGAGACTACATAGTGAATTCCAGGTCAGCCTGGGCCAGAGTGAGGCCTTTACCTTGGAAAACCATAAAAAAAAAACTATTGAATTCCAACACTCAAAACATGGCCTGGTGAATAGTCAACGAAAGCCTCAGGAATGTCAAAGTTACCTACAGGAATGAACCCCATTGCTTTGCCATGAAGAAAACAACGTGCCGACAACTAGAGCCATGATATTGTCTTAACTCAGGTCACTACACACAATCAGCCTTTTTTGTGCACACAGGTCATTATCTGTAGATTCAACATGAGGATTGAAGAGATACTGGGAACAATACCATGTCTGCCCTGAACATGGGCACAACTTTTCCTTAGCATGATTATCTACACAACACAGAAAAAAAAAACAGCCACACATAAAGCATTTACTTTGTACCGGGTACTATCGAAACGGTGCGTGTAGTTTCTATGCAAAGATGACAGCATTTTGCAGGGAACTTGAACATCCCCAGTTTGGTATCCATGGGAGATGGTGGATTCAATCCCCTGAGGACAGCAAGGGATGAGGGCACCTTATTGATCTTGTATGCAGTCCAGGCAACACATCGCTTTTGTATTGTTTCAAATGAACCAAAACAAGCCTTTTCTTTTAAAAGTGTGCTAATGTTTTTCACTGTCCACCAGCTGTCAGGAGGCGAGTCACACATACTCATAAGCCCCACGTGGAATTTTCCTGATAATTCCTGTTGAACTGCCGTCTCGAGGCATTAAAATAAACAGTTGTAAATATCTACTGATTAAGCATTAAACCTAAGCTCTCATAAAATGACTCTGTTCAGGGGGGTTTGCCATTTCCTGACTAGTCAGCTCTCCAGGCGTAATTCTGACACACTTGCCTTAATGTGCCACGTATGAAATGTGTATCTTAAATCAGCGGCAAAGTGAAGCCAACATCATTAATTCCACAAAAAATCAGGCAACTGCCAAATGCATTATGCTGCCCTGTGTATCATTATCAGCATGTTCCTCCCCAGACTGGCTATTACAATGGCTTGATACTGTCCCTTATTTCATTAAAGGCAATTTTACATTTCACATCCAAATTAATGGCTACTCTCCAAAGACTTATTGGGCTTAATTACTTTCTGTCTTCCCAAATCCTCCCTCTCTCCCTATCTCTTCACCTTCTTTCCTTAAAAAGAAAAGAAAAGAAAAGAAAAGAAAAGAAAAGAAAAGAAAAGAAAAAAAAAACAACTTGAAGTATAATCTGGGAAATACAAAAGTTTGCTCAGTTGCGGACGTTAATTACAATAGAGGCAAGATCTTGCAAAGTTGCTCCCACGGAAAAGCAAAGGACCCTAGAGCCACAAGAGAGGGCATACTGGTTCCACTGGTTCCACTTCATGATCTTGCAAGGGGCAAAGTTTGCAGAACAGTACTGGCCTCTCTATGCTAAGCCCACCTCTTTGACTTTCATGGTCCACCCGTACCCATCGGAGTCCTCCCTGTCCACAGCTGGTACCATAGCCACACACAGAGGGTGTGAGAGAGCCTCTGCCCACTGCCCAATGTCCACAGCCTCAGCTGGAACTGCTTTTGCTCTGCAATAACAAGCTCCAGCCCTCCAGGCGCCGCTGCCCTTTGTAGACTGGGACCTCACCCCTCACTTCCTTCCACCTTCTGACTTCCCTCCTCAGACTCAATCCTTAAAAGAACTTTTTTAAAAAGCCATTTTTAAAAATATATTTTATTTATTTACTTATTTGAGAGAAAGAGGCAGAGAAAAAGAGAGAGAGGAGAATGGGTGCGCAAGGGCCTCTAGCCATTGGAAACCAATTCCAGATGCATGCGTCCCCTTGTGCGTCTGGCTGACGTGGGTCCTGGAGAATTGAACAGGGATCCTTTGGCTTTGCAGGCAAATGCCTTCACTGCTAAGCCATCTCCCCAGTGCCTCAGACTCAATTCTGCATTCTCCTTTCCTCAGCCCACTCCCTGACATATTTGGCCTTCCTTAGGTGCTCCGCAGACTCCAAAATTCTACTGAGGCTTCCTCTATCAACTACTTCCATGTTCCAGTGTAGCCAGTGATCGTGTCTTAGCCACCCCAAGTCCTCGCAACTGTCCTGACTATGCACAGCTAATACCACGGCCTTCATAATCCTCGGGCTCAATATAATACCATGGGCCGCAAAAACTCTTGGGGCTCCATATTTAAGAGGCATTGTGATGTCACTGCGGGTATTGTGATGTGACAGCAAAGCACTACGGTGTCACCTCTGAGCATTGACCTGTCACTGTAGGGAATTACAACAGCATACTACTGCATTATGATGTCACAAGGTGGCATTGTGATGTGGCAGTGGGACACTGTGAAGTCACAGGCTGGAATTTCCCAGCCATCTTCTTTGACATGGGGATCGAGTGTATCCGTCCTAACTTCACTATTCCAACCCTGTTTTCCCAAGTTGGGATCCCCCCCATTGTCAGGGTCCCCCACCCCGCCGCCTAGTCCTGAATTCTTCCAGATGCATTTTCCAGCATCTGAACCTTGTCTAAGGCAAGAGCCAGACTAAGGCCCTAAGTCTCATGTCCATGGTCCTGCCTCCTACAAACACTCTGCCCAATGCCTTCATCACTCCCAGGTGCTTTCCACCACCTCTGGAGTCCCCCGTGCTCACTACATACTGTCCAGTTAAAAACTTAAAGTGAGGGCTGGAGAGATAGCTTAGGGGTTAAAGTGCTTCCTTGCGAAGCCTAAGGACCCATGTTCAACTCTCCAGATCCCACGTAAGCCAGATGCACAAAGGTGAGGCAAGCGCAAGATGGCACACGCCCACTAGGGGGCGCAAGTGTCTGGATTTCAATTGCAGCGGCTGAGGCCCCAGTGTGCCAATTCTCTCTCTTCTCTCTCTGTCTCTCCTGCTCTAAAATTTTGTTTCAAAAATTAATATTCATGAGTAGTCTCCACAACAAGTTTCTTGTATTTCTCACACCCACTCTCTCATAAACCATTCAACACAGCAGAAAAGCGAACACCAGTATTTTCCTACTATGGGAAAGAAAATGGAGGCTACAGGGGAAAGGTTCTCATGGAGGGCAACCTGAACCAAAAAGAAGCAGCTGAGATAGGAGCCTAGTTATTACAGACATCTAAAATACCCTGACCACTTTTTAAAATTTTTTTAAATTTTATTTAATTTATTTTTGGAGAGAGACACAGAGAGAGACAGACAGAGAGGGAGAGGGAGACAGAGCTGGGCACGCCAGCAGTCTCTCAGCTGCTGTGAACGAAATCCAGATGCATGCGCCCCTTGTGGTCAAGTGCGGCATTGTGCCCTTGCGTCACTTTGCATCTGGCTAAACGTGGGACCTGGAGATTGGAACCAGCGTTCTTAGGCTTAGCAGGCAAGCGCCTTAACTGCTAAGCCATCTCTCCAGCCCGATGCTGACCACTTTTCAGCCCGAATAATCATTGTACTACCCAGTATCACCTCACCACCCACCATCCTCCCAGGACCCTCTCAATCCTTCCATCTTCCCAGGAACCTCCCCATGTTCCCAACATCCTCACACCCTGGCCATTTCTTTTCTCTTATTTTATTTTATTTTATTTTATTATTTTATTTTATTTATTTGAGAGAGAGGAAGAGGCAGATACAGAGAGAGAGTTAGAATGGGCACGCCAGGGCCTCTAGCCACTACAAACAAACTCCAGATGCATGTGCCCCCATGTGCATCTGGCTTACGTGGGTCCTAGGGAATCGAACCGAGGTCCTTAGGCTTCACAGGCAAATGCCTTAACCGCTAAGGCATTTCCCCAGCCCCCACTTCTCTTCTCTTTACAGAGGACCAGACATGCCAGGGCAGTGCAGAAGGCTCTGTGTACACATACTCTCCTTTGCTCCCTCCAGAGCCTTTGTCCTCTTCTAAGAGGCTGGCCCTGTGGATTCAATGAGCTTCCCTCGCAAATCACTCTCCTCACCCATATAAACTGTGTTACTTCCCCCTCCCCCGTAATTATTCTACATTTTTGTACTTTGAACTACATTTACCATCTGCTAGCCCAATTACGCAAATGATCCCAATCCTTTTGAATCTGGTTAAATTGTTGGACAGGATTTGCTCGCTCGTACTTCCCAAATCATCTGCGAACCTGGATGTGACACAGGGAGTCATAAACAGACGGGAATGGAGATTTGGGGAGGATGGTCTGCACGTAGGAAAGAAACGGCCCCAGAGCCATGGGGGCACTTGTACCTGTGTGAATCGTGTCAGCCAGAATGTGCAGGGTCAGCACGTTTGATGGCTCATTTTCTCATGGTACAAAAAAAAAAAAAAAAAAAGAATTCCACTTTCTCACCTCCTTGGAAAAGGATTTTTTTAATATAAGGATTAACGAGGTGGGTTTGATTAAGCACCTTTGAGAAAACCATTGCATAGATCATTAGCATCTGGATAATGGCACCCAGTTAGCTGCTGCAAATAAGAGAGTAACATCAAGACTTCCCACTGCCAGCATCTTTCCCGTTCACTCTTCCTTGCCATCCAGGGCCCTCTTTATGCCCAGGCTACTTTTTGAAGCAGGGTGTCGCTCTAGCTCAGGGATTCACTATGTCTTCTCAGGGTGGCCTTGAACTCACGGCAATCCTCCTACCTCTGCCTCCCGAGTGCTGGGATTAAAGCCGTGCACCACCACACCCAGCTACATTTGTTTTTAATTTTTATTTATTTATTTTTTAACTTGAGAGAGACACAGAGAAAGAAACAGAGAGGGAGAGAAATGGGTGTGCCAGCAGCCTCTCAGCCGCTGTGAACACACTCCAGATGCGTGCACCCCCATGTGGGCAAGTGAGACATTGCATGGTTGCATCACTGTTTGCTAGCGTCTGGCTAAACGTGGGACCTGGAGATTCGAACGAGCATTCTTAGGCTTTGCAAGCAGGCACCTTAACTGCTAAGCCATCTCTCCAGCCCCCAGGCTACTTTTTGACCTCTTTGAGTTCACTGACCATCCAGCTGAGTATAAGGCATGTACAAGCAGGGGGAGGGAAGACAAGAGCAGGCAGACCATGACTAAGGGGAGAAAGGAGAATGGCCAGCTGAGGTTGGGGCTAAAGCTCTCAAGACACAGGCTTCCAGGCTGAGGAGCAGCTGACATGGGCTTTAGGGAATCTGGGCTGACTGGCTTAAGACAGGTAGAACACCAGGCTGGGCAAACGGCATGCGCGGAAGCCTACAGAAATGTGGGGAACCTTCTGGAAGGTATGAAGTCGTGCTCATTCCCATCAAAAAGAAACGGGACCACTGTGAGAGACAGGAAAGCACACACGGTATGGCTCACAGGCGGAGGGCTGGAACGTGGGCTTGGCACAACCAAACCAAAGTAGGCAATAATCAACAGGGAGCAACCCATTTTAGGGTGGCCAAATGCTGTTGGTAAGATCTGGGCTTTTGCCTCTGATGTAGAACCGAATGGACAGACAGAGAGGGCGAGCTCTTGTGGTTTCCATGGCTCTCCAAAGAATGAAACTGTCTGGTTCTACTATTCCGTAGCATTGTCCAGGTCTCGTTTGTTAATTTCTCCTTGATCCCAGTTCAGTTTGGGATGCACGTCATCCTCAGAAGACTTTGGGTAAGCCCTGGGCACACTGCTCACTCTGCCAAGCATCAGTCTTGCTTGCAGCTCTTGTGACCTTCTGTCAATTTGGGGGCATACCAAGCAGTCGGAACTGCCCCGGTGCCAGTCTCAGGAAAAACTTCAGGCCTATTTCATTCATCCTTCGATGGTATGGAAAAGATAACTAAACCCTCTCTTGTTCAGAAGGTGCCACATGGGAAGAACCTGTTATCTGATGAGGGATGAACAAAATGCCAGGCTTGCCATGGGTCAGAAGAGAGACCTAGACAGGTCACTTTCACGTGAGTAACTACACCTGTAAAATGACAATATATCACATATCTCACAGACTGTTCTGTAGATCAAATACTAAATGTGCCTGCAAAACAATTTCCCAGGGCTGGAGGGATGGCTTAGTGGTTAAGCACTTGTCTGTGAAGCCTAAGAACCCCGGTTCGAGGCTCCATTATCCAGGACCCATGTAAGCCAGATGCACAAGGGGGCACATGCGTCTGCAGTTGTCTGCAGTGGCTGAAGGCCCTGGTGTGCCCATACTCTTTCTCTCTCCTGTCTTTTTGTATCTCTTTTTCTCTCTCTCTTTCTCTGTCAAATAAATAAAATATATATATTTTAAAAAAAAACACTTTCCCAAGTGTAGTGTGGAAATGCTATTGTTGCTATTTTGTATGTATAGACAAGGACATTGATATTCATTTGTTGTTTTTCTGCATATGTGTGTGGTGCGTGGGTATGTGTAGCTAGCCAGCTAGACCGAGGGATCCTCCCTCTGCCTCCCCAGGGCCATGATTACAGCACTGTAATATAGTGTATGTGTGTCCATATGTACACCGGTGCATGTAACATATACATGTTGGTGTGTGTGAGCACATGTGCATGTGTGTATATGTGGGAGGAGGCTAGAGGTGAAGGTTGAGTGTCTTCCTAAAATGCTCCATTTGTGGGGGCTAGAGAGAGACAGGTTAAGGCGCTTGCCTGCAAAGCCGAAGGACCTCAGTTTGATTCCCTAGGACCCACGTAAGCCAGATGCACAAGGTGGTGTATGCATCTGGAGTTAGTTTGCAGTGGCTGGAGGCCCTGGCGTGCCCATTCTTTCTTTCTCTCTCTCTCTTCCTCTGCCTCGTTCTCTCTCAAATAAATAAATAAATAAATATAAAATATTTAAATTTTTTTAATGCTGTCTGTTGTAGTTTGAATGTATGCCCCCCATAGACTCAGGTGTTTTTTATTTTTCTTTATTTGAGAGAGAGAGAGAAAGAAAGAAAGAAATAGGCAGGGAAAGAGAGAGAGAAAGAGAGAATGGGTATGCCAAGGCCTCCAGCTGCTGCAAGAAACCGAGGTTCGGACCTGATTAAGTGACATGCCATGTACAAAGGCCAGGCCTGCTTGTCTTGAAGCCTACTTACCAACGTTGAAGGCCACAGTGAAATACAACAGGTAGGAACCTATATCAGGGCCCAGGGTCTGTTTCTCTACCCCAGATCTCTCCCCCCAGAGCCACCCACAAGGATGAAGACGGATTATCCTAATCACAGGATGGATCATATCTCTGGTCCAGCCACCATGGGGAGAAAAACGTCTTGCTAATTAGCTAGCAAGTCCCCAGAGGATTTTTTCCCTTCCTTTTTTTTTTTTTTTAAGATGGTCCTTGTAGTTGCACATCCTTTCAGCTCTCTCCCAGAACTCTTTGTAGGAAATCGATTTGCATATGTAAGAGATTCATTTGCATCCAGCCTCACCCCTAAGGCTGGCCTTCCCCTTTGTAAGGTATCAGAACCCATTACGTGAAATGAGATCGAGGGCACCCAGGGCTCTTTTGCTGATTCAGTGGGCCGAAGCACCCTGTACTCTCAGCTCTGCTCCCAGCAGGATTCTACAACAGAAGGTCCCTTGAAATACTCTCAGATCCTGCAAATACAGATACCATGTCCCAAGACTACGGAGTGACAACCACTTCTCAGGCATTTCCTGACCATAGCAGACTTGTGCTCCGTGTGTGACCAGCCAGGCAGAAGAACTTCACAGCTTCCTGGGTGCACCAGGCCTAAGGGTAAGGAAGTCCTTTCCCCCAAGGAGTTCATGGACTGTTACAGGCTAAGTTGTATATGAAGAATATCTGGTCAGTACACAGTTTCCCAAAAGCAGATAGATTTCTGTTAGAGCACATGATGACCCACCAGAGGTTAATGGTAAGACCTTACTGCTGAAGACACCATATGCTGTCGGTTCAGAACATGGAGAGACCTGGCTGGAATCTGGAAGAGAGTCAGTCCCCAGACAGTTAGCTTATCTACTGCCAGAGGTGTTATATGAGCTACTGGCGGAAAGTGGCCAGCATCTGTCCAAGCAATTCGAGGTTTAAGCTACTCAGCAGCCAACAACCTGACATGATGCTCACACAAGTGCAATAGTGGCACACAGCCATGGTGGGTAACCAACTATTCTTGGATTGGCTAACGGATCTGCTCAGTGGAAAGGAACCCATATCTGGAACTGAGAAACAAGTCAGAATCATATCCAGATAATGAGTTTGTTCTCCAATATTAAGCTCCCACCAATCTTGGGCTACAAGAGCGCCAATACCCATTCGATTCTCTCTCAACTAACAATGATTATCCCATTTACCCTGTGCTGACTTCACTCTCCAATGGAGAATCTGCTTCTCTTTTTCAGATGGAAACAGAAGCTGAGGAGAGAAACGGCCCATCGCACTTCACCAGGGCCCCAGCTGAAACCACAGAGGATTTGGGGAAATGAGCAAGAGGGCTGCTTTCTTGGTGAACCTGGAACCAGCACAAGGGTGAAGGAGATAGACACTGAGAACACTCAACTCCTACCAAACCAGAGATCCAGAGGCTCCTGAGAGCCCATCACTGAAATAGACTTAAAACGCACCCAACATGGCTTCAGGGAATTTTGCGGAAGAAGGGGGTGAAAGACTGTTAGAGCCACAAGTTGGGACATTACGCACAGAGACATTGCCTCTCCCCCATAACTGATGGCTGCCCCCACAATGCACGACCCACAATCCCCATGGGGATAACTGGCATCCCCAATGAGGAGGGTCCCTTTGAAGGGGGGGGCAGGCATGAGGGAAAGGATGGTACCAACATATGCTGAGTACATACCGAGAATGTCCATAGCTAATAATAATAAATATCTGGTCAGATCAGTATGCCCTAGGCAAATCTGTGAACTGCTCTGAGGTTAAGGGTCATCTATAGAGTGGGATGAAAATATGTTTTGTACTGACTTAAGTGTGTGGTATTGCACATATGTAAGTAGAAGATCAGATTACAGGGAGGAGAATGGCCTAAGCGAGGCCATGGGAAGAGAATGCATAAAAGAAGGGCAGGGGGAGGGTCAATCCAAATTCAAGATATTGTGAATAAGACTTATGTAAACCTACTTTTTTGAATAATGACACATCTAGAAGCTGTAGACTGTTACTAGAAAATTTTCAGTGCCTGGGATGGGATACCTTCCAGTGAGTTGTTGGCCAAGGAGGTCCCAGTAGCCTCCAAAACATTAAAGGCTTTTGCCAAAGCCCTTGGTGTCCCTTGAGAAACAGATAGTAAGACCCTATTGCTGAAGACATCTCTTGCCTGAGAGGCAAGATCACTGAGAAAGCAAGCTGGTGCTGAGCAGAAAACCTTCTCCCTGTAGACCAGCCAAATGAAAGTTGGAAAAAGCTACACTGCATGCAGTGTATGGGAGACAGAAGTCATCAACAGTGGACACTGAATATTCAAGTTTGGCCATACAGGACCAATGACTGAACAGGTGCAATAGTGGCATGTCTACTCTTGGGGTAACCAACTGCTCCACAATTGGACTGAAGGGCCTCTCTATAGGAGGGAATACATACCTGGTCTCCTCTAAACTGTAAGCTGAAATCAATCCTTTCCTCCTGTAAGTGGCTGATGGTCAGGTGTTTTGTCCCAGCAATGAGAAGGTCACTAATCATATGCCTTACAATCTCCCAGGTGATGTTCCAGGTTCCCAGAGAAACAGCCTTGCCGTTAATATCCACAAGGCATCTTTGTCACAAAATTCAAGGGCTTCTATATGCATGCATTGTACCTTTCAGTTACCAAGTTTTCCCAGAACCCCATCAACTCTCCCTTAGAAGCAGAAGTAGTTGAGAGCAATGTTACTCGTTTCATTTTTTTTTATTATTTCATTTATTTTTGGAGAGAGACACAGAGAGAGACAGACAGAGAGAGAGGGAGACAGAGATGGGTGTGCCAGCAGTCTCTCAGCTGCTGTGAACGAAATCCAGATGTGTGCGCCCCCTTGTGGTCAAGTGCGGCATTGCACCCTTGCGTCACTTTGCATCTGGCTAAACGTGGGACCTGGAGATTGGAACCGGTGTTCTTTGGCTTAGCAGGTGGGCGCCTTAACCGCTAAGCCCTCTCTCCAGCCCTCAAGTTTCATTTTGCACATAGGCAAACAGAATGGGAGTCCCTACGGTCAGAAGTAGGTGGGAGGATGTGATGGTTAATCTCAACTGTCAATTTGACAGAATTTAGAATGGCATGTCTGTAAAGAACTTTCTAGATTAGATTAGTTTAGCTGAGATTGGAAAGACTTCAGTGTGGGTGGTGCCATTCCATGGGCTGGGGGTCCTATTGTTCTTCACTGTCCTCTGCTTCCTGGCTGTAGACCCACTGTGCCCAGCTGGTCCCTACTCCTGCCTGTGTGGCTTGCCCAGCCTGATGGACTGTCCTGTCTGTCAACTGAAATAAACCCCCCTTGTAAGTTGCTCTTGTCAGACATTTTGTCGTAGCAGTGAGAAAAGTGACGGATACAGAGGGCTGCCCCTTCCTGGGCATGGGTGGGTTCCCTTCTCCCATGAGCCCCTCCCAATATTGCCAGGTGCCAGGAGAGTGTCCCAAGTAGTCCGTTCCCTTCCTCCCATCCCTTTCCCGAGTCAGAGCTGCCACCTCAGCTCTTATTTCCATGTGCCTGACTTGTGCAAGATGTGCGTTCCTTGTGTGGAAGCCTGTGGAATCTATTTACGGCGCTAATTGTCAGTTTTCATGAGTGACAGACATACAGTGCCTTGAATACCCAGCCTAATGTATCAATAGAATTCGCTCTCCCCATCTCTGTTCTTTGAGGAAGTAATTGGAGATAGCAGGTATTTTTATCTTCCTATATCTTTAATTATATCTACAGAGCTGTCAGAGATTAATGATTTCCTCAACCTGCCTCTTCTTGCAGAAGAAGTCAGAACTCAAAAAAAAAAAAAAAACACTGAAAGAAGCAGGCGAGGGGTTTGGTTTAAGTCAAGTTTGAGTTCTCATTGTAGAGTAATTCTGTGTGACACTTCTATGAATTATTGAAAGAGCAGCACTCGTGTGGATGGCGAACATAAATAGATCTATACATGTAAACCAATAATAATAATAAAAAAAACATGTAACAGCCAGCGAGCAAGCTGAGTAGAACAAGTCCCCTGCTCTCCCCCCCTAGAGAAATCAGTCACAATAAGTCCTATGTGATAGCTGTGTATTTGGACCCCAAAAGGAAATATCACCTTCCCATGTAAGCAGACTCAACGTAGGAGCAAAAGTCAGAAAGATCCAGAAAGCAAAGCATCCTTCCTCCTCCTGGTTGATGCCCCAATGCCCACTGCGGTGAGACTCACTCAACAGCAGGTGGCACGCACACTGCACACCTGTGACACTCACTAGCTAGAGGTCCCAGGATCCCAGGTCTCCCAAGACACAGAACGCAAAAAAAAAAAAAAAAAAAAAAAAGCAAAGGACCATCCGTAAACAGTGGGAGAAAGTCACCGGGTGCTTCTTGGAAAATTCCTATCAGGGCAGGGAACGCAGAACACCGGGCCCAAGTCCTGTAACCAGCTACATGATACTGGACAAATGAATTCCTCTTTCGTCTCCAGAGAGATGGCATTTATCCTATTTACTCTCTCGGAGTATCTGACTTTGTTTCATGAAGACATCTGCTTCCCACTGGTCCCCTCCCTGGCCCCTGTGATCCACCACCCTGAATTTCCCCATCGTTCTTCCAAACACTGCTTCCTAATGTCTCAATACATGGGGCTTCTCAAGCAGGAGGGAGGGAGGCGGGAGCTTGCAATATGTTCTTCCTGTGTGCACTAAGCTCCTGGTCAACTTCCGTGTGCTCAGCACAGGTCCTTCCCCTGGGAAGCCTTCTCCAATCACCGGGTATGTTTATCACTCCGGATCCAGGAAAAGTATTGCCCTATGGGGCGTTGGAATGAAATGGACCCCATGGGCTCATGTGTCTGGAATACTTGGGTCCTAACTGGTGCAAATTCTGGAGGTGCTGTCTTGCTACAAGAGGTGTGTCAGTAGGGGCACACCTTGATTTTTATTAGCCCAGCTCCAAGCTCAGTACTTAGTCCACTTCTATGCAGATATGTGACACCCCGCCAAGCTTGCCCCATCATGATAAAACGTCCCCTCAAGACCACGTGCAGAACAAACCCTTTGCTCCCACCAGGGGCTTTTGGCTGGGTGTTTCGTTAAAGCAATGAGACGGTAACTACAACATGCCCCATGAGGGTAAATATTATATAGTGGTTTTATTCCCTTGTCCAGTGAGCAGCTTATGTCTGCAGAAAGCGCCATATTTTGGGCTGGAGAGATGGCTTAGTGGTTAAGGCATTTGCATGCAAAGCCGAAGGACCCAGGTTCAATTCTCCAGGATCCACGGAAGCCAGATGCACAAGGTGGTGCATGTGTCTGGACTTCATTTGCAGTGGCTGGAGGCCTTGGTGCACCCATTCTCTTTTTCTCTCTGCCTCTTCTTCTCCCTCAAATAATTAAAAGTTTTTTTTTTTTTTTAAATTAGTGCTGGAGGGATAGCTTAGTGGTTAAGGCGTTTGCCTGCAAAGCCAAAGAATCCAGGTTCTAGTCCCCAGTACCCATGTTAGCCAGATACACAAGGGGGAGTGTGCATGTGTCTGGAGTTTGTTTGCAGTGGCTAGAGGCCCTGGCATCCCGTTCTCTCTCTTTCTCTATCAAATAAATAAATAAATAAATAAATAAATAAATAAATAAATAAATAAAAATAAAAATATTAGGTCAGGCATGGTGGCGCATGCAAGAATCCCAGCAGTCGGAAGGCAGTGGTAGGAGGATCACCGTGAGTTCAGGGACACCCTGAGACCACATAGTGAATTCCAGGTCAGCCTGAGCTACAGTGAGACCCTACCTTGAAAAACCACAAAAAAATAAAAATAAAGAAAGTGACATATTTCATATCCTCAGGTGCTGGCTACGTGATGTGCCCCTGGCAGACAGATGACCAATGACCTCTTGTATAAATGACTGAACTGTGACTGGACAGATCCATGGTCAAGGAAGGAATGAATAAAACACACAAAAACACTTTGGGAACTGTAATCATGGAAGCCAGTGTCAAGCAAATGCTCCTGTGTCTCTGAGACACAGGGACATTTATCTAAACACCGCCATCCACAAGACATGAAACAGTCCTGGCATAAATAACCACAAGGCCAGAGAGTCCAGCAACCCAACCAGATACCAATGGTGACACATCAGCCCCTTAGACACTGCAGTGGGCTAAGAGATAGCCCAGGAAGCATGCCAGTCATGCTCTGTCGCACAGATCTGTATTTGGGGAGAAAAAAAAAATACTCAGTGATTGAGTCAAGCTTTTAAGGTATAATAGAAGATCATTCTGGGTTATTCCAGTGAGCCCAGACATTAATGACAATGCCCTAATGAAGACACAGAGGAGGATCAGGTGTGGTGGTGCACGCCTTTAATCCCAGCACTCGGGAGGCAGAGGTAGGAGGATCACCGTGAGTTCGAGGCCACCCTGAGACTACACAGTGAATTCCAGATCAGCCTGAGCTAGAGTGAGAGCCTACCTCGAAAAACCAAAAATAAATAAAGAAATGAATTTTTAAAAAGACACAGAGGAGACTAGATAAACACAAAGCAGAAAGAGATGTGGCTATAAGCCTCCAGAGTCAAGATGTGGCTGGAGGAGAGGCAGAGACAGATTCTCCTATAGAAATACCACAGGAAGAGAAAACCTGCCAACACCATGGGCTTCCAGGCCCGTCGGCAAGGAAGTGCCTTTGTTTGAACAACCAAGTGTGTGGTCATTTGTTGCAGCATCCTTGGGAAATAGACATAGCAAGATTTTTCTCTGAGGTGTGTGGCTGTACATCCGCCAAGTGGGCTTTCAAGTCAGAAAGTGTCTTACTTCCACAGCTAAATGCTGTCCGTGGCGTTGGGGTTCCTCCCTTGGGTGGGCACCCTCTCTAGGGACATCCTTCAGTGCCCTCTGTGTAGACACACATCTACTGAGTCTGTGTGTACCCATGCATCCTTGACAACGCCAGGAGAGTTGAGAACATTGAGCACCACGTAAGCACCTACATTGGGGCAGAAATCATGTACTCCAGAGGGAAAGTTAGAGGCACGAAGCTGACCCCAACTTAAAAGCCAAGCTCTGTCCTCGCCATGTACATCCTGAGCCCCCCCGTATGCTACCGTGTGGTGGAGTGGGGTTCATCAACAATTAAACCTAAGAGCCGGTTTTCACCACAGTCATTTCAACTCCTCGCCGGCTTTTATTAAATCATTTATAATTCCACAAAGCTGAAGTAAATATTTAATATTTGATTCCTAATCCATAAATATTTACACTTAGGGATTTCCCCATGTTCAACAAGCGCACTCGAGAGTTTGCAAGTGTGACTAATGACATTTTATGATTCCCTGTCCCAAAGCAAGAGCCGCAAGCCATTTCTCCAAGAGCTGTGGTGCAAGGAGCAGGCTGTGTTCAGACCCCGGGTGAGACGTGGTCAGTGTCATGGAGGGAGATTCAGCTTTGAACAACCACTGTGGAAAAAAAGAAAACACCATGGCCGAGAAAGCAAAGGTAAAACAGGCTGCTGTGCTATGTACACCTCCCGAGGGGGGGGGGACTGTGGCATTTTCTCTTAGTTAACCCCATGCCAATGAACATGTGAAGTGGTTCCACTCTGCAAATATTGGTAGACTGGCACCAGGAAACTCAGCAACCCTGTCTCAATCCTCCTTTAAGAGTCCTCAAATGGTTGTCATCAGTCTCCCACCTTGCCCATGCCATCTGTCAAGATGTAGTCATCCAATCTATTTTATTAATTATGGGGCATCTAGCTAGGATTTGCCAAAAACAAAAGGATCAGGGTTCTTCCTTGAGGAATCTGTTACTCTCTAACTGTAGTAAATCCAAGACTATCACTCATTAAGGACCCACTGCACGGTAGCCCTCTGTTAAGACTCTATACGCATATACTCTCCAAGTCCTAAATCTGGACTTCATGGGTGAATAGAGAGGCTCTGCAGGTTAAAAAGCTTGTCCAGGGCCGGAGAGATGGATCAGCGATTAAGGCGAAGCCTAAGGACCCATGTTCGACTCTCCAGATCCCACGTTAGCCAGATGCACACAGGTGAGGCAAGTGCAAGGTCTCACGTGGCCACTAGGTGGCGCAAGCATCTGGAGTTCGATTTCAGTGGCTGAGGCCCTGGTGCACCAATTCTCTCTCTCCCTCTCTGCTTCCTTCCCTCCCCCCAACCCCTAAAAATAAAATTAAAAAATTTAAAAAGCTTGTCCCAAGTTCCACTGCTTGGATACTGCAAAACCAGATTTCATAGCAGAGGATCCCACAAAGTCCAATCAGGCAAAGGGAGTATTGGGCAGCTATTCCAAGGGAATTGAATGCAAGAGCCTTCGCAATGTGTTGGAGAAGCCAGGGTAAGAGGAAGTGATTCAGGGAGCAGTGGGCATTGATTAGACTAACAAAAGGAGGACGTGTCCTCACCAGAACCTGGCCTGGAGGATGTTGTGCTGGAGGGTGCAGCTATGGAGAAAGCAGCCCTCTGCCCAGGCTGCCAGGTGGAGGAGATTCAGCTGGCACCAGAAGAAATAACCAGCTTTCCTTTTTGCCCCACCGTACAGAGCCCCATTGTGGCCTCCCATTTGCTTGGAGAACCACAGGCCCACCCTTAGGACAACATACAGAAGAAAAGCCTGAAGATATTGGCTCTCTGGGACACCCATAATACTTCCCAGGTAAGGGACCGATATTTCTTTTTAATATTTTATTTTTATTTATTTGAGAGAGACACAGAGAGAGAGAGATACAGAAATAGGCAGAGAGAGAGAGAGAGAGAGAGAATGAGCATGCCAGGGCCTCCAGCCACTACAAACAAACTCCAGATGCGTGCGTCCCCTTGGGCATCTGGCTTACGTGGGTCCTGGGGAGTTGAACCAGGATCCTTTGGCTTTGCAGTCAAATGCCTTAACAGCTAAGCCATCCCTCCAGCCCCAGGACAGGTATTTCTGATCCCAACCCCCCCCCCACACACACCTCTTAGCCTTGCTGTATGCTATCAAAAGATGCTAACCCCATCAGAAGAAGTCTGAAGATGCGTTTGTTTACCCTGAGCTATCGGGGTGTGGGGGGGGGGGGACCCACACACCTTCTCACCCTTTACCTGAGCCACTTGGATACCAGATAGAAATGACAAGAGGCTTGCACTGGGGTGCTCTGTCTCTTGAGGGGGAGAGGGGTGGCGTCCAGTATAGCTTTTCCCGGTTTATCTCTGCTTACTTGAATACACAGACAGGTTTTCTTTGCCTCGACAATGCCAGATGACCAGATCTAACCCTTCCCACCCCGCCTCCCCCGCACTCCTTCCAGAACATTCCCTTCATCTCCACACCTGAGAAGTTCTATCTCTTCCCGGGACCTTGCATGGGCCTTTCCTTTCTGAGGGTATGGCTCAGAGATCAGTATGGGCTCACAGTAGGCAGCGATGGGCAAGCAGGGAGAGGAAGGTCCCTGCCTGATAATCCTCTCTAAATCACCTGCTGACAGACAGGTAACACACAATCATTTCTTGTGGCTGAGACAAGATCAAAGGATTAAGGTTTTTTTTTTCTTTTTTTGGTGAAGCAGGCTTGGCATTTGGTCCTGAGAATTACAGAAGCCGATCTGCTGAAAAAAACAACCTGTTAGGTGAAAGTCTGATAATGGAGTTGAAGGTCCCTTTGAAAAGCCCCGGGTTCTTTTAGCACAAACAGCAAAAGGAAAGGGGGGTGGGGGGGACACTGTATCTTCCTGTGAAAGCCTCTTCCCAGGGACTTTCCTCCTGCACATACCCTGGGAGCTGTGTGGCTGCTGCCTGAACCCTCAAAGTGTTCTCACAGTGATGACATCATCGGCCGTGTACTGAGCCCTGAGCCGACGCCAGGCACATAGCGATGGCTCTAAAAACTCCATTAGCAAGTAAAAGGATGTTCACTTTATCAGTAAAGAAACTGAGATGTCCGGATCAAGCAATTCATTTTGCCCTGAATAAGCAAAGTTACCCAAATATCATCTATTTGCTGTTAGTGCTTTCTGTGTGCTGTGAACTAAATGCTTCATAGCTGAGTCCAAAACCATGAGAGGAGGAAGAGAGAGAGAGAGAGAGAGAGAAAGAGCGCAAGTTGCCCACCTTCATCAGGTTCCGAAGTAGCAGAAGCAAACTTCACATCTGGGTCTCCAGCTAAAGCTGCAGAAAGAGCTATTCATTAGTTCATTCACTCACGCGTTCATCCATTCAACAAATACAGGGCTGGAGAGATGGCTTAGCGGTTAAGGTGTTTGCCTGTGAAGCCTAAGGACCCCGGTTGGATTCTCCAGGTCCCATGTAAGCCAGATGCACATGATGGCGCATGCATCTGGAGTTTGTTTGCAGTAGCTAGAGGCCCTGGTGTGCCCATTCTCACTCGCTCTCTCTCTCCCCCTCTCTGTCTCAAATAAATAAATAAATAAATAAAAATAAAATCTTTTTAAAAAGCCAAATATTTATTGGACACCCTAGGATATGCCAGGCACTTTAAGGAGCACAACCGTGTCTTCATGGAGCACTCTCATCCATGACTCTGCAGTGTACCCATAAAACTTCTTGTACCATATTCACCCAGCTGCGGCCAGTGTTCGGCTGTTTGCTGAGCCCCAAGCATACACTCCTCCGGGGACTTCCACTCCGTGGTCTTTAGGTCGGCCACCCACAGGGAACTTCAAGTTAGACAGAGCGATAATGTTTCCACAAGCCACTCCCCAGAAAGGGCAAAGCAACCACCACACCATTGGTTTAAGCAGCAACCAAGCTGCCCATCCAAGTGCTGCATGAACAAGTGCAGGCTCTGCTCACGGAGCCCCCCAGAGTCTCACCTTTCCCAGAGTCATTGGCATTGACATTTGGGGTCCTGGAAGGATATTAAGTGGGTGGCTGCAGGAGGGTGATAAGAATTTAAAACCTAAAAGAGGGCTGGAAGGATAGCACAGCACTTAAGGCATTTGCCTGGAAATCCAAAGGACCCAGGTTCGAATCCCCAGGACCTGTATAAGCCAGATGCACAAGGGGGACCATGCATCTGGAGTTCGGTTGCAGTGGCTGGAAGCCCTGGTGTGCTCATTCTCTCTCTCTCTCTACCTCTTTGTCTCTGTCAAATAAATAAATAAAAATAAAATATTAAGAAAAAATAAACTAAAGGAGTTTGGGATCAAAGGCCAGAACACAACTGTGCGTGAAAAGATAAATGGGAACTTGTTTCTGTCCTCCCTTGGGAAAGGGGAGACACAACAGTGTTTGTTTTCACAGGGTGATTTTCTTCTTTGCCCGGAGAAGTGCTTCTCATCGCCTAGTGCAGACTATTGGCAGGCCATGCTGGCAACATTATCCATCCTGTATATGGTTTCTGGGAACCTGCTTTGTGGCAGGTGGGGTTGGTAAACAGGAACTGGGTCCTATCCCTGCCCCAGACCTACAGAAAGGAGGGCGTAGCGCAAGCCAGCACGACTTACCAGACAGCTCCTGTTTCAAAGGCCATCACCTGTGCCTTCCTCTGCCTCCATAAGACTCCACGTTAGCTCTGTGGCATCACCCGCTTGGTCTTTATACACAATGATGCTCTGCTCAGAGTGCGTGGTGGCCTTTCCTCTGGAGTCATGCAGGTGGTGAATTCCTCCCTCCCTCCCTCCCTCCCTCCCTCCCTCTTTCTTTCCCTCCCTCCCTCTTTCTTTCTTTCCCTCCCTCCCTCCCTCCCTTCACCCCTCCCTCCCTCTGTCTCTCCCTCCTTCTCAACCCATACTGCCTGCCACATGGGTAGGTTGAGGAAAAGTTCGAGAAGAAATTGCATCTAGCCCGGATCTCCTGGGTAGCTGCGCCTGTACCAATCCACATTTCACTGCCGCGCACACCCGCCCCCTCCAGCCACACACAGTGTGGCCAGTATTAGCTATGGTTATATTTTAGGTCTGTAATCTTGAATGGACCACAGGGGGCTGCTGTCAGAGCGGGGATGAATTTCACAGATTTTTTTTCTTTGTGTAGAATCCCAAATTGGGACTTTGGGGGTTCGGCTTTACTTGGGTGCTTAACTGGTTCAGAAGATAGTAAAACTGGCTGTGGGCACGCAGACCGCACCCCTATGCAGGCTAGGAGCCCAAAGAGTCCACAAAAACAACCAAAACAAAACAAAACAAAACAAAAACCTTGCAGGACTAAACTGGAACTTCCTAGAAGGCAGAGCAGGCGCGGCTGACATCTCTACCTACCATCCCCACGTGAGCACAAAGACAGGCAGTGCACACGCGCACACTGGCTTGCACAACTTGACCCTCACAGACCTTAGCGGTCCTAGAATGGGCCATCTTCTGCTGTGTGGAAACACGTACTTCAAGGATGTCCTTTGTGCTTCTGAACCTCTGTGAGAAGCTGGTCCTGTAACTGTCGTTGCACACGTCAGCTAAGAGAGGTGTGGAAGATACAGTGACGCCCACGGTCACTCACTCAGCTTAAGAACTCCATGGCGTAACTCCCACAGACCAACTTGCGAGCCTGAAGACGGCACGCCAGCTTTAGGCTGGAATCAGCAGAGCAGCGGCTCACTGTGATGGTGACGGCGAGCAGAGACTCGATTGAGCGAGGCCTTACCCACGCTGTTAATGCAGAAAGATGGAGCAATGTGATTCCGCGCTGGGGGTGGGACAGACAGAGGTGCAGAAATGCCTCCGGGATGTCACCCAGCAACTGCTTTCTGTCCCTTCTTCAGCCTTTGCACACCAGGAACGAAAAATGTTCTGGAAATTGGGCTGGAGCCATGGCTTAGCGGTTAAGGCATTTGCCTGCAAAGGCAAAGGAACCCAGGTTCGACTCCCCAGGACCCACGTAAACCAGACGCATAAGGGGGCGCACGCGTCTGGAGTTCGTTTGCAGTGGCTGGAGGCCCTGGTGCACCCGTTCGCTCTCTTTCTCTCTCTACCTGCCTATTTCTGTATCTCTCTCCCTCTCCTAAATAAATAAATAAATAAATAAATAAATAAATAAATAAATAAATAAATGTATGTATGTTCTGGAAATTACTAGACTAATTAGCCAGAGAGGAACTAACTTCCCAACAGCAATGGATTTAACCCCCCCCCCATTTGCTCACCTTTGCCTCTGAGGCCCGGGGTGGGGGTGGTGGCTGGGGAGAGGAATGGGTGTAGCTTGTCTGAACGTGAACTGGAAGGAAGCTAGAGATGTTAGGGATGTCTCACAGGAGCTTCTAACAGTCAGGTATAGTGCAAAGCATTTTGCTTCAATATGCCCATGAGTATGACTTCTGTGGCTCTCATTCCATAGGGCCCCTGCCATCCACCTTTACAGCTGCTACAGAACTTCATCTCTCAGGAACCACTCTCAGCTAGGGGCAGGGCAGGGCAGGGCACGGCAGGGCAGGATAACTGGGTTCATTTCCGGGAGAATGGCACGCCTCTTATGAACGACTTTGGCTCAAGGACTCACCTACCATCTTTACACTGCCAGTGAAGTCTCCTTCCCTAACTCCCCTCCCTTCTTGAGAGAGCGGCATATATATATAGAGAGAATGGGCACCACTGCAAACGAACTCCAGATGCATGCTCCCCCTTCTGCATCTGGCTTATGTGGGTCCTGGGGAATTGAACCAGGGTCCTTAGGCTTGGCTGGCAAATGCCTTAACCGCTAAGCCATTTCCCCAGCCCCTTTTTCCTGTTTTATTTTTTTTCCTACCCTTTTGTGGGGGGAGGGGTTTCAAGACAGGATCTCACTCTAGCCCAGACTGACCTGGAATTCACTCTGCAGTCTCAGAGTGGCCTCGAACTCACAGCAACCCTCCTACATCTACCTCCTAAGTGCTGGGATTAAAGGCATGCACCACCATGCCCAGCTTCTGCATCTTTTTTGAAGCAGAGTAGGCCAGCCTTATGATCAAACAGTTTCCTCTGATTTTCTTTTCCCCCCAAAGGCATGTGAGCGGCCTACCCCCACCAGCCATGACCTCATTTCTTATGTCTGACTGGAGTCTCCCTTGTCCTCGGCTGCCGTCTGCCATTGACATTGGAGCTAGCTGAGCAGGGGGTGAACAGAAAGGAAACGTTCCAGCTCCCATCATAAATGGACAAGTTTGACACGATGGGTGCATGGGACCACGCCTTAAGTGTGGGTACTCAAGATGCAAACTCGATGCTATTTATTTTCATCACCCAAGGAACTGGGTACCACGGGCGTTTTTCTGAGATGTACCAGCAGCCTCTGCAGCCGGCGTCAGAAGGATTTCAGAAGTGATTTCCCCCATCGCGGTGGGTAATCCTTCAGCTTTGAAATGGAAGATCATAACGCTTTGCCAATCTACTCTGATCCAGAGAAAATGGACCGATAAATGAAGCTGATTTCAAGGTTTAAAGCCACCTCTTCTAACCCAATCTGCTGAAAATTAAAACTCAGCAAGGCATAGTGAGAAGACTTTTCTCAAGTTGTCACTCTTATAAAACAGAGATCACACCACACAGACCCAAAACCCTCTTCCTGAAAATGAGACAGAGCCAGCGTGGACAGCTGAAACTCCCATCTTCCTTGACTGTCAGTCCTAAGCATGTCACTACCACCTGCCTGTTTTCTTCTAACAGAGGTCAAAATGAGTACCTTAAAAATGAGCCAGAAAAGAAAACACACACACACACACACACACACACACACACACAGAACAGGGTCTAGTTCGCAGTACGTGTGCAATAAATATCACCATGGGCTGGAGAGATGGCTTAGCGGTTAAAAGCTTGCCTATGAAGCCTAAGGACCCCGGTTCGAGGCTCGATTCTCCAGAACCCACGTAAGCCAGATGCACAAGGGGGTGAATGCATCTGTGCATCTGGAGTTCGTTTGCAGTGGCTGGAGGCCCTGGCGCACCCATTCTCTCTCTCTCTCTTTCTCTCTCTCTACCTGCCTATTTTTCTGTATCTTTCTCTCTCAAATAAATAAATAAATAATAAAATATTTAAAAATAAATAAATAAATATCACCATGACATAAGCATGCGGTGTTACTAGGTTTTCATGCAGAGTAACCAACGTAATGGTAGCAGGAATATTCCAGGCCCTCCGTGAATGTTTATTTCCTCTGACTCTAAGCAGTGGATTGAAACACTTAACAGTAAAGTGACCAATGTAAGTTTCCTCTTTAGGAAATAAACAAGGAAGAAGAGAAGGAAGAAATTAGGTATGGCCTGGGAGGGTATGTGTTGTCATTTGCATTCAATCACGATCTTTTTTTTTAAAAAACAATACCTTTAAAAAAAAGATTTATTTTTATTTATTTATTAGAGACAGAGAGAGGGAGATAGAGAGAGAGAGTGAGAATGGGTGCACCAGGGCCTCTAGCCATTGCTAACGAACTCCAGACATGTGCACCACCATGTGCGTCTGGCTCACGTGGGACCAGGAGAATCGAACCTGAATACTTGGGTTTTGCAGGCATGAACTTTAACCACTAAGCCATCTCTCCAGCCCTCAATCACAATCTTTATTTTTGTTTAGTTATAAGCAGTTCTGATCTTTATGAAGGATATGCATTCAGAGAGAGACTGAGGCAGAGGGAGAGACAGAGAGAGAGAGAGAGGAGAAAGGGAGAGAGAAAAGGGGGAGACAGGGAGGGAGGGAGACAGAGAATACAAAACTACACCCTCCCCCGAAGTTAGGATGGATGCCAAGGACAGAAAATTTCCAGTAGACCTGGTCTACAAATTGTCATTTAAATTTGCAATTTAACCACACCGTCTGACTTTCTGATCAGACTGACTGTACGGGAGAGGAAAATAATGGAACCCTAATAAGCAGTGTTTACATGACATCTCCAGGCCCCCAGACAGGGAAGGCGGCCGCAGAATTCTAAGAGGAGAGAAATGAATCTACAAGAATAGGAAAGACAAGCAGAACTAAATAGTTGCACTAATCAGTGGGTGACAGATATCAGGAAAATGTATTTTTGGTTGTTTAAAATTCGAATGCTTAAGCGACGAAGGGGTAAGGTTGTCAGCTGAAAACCCCTGAAGTCATCGTAAAGGGGACAAAACTAAGCGTGATCATGGCTTTTTTTTTTTAATGTTTCATCACATTAAAATAGATGAACCAAAAAAAAAAAAATCAAGGCGCCAGGACAACATATTAAAGTTGATAAGCTGAGGTGAGAAGATTCGAGGAGCAGAAAGCACCCATCCCCCGAGCACACACTGGCGAATCTTAATGTTGGTGTCTGTCTAGAGTGGCGGTCCAGATAAGGAGCCCACCCCAAAGCCTCCTTGCTCTCCCTACGCAAAACACACGAACGTCTTCCACAGCCACAACATGCAGAAGATAAACACTGCATAGGCTGAAAGATAAGAAGAGAAATGAACCCTCAACTATTAAAACACACACACACACACACACACACACACACAAAATAGGGACTGGAGAGATGGCTTAGTGGTTAAGGCACATGCCTGCGAAGCCGAAGGACCCCGGTTTGATTCCTCAGGTCCCACGTAAGCCAGATGCACACGGTGGCACATGCATCTGAGGTTCGTTTGCAGTGGCTGGAGGCCCTGGTGCGCTCATTCTCACTCTCTCTCTCTAAATAAATAAATAAAAATAAAAAATCTTTTTTAAATTATATATAAAAAACCAAAAATTATTCTGTATACTATGCCTTAAGGAAGATCTGGCAAATCTCAGGTTAGAGCAGTAAAACATGGTAACATTAACAGAAGGGGAAGGGCAGAGGCTTTGTGGAAAAAAAAAAAAAGCCAAAGAAAGCTGGACTACTTAGATTAAGTAGAAAGATAATCAGAAGTTTTTATGGTTTGAGAACAGCTTAAACGATGAGGTATAGGGAAAAGGTGATGAGAGTGAGAGGTAGAGAAGGGTGGAGTGAGCGTGTGTGTGTGTGTGTGTGTGTGTGTGTGTGTGTGTGTGTGTGTGTGGTTGTTGTGCGCATGTCTGTGTGCAGGGGGAAAAGCTTTGAAAGAAAATACAGTCAAGTATTAGCTGTGCTCACTGAACGGAAGATCAGGCCAGCAGCAGCTCTCTGCAACACTCATTAAAGTTGACCTACACTGCCGAATTACACAAAATCTATCTGCAATCTATAACTTTGAGAGCCACAGTCATCACCATTAAAAAAAAATTATTTATTTACTTATTTTCAGAGAGAGAGAAAATTGGTGTGCCAGGGCCTCAGCCACCGCAATCGGACTCCAGACGCTTGCGCCACCTAGTGGGCATGTGCGACCTTGCGCTTGCCTCACCTTTGTGCGTCTGGCTTACACAGGATCTGGAGAGTCGAACATGGGTCCTGAGACTTCGCAGACAAGTGCCTCAACCGTTGAGCCATCTCTCCAGCCCATCTTTGATGTTTTTAAATTGTGATGAATGGCTGGAGAGATGGCTCAGCGGTTAAGGCGCCTGCCTCCTAAGCCTAAAGAACGCCGGTTCCAATCTCCAGAGGTTCCAATCTCCAGGTCCCACGTTTAGCCAGATGCAAAGTGACGCAAGGGTGCAATGCCGCTCTTGACCACAAGGGGGCACACGCATCTGGATTTCCTTCAAAGCAGCTAAGAGGCTGCTGGCACGCCCATCTCTATCTGTCTCCCTCTCCCTCTCTCTGTCTCTCTCCAAAAAAAAAAAAAAAAATCAAAGAGAAATTAGTGACACATACATTACTGATTCTAGGAAAATGTAGGCCAGGGGTCAAAGAATTACCTATATAACGCAGCCCGTCTACTGTTCAACATGTGCTTAATGAGCATGTGCTGTGTCCCAGGCTTATGCATAATGTGAAATGAATATAATACACTCACAACTTGAAGGACCTCTTACTCTACACAATTTCTGATGTGCCGCCCGTCACTCTGGGTGGAGCTGTTTATAAACAGTGATCAAACACTCTCAATGCAATAGGCAAACAAGATCTGAGGGGATGGTGTAAAGGCGGGCCATTACATTTACAGATTATCCTTCGGAACCCCAAGGGTCTTTTCTCACACCTCCCAACCCTCTGGGATATCCTGTGTTGTTGTTTATTCCTGCTGTGTGATTTCAGCTTATTACCATGAACTACGGTTTCTTCTGTCTGCCTTTCAGATTTGACCGTCAGATTCCTGCAGTTCAAGACTTGCCCACAATCACCTGGGGCCAGGATATAGGAAATGTTTGAGGGACTCGGAAGATTTATCAGTGGTGAAAGGTGCTTGTTTGCAAAGCCTGCTCGCCCGGGGTTCAGTTTACCTACATAAAGCCAGATGCACAGAGTGGTGCATATGCATCTGGACTTCACAGCCGCAAGACGCCCTGGATTGCCTACATATTCTCTCTCTCTCTTTTTTTCTCTCTCCTTTCAAATAAATAAATAAAATTCTTTTAAAAACAAGGAACCAAAAGGAAGAAAAGAATGCCATATAGGAAGAAAGGAAAAGAAGGAAATTAAAGAACTCAGTCCTTGGCTATAACAAAATGAATGTATTGACAATGCTTTTTAAAAATACATCTTATTTATCTATTTGAGAGAAATAAAGAGGGAGAGAGAGAAAGACAGAGAGAATGGGCCTGCCAGGGCCTCCAGCCACTGCAAACAAACTCCAGATGTATGCGCCCCCTTGTGCATCTGGCTTACGTGGGTCCTGAAAAATCGAACCAGAATTCTTTGACTTTACAGGCAAGCACCTTAACGGCTAAGCCATCTCTCCAGCCCCAACCATTCTTTTTAAAAAAATGTTTTTATTATTTATTTGCAGAGACAGAACTAGAACAAGAGAGGAAGAAGGAATGAATACTGGTGTGCCAAGGCCTCCTGCCACTGCAAAAAAACTCCAGATGCATGCAGCACTTTGTGCATCTGGCTTTATGTGGGTCCTGGGGAATCGAACCTGCACCATCAGGCTTTTGCAAGCAAGTAAGTGCCTTTAACCACCAAGCCATCTCTCCAGCCCCATACACCTTTTACTGTTTAGCCTAGCTTTGACCTTACCCAAAGCCATCAAGCACTGATGAAACTGGAAAGGAGGAAGCCCTAGTAAAGGCCCTGGAAGCAAGACCTGAAAGAGACCTTTGTGAGTGGCACAGTTCACACCAGATACGAAGCATCAAGTTGCCTTCTATCCTAAGCCCAACGTGACTTCAACACGCAAGTCATCCGTCACCGCCTTGGATTGACAGGCAATGTCTTTAACACCCTGCTTCCGTCTTGCTGTTAATAAGGGATACGGGGACGATCATTTTCCCAATGATAGGAGTCCTGCTCCTCTTTAGGATCACATAATAAGAACATTTTTCATTGTTGGGAGATAATTCCCCTTCCTGTGAACATTTGTCAAAGGCATTTTCCAACAGTCCCGTACATCATCCCGAAACACGTGATAAGATTCAGGCCTGCTATTTATCATCTGCCGGGGCTTCTTAGGTGGGAGTTCCTGCGTGGTTGTGCTTGCCTCTCATTTGACAATTGGGATCCAGGTTTCTAACACCCCCCCCCCACCAACACACACAGACACACACAGACACACACACACACGCACGCACGCACGCACAGTGAGAAAGAGATAGAGAGAGAGAGAGAGAGTGCAATATCACCAACTGTGGGGGGTGTCAAATTCTAGTAAGTAACAATGCTCACAAATTGGAGGGAAATGGTTCTGCAATGATGACATATGTGTGTGTGTGTGTGTGTGTGTGTGTGTGTGTGTGTGTGTATATATATATATATATATTCTTTATAAATGCAGACAGAATCCATTGCTACTGCTTTGCAAGGGGAACCAGAGCCTGGAAACTGAGCTATGACTGGGGCTTTATTCAATAATTGCATCTGAAAACCAGTGGTAGAGTGTGGTGGATTATCCATGGTGTAGCATCTCTCTCTCTCTCTCTCTCTCTCTTTCTCTCTCTCTCTCTGTTTGAATCCTTTTGACATGGCTTTAAAACTCCTGTGTTCTTTCAATTACATGACTGGTAACCTTGAACATATTTTCAACTCGGTAGAATTATACTCCCTCGTCCACAAAATCAGAATGTTATCAAACTCACAACTCCCTTGTGAAGATTTTTCAAGTTACTGCATTCTCTGATTGCTATTCCTTACTCACATAATTAATCTCACCTCCCTCTTCCCCCACCGATAGCGCTAATTCTCTTCCTCCCAGGTTCAAGGAGATATAATGACTCAAAAGATAGCATCTTTGCTTTCAAATCCTGGCCTAACGCAGAGTCTAACAGGGAAGAAAGTTATACGTGTGATCCTAGCTGATGGAAGGGGGTTTAAAAAAAAAAAAAAGGAAATCTTTATCCACAGTGAAAATGGTGTGCTGAGAATCGTGGGGCAAGAAAGGGTTGGGTTGGGGGAGAACTCAGGGCCACTCAGGAATTAGCTTCTGGCTTTGTGCACTCGCGGCTTTTCTCATGAGCGAACTTGAGGCTGTTTGAAAGCAGGTACCTCAAACCATTGCTCTGTGTGAAAAGTACACATCAAGGCGGAGGTGCATTTCCTGATGTCTTTGTAACCACTGACGCATTGGCTACCCATGTCAACGACATACACGTGATCATTTCTAGGGTGAGGACAGCCATGGGGAGATGAATGGGGCTGGTGGCATTCATCTGCTTGGGGATCGGCAAAATGCCCTTGCTCTCAGTTTTTAAAAATCTATAAATGGGGCTGGAGGGATGGCTTAGCGGATAAGGCGTTTGTCTCCAAAGCCAAAGGACCCAAGTTTGATTCCCCAGGACCCACGTTAGCCAGATGCACAAGGGGGCGCACGTGTCTGGAGTTCATTTGCAGTGGCTGGAGGCCCTGGTGTGCCTTTTCTCTCTCTCTCTCTCTCTCTCTCTCTACCTTTCTCTGTCAAATAAGTGAAAATAATTGTTTTTTAAAAATCTATAAATGATGCTTACTTTTAGCCTATCATCTGTTTCAATCTATGTAGCATCGAAATCCAAGTTCGCCTACTCTTTATTTATTTATTTATTTTTCCATATCTGGAAAACACAGAGGAACTGGCTTCCATCAATCACATGAAGCCTTGCACGTGGCAACTTTCCTGAGGCCCAGCCAATGGCACTGCCACGTCCTCCTAGCTGCACACCACATTCTGTCATCGCTCCTTGTTCTGGCTCAGGCCGTGTGAGTGTGAGGGTATACTACGGTAGCAGGATGTGGTTTTTTTTTTTTTTTGGAGAGAGAGAGAAACAGAGAGGGAGAGGGCGACAGAGATGGGTGCGCCTGCGTGTGCCCCCTTGTGGTCAAGTGCAGCATTGCGCCCTTGCCTCACTTTGCGTCTGGCTAAACGTGGGACCTGGAGATTGGAACTGCTGGAGACTGGAACCAGTGTTCTTAGGCTTAGGAGGCAGGCGCCTTAACCGCTAAGCCATCTCTCCAGCCCAGAATGTTTTTTTTGATAAGACAACACACCACTCAGCCCAGGGAGCAGTTCAATCCCACGTTAGGCTCTGGGATCTGAGAGATCTAGGTACAAATGGGATCAGATACTTAGAAGGTGCATAACCTCGGGCAAACAGGTTCATCTCTCAGCCTCAAGCTGCCTCTCGTGAAAGATGTAAGCACTTTCGTTACACACGGGCTGTTTCCGAGCCGAAATGGTGGCAACATGGGCCCAGAGGCACATGAGTAACAGGCTCCCGTTGCCCCTGGTTCACCCTGAACGCAGTCACACGGCAGGTGTACCCTGACCATCCTGCAAGGTGTGTTGCAACAGGAGAGATTTCTGAAATCCCAGCCACTGATAGATCATCTTCGGGGAGAACTCACAAAAGACAATAAAATCCCGTGGCCTGGGTCATTTGTTGACTATCTTTAAAAAAGAAAAAAAGCCGGGTGTGGTAGCACACGCCTTTAATCCCAGCACTCGGGAGGCAGAGGTAGGAGGATCACCGAGAGTTTGAGGCCACCCTGAGACTACATAGTTAATGCCAAGTCAGCCTGGACCAGAGTGAGACCCTACCTTGCAAAACCAAAAAACAAAACAAAACAAACAAACAAAAAAAAACAGCCTCATAAAGGAGTACAACACTTAAGACCTGACTCTTAGCATGCTCAAGGACTCTGAGGCCTAATGTGAAGGGCTAGGTTTTTCCAGCCATCAACATTCAGGCCCAGCCACTGCCAGAGGCAGCACAGTGAGCTTAATGAGGCAGCGGGATGAACTAATACTGGAAATCGTATAGTTCTTAGCCCCAATATGGCCTCCATCACGCTAAATTACAGCACCAGACATGATTGGACACACACCGTGACAGGAGAGCAGCTCACGGAATGGCAGGAATTTCCAGTGCCACATCATAAGAATTTCAAGACGCAGTTCGCCACCCACCCCTACTCCCCCGCCGCCCAATTTTGCTTCTCCTTGTGTGAATGTTCAATTGCAAACCATCTGAGAATTAATTCAGTCAACAGTTACTAACCGCACACAGGTGCCCAGTGCTGTGCTGATGACAAAAGCAGAGAGAGAGAGTGAAAAGATTCTGAAGAAATGTGGTCAGTAGGTACACGGTGGGATGCGGACACACCCAAATCCCAGGATGTCGGATAAGCCTTTCAGTCACAAGTTCGTTTATTCATTGATAGAGGCAATGCATACTGATGGACAACGGTCATTTAAAACCTTGGTGCTTCGTGGCAGAAATAAAGTGGCTAACAAAACATATCGTCTGTCCTCCCAGAAAACTCCCAGCCTGGTTAATGAAAAGAGGAGGAAATATAAACTTAAAACAATACGCTGTGATTTTTTTTAAATTTTATTTATGGGCTGGAGAGATGGCTTAGTGGTTAAGCGCTTGCCTGTGAAGCCTAAGGACCCCGGTTCAAGGCTCAATTACCCAGGACCCATGTAAGCCAGATGCACGAGGTGGCACATGCATCTGGAGTTTGTTTGCAGTGGCTGGAGGCCCTGGCATGCCCATTCTCTCTCTCTCTCTGTCTCTCTCCTTCCCTGCCTATTTCTTTATCTCTCTGGAAATAAATGAATAAAAGAAATTAGAAAAAAATTATTTATTTATTTGCAAGCAGAGAGAGAGAGATAGAAGAGACACAGACCGAGAGAGAAAGGGCACACAAGGGCCTCTAGCCACTGCAAACAAACTCCAGATGCATGGGCCCCTTTGTGCATCTGGCTTACGTGAGTCCTGGGAAATCGAACCGGGGTCCTTTGGCTTTGCAGGCAAACACCTTAACCGCTAAGCCATCTCTCCAGCCCCGACACATTATAATGACGAATATGGGACGCTTTGAGAGCGCAGGGATGGCACAGGTGAGTTTTAATCTGACTTGAAATCAGATGATATGACAAATTAGCTTGGATGGGAATATGGAAACCAGTATTCTTAGGAGAAGGTAAGGCACGTGTGAGACCCCAAATGTAAAAACAACACAGTGGGGCCAGGGAGCCGAAATTCATCAGCGGAGCCCCTGAGCAGATTGTCACTACGGAGAGTGCCTGGAAAGATAAGAACGGGCTAGAGGATGCGAATTATTGCAAAGCAAGGTTAGCTCACTGTCCTGAGGGCAGTAGGAACCTCTCGCTGGAGGGGTTCAGCAGGGTGTGGCCCCGCTCAGAACTCTGCTTTAGTGAGCACGCACATAGAATCCTGGGGGTAACACAAAAACCTCAAGACTGTGTGAGAGGGTGTAGAATGGTGTAGGTGACAGGTACAACTAATGTGGTATAGGGCTGGAGAGATGGCTTAGCAGCTAAGGCATTTGCCTGCAAAGCCAAAGGACCTCGGTTCAATTCCCCAGGACCTACGTAAGCCAGATGCACAAGGTGGCGCATGCGTCTGGAGTTCATTTACAGTGGCTACAGGCCCTGATGTGCCCATTCTCTTTCTCTTTGCCCACCTCTCACTCTCAAGTAAATAAAAAAAATAAATATATATATTTTTTAAAAACCAATGTGGTTTATACCGATTGACAACTTGGTGGGACCTCATTACCTGTGAGGGAGTATGTTGACTAGGTTAATTGAGATTGGAAGATCCATCTTAACCATGGGCAGTACCACCCCATAGGCTGGGGCTGGAGAGATGGCTTAGCGGTTAAGTGCTTGCCTGCGAAGCCCAAGAAGTCTGGTTCAAGGCTAGATTCCTCAGCACCCACGTAAGCCAGATGCACAAGGGAGCACACGCATCTGGAGTTCTTTTGCAGTGGCTGGAGGCCCTGGCGCACCCATTCTCTCTCTCTCTCTCTGCCTCTTTCTCTGTCTATTACTCTCAAAGAAATAAATAAAAATAAAAAAACAAAAAAACACAGATCTGGCTGAGCACCAGTTTTGCTCACCGTGGACTAAATGTGACCAGATGCTTCCTGGCCTTCCTGGATCACGATAGACCATAACCTGGAACAGAAACCTGAAATCGACCCTTCCTCCCATCGGCTGATTTACGTCAGGCGTTTTGCGCTACCCAAGGATTGCGTATCCAGCGCCCTAACTTGAAGCGCCTTTAAGAGCGGGGCAGTGAGGAGGGAAAGAATGAATGGATTAGGAAAGAGACGCATAGTTGGTCACGTACATTCATGATGCATTCGTGCTAGGATTTTGTAAATACGAAGGATGACGGCCCAGTGAGACGGTTCCTGAGGGTCGAGGGTGACCAAGGATCACCCAGTGACCGGGGTCAGAGAGATGACGTAAGAAGAGGGCAGTTGGCACCAAGTCACAGAGGGACATCCTGGAACTTGGAGCTCAGTGTGGCTCAGGGTAGGAGAGGCAGAGGAAAGGAGCGGAGGCCACATGTCCCCAGGCTTTATGCTGCCTTGAGGGGTCTACTACGAAGTGGCAGGACAAGCTCAAGGGAGGGAGGAAAAGGGCTTGCAGAAGCCCTGACTTCTTACGAGGGAGCCAGTCACCATGAGGCCTTGAAGTGAGCTTGTTTGAGTTTGACTCAGGAAATGACCACACTGGGTGAGGTGTCCTGTAATAAATTCAAGAGCAGTGACCACACAGAATATGGAAGTCTCTTCCCCCCTGCACAGCACAGGACGTGACAGAGTCTCCCCAATAAAGAAGCGGACTTTTTGACCTCAACCATTTCTCCCTTCTCCAGACTCTAACACCCATGAGCTTTGCTGACCAACCTCAGCAAAATTTATGTTTTCTCGTAATGAAATCCTTGATCTAGGGTGTTGAAAGCCCGCAAATCACATAGTCAGTAGAGAACAATTAGCTCACCGAGATCAAAGACCCTGCCAAGACAGAACAGCGCCATAAATTTACAAGGCTGTGTGTCCAGGTCTGCCACCAGAAGAAACCCCTGCAGTATTCAGGTCCCACAACTCCGACAGACACTCACTGAGCCAGAGACAAAAAAAAAGAAAAAGAAAGAAAGAAAAAGAAAAACCCTTCATTATCCTTTGGGAAGACAGCTGGCATTGTGGCATTGTGGCATTGGGCAGACCCTGGGTTCTGTGGTACACACACACATACACACACAGGGGTCAAATGACCTGGGGCTGAATGTCTTGTTTGCTCTGGACATGATTTTCTAATGCACTTCAAAGTGGTGACAAAAAAGTTTGGGCTGGACTGGCGGGATGGCTTCATGGTTAAGACGTTTGCCTGCAAAGCCAAAGGATCCAGGTTCGATTCCCCAGGACCCACATAAGCCAGATGCAGTGGCTGGAGGCCCTGGTGCACCCATTCTCTCTCTCTCTCTCTCTCTCTCTCTCTGACTTTCTCAAATAAATAAAACTTTAAAAATATTTTAAAATATTTTAAAAACAGGTTTGAGTTCATGAAGAACAACATATCTAAAATGGCTAGCATGCAAAAGGATGGCAATTGATAGATGCTTGACAACATGGTCCAATTTCTTTGTATTTCCTATTAATCTCTTCAATTTTTGGTTTTGTTTTGTTTTTTGTTTTTTCGAGGTAGCGTCTCACTCTAGCCCAGGCTGACCTGGAATTCACTATGTAGTCTCAGGGTGGCCTCCAACTCACGGCGATCCCCCTACCTCTGCCTCCCGAGCGCTGGGATTAAAGGCATGCGCCACTATGGCCAGCTCCAATTGCTTTTTTTTTTTTTTTGAACCAGAATCTCTTGTTCTTTTTCCTCTCCCATTTACACAGCTCTCCCTCTCCTTATTTCCTAAGGCACTGACAAATGCTGCCTCCCAGGCAGCTGGGAGCTGGAGGCTGAGGAGGAAGGGAAAGCGCCCTTGGCTGGGATCACACATGAAGTGCTGTGTTTACTTGTTTATACTCGCTGCAGCCCAGATGAAGTAGCTGAGGCTCAGAAAGGTTGAGCAGCAGCAACAGCCCAAAGTGCACAGACCCTCGCTATACAGTGAGCTGAGTTGGCGTCTCCTCCCCAACTCTTCTCTATTCCCTGGAGCTCCAAGCTTGGGCTCATGGCCGGGGCTGGGGAAACGCTCGTGAGGAACAGAACAAAAGAATCATGTCTCAGATTGGGCCAAGCAGACACTGTTTCTGTATCCATTTGGCAGCTGAGGAAGGTGAGGCTCATGAGCAGATGGGACTTGCCTCAAGGCACAGCATCAGGGGTCAGTGGCCTCAGGGTGAACACACATCAAGTGTCTTGATGGACCCCAGGCTGCTACTCCATCCATGTCCCCAGTGCAGAAGCAGCTGACGGAAGGGATGATAAATGAGCCAGATGCAATGATTCTTTTCCAAAAAAAGAATACATAAAGGGCTGGAGAGATGGCTCAGTGGTTAAGGAGCTTGCCTGCAAAGCCTAAGGACCCACATTCGACTCTCCAAATCCCACGTGAGCCAGACGCACAAAGGTGAGGCAAGCGCAAGGTCACACATGTCCACTAGGTGGCGCAAGCGTCTGGAGTGCGATTGCAGTGGCCGAGGCCCTGGCATGCCCATTCTCTGTCTGTCTCTCTTTGCTCTCTGACTCTCTCCCTGCTTGCAAATAAATGAATAAATAAATAAATAAATAAATAGCTCATAGTAGTCATTTTCCTGCTACATTATCAGGACACAAAAAGGGCACTATATATATATATATATATATATATATATATATATATATATATATATATATATATATATAGCTCAGTTCTTGCCCCACCCCCACCAGTGACCACCAAGGATGACCAAACACATATGCAAAAGCAGAGAGCTTTATTTCACGCTAAAGCTCGGACTCCGACTTCACCAACGCAGTGGATCTGTGTCAGAGCCCCGAGAAGCAGGACAGCAGGCTTTTTATTGTGGTTACATGTAAGCTTAGGGGGTTTCTAGGTGGGCATACATTTGATTGGTTTGCATTTACATCAGTCAGAGAGGTTTGCTTGTTATTGCTGGGTCTTATTGTAACATCCAGCCCCTGACCACAAGAATGCTGACCTGGGCTGAAGAAATGGCTTAGTGGTTAAGGTGTTTGCCTGCGAAGCCAAAGGATCCCGGTTCTATTCTCCAGGACCCACGTAAACCAGATGCACAAGGGGCACATGCATTTGGAGTTCATTTGCAGTGGCTGGAGGCCCTTGCATGCCCATTCTCTCTTTCTCTGACTGCCTCTCTTCTATCTCTCTGCTTGCAAATAAATTAATAATAAAAAAATTTTTTAAAGAAAAAAAAAAAAAAAGAATGCTGACCCAATTTTTAGGGGCTTCCCAAGTTGTCTCTGATTGGCTCTGTCTAGGGGCTTTTGGTCTTGGTTTTTTAGGGGGTCTCCAAGTCTGCTCTAATGGTTTTGCCAGTGACTGTTTGTTCTACTTTAGATCCCAGGAACCTGACACTGAGGCCTACAGGGTAGTTGGGGCTTGTCATGGTGTCACTCTAGCTTTTGGGTCTTTCAATATATATATATATCATTTTCTTAAAATTTCGTTTGGACCTACTTTGCTGAGGCTCCAAAGCAGAGAGAGGGTCTCTGTCACATGACCACGGATTCTCCCGGATCCTGTCAGGGGGCCTTGATTCCTACAGCCAATATCCAATGGGAGGAAACAATAAGCTGGCTCTTTCTTGTTGCTGCTGTTAACGGCTAGCCCCAGGGTAAACGTCTAATGCAAATATGGGAAATGAGGGAATTTAGTTCTAGGAGTTTCTAGAAAATAAGGGGACCACAGGAGAATGGTGATCGAAGAAAGAAAAGCTACCATGACTGAGACACTGCTGCAGTCAGGGCAGTACTGCTGGCAGAAATCACCTGACCAAGAGCAGCTTGTAGGAAAAAAAAAAAAAAAAAAAAAGGTTTATTTTGGCTTACAGACTCGAAGGGAAGCTCCATGATGGCAGGGGAAATGATGGCATGAGCAGAGGGTGGACATCACCCCCCTGGCCATCATAAGGTGGACCACAGCAACAGGAGAATGTGCCAAACACTGGCAAGGGGACGCTGGCTATAACACCCATAACCTCACCCCCATTAATACACCACCTCCAGGAGGCTTTAATTCCCAAATATCCACCAGCTGGGAACCTAGCATTCAGACGCCTAAGTTTATGGGGGACACCTGAATCAAACCACTACTAAACCACCAATATAGCAAATCCCAAGATGCCTCCCTAGCCCATCTAGTCATATGCATGTGCATGAGAAAGTGCACACGCACACACACATACACACACACACACCTAAAGACAAGCAAAACCAGGCTCCAAGAAGCTAAATTGCATGTCTCTGGTTACCCAACCATTAAGGAGAAGAGTTGCAATGAAGACATGGGTCTTCCCAGGGCCAAAGCCAGTATTGTGGGCACATGCTAAGCTACCCAAGGGCTCTGAGAGAGAAACTCCATGTACCACCCTGAGAAATAGCTCTGTCAGGCTGGAGAGATGGCTTAGCGGTGACGGCGCCTGCCTGCCAAGCCTAAGAACGTCCATTCAATTCTCCAGGTCCCACGTTTAGCCAGACGCAAAAGTGACATAAGGGCGCAATGCCGCACTTGCCCACAAGGGGGCGCACGTGTCTGGAGTTTGGTCACAGCGGCTGAGAGGCTGCTGGTGCACCCATTCTCTATCTGTCTCTCTCTCTCAACTCTCTTTCTCAAAAAAAAAAAAAATCTGTGTCTACTGGCCATGAGACCCACACTTTCACTGGCCTTCCTTGGGTTCCCTAATACTGAAATTACAAATAATAAGAATTGCTGCAACTGACTCTCCCTCTCTGATGGCGGGTAATGAACTTGAAAGCATAAATTCTCATCCTCTGGCCCTCCATCAAACTGCACTCCTGAAATGGGCACTGTTTGACAAGCCTTGTGTGTAGTGACACATCCAATAAAAATGAAATGAAGAAAACGACTTTATTTTTCACCACTTCCATTACTTATTTCAATTGTGAATACTCTAGTTACATTTCATACACGGCCTGTCTAGAAACTCATTCTACGAAGAAATATGCCCCTGTGTGACTGGTGTTTGAAATGGCCTGGCTTGCTTTCAAAAATCTTGGTTAAAGGCACAGGGTGTTAGATTCTTGAAACACTCTACAGAGTCGCTTAACTACCCGCACCTCATTCCCACACAGGTTGACCTGGAACTCCCTCTGTAACCCCAGGGTGGCCTCAAACTCACTGACACGCTCCTATCTCAGCCTCCCCTGTGCTGGGATTAAAGGCATACACCACCACCACCTCCAGTCTTAACTTTTTTTTTTTTTTTTTTTTTATATAACATTCTTTTCCACAGGAAATGTCCTCAATTTTTAGGAAACAAAATATCTTCCCAGGAACCATCTAAATCTTGACATGGAAGGCAAAAAAAAATCTCTTCTATTTGGCAACCAATATGCAGTAATTTTTGGAAATACACTTAGGATGTCAAATGAAAAAGTAGGATATAAAATGATAAAAATGGGGTAATCTCGAGTATTCTAGAACACTAAAATCCCAAAGGAGGGGCTGGAGAGATGGCTTAGTGGTTAAGCACTTGCTTGTGAAGCCTAAAGACCTCAGTTCGAGGCTCGATTCCCCAGGACCCAGGTAAGACAGATGAACAAGGTAGCGCATGCATCTGGAGTTTGTTTGCAGTGTCTGGAGGCCCTGGCACACCCATTCTCCTCTCCCTCTGTCTCTCTCTCTCCCCCCCTCTTTCCCTGTCTGTCTGCTGCTAATAAATAAATAAAAATAAATAAACCAAAAAAAAATCCCAAAGGAAAGACTGTAGAATGTTAATGGCAAAAATTGTGAATTGTCATATTATCCATGATTTTTTTTCTCTTTTCTCATTTCAGTACCAAATGCGTAAAGCTTTCTATAAGTTAAATTAAATGGTCTAAAAAGTAAGTAATGCATTTTTCAGAAAGGCCTAGATATTATTGACCACTTCCTGTCTGTCAACACACATACATGTGCATGTAACTTTAAATAATACCAAATGTGGGGCTGGAAAAATGGCTCAGTGGTTAGGCGCTTGCCTGTGAAGCCTAAGGACCCAGGTTCAATTCCCCAGTACTCAAGTAAGCCAGATGCACAAGGTGATGCATGCATCTGGAGTTCGTTTGCAGTGGCTGGAGGCCTTAATGCACCCATTCTCTCTCTCTCTCTCTCTCTCTCTCTGTCTCTCTGCCTCTTTCTCTGTCTATCTGTCAATCTCAAATAAATAAATAAAAATAAACAAAAATTAAAAAATAATACCAAATATGTTTTAACAACTGAAAATTACATACCAATCCTGATGACAAAAGTAGATTAAGGAAAAACAAACTCTTTTTATTTTCACGTAACAAGCCAAATACAACAGGGTATTTTTTTAAAAATCATACTTTTTGACCAAGTAAGTGGACCCCAGAAATGAAGGTGAGGAAATCCACCAATGAATTCCACCATAACAAAAGCAGCACACTTACACACGGAAACAAGGTCAGAAAACGTGGTAAAATTCAATGTGCAAGAAACTGTTCCTAAAAGCAATACACAGTAAAGAGCTAAAAAGGAATCTTTCATTAAAACTTAAATATCACACTTACATGTAATCTGGAAGAATTTCCATTAACACGGAAAAATGGTAAAGATACTATTACTATGGAGTGTTGTACTCCCAGACCCCAGTGACACAATAAGACCAGAAAAAGAAACACAGTACTTAAGGACTGAAACAAAACCGAAACTTATCTGCATGTTACATGTTTCTATAAAAATCCAAGAAGAGCGGCAGAAAGTAGTGAAGGAGTTCAATGACCTTTTCATATTCCACATTCAAGATGAATATGTAAACTATTGACTTAAATGTCTTTTAACCAAGCTAATAACATTTGTTTCATAGAATAATAATTATCATGCTATAACCAAAACTGAAGAAGAAGCAATGAACAAACACTATGACCACATATAATCATTTGCTGGTTTTTTTTTTTTTTTTTTTTTTGGAGAGAGACACAAAGAGAGGGAGAGGGAGACAGATAGAGATGGGCACGCCAGCAGCCTCTCAGCTGCTGCGAGCGAAATCCAGATGTGTGCGCCCCCTTGTGGTCAAGTGTGGCATTGCGCTCTTGCATCACTTTTCATCTGGCTAACCGTGGGATCTGGAGATTGGAACCAGCGTTCTTAGGCTTAGAAGGCAGGCGCCTTAACCGCTAAGCCATCTCTCCAGCCCTTTTTGCTGTTTCTTAAAAGACATTTTATTTATTTACTTGTTTGTTTATTTATTTATTTGCAAGCAAAGAGGGGGGAGGAAGGGATGGAAGGAGAGAATGGACACACCAGGGCCACTAGCCACTGCCAACAAACTCCAGATACATGCGCCACTTTGTGCACCTTGCTTTACGTGTGTACTAGGGAATTGAACCTGGGTTATTAACCTTTGTAGGCAAGTGTAGCCATCTCTCCAGCCCTTATTTTCTGTTTTCAATGTGTGCGTGTGTTTGCATGGTACCTTGGCCTATACATACATACATGGAATAAAGATGGCTTATCACGACTGTTCAATTAAAATTTGCTCTATACAATTACAATTTTGCTCTGTAACAGAAAATGAATATACCTTTTCAAAGCCTCCTTGCAAGAAAGTGATATGAGAAAAAGCTGTGGTTATGATAGTAACAATGATGAAGAAGAAGAAAAGGAGGAAGAGAGAAGAATATGCTATAGACTGAATATTCACATTCCATCAAAATTCAGCAATGAAGGTGCTTGCCTGTGAGCCTAAGGACCCATGTTTGACTCTCCAGATCCCACGTAAGCCAGACACACAAAGGTGAGGCAAGTGCAAGGTCGCACATGACCACTAGGTGGCGCAATCATCTGGAGTTCGATTGCAGTGGCTGAAGCCCTGGCAAGACAATTCTCTCTCTCTCTCTTTCTCTACACTAAATAAAAAATCCTATGTGGAAGCACTAAACCATAGTGTGATGGCACTGGGAGATACAACCACTGGGAAATACTTAGAGCCAGTGGAAATTATGATGGTGGGGCCCTCGTGATAAGAATAATGAAAGAGCCGGGCGTGGTGGCGCACGCCTTTAATCCCAGCACTCAGGAGGCAGAGGTAGGAGGATTGCCATGAGTTCAAGGCCATCCTGAGACTACATAGTTAATTCCAGGTCAGCCTAGGCTAGAGTGAGACCCTACCTCAAAAAACGAAAAACAAAACAAAAAAATAATGAAAGAGGAAGTAGGAAGCTAAGAAGAGGAGGAAGAAAGAGGGAGGAGAAGAGGAGGGGGGGTTGAGATCTTGCTTTCTTTGTCTTGCATGGGAGAACACAGCAAGCAAGCATCCATCCAGGAACAGAGCCCTGACTAGGATTCAGATTGCCCAGCATCTCATTCTTAGAGACTTCCAGCATTTGTTAAGATACATATTTCTGTATTTTCAGCCAGCCAGCCAACGGAATTTTGTCAGGGGAGCTCAAGATGATTAAGATATGTGATGATAAAAGAGAAAAGGGAGGGCTGGAGAGATGGCTTAGCAGTTAAGGCGCCTGCCTCCTAAGCCTAAGCATGCCGGTTCCAATCTCCAGGTCCCACGTTTAGCCAGATGCAAAGTGATGCAAGGGCACAATGCCGCACTTGACCACAAGGTGGGCGCACACATCTGGACTTTGTTCGCAGCAGCTGAGACACTGTGTGCGCCCATCTCTATCTGTCTTCCTCTCCCTCTCTCTCTGTCTCTCTCTGTGTCTCTCCAAAAGAGAGAGAGAGAGAGAGAAAAGGGAAGACTGGAGAAGTGGCTTAGCAGTTAAGGCATTTGCCTGTGAAGCCTAAGGACCCAGGTTCGAGTCCCCAGAACCCAGGTAAGCCAGATGCACAGGGTGGCGCATATGTCTTGGGCTATTTTGTAGTGGCTACCTGGTGTGTCTATCCTCTTTCTTTCTCGCTCTCTCTCATAAATAAACTAATAAGAATAAAATATCTTGGGGTAACCAACTGCTCCATAATTGGACTGAAGGCCCTCTCCATGGGAGGGAATACATACCTGGTACTGAAAAACCTAAGCAAAAGTCTATGGCAGGGGAGGTCATGAGCCTTAGGGGTATAAAGCCTGCTCTTGTCTGACTAAATGTATATATTATTCCCACCAAGCTGCCCTGAAAGCACTACACTTAATGTTCATATTCACATATTAATGCTACTCTCACTTCTGGTTAGAGAAGCTTCTCTTTTCAGATGGCGATGACCACTGGGATGACCCAAAAGGCAACATAGTGCTGAGAAGAAGGGATGGAGGAGTGTCCAGCACTGAAACACCTCTGTCACACCCTCCAGGGCTCAGGGACTATTGCAGAAGAGGGGGCAGATAGAATGGAAGAGCCAAAGAAAGGGTATGACTTCTTACAATGCAACTGCCCAGACAGAAATTGGCCTCGATATCCATGACCTTGCAATGCCTAGCAATACCTTCACAAGACCCTCAAAATAGAAGAAAAAGATGATGACATCAAATTAAAAGAGAGACTAATAGAGAGAGAGGGAGGGGATATGACGGAAATTGGTGTTCTAAAATGGAATGGGGGAAGGGTAGGGAAATATCATATGTTTTTTGTACGTAAGTATAGAAGGTGTCAATAAAAATTAATAATTAAAAAAAAAATAAAATATATATTTGAAAAAAAGAAAAAGGAGCGAAATACAGAAAGAAATACAGACAGGGGAGAAAGGAGAAGAGAAGTAATGGAGAGGGGACAAAATAAAGAAGAGAAGGAAAACAGCACACCTTAGTTGAGCTCCCACGTGCTATCATATATATATTATTTATCTTGTTTCAATTGATCTTTACAGCTGGTCACTGCGAGTCTAATTGTAGGAGTGGAAAATGGGCCTCGGAAAGGAGAACTAATTGGCTAAAGTCACACAGTGAGGAAGTTGCAAATTCAGAGTTTTGGCCTTGGGCTTGCCCGCCCTGACTTCTTTGTCTCAGCAGCAGTGGGCTCTCTTCAGGTACACGTTTTGCTAATTTTATAGGTTCTTAGGAGACAAAGATGAAGAGGCTGAAAAGGGATCCCTCATACTCCTGGCGAGCCCCGAATCCTTAGCTAAAAACCCCAAATCCTGACAACCTCAACCCTCCCAGTTTCTTCGTGTCAAAATTACAAATGAAAAAATATGCCCTAAGATACGATTTTAATGCATTAAGCATTTGAGAGCGTGAGTCTAGAGGAAAGGTTAAATTTGAAAAAAATATAACTTGTCAGTGTGTCGACTGCAAAAGCATTTCGGTGCTAGTCTACAGCAGACATCCTGGACTGTCCCTCCCCACACACACAGCACTTCTCTCAAGACCTGTCTCCTCACCACAAGCTTCCCTTCAATTATTCTTAGATTATGATACATAAAACACAAGGTCTACATCCAGTTTTAGAGAATAAAATGGATGGTATTCAAATCAATACCAAAACCAAAATGTCTGTATCTTCTTGAAGTTTTGGGTCATATGTATGTCTTTTGCTTCATACAGAGTACCAGTCAAATGCCACCACAGAACATGTCTGAGTGGGCACAGAAATGATGCCCACAAGCCATTGCCAGTACAAGAGACCAAAGGCATCCTGGTTTGCAAATCCATATAGACAGATTTCAAGACTTGAAAGAGCTCTTCTTTTTAAAAAAGCTGGGCATGGTGGCACACACCTTTATTTTTATTTTTTATTTATTTTAGAAAGAAAGAGAGAGAGAGAGAATTGGCGCACCAGGGCCTCAGCCACTGCAATCGAACTCCAGATGCCTGCGCCACCTAGTGGGCATGTGAGACCTTGCACTTGTCTCACCTTTGTGGTCTGGCTAACGTGGGATCTGGAGAGTCAAACATGGGCCCTTTAGGCTTCGCAGGCAAGCGCCTTAACCACTAAACCATCTCTCCAGCCCCTGAAAGAGCACTTTAAAAAAATTTTTTTTTGTTTATTTTTATTTATTTATTTGAGAGCGACAGACAGAGAAAGAGGCAGAGAGAGAGAAAGAATGAATGGGTGCACATGGGCCTCCAGCCACTGCAAATGAACTCCAGAGACATGTGCCACCTTGTGCATCTGGATTATGTGGCTACTGGGGAATTGAGCCTCAAACCGGGATCCTTAGGCTTCACAGGCAAGCGCTTAACCACTAAGCCATCTGAAAGAGCACTTTTAATGCCCTTGTATACAGTTGAGAAGACAGGAATGGGAAACAGCTGAATCACATGGTAACACAAATGTGAAGGGCCAAAAGATCTTGCTTGTAATCACAGCAGGGGACCCACGAAAGGCATGATCATAAAGCCAGGGCCCCAAACTCTCCTCACAACATGAACACTGACAGGCTCTCTTGGCTGCCAATCTACATGACGTCATTACTACATGCCCCCTTCCCAGGCACTCTGAACAGGCTGAGACTCGCAAAGGAGCAAGAGGTCTCATTTCAAAGGAGTTGCATCATAAAAATGCAGGACATGGGTTGGAGAGATGGCTTAGCAGTTAAGGCGCCTGCCTGTGAAGCCTAAGAATGCTCATTTGATTCTCCAGGTCCCACATTTAGCCAGATGCAAAAGTGACGCATGCGCGCAATGCCGCACTTGACCACAAGGGGGCGCACGCGTCTGGAGTTCATTCACAGTGGTTGAAAAGGCCCTGGGGCGCTCATTCTCTCTCTGCTTCTTCCTCTCTCTCTCTCTCTGCCTCTCTCAAATAAAAATAAAATAAAATAAAAATAAATTTAATTTTTTTTAATGCAGGACATATTTCATAAAGAGCGATGATCACGAATGGTGAGCCAGCGACGAAAACAGAAGAGCAAGAATAGAATAGTTGCCACTGACCTCTCAAAGTGCAGCCTCTGGGCCAGCCAGATCAGCATCACTACAAAGCTCGTCAGAGATGCAGTCTGTAGGAGCTGCAGAGAAGGCTCAGCAGTTAAAGGCACTTGCTTGCAAAGCCTCACAGCTCAGGTTCAATACCCTGGTATCCACTGGTAAAGTCAGATACACAAAGTGGCACGTGTGTCTGGAGTTTGTTTACTACAGCAACAAGCCCTGGTGCATCCGTTCTCTCTTCTCTCTCTCTCTCTCTCTCTCTCTCTCTAAGTAAATAATTTAAAAACGAGAAAAATTCTATGAGTGTCTAAGACCTCCTGAATCAGAGGCATTGGGGACAGACTGTAATTTGCTCTAATAAGCCCTCCCAGAAGTGGTGTGGCCAGAGTTTAAGAATCAATAAACAGGGCTGGAGGGATGGCTTAGTGGTTAAGGCATTTGCCTGCAGAGCCAAAGGATCCCGGTTCAACTCTCCAGGACCCATGTAAGCCAGATGCACAAGGAGGCGCATGCATCTGGAGCTCATTTTGCAGTGGCTGGAGGTCTTGGTGTGCCCATTCTCACTCTCTCTCTCCGCCACTTTCTCTATCTCAAATAAATAAATAAATAAAATATATTTTTAAAAAGAATTGCTACAATTGGCTAATGCAGAATGCCTGCTGTGGGGACCGAGTTGGGCAACGGGTAGCCATGAGTAGACTTTGCTAAAGAGATGATGCATTATAATTACTTTACCCACTGCTGGGAAGAAACGTCTAGCCAGAAATGACTTCAAGAAAGGAAAGGGTTTTGCTTCTTTTTGCTTCTTTTGGCTCACGGTCTCAAAGGCATGCATCCTGTTCTGATGCAGAAGGTGTGGCGGCGGGAGCGGGTGGTCAGTCACCTTGCAACCACAGTGGGGAGAGAAGGACAGGCAGGACCCGGGGCCAAGCTATTGAAACTCAAGGCCCCTCTCCAGTAGCCCGCTTCTTCCAGCAAGGCTCCACCTTAGTCCTAAGCATTCCAGAACCCTGCCCGAACAATGCTACCATCTTGGAGGACCAAGCATTCACACACGTGAGCCCATGGGAGGCGAGTATTTCCCATTTGAACAATGGCCAGTTAGAAGGCCCATTCGAACGTGCTTTGTATGTCGTGAAAAGGATTTGGCATTCATCCCCAGCGGATACCCCCCCCCCAATAACCACACAGAACCCCTGTGCACAGCTCTCTGCTGGGTCACTCCTTTTCAGAAAATCAGACATGCAAAGCAGTGGTACGCAGTCAGCCAGAGCCTACCTTTTTTTCTGGAGTCTTTCTTGGCGCTGGGTCTCACAGCTACTTGAAGTTCTGTCTCAGTTGACATCCTACTTAATCCTTAGTCGTCTTCACACAGATCCAGGGCCTCGGCCAGGCTCATTGAGGACCCTTTGCGAGAGATAGGCCCCTCCCTTCAGAAACGACACCCCACGCTGCACACGTCATTCACTCCTTCGGAGCCCTGCAAAAAAAAAAAAAAAAAAAAAGCAAGGCAAAAAGCACATTCAGGTCATCATCCTTCTGAACTGGGACAGAACTTACCAGGGGTGGGGGTGAATTAGCAAACACACAGACAAGTGGGCTTTGGAGTTCACGGGCAAATTGCTCATATGCTTTCATGAAGCCACTGGGGGTGGTGCTCAGACAGCAAAGGTCACTATAAAAACCCTTTCTCAGGGCTGGAGAGATGGCTTAGCGGTTAAGATGCCTGCCTGCTAAGCCTGAGGCTTCACAGACAAATGCCTCAACCGCTGAGCCATCTCTCCAGCCATTCATCACAATTTAAAAACATCAAAGATGGGCTGGAGAGATGGCTCAGCGGTTAAGGCGCCTGCCTCCTAAGCCTAAAGAACACCAGTTCCAATCTCCAGGTCCCACATTTAGCCAGATGCAAAGTGACCCAAGGGCGCAATGCTGCACTTGACCACAAGGGGGCGCATGCATCCGGATTTCGTTCACAGCAGCTGAGAGACTGCTGGCACGCCCAGTTCTATCTGTCTTCCTCTCTTCTCTCTATCTGTTTCTCTCTGTGACTCTCTCCAAATAATAATAATAATTAAAAATTTTAAAAAAACCTTTCTCAGCCGGGGGTGTGGTGGCGCACACCTTTCATCCCAACACTCTGGAGGAGGCAGAGGTAGGAGGATCTTTGCTGTGAGTTCGAGGCCACCCTGAGACTACAGAGGGAATTCCAGGTTAGCCTGGGCTAGAGTGAAATCCTGCCTCAAAAAAAAAAAAAAAATCAAACAAACAAAAACCAAAAAAAAAAAAAAATTTTTTTTCTCCCTTTCTTCAGTTCAGAACCGCCAAGCAGCTTGGAAGTGTGGATTTTCTAAGGGGCACCCACTTTGGAAGCCGTGACGCTTCCCAAGTTCCTTATCAGCAAGCACAAGATAACACCCAGAAAATATCACGGACACCTATCTCCTGACCCACCCCATGCAGACATTTCCAGCAACAGGCCACTCGTCCAGCAGCTAAGCTGGAGTAGAGCCTGGGCAGCAGAAATGGATCCGTGGGAGAGAGAGAGCCGTGACCTGTCCCCCTACCAGCGGGAGTCAGAGGGGACGTGCAACTGGGCTCCAAGGCTGAGTTGAAAAATGGAGCTGAGGAACTTTCCAGCAAGCCAATTTTTATGTCAGTCTTTCCCCCAGTGAAAAGAGTAGATAAGCACTTACTAAGCACTCACTATGCGCTCAGCAGACACTTTGCACTCACACTTACTATGGACCCACTAGACACTCACTGTGCACTCACTATGTGCTCACCACTTACTATGTGCTCACTAGACACTTACTATACACTCACTATGTGCTCACCAGACACTCTGGACTCACTATGTGCTCACCAGACACTCACTATGTGCTCACTAGACACTTACTATGCACTTTACTATGTGTTCACCAGACATGTACTCTGGACTCACTATGTGCTCACCAGACACTTATGATATGCTGATTAAGTACTTACTATGCGCTAAGTGCTCAATGTTTTCACTGAGTACTCACTATGCATTCACTAAGTGCTAAGTACTCTTGATGTGCTAAGTACTCACTATGCATTCACTAAGCACACACTATGCGTTCACTAAGCACTCATTGTGCTTTCACTATGCCCTCACTAAACACTCATTACACATCCACTAAGTACTCACTGTGCATTCACTATGCTCTCACTAAGCACTCACTATGCATTCACTAAGCACTCATTGTGCTTTCATTAAGCACTCACTCTGAGTTCACTAAGCACTCACTGTGCATTCACTATGTCCTCACTAAGCACTCACTCTGCGTTCACTAAGTACTCACTATGCATTCACTAAGTACTCAATGTGCATTCGCTAAGTACTCACTAAGCACTCAATCTGCATTAACTAAGTACTCACTATGCATTCACTAAGCACTCACTGTGCATTCACTATGCCCTCATTAAGCACTCACTATGCATTCACTAAGCACTCACTGTGCATTCACTATGCCATCATTAAGCACCCACTATGCGTTCACTAAGTACTCATTGTGCTTTCATTAAGCACTCACTCTGAGTTCACTAAGCACTCACTGTGCATTCACTATGCCCTCACTAAGCACTCACTCTGCGTTCACTAAGTACTCACTATGCATTCACTAAGCACCTACGTGCATTCGCTAAGTACTCACTATGCCCTCACTAAACACCCACTATGCGTTCACTAAGTACTCATTGTGCTTTCACTAAGTACTCACTGTGCATTCACTAAGTACTCACTATGCGTTCACTATGCCCTCACTAAGCACTCACTATACGTTCACTAAGTACTCATTGTGCTTTCACTAAGCACTCACTGTGTTCACTAAGCACTCACTGCGCATTCACTATGCCCTCACTAAGCACTCACTCTGCGTTCACTAAGTACTCACTATGTATTCACTAAGTACTCAATGTGCATTCGCTAAGTACTCACTAAGCACTCACTCTGTGTTCACTAAGTACTCACTATGCATTCACTAAGTACTCACTGTGCATTCGCTAAGTACTCACTAAGCACTCAATCTGCATTCACTATGCATTCACTAAGCACTCACTGTGCATTCACTATGCCCTCACTAAGCACTCACTCTGCGTTCACTAAGTACTCACTATGCATTCACTAAGTACTCACTGTGCATTCACTAAGTACTCACTATGCATTCACTAAGTACTCATTGTGCTTTCACTAAGCACTCACTCTGTGTTCACTAAGCACTCACTGCGCATTCACTATGCCCTCACTAAGCACTCACTCTGCGTTCACTAAGTACTCACTATGCATTCACTAAGTACTCAATGTGCATTCGCTAAGTACTCACTATGCATTTGCTAAGTACTCACTGTGCCCTCACTAGATACTACGTTGTCACTTCTGCAAGCCCCTTGTCAGATTCCCTCTCCTTTAAACTGTGTAAGCGCACTGCCTTCATGAACAGTCTTTCCCAGCCACCCTCTGAGAGTTGTATCTGAGAATCAGCACTCCACTAGGGCCCGCTTTTAAAGAACATTAGGAAAGAGCTCCTGGGGAAGGGTCTTTCCATGGCACAGCCAGTTTCTAGCTGGTTCCTCAGAAGGAGAACTGGTGAAGGAAGAGGGCCCATTTCAGCTGGAAAACAGCCATGACTCATACCCTGTCATCGGGACAGTTAACAATGGCTTAAACTAGAAGGTGTCACGTCCAAGTCACGTACTATCATATTGAAGCCTAAATAGAGGCCCACTTCACCTGATCCTGGATTTCTAAAAATAGTCTATTTCTTAAAAATATATTTTATTTATTTATTTATTTGAGAGAAAGAGAAGGAGGCAGAGAGAGAGAGAGTGAGAACGGGCACACAGGGCCTTCAGCCACTGCAAACAAACTCCAGGCTCATGCACTACCTTGTGCATATGGATTACGTGGGTCCTGGGGAATGGAACCTGGGTCCTTAGGCTTTGCAGGCAAATGCCTTAACTGCTAAGCCATCTCTCCAGCCCCATTTTTTGTGTTTATTTTTTCTTTTAAGAATGCTCTCTCTGAATGTAAGAATTTGCGCCAGAGGATGCCAGGCTACCAGTAAGGAAAACAGACAATTGTCTGTAGAACGGGTCCATGAAACCACAGACAAGGAAAAGCCGTCTGCCACGTTGGTGGCCTTATCCACACCCCCCACCCCTACTTGCTTTCCCGTTCATCTTTCCCAGACACCATCCCATGTGAGGTGATGGGATCTGAAAAGAACTGAAGTGCATACTTTGATATGATTTCGAAGATTCACAAAAAGCAAAAATGGGTCATAACCTTGATATGTATCGTTTGATTACAATGGATGCCTACCAGAAGGCCTCTTGACACCAGCAGACATTTGCAACACTGTGGTCAAGAACAAACCATCAGCGCTAGAGAGATAGCTTAACGGTTAAGGCGTTTGCCTGCAAAGCCAAAGGACCCAGGTTTGATTCCCCAGGACCCACGTAAGCCAGATGGACCAGGGGGCACATGCATCTGGAGCTTGTTTATAAAAGTGGTTGGAGGCCCCGCTGCACTCATTCTTTCCCCTCTCCCTCTTTTTCTCTCCCTGTGTCTCTCACTCTGTCACATAAATAAATAAAATATTTAAAAATAATAATAAAGGGGCCGGAGAGATGGCTTAGTTGTTAAGCGCTTGCCTGTGAAGCCTAAGGACAATGGTTCGATGCTCGATTCCCCAGGATCCGCATAAGTCAGATGTACAAGGTGGCACATGCATCTAGAGTTCTTTTGCAGTGGCTGGAGACCCTGGTGCACCCATTCTCTCTCTTTCTCTTTCTGTCTCTCTTTCTCTTCCTCTCCCTCTCTCCTTTCTCTGCCTCTAATAAGTAAATAAATAAATAAATAAATAAATAAATAAATAAATAAATAAAATAATAAAATAAGGACAAATTAGCCAGGCGTGGTGGTGCACACCTTTCATCCCAGTACTCGGAGGCAGAGGTAGGAGGATGGCTGTGAGTTTGAGGCCACCCTGAGAATACGTAGTGAATTCCAGGTCAGCCTGAGCTACAGCGAGGCCCTACCTCGAAGCACCAAAATAAATAAATAAATAAATAAATAAATAAATAAATAAATAAATAAAAACACAAAAAAAGAGACAAATCATGGAATCCTGTTTTCAGACCTGTGAGCCACAGAATGGCAGAGGAGGTGACAGGTGCCAGTCACACAAGAGGCAGCAGGGCACAATAAAGACCAGGCCTCTGTAGGGCACACATGGCAAGGGTGCCCTTGGCCTGGACACGTCTCCAAGTCTGCACAGCCATTAGTTCTGTGGAACCCTGAAGGACCACGGCCAATGAAATGAACCAACAGGTCCTCCGGGACCGAGCGAGTGGCCGGATGAGTGGATTTGAACCGTCTTAAGAGGAGGCAGGCAGCTTGAAATCAACCATCAGATGAAGGGAAGGAAGCGCATGCCTAGCAGGGAGGTGACATGCTTTGTCATTGTCCCATATCTTGCTTATGCACTGTCTTTGTTTGTTTGTTTGTTTGTTTTTTTGGTTTTCAAGGTGGAGTCTCGTTCTAGCCCAGGCTGACCTGGAATTCACTGTGTAGTCTCAGGCTGGCCTCGAACTCACAGCGATCCTCCTACCTCTGCCTCCCCAGTGCTGGGATTAAAGGCGTGCACCACCACACCTGGCTTGCACTGTCTTTTCACCATTCTTCCTTCAGGGTTGACGTCAAAGAGAAATTTTCGGATTCCCCCTGGGAACATGGGAATCTCTCCCTAAGGATGTAACGACCTCAACTTTGGCCAACTTCAGTGTCAGCTGCTAACCAGCCATGTGAACTGAGAAAGCCACTTAGTTAACTCTTGCCTCAGTTTCTCCATCAGCACAATGAGGCTCATCGTGGCAAATCTACGGAAGTGCTAGGGGATGACGTGAGATCACACCTACAACGTGACTGACTCATCAATGTGTTTATTGACACGCTCAGTAAGTGACCATGTTTTTCTGAGTGACTTGCTGGAGACCACAGACTGGTGTGTGACCATATGTCCATATGTGGACTTCACAGAAGAGGAACCGAGACAGGCTAAGTCATGTTTTCTGATGCAAACTGTTGGACGTGCTAGGATCTAAGATTTTTCCATCTTGCTGGTCCTGTTTAAAGAAGTTGTATAATTCACAAAAAAAAAAATGGGAGGGAGCGGAAGAGATTTCTCAGTGTTTAAGATGCTTGCCTGCAAACTTAACTACCTGGGTTTGAGTCCCCAGTACTCACGTGAAGCCAGATACACAAAGTGGTGCCTGTGTCTGGAATTCGTGTGCAGTGGCAGGAGGCCCTGGCATGTGGCTATATTCATTCATTCATTCATTCATTCATTCATTCATTCATTCTCTCTCTCCCCTCTCCATCTCTGTCTTTCTCTTTTCTCACAAATAAATAAATAAATATCTTTAAAAAAAAAAAAGAACTGAAATACATAAACTTGTATAATTTCAATGATCCCCAAAAGGCAATATGTAAAAATGGCTACAATGTGTAAAAATTTACTACATGTAAAAATGGTACAATTTGGAACATTTTCTCCCCCTTGACTTAAAAAGAATCCCCGGCAATTTAGCACCGCTCCATTGCCCCCGCGTCTATTTCAGAGCACTTGTTTGATGCGATGTGATGTGTGTTCGAGTGTCATAAGCATTACTTGTGAATTTCTGAAGTATTCCCCTGTAGCAGCTATAAGAGGAAACCCCAGAACCACTCTGAATGAAAACTTCAACAAGGAAGCTGGGGTGGAGAACGCAGGCACGTGGCCCCCGCCAGCCCCTTTAATTTTCCAAAAGCCAGAGGTTGAGCAAATGCTGTGAAGTAACTCCAAATTATTTGGGAAATTCATTTCTTTGTAATTAAGGAGATTAAAGTCCTCTGGGGCCAGCCACCATGTGACAACTGAAATCATTTTCCACAGTCAAAGCTGTGAAACCCTATCGCTGTGAAACCCTATCAGTTAAATTCAGGCCTGTCTAGAATTTTGAAATGCTTCAATAACATTTCTTTGCTCCACACAGTCTGCAGTAATTTAATATTCCTGAAGTGTGTCAGGTTTTTTTTTCATTTTTTATAATGAGCTCTTCAAATCTAAATGTGAATTATGTAACATTCCACTACAGACGTTCTGTCTAGTGAACTGCTTCTACAGTGTAAACCCCATGTTCAGGGATGGGGTGGGGGCCAACAACAGACAACCACAAAGCTGAGAGACAGACGTGCCCCTCTCTGCAAAACAAAGCACATTTCCACCTCTGCAACAAAACAAGCCCACGCGAGAACTCGCACCATCACAGATGGGTCTTCTCTGCTCCTTCATACGGCCCTCTGGAAACATGGTCATGGGTTAGGGTTAGGGTGTAGAGATTTGCCATGTATATGCTATGAACTTTCCATACATTTCTGATTTCATCACTTTGTCAACCTGCATAGTCAGATATTCTTGCTTTCCTGACTTCACACAGGAGGAAACTGGAACTGGACCCGGTCAGGTTAGGAGTTTGTCCAAAGTCACATGGCTACTTAAGAGCAGACCTCAAATCACTCTTTGCCTCAACTTCTCTTAGCAACCCCTACCCACCTCCCACCCCCGGCACCAAGCCCATCCATGGATGGACAAATGACCAATATGTGCTCTTTCCATACTATGGAATATTATTCAGTTGTATAAAGGAATTCTCTAGTGAAAAGCTGGGTTGCGTGGGTGAACCTGGGAAACACCAGGCTGCATGAAGGAAGTCAAACAAAAGCAGTGACAGGGCTGGAGAAATGGCTTAGCGGTTAAGGCGCTTGCCTGCAAAGCCTAAGGACCCAGGTTTGACTCTCCAGATCCCACATGAGCCAGACGCACAGAGGTGAGGCAAGCACAAGGTCGCACATGCCCACTAGGTGGCTCAAGTGTATGGAGTTCGACTGCAGTGGCTGAGGCCCTGGCATGCCAATTCTCTCTCTCTAAAACATCTATGTTTCTTTCCTTCTTCCTCCCTCCCTCCCTCCCTCCCTCCCTCCCTCCCTCTCTCTCTCTCTCTTTTTTTTTCTTTCTTTCTTTCTTTCTTTCTTTCTTCTCTTTCTTTCTTTCTTTCTTTCTTTCTTTCTTTCTTTCTTTCTTTCTTTCTTTCTTTCTATCTATCTATCATCTATATATATCCAGATACAAATCAGAGGCAGAACAGTGGCTGTGAGGGGTGGGGCAGGTAACAAGAAAGACTGTCTACTTAATAGGTACAAGGTATTTTTTTGAGGATCATAAAAATCTTTTGGAATGAGGGCTGCGGGCATGGCTCAGAGGTAGAGTGCTTGCCTAGCATACTCAAGGCCCTGGGTTCAAACCCCAGTACCACCAAAAAATAGTTTGGAATGAATTAGAGGTGATGGCCAATGTTCTCGGTGACAAAGAGCAAAAAAGCCACTGTTGGGCTGGAGAGATGGCTTAGGGGTTAAGGTGCCTGCCTGCTAAGCCTAAGAATGCTGGTTCCAATCTCCAGTGGTTCCAATCTCCAGGTCCCACGTTTAGCCAGATGCAAAGTGACGCAAGGGTGCAATGCCGCACTTGACCACAAGGGGGCGCACACATCTGGATTTCGTTCACAGCAGGTGAGAGACTGCTGGCGTGCCCATCTCTCTCTGTCTCCCTCTCCCTCTCTGTCTTGTCTCTCTGTGTCTCTCTCAAAAATTTTTTAAAAAGCCACTGTCCAAATAGTTTATGTTATGTTAAATAATTTTCACCTCAACTTAAAAAAAATCTAAAATTGCCAGGCGTGGTGGTGCACGCCTTTAATCCCAGCACTCGGGAGGCAGAGGTAGGAGGATCGTCATGAGTTCGAGGCCACGCTGAGACTACATAGTGAATTCCAGGTCAGCCTGGGTGAGACCCTACCCCGAAAAACCAAACAAAAAAAAAGTCTAAAATAAAGTAGTATGGCACAGAAGCCTTCCATGTTATGCAAAGAAAGATGCAAATTCCCATCGAAAGAGACAACGTGTGCCTGAAGAAAGACAAAGAAGTCACCGTCCCTAAATGGCTGCAGGCATTAACAACTGCACCAAGGCAGGTGAGTTACCAGCAAGGAAGGAACGCTTTCGGAGTGCGGGCAAGAAGCCTTGGTTTCCGTTAAGGACCAGGTGCCAACCCTGAGCACACAGCATGAGAGAGCCGGCAGACAAAAGAGACCTGGCCATTACCAAGCCTAGCTCAATACCAGGAGCAAGCTACCTTCCGTGCAATGCAGAAAGCATGAATCCCGGGGCTGGACAGATGGCTTAGCGGTTAAGGTGTTTGCCTGCAAAGCCAAAGGATCCCGGTTCAATTCACCAGGACCCACATAAGCCAGATGCATAAGGGAGCACATGCGTCTCAAGTTCATTTGCAGTGGCTGGAGACCCTGGTGCACCCATTCTTTCTCTCTCACACTCTCTCTCTCTCAAATAATAATCATATATATATAAAAGAAAGTGTGAATATGCTCATTGTTACAAAAAGAAACAGGACAAACAAGCCGGAAAATGGGGGCATTTTTCTACTTAGCAAGACGCTGGGTGGCACAGTGGCCAGGTGATAGGACGAAGGGATAAAGCTGACAGTGTCACTTCTCAAGAGTCTAGCCTTTTTTTGTTGTTTTTTAAGAGTGTAGCTTTTTATATAATATGTACATTGGGAAAAAAAATTAACATGGAAGGATAGTAAAGGGAGGTCTATACTGAAGCCGACTGGAGCAAATTAAGTCGGTCGTATGTCAGAGGAAGATATGACCATGAGCATGGCCATGGAAGGGGAGGGCAGATAAAACAGATCAAGGTTTGGACTGCGCCCACTGAGTCTCGGAAAGATGCCAAGCATGGCGACCACAGGCCAGGCACCTTTTAGTTTTCTTCTTGTCTTTCTTTTCTTTTCTTTTCTTTTCTTTTCTTTTCTTTTCTTTTCTTTTCTTTTCTTTTCTTTTCTTTTCTTTCCTTTCCTTTCTTTCCTTTCCTTTTCTTTCTTTCTTTCTTTCTTTGTTTCTTTTTCTTTTTTTTTTTTTGAGGTAGGGTCTCGCTCTAGCCCAGGCCGACCTGGCATTCACTCTGTCGTCTCAGGGTGGCCTCTAACTCACAGCTATCCTCCTACCTCTATTGCCCGAGTGCTGGGATGAAAGGCATGTGTCACCACGCCCCGGGGTTGTCTTTCTCGTACATGACAGACAGAACGATTCTGAAACATTTCAGACGTGTTACAGGACTGAGCCAGCACTATGCACACCCATGTTCTTGGGAGCCAAGGTTCCGACGATGGAAGAAGAGACGTCAAGTGAGAGAAAACGTAGGGAGGGAAAGAACATTAGGAGATAGATTTTAAGTTGGAGGTTTCCAGGTAAAAGTCATGATTTGTAAACATGCATGCATCTGTTTGTATTTGCATGCATATGTGTGCTTATTTACATGCAAATCATTCATAGCTCTGTCCAATAGAAGGGCCTAGAAGCAAAGAAACGCAATCAAGATGCCTTCTATTCGCCGAGAGTTCGAGGCCACCCTGAGACTACATAGTGAATCCCAGGTCAGCCTGGACCAGAGTGAGACCCTACCTCGCAAAACCAAAAAAAAAAAAAAAAAAAAAAAAAAGATGCCTTCTACTTAAAGAGTGATTTGTCCTCCTGTTCCAGGTTTCAGAGCTGGGGCAAAGAGCTACAAGGTAAGCCTGAAGGATCTTTTCCTTCCAGAAATTAAAAAGTACTCAAAACAAAACTGACGAGGGAATTGTGATAAGGTTACAAAGGCACCTTGAAGGCAAGGGCAGTCCAAAGAAGATGATAATGAGTAACAAATCATTGAAAGAATAGAAATCTATGTATCCGGGGCTGGAGAGACGGCTTAGCCTGCAAAGCCAAAGGATCCCGGTTCGACTCTCTAGGACCCACATAAGCCAGATGCACAAGGGGGCGCATGTGTCTGGAGTTTATTTGCAGTGGCCGGAGGCCCTGGCGCACCCATTCTGTCTCTCTCTTTCTCTGCCTCTCTCTCAAATAAATAAATTAATTAAATATATTAAAGAAATCTGTGCGTCCATCCTGCTACAGATGAACAAATTGGAGGGCTGCCTGGGTGGAGCGAGAGCTGACCAGTAAGTCCCCAGAGTGTTAGAATGATTGAGCATTTTGCAACCGCTGGCTGGATACGAGTCGGTACCACGTGATGATGACTCCAGGGAAGGTTTGAGGAGAAACAGGAGGTTCGCAGGTCCTAAGGTACCTTCCCACCTTCCGTCCATCAGCTCTCAGGGAGAAGTCTGTCATTATGCAGCAGAGAAATTGGGCAATGCCTCAATTAGGTTGTCAAAATCAACTTCAGCAACAAGAGCAGACGGAGCTCACATCATCCCCTGAGAAGACCACACATCACGACTCCGCCATCCCCACCTCCTGGGCTGAAGCACTCTGGACAATTCTAGAATCTACTTGGTTTTGCTTTTGAAAATTTTGAGGCAGAGGGTGTAGCAGGGTGGAGAGGTTGGTCTGAAATTCTCCACAAATGCAATAAAAAGACAAAGAGGGCTGGAGAGATGGCTTAGCGGTTAAGGCACCTGCCTGCTAAGCCTAAGAACCCAGTTCCAATCTCCAGGTCCCACGTTTGGCCAGATGCAAAGTGACGCAAGGGCGCAATGCTGCACTTGACCACAAGGGGGCGCACACATCTATCTGGATTTCGTTCACAGCAGCTGAGAGACTGCTGGCGCCCATCTCTATCTGTCTCCCTCTCCCTCTCTGTCTGTCTTTCTCTGTGTCTCTCTCCAAAAATAAATAAAATAATTTTAAAAAATTATTTTAAAAAAGACAAAGAAAGCCTGGGAAAATAGTTAGAAAGAGAAACCGAGCAATATCTTTCCAGGATGTCATACTGAAGAGAAAAGAAACAGTATAATTGAAAATGAAAAGTGTTTTTATGTTATTGGAAAACTAGATTCGTGAGCAGCGCCACTGCAGTGTTACATTGATTTGATTTGAAAACTTTTCTATGCGTGTATGAGTGAACATATCTATTTTGAGGAGTGCGCAGCAAAAATGGGAGTAAAGGGTCATGTGTTATTTTTAAATGATTTAGAAAAAAGTTACATGCATGTATATGCACGTTTACGTGGCTAACACGTGTAACACATAGGACATTAAGCACACGATAAGTCAAATGGGATAAACACTGGCATTGAAAACCTACATAAGGGCCTGCAGAGATGGCTTAGTGGTTAAGTGCTTGCCTGTGAAGCCTAAGGACCCCGGTTCAAGGCTCCATTCCCCAGGACCCACATAAGCCAGATGCACAAGGTGACACATGTACCTGGAGTTCGTTTGCAGTGGCTGGAGGCCCTGATGCACCCATTCTCCCTCTCTCTGTCTCTTGCTCTCAGATAAAATAATATTATATTTATCTGAGAGAGGGAGAAAAGGAGGCAGACACACAGAGAGAGAAAGAATGAGCACACCAGGGCCTCCAGCCACTGCAAAGGAATTCCAGACGCATGTGTCACCTCATGCATTCAGTTTACGTGGGTCCTGGGGAATAGAACCTGGCTCCTTAGGCTTTGCAGGCAAGCACCTTAACCACTAAGCCATCTCTCCATTCCCACATTGTCCTTTTGAGGTACAAGAAAAGAGGAACCAGCAAGGATTACCTGAACCCCTCTCCTGCCCCCCCCCCATGATAACACTTCCTAGAAGCTGTCGGGACTTGACCTGTACAAGAATGAAGAAGGATGTTCAGAAATGCCACATCTGTTTATACGGATAAAGGACCCTCATTGTCAGAGACGATGGACAGCCATTGCCTGCTGTGCCCCAACTCTCTGGGAAGAATCATGCAATGGGTTGAATGAGTCCCCAACTTCAAAACTGAAGGCCACATAACTTCTACGCCCTCAGTGGTGGAACCCCACCAAGGTTCTCAGCAGAACTGCACCCACAAAGGGAGAAAACTAACGGAAGTTTCAGACGCCAATTCTCTGCACTTCTGTGACACAGTACTGATGATTTTTACATCACATTATAAAGACATAGAATTGCATGCAGCCTGCAGAAAGCCTCCAGCCAGCCAGTCTTTATGACAGCATGCAATCAATAAATGAGGAAGTGGGAGGGAAAGAAAATCAAGAATTTGGAGTGGAGCCGAGTGTGGTGGCACACGCCTTGCATCTCAGCACTTGGGAGGCAGAGGTAAGGAGGATCTCTGTGAGTTCGAGGTCACCCTGAGACTACTTAGTGAATTCCAGGTCAGCCTGGGCTAAAGCGAGACCCTACCTCAAAAAACTTCAAACCCTTCCCTCCCCCCAAAAAAATATCTAGAATGAAGGTGGAGGTGCAGGTTAGGACACCAAGACTCCACACTGTCTGAAGACAGGCCATCAGTTTGGCTGAGTGTCCCAGAGGTGAAGAACAAGGGAAACACAATCATTTATAGGCCTCACCAAGGCGTCCTCAGACCCATCATGCCCTGTGGACCACTGGAGAATGGAGAGGGCCTTCTGAACTTCATGGAAGTGCCGCTATGGGGCCGGAAAGATGGCTTAGTGGTTGAGGTGCTTGCCTGCGAAGCCAAAGGCCCCATGTTCCACTCTCCAGATCCCACAAGAGCCAGATGCACAAAGCTGAGGCAAAGGCAAGGTCTTGCATGCCCACTAGGTGGCGCAAGCTTCTGGAGTTCGATTGCAGTGGCTGAGGCCCTGGCGCACCAATTCTCTCTCTCCCCCTCTCTCTCTCTCTAAAAATAAAAATAAATAAATAAAAAGAAAGTGCAACTATGCAGGAGCAAGGATGTGACAATAGCAAGCAATGCCTTTATAAAATTCCAAGATGAGGGCTGGAGAGCTGGCTTAGTGGTTAAACGCTTGCCCGTGGAGCCTAAGGACCCCGGTTCAAGGCTCGATTCTCCAGGTAAGCCAGATGCACAAGGGGGTGCATGCATCTGTAGTTCGTTTGCAGTGGCTGGAGACCCTGGCACACCCATTCTCTCTCTCTCTCTACCTGCCTATTTCTGTATCTCCCTCTCTCTCAAATAATTAAAAAAACAAAATAAAATTCCAAGAGGACATTTTAAAAGCCCCTCAGTGGATGCTTTAAGTATAATCTAACACCAAGCACACAATCCTAACAGTAATGAAGATCCAAGCGATGAGTCCAAACCCGTTTAAAGTTGTTTACCAGCCAACATAGATTTTCACCTTGCAAATTAGTCTGAGATTTAACTGAAATCTTGCTAGAATGTACCTGCTGGTCTGACGCTTCTATGGCAAAATCTAGAATTCAACTACTTATGTTGCCTATCAGTTTACTCATCTGTAAAATGGGATAGTAATAAAAATAATTCCATAGGTTGCAATGGATGAGGATAAACCAAATATATATGTACTTTTTGTTTTTGGAAAAAGACAACGGCATGACTCAAAGGCAGGTGCTGTCATCCGGGTATCTGTCAACCTTCAGCAACGACGGTGGAAACAAAGCATGTTTCTGTCATCGCATTCCAAGCTAACAAAAGTCAGAATCAGGCTTTAGTGGGTGTTAAAGGAATTTACGTGACAGCAATGTGGCATATTTGGGAACATTTCACTTCACTAATGGATGACATGGCTTCATTAAGTATGCACCATGAAAATTCATTACATAAACTCTGTGGGTATCCAAAAGACAAAGAATGGCATGGTGGCACACACCTATCATATAATCCCAGCATTTGAGAGGCAGAGGCAGAGGCAGGAGAATCAGGAGTTCAAGGCCAGCCTCAGGTATACAAGGAGCCCAGCCTGGGCTACATGAGATTGTCTTAAAAACACAAAAGCAGGGCTGGGGAGATGGCTTAGTGGCTAAGGCACTTCGCTTACCTGTGAAGCTTAAGGACTCATGTTCGACTCTCCGAGTCCCACCTAAGCCAGACGCTCAGTGACCCAAGCATGCAAGGTCGCACATGCACACAAGAGGAAGCGCATGTCTGGACCTCGATTGCAGTGGCTGGAGGTTGTGGCATGCCAATCCTCTCTCTTACTCTTTCTGTCTCTCTCTTTCTGTCAGGGCTGGAGAGATGGCTTAGCTGGTAATGCTAAACTCAAGGACCCTGCAAACCCTAAGGACCCAGGTTCAATTCTCCAGGACCCACATAAACCAGATGCACAAGGTGGTTCATGCCCACAAGGTCCATGTCTGGAGTTCGATTGCAGTGGCTAGAGGCCCTGGTGTGCCAGTTCTCTCTCTCTCTCACACATACACACACACACAAATAATTTTAAAACTACACAAAACCAAAACCAAAAAAAGAAGAGGCGAGAAGAGAAAAACCATGCTTCAGTGTTTCAGCTGAAATTCATCTCGCCAGTGTTTTCAACACTTAAAGCTCCTATTTCCATCAACCCTCTAAAATTCTCATGGCGGATTTCACAAAAACAGACCAGCAGGTGGCAAAATGAAAACAAGATGAGCAGCAGGCACAGGGATGGAACTGTGCCTGACTCCACCACTGACTGCCTGGTGACTTCCATTAGTTAAGCCACTCTGAGCCTCAGTTTCCTGGTCTGTACAATGGGCGTCCTTTCTATTCAGATGGATTTACCAGAAGTTACAGTGAACAAAGCCACGTGGAAGCATCTGGCCTTGTGTTCAGCTCAGGGTTTATGCTCCCTGCATCCTCCCCTTCCTTCATTCTTTATTTAAAATTAATTAATTTTTTTCTAAAATTTTTTTATTATATTTTATTTATTTTTGGAGAGAGAGACAGAGAGAGATAGACAGAGAGGGAGAGGGAGACATAGATGGGAGCGCCAGCAGTCTCTCAGCTGCTGTGAACGAAATCCAGATGTGTGTGCCCCCTTGTGGTCAAGTGCGGCATTGTGCCCTTGCCTCACTTTGCATCTGGCTAAATGTGGGACCTGGAGATTGGAACCGCTGGACATTGGAACCAGCATTCTTAGGCTGAGCAGGCAGGCGCCTTAACTGCTAAGCCATCTCTCCAGCCCAAAATTAATTAATTTTTTATTTGAGAGTGACAGATAAAGAAAGAGGTAGAGAGAGAGAATGGGTGCACCAGGGCCTCCAGCCACTGTAAACAAACTCCAGGCACATGCACCACTTTGAGCATCTGGCTTACATGGGTCCTGGGGAACCAAGCCTTGAACCAAGGGTCCTTAGGCTTTACAGGCAAGCACTTAATCACTAAGTAATCTCTCTAGCCCCCTTCCTTCATTCTTGTTCCCTCTCTTTTTAAAATTTTTATTTTAGAAAATGAGAGAGAGAGGAGAAAGAGAGAATTGGTGCACCAGGGCCACAGCTACTACAATCCAATTCCAGACACTTGCGCCACCTAGTGGTCATGTGTGACCTTGCGCTTGCCTCATGTTTGTGTGTCTGGCTAGTGGGGATCTGGAGAGTCAAACATGGGTCCTTAGGCTTCGCAGGCAAGCACCTTAACCGCTAAGCCACTTCTCCAGCCCTCCCTCTCTGTAGAGATAGAAACAGTAGTATGGCTAGAGAGATGGCTCAGCAGTTAAGGCGTTTGCCTGCAAAGTTTCCAACCTGCGTTCAATGGTCCAATACCTACGTAAAGTCAGATGCACAGAGAGGCACATGCATCTGGAAAAAAAAGAGAAACAGAGATATAGAGGTAAAGAGACAGAGAGATGATAGGGGTAGGGATAAGAGATGGAGATGGAGAGAGAATAGAAAAAAGAGAGAGAGAGATGGAAGTGGGCTGGAGAGATGCCTTAGCAGTTAAGGCATTTGCCTGCAAAGCCAGAATCCCAGTTTGATTCCCCAGGACCCATGTAAGCCAGATGCACAAGGTGGCACACACATCTGGAGTTTGTCTGCAGGGGCTAGAGGCCTTGGTGCACCCATTCTCACTCTCTCTCTTTCTCTCTCCCTCTCTCTGTCTCTAATAAATAAACAAATAAAAGAAAAAAGGCTGGACCCTTGTCTATGGAAACATATGTGTAAAAAAAGCTCATACAGGGGGCTAGAGAGATGGATTAGCGGTTAAGGCGTTTGCATGCAAAGCCAAAGGACCCAGGTTCAATTCCCCAGGACCCACGTTAGCCAGATGCACAAGGGAATGCATGCGCCTGGAGTACGTTGGCAGTGGCTGGAGGCCCTGGCACAAGCATTCTCTCTCTCCCTCCCTCCATTTCTCTGTCAAATAAATAAAAATAAAGTATTTTTTTAAAAAGCTCACACACTGGCACAGAGCTCAGAAATAATTCATGGATACAAGTGACTGCCAGCTGGCGACAGGGGAGCAAATGGGACCCAGGTGTCCCTCAAGTCCTGGAAGCCAGCTAAAAAATTATACCCGTCAATGTCAGAGAGGTTCCAGGCAAATGAATCTTCAGGGAAAAAAAGGGGGGGGGCAAATGAACAAATATCTCATCTCCTTCAGAACAGGGGCCATTCATCACAGCTTCTGTCAGTCAAATCCGTTTGACATTCTGCACCTCCTGGCACTCTGCCAAGCTGATTCTGGGGGATGCTGGAGGTGCAGAGAGAAAGCAAGGTGCGCCCATCTCTCAGAGAGATAAACAAAGGCCCATGCCATGAGAACAAGAAGACAAATGACTCCCCTGGTGGGACCTGGGGGCATCCCATGAGGAGTTCCTACCACAGCCTCTGGGAGACGAGGCTTCGTGGCTGCTCCGAGACTCCACTGTAAACTTTCCTGGCCTTCCTACCAGGCATGGGAGGCCCTCCTTGGGGTCGGGGGCAACAAACTGCCTGAAGCTTACCCTCCGGTGCACCTGCCCACACCTGACCCTGAACACCGAGGTCCTGGCAACCTCTAATTTAGGGACTGGCAAAGAGAAAAGCCGTGGGCATCGCAGCCTCCCAGACTTGCCTCGAGCTTACAAGCAACTGTGTCTCTCTGCCAACGTGAAATCGTCAAGCTGCAGTGACGACCTCTGGAAAGCTGGGACATGGGCCCTTCACCACTGCGAGGCTGAGCGGGAAGATCATATATGCTGTGATTTCCTGGTAGTGGGGGAATGTTCATTACATATCATTTGCCTTCCCTTCCCTCTACTTCACACACACACACGCACACACACACGCACACACACGCACACACACGCACACACACGAATGATGAAAAGGGACATTTTTCCAATATTAGTTTCCTCTACGATATTGGTTATTCAGTGTGTCAAAATGAATAAGGAAGTCAATTACCAGACACTGACTCCTGCTGTGATATGAGACCTGGTATAGGAGTTTTGCCTGACCTTCATTCAGGCTCCAGTCCACGGTATCTTGCCCAATGCACACCTCCGTCATCCTACTCCCATCACCACGTGCCACAGTACACTGTTGATCACAGGCTCAGAGCACGCATGGCCCCTCAAATGCCTCACCACCCTCACCCCTTTCAGCTCAACTCACGCTTTTGTTTCCCAGCAGGAATCAGATGGCAACCACATTAAGATTACTCCAGAAGACTCAACAAAGGAATTACTTATACAAAGGTGGCCTGTGTTGCAGCAAAGCCCCAACACAGAGGCAGGATCCAAGGACAGAGTGGCATCACTGTCACTTACTTCCCGCAGGCCTGGAGGGAACCTTGGAGAAAGAGCTGCTTTTACGGGGGCACTGTGAGCCAAGGGCAATCACAGGTTTGACTTCTTGCCTCCAGAGGGGTCTCAGCATTGGCCAATTCTAATAAGCACACGGGACACACGGACAGACTGAGGCAGTCCGCACAGGTCAGTCTTCTAGAGCAAGGGAGAAGGGCGGGGAGGATGACAGAACACAGCAGCTCAAAGATCCAGCTTCGTAGGCTATGAAGGAAGAAGGTCTTCAGCATTCCAAAGACCCTGACAGCTATATGCGTCTCATTGGGAGAGACTAGAAAAGAGGGAGAGAAACTGAGCAAAGGGGAATGGAGCGCCGGTCAGTCGTATGCCAGCCATTGCACTCTCCTGGTCTCATCAAAGCTATATGCAGCTGGGAAGGGCTTGTGAGCCCCATGTTGCAGCAGGAGAAACTGAGGCACAGAACTGATGAAACAGCCAGGTTCTGACTCCATTCCTAATGGCGGAACGCAAGCGTGTCTGGCTGACTATGAAATGCTTCTTTGTTTGTCTGTTTGTTTTGTTTATTTGGTTTTGTCGAGATAGGATCTCACTCGAGCTCAGACTGACCTGGAATTCACTATGGAGTCTCGGGGTGGCCTTGAACTCACTACAATCCTCCTACCTCTGCCTCCCGAGTGCTGGGATGAAAGGCGTGTGCCACCACGCCCGGCTCTATGAAATGTTTCTGTAAGCCATCCTGCCCAGGCCATCTTTACCCACCTGCATCCTGGCCCAAAATGAGCCTGAAGGTGGCCTGAGGGGATAGATACTCATCTATTTCCCTTCCATTCCCCTCTGTCCTTGCGCTAATAAGATGCAAGCCAGTCCCACGTACAGAACTAACTGAATAAATAAAAACACAAATCTCTACAATACTATTTTTCATCCAGTTTAAAAATAACCTGTCTTGCCAAACACTCAGAAAGTTTTCTCTCTCCTAACACAGACCTTTTTTTTTTTTGTTTTTTTTTTTAACACACATATCATATTGAGATTCACAACTCATCACTCCCACGGGAAAAAAAATACCCCCAGGCTCCTTGTCTATTCAGGCAAGCACTTGGTAAGCTCAGAAAACAGTTCGGATTAATTTCTGCTGGCCCAGAATGAGCATTCTAGGTAGCTTCTCCTCCAGGCAAACTTTCAAAAGAAAGATGCTTACAAAACCGTGAGGGTGCCCTACAACACGCCTTCAGGTGGACTCCGGCTCAAGAGTCGTGATTGCTAATAATACAAGCAATGAAATGATTAATGATGTAAGTGTGGCTGCTGCTATTTTAGTGCGTGCGTGTGTGTGTGTGTGTGTGTGTGTGTGTGTGTGACAGAGAGAGAAAGAGAGAGAGAGAGCATCTGGAAGTGTTTCTAAAAGCCCCCAAGTGCTTTTTCTGACACTTCATCATTAGCTCAGCTTGCGTTCTCTGCACAGTGGCAAAGGTGAACTGGTGCAGGCTGCAAAAGGAGGCTGAGGCCTGGGGCCCAAATAGCTCCCACGTTTATTCCCTGGGAAGACAACATGCCTTGTCAGAGTATATAGCGACACTGCAAGGAAAAGGAGCTTGTGGTTCCCTTACGAAAGCCCCTTGGGGTCTCCTTCGCTGGTGTGCTCCCTGGACACATGCCTGTTCTGGGGGCTTGTCGAGTCCTTTCCCTCCCATATTCTCAGCCCGTCATCTTGGTGTCTCAGGAAGGTCGGTGCGCTGTTCTCACGCAACTGTGGTCAGAGAACAGATGCACAAAACCCAGGCCTTCTGGACTGCAAGATCTTTTTATTTTTCTTCCCCACTCACTACCTTGCAAAAAAGCACGTGACTCCCACGTCTACATTATACTCCCTTCACGAAATGATCAGTTGTAGTGTTAAAGTAAATGCCATGGGCATTTGGGAAGCTGTGTACTGTCATTTTGCTTTTGTTTTTTGTTTTGTTTTTGTTTTTCGAGGTTGGGTTTCACGCTAGTCCCAGCTGACCTGGAATTCACTATGTAGTCTCAGGGTGACCTTGAACTCACTGTGATCCTCCTACCTCTATGTGGTAGCTTGAATAGATGGCCCCCAGTATATTCAGTGTTTTATTAGTTTATAGTTTGCATCTGCAGCCACCTAGCTGTGGCGTGGTGTGCTGGGTTTAGGATTTCAGTCTAAGGATATGCAAAGTGGGCCTAGCTGGAGTTCCTGAGGTGTGACTTTTGGCTTATGTTTGGTCCTGTGAAGGCAGGCCAGCTTTTCCTGCCATTATGGAACTTCCCCTGGATCTGTAAGCTTCAATAAATAATATCCCTTCCTCCATAACTGTGCCTGATCTGGAAGTTCATCTCAGTGAACCTGAAGCTGTCTGCTACACTCTGCCTCCCAAGTGCTGGGATTAAAGGCATGCACCACCACGCCCAGCTGCATTTTGCTATTTATTTATTTATTTATTTATTTATTATTTATTTATTTATTAGAGACAGAGAAAGGGGAAGAGAGGAGAGAGGGAGAAAATGGGCACATCAGGGCCTCCAGTCACTGTAAAGGAACTCCAGATACATGCGCCACCTTGTGCATCTGGCTTACGGGGGTCCTGGGGAATTGAGCCTCGAACCAGGGTCCTTAGGGCTTCACAGGCAAGTGCTTAACCGCTAAGACATCCCCCCAGCCCTTGTACTGTGATTTTGAATGACACTAGGAGGGCCCAATCTGCTTCCCACCGTCTCAACTGATCCTCAGCCAGGGAGACCTCACCTCCTTCACTGTGTGTCCAACCTGTGTCCCTCTGTCAAGTCACCCTGGCCAAGGCTGTGGGACCACTGCCCCCGACGCTAGTGTCCTCCACAGAGGGAACTTCAACCTTTGCTCATTCAAATGTGCAATCTAAGGCTGGAGAGATGGCTTAAGAGTTAAGGCGCTTTCCTGCAAAGCCAAAGGACCCAAGTTCGCTTCCCCAAGACCCACATAAGCCAGATGTACAAGGGGGCGCATATGTCTGGAATTCGTTTGCAGTGGCTCGAGGCCCTGGGGCACCCATTCTCTCTCTCTCTCTCTCTGTCCCCTTTTTCTCTCTTTCTCTCTCTCAAATAAATAAATAAATACTGTGCTATCTAAATAAAAGGGGACAGTTTAGGGGTTAAAATAATCAAGACAGAGCTGGAGGGATGGCTTAGTGGTTAAGGTGCTTGCCTGCAAAGCCAAAGGACCCAAGTTCACTTCCCCAAGACCCACATAAGCCAGATGCACAAGGGGGCGCATATGTCTGGAATTCGTTTGCAGTGGCTCGAGGCCCTGGGGCACCCATTCTCTCTCTCTCTCTCTCTGTCCCCCTTTTTCTCTCTTTCTCTCTCTCAAATAAATAAATAAATACTGTGCTATCTAAATAAAAGGGGACAGTTTAGGGGTTAAAATAATCAAGACAGAGCTGGAGGGATGCTTTAGTGTTTAAGGCGCTTGCCTGCAAAGCCAAAGGACTCGGGTTCAATTTCTCAGGACCCACATTAGCCAGACGCACAAGGGGGCGCATATGTCTGGAATTCGTTTGCAGTGGCTCGAGGCCCTGGGGCACCCATTCTCTCTCTCTCTCTCTCTCTGTCCCCCTTTTCCTCTCTTTCTCTCTCTCAAATAAATAAATAAATACTGTGCTATCTAAATAAAACGGGACAGTTTAGGGGTTAAAATAATCAAGACAGAGCTGGAGGGATGGCTTAGTGGTTAAGGCGCTTGCCTGCGAAGCCAAAGGACTCGGGTTCGATTTCTCAGGACCCACGTTAGCCAGATGCACAAGGTGGCACATGTGTCTGGAGTTCATCTGCAGTGGCTGGAGGCCCCCTGGCGCGTGCCCATTCTCTCTAGCTCTCTCTCTCCCCTCTTTCTCTCTGTCAAATTAATTAATTAATTAATTAAAAGATGATAAGACAGAAATAACAGAATTAATACTCAATTGCTTCCAAGAGACAAACCAGTAAATTAATCGCTCCATGGTTTTGTTTTTCCTAAAAAAAGAAAGGAAAAGAACAGAAATGAGCCAGTCTTCATCAAATGCCCATTAACCGGCCATTTCCAGAAAGCAGTTAGCTACTCACACAAACCCTCCAGACACTTGTGATTCTCCTTTTACCAGTTCACAGCCAACCCGAGGAGGCAAAGCTACATGATCAGAAGTTAGGAGGAACCCCTCCTCCCCTTAGAAATTCCAGGGGGAGGGAATCACCCACAGAAACTCAGAGTTGAAAAACCAGAATATCAAACACGCCTTTGAAAAACAGCTGCATGAAAGCTCTCAGCTCAGGTCAGGAACTTAAAATGTAAAGTGGAGATTAAAAAAAAAAAAAAAAACTCAAAAGGGAGACATAAACCCAATATATTTTAAAAGCACAATTTAAAAATTGTCAGTATGATGTGTGACGCCTTTTCATCTCTGAACTTTTATCCTTCCATCCTGGTGGCACACTGCCAGAAAAAAAAAAAAATTACAATGAAATACAACGTGGCTTCCTATAATCACAGGACCTCAAGGCTCAAAAGTACTTTCACACTGTTACGGCCAAATAAAACTGCTTCAATGCCCTGGGGAAGATGCGAACAAGGAGCCTTGGTCATCACAGTGGCTGAGGCTCAGGGAGGAGGGGGCCCCACCCACAACTCCTCCCCTCTTAAATACAGCCCGGTGGGAGTTAGGTGCCCTGGTTCAGGCTTCTCAGCTGTGGCTCGGAACCTGCAAGGAATGGAAGGGATGGCCTGTGTCAAGATAGAGGGGGAGCAGTTATAACTTAGCCAGAGACTGGGGGGGGGTCCTCGGGGAATCACCTGGTTAGTGCACCTCACAAAACCATGATCACCACTGCCCCCATTTCCCAGCCCATCTCAACAGCATGCCGTGACTCCTGACACAGAATGCACATCCCTAAGATTTCGCATACGTGGATAAATCCTGATGTCATTCACTTTTATAGCAGCCGGTTCTAAGAGATAGATATTATTGGATCACTTTTTTCAAAATGTATTTTATTTTATTTGAGAGCAACAGACACAGAGAGAGAGATAGAGAGGGAGAGAATGGGCGCACCAGGACCTCCAGCCACTGCAAATGAACTCCAGATGCATGCACCCCCTTGTGCATCCGGCTGACATGGATCCTGGGGAATGGAGCCTCAAACCAGGGTCTTTAGGCTTCACAGGCAAGAGCTTAACCACTAAAGCCATCTCCCCAGTCCTATGATTGTTGAATCATTTTAAAAACCTCAAGAGAATAAAAAAAAAAAAAAACAAAAAAAACCAAATAGCACAGTGAAGGGACTTCCACCCACTCTCTAGAAGGGACTCTGCTCAGAACATAATTTCCCTGGATTAAGCTAGCTTTACAGAATGACTTTGAGAAACCATGTCTCCAGAACATCTCACCCAAGGAGAAAGAGCACCCCAAAACGAACACAATCCACCAAACCAGAGCAAATCCATCTCTAGTAAAGAGTTTTCCTCTCAGAGAAAAAGTTAAATATCACAGTACCCATGTTGATGCGTGGTGCAGAGCCAAACTTCTGGAAAGACAGTTGTCCCCTGGTGGGTCCTCTCTACAAACTAGCTGCTCCTCTTGGCAAAGGAGGAGGGACAAAGGGCACAGCGAGATCACACACTTAGTGACTCTGATTCTCTGATTAGCCATCAGCTGAGAAGGAGTGGGACAGGGTGTGGTCACCTGGGGAGATACAGTCAAGGCTTCGGCCATAAATGCTGGCAGGGCAAGGGGCACGAACAGACAGACACACCTGTCTGCTTTCCAACGCATCTGCTGACTTGCATACTAACACAGTTTAGTGATTGGACTTGGGTGACCATGGTGTCACCCTGTCCTGCAACACAGCTCACGTGTTGGGGGGAGGGAGGCGCACCACACAGAAAGAAATAAATGCAACAAAACATGCAACGTGCCGGATGAATGAAAATACCAGTGACAGCGGTGAGCCTTTGCAAAGGTTGAAAAGAGACCACTGGGGAGGCGTCCTGGCAGACAGACATGTAGAGCCGATGGCAGCCAGCGGGGTGCAGGTCACAGCAAGACCCTGGCACCACAAAGTACTTGCTCTTACATAATTCTGTCCTCCAAGCTGGGTTTTCAGCAGTCACCAGCCATGAAACCCCAGCAAAAAAAAAAACCCTCACCTTCCCTGTCCAAAAAAAAAACACTGGTTGGGAGGTTACCTTCCCTGTCCACGTTCCTGTCCATTTGTAAGGAAAAATAAAATAATAATCTCACCTTGCCTGTCCTGTCCACCAACACTGACCCTTCATCTTCCCTGTCCTGTCCACTAACACTGACCCCTCACCTTCCCTGTCCACTAACACTGACCCTCATCTTCCCTGTCCACTAACACTGACCCCTCACCTTCCCTGTCCACCAACACTGACCCCTCACCTTCCCTGTCCACTAACACTGACCCCTCACCTTCCCTGTCCACTAACACTGACCCTCACCTTCCCTGTCCACCAAGACTGACCCACTGACCCCACCACCCACCTTCCCTTCCCCTTCCCTGTCCACCAAGACTGACCCTTCACCTTCCCTGTCCACTACCACTGACCCTTCATCTTCCCTGTCCACTAACACTGACCCTCATCTTCCCTGTCCACCAACACTGACCCTCACCTTCCCTGTCCACTAACACTGACCCTCACCTTCCCTGTCCACTAACACTGACCCTCACCTTCCCTGTCCACTAACACTGACCCCTCACCTTCCCTGTCCACTAACACTGACCCTCACCTTCCCTGTCCACTAACACTGACCCTCATCTTCCCTGTCCACTAACACTGACCCCTCATCTTCCCTGTCCACTAACACTGACCCTCACCTTCCCTGTCCACTAACACTGACCCTCACCTTCCCTGTCCACCAACACTGACCCCTCACCTTCCCTGTCCACTAACACTGACTCCTCATCTTCCCTGTCCACTAACAATGACCCCTCATCTTCCCTGTCCACCAAGACTGACCCTTCATCTTCCCTGTCCACTACCACTGACCACTCACGCCCCTGTCCCACTAACACTGCCTCCTCTGCAGCACGCAGGTGACTTCCAATGCCTGACTGCTGTCCTGAGGCAAAACCACACACCATTAGTCGTTCGTGGCATGCTAGTGAAACAGACAACCAAGTCAGATGCAGAGTGACAGCTGTCAAGAAGGAAGATACAAGCTGTATTGCAGAGAAGATTCTCTCTAACTCTACTACTGCATGGCTCTGAGTTAGACGGGAGGGAAATGACAGTGGTGAAGAATGGGTAATGTGAGATGCAACCCGTGACACGGTGGCCCTTGGTGTCCTTTTCATAACATTGGACAGTATGAGAGCTGGGTGGCCCTTGTGGGGATTCCCCCACCTGCAGAGGGTGAGATGGATTCAGGCATGCCTCTCTCGCTGTGTCACAAATCTGACCATCTGGATTTTAAAAATATATATTTATTGATTTATTCATTTGAGAGAGAGAAATAGGGAGGGAGAGAGAGAGAAATAGAGAGGGAGAGAGAGGGACAGAATGGGTGTGCCAGCGCCTCCAGCCTCTGCAAATGAACTCCAGACGCATGCGCCCCCTTGTGCATCTGGCTTAAGTGGATCCTAGGGAATCAAACCGGGGTCCTTTGCCTTTGCAGTCAAACGCCTTAACCACTAAGCCATCTTCTCCAGCCCAAAACCCAGTCACACTGGAAACTGAGGCAGCCATTTTAGGTCATAGAATTCCCCATGATCAAAGAGCCATGCTTAAGTTGGGCTTGGTGGTGGTGTACACTTTAATCCCAGCACTCGGGAGGCAGAGGTAGGAGGATCGCTGTGAGTTCGAGGCCACCCTAAGACTACATAGTGAATTCCAGGTCGGCCTGGGCTAGAGCGAGACCCTACCTTGAAAAACCAAAAAAAGAAAAAAAGAAAATAATAATAAACAGTCAGGCTTCTGAGAAAGGGAAGAGTAATGAGACAGCAAAGTCTCCCCCGTGGCTTTCTCAGGATGACAAGGAGAATTCTGCCCGTCCCTTGAGGAAGACTTCTTGCCTTCACCTGAGTAAAGAAAAGAATGGCCTGGAGAGCTGGCTTAGTGGTTAAGGCGTTTGCCTGCAAAGTCTAAGGACCTGGGTTCAATTCCCAAGTACCCATATATGCCAGATGCACAAGCTGGCATATGTGTCTGGAGTTTGTTTAGAGGGCCTTGTATGCCCATTCTCTCTCTCTCTCTCTCCCCGTCTTTCTCTCTTAAATAAATAAATAAAATTAAAAATGAAGAAGAGGAAAGAAAATCAGCTCTGTTGTTTAGCTCCAGTTTATGACACTGGACCTTGCTCCCAATAAATGAAGATTTGCTTAACTCATGAGGACTGCAACGTTTTTCTGGAAGCTCGATGACCGGGGAATGCCCACACCTTTTATTTCCAATAGGATCATGCCCAGGTCAAGGTCATGAGCAGCTGTCTCAACTCAAACCAACTCAGCTTGACAATGACAGGGTCAGTGTTGCTATCCATCGAGATACAGCCTTTTTCTCCATGTGATTGTGAGGTCACAGCCACAAAGAGGGGACATTGATGAGAAAAAGATGGGGTGAGGTCCATTCTAATATCTGGCTGGAAGCTTTACTGTTCCTGGACCTTTCTGAAATGTGAATGTTTTAAAAGATTTTTAAGTTAGTTATTAATTTACTTATTTGAGACAGAGAGAGGGAGAGTGAGAATGGGCACGCCAGGGCCTCCAGCTACTGCAAACCAACTCCAGACACATGCGCTCCCTTGTGCATCTGGCTTACGTGGGACCTGGAGAATCGAACCAGGGTCCTTAAGCTTCACAGGCATGCGCCTTAACCGCTAAGCCATCTCTCCAGCCCTGAAATGTGAATGTTTTTATCGTGCAAATATTAATAATGTAGGAGGGTGTAGCAGACAGCTTCAGGTTCGCTGAGATGAACTTCCAGACCAGGCACAGTTATGGAGGAAGGGATATTATTTATTGAAGCTTACAGATCCAGGGGAAGTTCCATAAAGGCAGGAGAAGCAGCCTGCTTTCACAGGGCCAAGTAGAGAGAGAGAAACCAACCAGGCACACAGCACACTGAGCAAAACTACAGCCAAAGTGTCACACAGCACACTTCAGGAACTCCTGCTAGGCACACTTTGCATATCTTTACAATGGAATCTCAAACCCACCACCACACCTTAAGACGGGCCCCCAGTGACATTGCCTCTAGCAAGGTGATTGCAGATGCAAACTGTAACTAATAAAACACTGAATATATTGGGGACATATATTCAAACTACCACAGAGGGAGAGCCTATGAAAAACCCGGTCCACAGTTGTTTGTCCCCACCAAGATGAAAGGGACCGATAAGCCATGCACTTGTTCCTAGATGTCATTTGACCCCTAACACAGCTATCCAACCCCGAACTTTAGTAATCGCTCAAAATGGGAAACAGACTCCTGAGCCAAGAGCGTTTATAAATGAACTGCGCTTCTTTTCATATCACACAACGGGTTAGCGGAGGCTCAAAGAGGGCTCACACAACTTCATATACGGATGCCTACAGTAATAACTCAGAACCCTCTTCTGATGATAAACTCAGCCATGCCACAGGGAACATCACCAGAGCGTGAATTCATGAACCCACAGTTAACTTAGTTGTGGGGTATCCAGAAGTAGACAAAGGCTTTATTCAAACTCTACCGCACACAGGAGACTAAGGGAACGGACTCTGGGCACTGAATGGACAACAGCCCCCGTTCCTCTGTGTACTTGTGCAGAGAAAGTAAATCCGGACCGTTCCAAACCCCACACTGGCACACCAGCTGGGCAGTGTGTAAACTCCAACGTGACAGCTTCCCACCCATCTCTCCACTTGCTCGTGACCTGGGAGTTGCAGGAGGCCCTTGCCGCACGCAGCCTAAGTGAACTGTCCACTCAACAAGGTCAGGGCCGGCAGAGTCTGACTCCAATGGCCCCCACTCTCATTAGCGTCCCGCAGACGCTCGGGAATCCTGGGGTGAGGCTCCCTACAAAGACGGTTTTGTGCATCTCTGATTGTCAGGACCCGGGGCGGATGGGGTGCTAAAATTAAGGATGTGGTGCCCCAGTTTTTTTAGGCACTTGTTGTTTCTGTGGAAATGATGCTCTGTGAAAAGGGGGCGGGAGCAGTTGAAACACGGTCCACTGGACAAGAAGGGGTTAGCAGTGGGGGGGTGTTGATGCCAGCCACAGCTCGGATGAGCCTCAGTTTCTGCACTGTGATTGCCTGGGGCTGCTCCTCTCTTAGACATCTCTCTCTTTCATATGCCTACTTTTGCCTTACTCAGAAAAAAAAAAAAAAAGGGCTTAAGGGATAGCTTAGCGGTTAAGGCGTTTGCTTGCAAAAGCCAAAGGACCCAGGTTCGATTCCCCAGGACCCATGTAAGCCAGATGCACAAGGGGGCGCATGCGTCTGGAGTTCATTTGCAGTGGCTGGAAGCCCTGGCGTGCTCACTCTCTCTATCTCTCTTTCTCCCTCTTTCTTTGTTAAATAAATAAATAAATACATAAATTTAAAAAACCACAGACACTATACTATATTGGAATGAATACAAACACTCTTTCTGGCCCTAAGAGGCCATTTATTTCTTTCTGTTTTTTTTTTTCTTTCATTTATTTGAGAGAGAGAGAGAATGGGCATGCCAGGGTCTTCAGCAGCTGGAAGCAAACCCCAGATGCGTGTGCCCCCTTGTGCACATGTGCAACATGTATGCCTGGTTTACGTGGGACCTGGAGAGTTGAACGTGAGTCCTTAGGCTTTGCAGGCAAGTGCCTTAAGCCATATCTCCAGACACCACCCCACCTGTCTCCTTCTTTTGACTTTTCAATGCTTTTCAGTCCATGCTGGTCCTCAGTCCACGCTGGTCTTCAGTCCACGCTGGTCTTCAGTCCACACTGGTCCTCAGTCCACGCTGGTCTTCAGTCCACGCTGGTCTACAGTCCTCACTGGTCTTCAGTCCATGCTGGTCTTCAGTCCACACTGGTCCTCAGTCCACGCTGGTCCTCAGTCCACGATGGTCTTCAGTCCACGCTGGTCTGCAGTCCTCACTGGTCTTCAGTCCACACTGGTCTTCAGTCCATGCTGGTCCTCAGTCCACGCTGGTCCTCAGTCCACGATGGTCTTCAGTCCACGCTGGTCTGCAGTCCACACTGGTCTTTAGTCCACGCTGGTCCTCAGTCCACGCTGGTCTTCAGTCCACGCTGTCTTCAGTCCACGCTGGTCTCCAGTCCACACTGGTCCTCAGTCCACGCTGGTCCTCAGTCCACACTGGTCTTCAGTCCTCACTGGTCCTCAGTCCACGCTGGTCTTCAGTCCACGCTGTCTTCAGTCCACGCTGGTCTCCAGTCCACACTGGTCCTCAGTCCACGCTGTCTTCAGTCCTCACTGGTCTTCAGTCCACACTGGTCTTCAGTCCACGCTGGTCCTCAGTCCACGCTGGTCCTCAGTCCACGATGGTCTTCAGTCCACGCTGGTCTGCAGTCCTCACTGGTCTTCAGTCCACACTGGTCTTCAGTCCATGCTGGTCCTCAGTCCACGCTGGTCCTCAGTCCACGATGGTCTTCAGTCCACGCTGGTCTGCAGTCCACACTGGTCTTCAGTCCACGCTGGTCCTCAGTCCACGCTGGTCTTCAGTCCACGCTGTCTTCAGTCCACGCTGGTCTCCAGTCCACACTGGTCCTCAGTCCACACTGGTCCTCAGTCCACACTGGTCTTCAGTCCTCACTGGTCCTCAGTCCACGCTGGTCTTCAGTCCACGCTGTCTTCAGTCCACGCTGGTCTCCAGTCCACACTGGTCCTCAGTCCACGCTGTCTTCAGTCCTCACTGGTCTTCAGTCCACGCTGGTCTTCAGTCCACACTGGTCTTCAGTCCACACTGGTCTTCAGTCCACGCTGTCTTCAGTCCACGCTGGTCCTCAGTCCACACTGCTCTTCAGTCCACGCAGGAAAGCAGCAAGCTTCACCTGCAGCCAGGTGGGAGGAGGGGACCCTTTCCTTCCCAGAACTTCTTTAGATAAACCAGCCCCCTCCTCCGAGAGGCGGCCCACTCTGCAGGAAGGGCTCAACTTGGGGGAAGGATTCCTCCTTTAGTGAATTCTTCCTGGAAGCATCCTCAGAGACCCACTCATGAGGACTGTCTGTGGATTCCTAAACAGATCAAGCTGGCACAAAACTTCAGCATCACAGCATCCGTGGGTGATGAACCTGCTGTCTTAATTCACTGCTCAGTACCCCAGCCATGGCAGGGAGAAGAACACCTCGGAGCAGAGTCTGCTGCATGGCAGCATGGTTACCTGGCTGTGGGGGATGGGGGACTTAACTCGTATGTGACTTTTTAGGAAACACTTAAAACCTTGTGGGCTTCAGTTTTCCTATGTCTGTTGGGGGATCGGTATAGACACGATTAAGAAGTCAGCTTAGGGCTGGAGAGATGGCTTAGCAGTTAAGGCGCCTGCCTGCTAAGCCTAAGAACACTGGTTCCAATCTCCAGGTCCCACGTTTAGCCAGATGCAAAGTGACACAAGGGCGCAATGCCGCACTTGACCACAAGGGGGCGCGCACATCTGGATTTCGTTCGCAGCAGCTGAGACATTGCTGGTGCGCCCATCTCTGCCTTCCTCTCTGTCTCTCTTTCTCTCTCTGTCTCTCTCTGTGTGTCTCTCTCCAAAAATAAAATAATAAAAATATAAATATAAAAAAATAATAATTAAAAAATTTTTTTTAAAAGAAGGCAAGTTATTAACTATCTACTGTTCAGCAGGGAACCTTTTTATTTTCCTGGTGTTATTTAACTTAATCTTCTAAAATGACTTTATGAGAGAATTCCTTTCCTCTCGATTTAAAGGTCAAACACCACAGGAAAATGTTTGAACCCACTTAGTAGGGTGACAGCGCCTACTGTCTGGTCATCCGTCAGGGGGTTTACATGGGAGAAAGAAACAGCAGTGGCTGTCCAGTTAAAAAAAGAAATATGGGGCTGGAGAGATGGCTTAGTGGTCAAGGCACATGCCTGTGAAGCCTAAGGACTCTGGTTCGATTCTCCAGGTCCCACATAAGCCAGATGCACAATTCCTTTGCAGTGGCTAGAGGCCCTGGTGCGCCCATTCTCACTCTCCCTCCCTCTCTTTCCCTCTCTCTGACTAATAAATAAAAATATAATCTTTAAAAAAAGAAATATGCATGTAAAGGAAGGAGAGAGGGAACAGGTGAGCCATTCTGTCCTGCACATGATTCTACCCTTGGAAAAATAAGGAGTCCCTGGGTCAGGGGAGTTTAAAGCTGACAGATCTTAAACCTAACCAGTATGTTCTTTTTTTTTTTTTTTAACAAAGTCATTTGCATTTTATTTGCAGCTCTCAGTCTAAATCACCCCATCCACTTGACCATCAGGCAGCGTCTCTCTGCCCAACCCTCACGTGAAGAGTTTATTTTCTCTCCGAGAGCAATTACTGGACGCGCGCCGGCTATACAAGGTGTTTTTCCAGCAGTAGCATCTGTTTCCTTGGCAAGCTCCTCGGGGCAATTTTATTGGCAGCACTGGCATGGCTGGGGGGCTGAGGGGGAGTCAGTCAGAGCTCAGCTATCTACAACTCTCAGGTGATCTCACAGCTTCTGCCCAAATGGCGCGCATGCACACGCGCACACACACACACACACACACACACACACACACACACACAATCAAGTTGGGACCCGCCTGAAAAGCTGACGATTGGCCAAACCCAGCTCCAGCTCAGTCAGAACCATTTGGACTGACTGATCCCGGTTTCTGCCGAGAGCCAACCCTCCCATGATGGCTCTCTGCTCAACAAACGGACGTCAACAAGGCTGTGCGATACACAGATAGGGAACGTCTGTGACGGTAGGCAGCCTCTATGGGAATTTCCCCCAGTGTGAGCGACTAAACTATTCACTTCTAAGAGGAGAGTTGTGCAAAGCGTCCGAGGTTTCACTGAATAGATGATGTTGCAAGAAAAGCCTGAATTCCTCCCAATTGGCCATCTCTCTTGTGTCCTTGTGTCTGCTTGCTCCCAAGGGAAACGGGCTGCCATTCTTATTAGCCGTCCATATAGGGGAGGCCCTCAGGCTCACTGCCTGGGGGGATTAGGGGTTGGAAAGAAAGCTGATCCGTGTGAGCTGTAGAGGACAAAGCCCTAGCCAGTGCTTAAAGATACCCCAAGCATGAGGACCACATGGGCTGACCCAGAGACTGGACACAATAATGCTTGTCATTTGGGGGATCTATTTTCTGAGTAATTTTTTTAAATTATTTATTTATTTGAGAAAGAGAGAGAGAGAGGCAGATAGATTAGAGAGAATATAGACACACCAGGGCCTCTAGCCATTGCAAATGAACTCCAGATGCATGTGCCTGCTTGTGCATCAGGCTTACAGGGGTGCTGGGGAATCGAACCTGGGTCTGTAGGCTTTGCAGACTTAACCGTGCCATTTCTCCAAGCCCTGAGTAGCTTTTGGGTGTTTTTTTTTTTTTTTTTTCCCGAGGTAGGGTCTCACTCTAGCTCAGGTTGACCTGGAATTCACTATGTAGTTTCAGGGTGGCCTTGAACTCAAGGTGATCCTCCTACCTCTGCCTCCCAAATGCTGGGATTAAAGGTGTGTACCACCCAGCTGAGAAGTTTTTTTTTTTTTTTAATGCAGCAATAATTAGTGAAAAAACTGAAAAAAAATATTCTTCTTTTTTGTTTGAGAGAGAGAGAGAGGATGGGCGCGCCAGTGGCCTCTCAGCAGCTGAGAATAAACTCAAGACGCGTGGCGCCCCTTGTGGGCGAGTGTGGCATCACACACTTGCGTCGCTTTGCGTCTGGCTAAACGTGGGACCCGGAGAATCAAAAGGCGTTCTTAGGCTTGGAAGGCAGGCACCTTAACCTCTAAGCCATCTCTCCAGCCCTATATATTCTTTGAATTATGTAAATAGAATTTATCTTGCAGGTTTGCACCAATGTTTCCTTTCCTGCGTCTCTTCTGGTCCTCCCACTGAAAAATGACAACTCCCCTCTACCCTCCTCTCCCACATCATCTGTACAGAACCACCGCACATCACCCCCAGACTCACAAGCACTGAGCCAGCAGCACCTACATCACACGGGAGCTTGCTGGATATGAAATCTCAGGGACCAGTCCCGATCTACTGAATCCTAAGTCGGCCTGGTAGAACCGATAAGGTGTCTGCCTCAGAAGTCTAAGGATCCACGTTCGAGTCCCCAGTACCCATGTAAGCCAGATGTGCATAATACCACATGCATCCGGAGTTCATCTGCAGTGGCTGAAGGCCCTGGTGCACCCTTTATTTATCTATTATCTATCTATCTACAATATATCTATCATCTATCTATCTATCTATCTATCTATCTATCTATCTCTCTTTCTGCCCCTGTCTCTCAAATAAATAAATAAATAGATAAATAAATAAATAAATAAAAATAAAATATTTCATAAAATAAAATAAAACAAAAAGAAACCTTCTAAATCCCAAGCCTCTGGATTGAGGACAGACAAAATGGGTCAAGGGCTTGCTACGCCGCCATGTCTCCCAGTTTGGCACGCTTCCTTCAACAGACTCGCACCATTACAGTTCTCCCCTTAGGGCAGCACCATTCGCCAAGGTCAAGCAAAAACATGGGGTCTGGAATCCACAGCAGACTCAAAGCTTCCTGTCTGCCTGTTCTGCCTTTGTTCCACACTCCCCACGTTATTATACCCTCTAACACCTGTGGGCTAAAGACCCCATGTCATTAGCACGGGGGTCCCCACCTGTTCCTCCATCTGGGAGGCTCTCGTGGGGAGGGGGTAGCGGCAGACCTTATTGAATCACCTTGTCTTTTTAGAAGTGTTGCAAGTCCCTGGGGCTCCTGCTAATTACCAGACCTGCTACCACCATGCGCACGCTGTTCTTTCCTCCTGGGAACGGTTGGGGAGCGGACAGGTAGATGAACGCACGGTTTGGCTCCCAAAAGAAGACAGGGGTTCCCCGCAGCTGAGGACGACGCAAGGGTAGACTGGGGTCACAATCAGCAGCTGCAGACAAGAGTGACTGGATGCCTCTTCTGTGGCTGTTACTCTACCCCCATATTCGGAGGCCAGGCACTTCCCATGCAATAGTGAATAATGAATGAATGGTGCATGTTTAGGGCAAGACTTCTTGAAGGCCCTTGAAGCCTTCCTTAATTCTCCTACTCCTTCCTCTTAATGTCTGTTTCTTTTTTTCTTTCTTTCTTTCTTTTTTTTTTTTTTTTGGTTTTCGAGGTAGGGTCTCACTCTAGCTCAGGCTGACCTGGAATTCACTATGTAGTCTCAGGGTGGCCTCGAACTCTCGGTGATCCTCCTACCTCTGCCTCCCGAGTGCTGGGATTAAAGGCGTGCGCCACCACTCCCAGCCAAGAATGTCTGTTTCTTACCAAAACACAGTCCTCTCCCTACAATCAGGTGGTCAACGTGTCCTCTCTTATGGCACATAAACTGTCACCTTTCCACAAGCACACAGAGATACGGAAAGCTGTTGCACTTGTCCTGCCCCCTCCATGTGTGCCTCCTCAGAGATGCTGAAAGAAGCCAGATACTTGGCTTTCTTGGCCTTCCTTCCGGCTGGAAGTGGCGGTATGATCCAGTTCTGGCAAAGGGAGAATAAACATGGGGTGGGTGGTTGTCGTGCTGTAAGGGAGGGAGTCCCTTCTGGAAAGAATTTTTTTTTTCTCCTCTGATTTAAGAAAGAGTAAACAAACAAGGAGAGTCCCATCTTAATCGTCCTTGCTGCCTGCACGTCTTCGTTTTTCCATGAAATTATGTGATACTTGGATCCATGGCAGCTATCCTGGGACCAGGAAGCAATGAATCTGGGGTTAGGTGCAGAGAACTCAAGCCTCCGCTGCCCTCTGTACACCGACCGACTGCACTGATCTCGGGGCCAGCGACCTCTGGCTGTTACACCGAATTACCCAATGAGTGGATTCCTTCAGCCTGCTAACCAGACTCGCAGCAAATTTCTCCCACTAACGGGCTCCCTGTGCCTCTGTAATGGTCTTAGGTGAGAAGATTGCTGGCTTTGTAAGGTTGCAGAGCAATAACAAACACATAGTTTGTCTCTATATAACTGTGTATTTCACCAAGTCTTATGTATTTCTTGGAGCAAGAGAGAGATGCCCTAAAACCGCCCCCTGTGTATCCCATACAACATGAATCGCTATGGAGACATTTGTGTCTGCAGTGTGTTCACACATTATGGAATTATGCAATCGGTACCAGCACAGGCAATGAGGACTGCCATAAATGTATGTATGTGTGTGTATACACACACACACAAACACACACACACACACGCATATACATCATCACTTGTGGCAAGTTTGCCATGCAGACATGAAGACATCAGGGTACGGTTCAAAACACATTGTAGGGCTGAAGAGACGGCTTAGCAGTTAAGGCACTTGCTCGCAAAGCCTAAGGACCCAGATTTGACTCTTCACATCCCACATAAGCCAAATCCACAAGGAGACTCAAGCGCATAAGGTCACACATGTGCACAAGGTGCCGCATGCATCTGGAGTTCAATTACAGCGGCTGGAGGCCCTGGCAAGTCAATTTGCTCTCTCTCGCGCCCTCACTCTCTCACATAAAAAGCCTTGTCTGTTGGGCTTATCTCAAAAAGAAATTTTTAAATAAACACAAACCACATTGTACATGCAACCTCATTTAATCTCAAAACCCTGTGAGGCAGATATTGCTGCTGACTCCACTCTGTACAAAATAAACCAAGATTTTATTGACAGAGTTACTTGACACTGGTCAAAGAGCTAGAAAGTGGCAAAGTGGGAGATTTAAACAACAGCAAGACAACCATACAGTCTTTTTCCAACGTCCACTTTATGCCAACTCTGTTCTGCATAACAAAACAGGTCATGAAGTAGACTGACTCAATTTTAAAACCAAGATAGAATCGAACCGCATATTAAGCTAAAATATCAGGTCATCAGCTGTGCCGTTTGATTTTTAAAACATAAGCTCGGGCTGGAGAGATGGCTTAGTGGTTAAACTCTTGCCTGTGAAGCCTAAGGATCCCGGTTCGAGGCTCGATTCTCCAGGACCCACGTAAGCCAAATGCATAAGAGGGCACATGCATCTGGAGTTTGTTTGCAGTGGCTAGAGGCCCTGGTGTGTCCATTCTCTCTCTCTCTCTCTACCTGCCTATTTCTGTATCTCTCTCTCAAATAAATAAATAAATAAAAATAAAATAAAATAAAAAATAAACATAAGCTCACTTCTAGGGAAGAGGAGATAGTTCAGTCTTAAGCAGAGGTCAGAGGATCACCGTGAGTTCGAGGCCACCCTGAGACTACAGAGTGTATTTCAGGTCAGCCTGAGCCAGAGTGAGACCCTACCTCGAAAAATCCAAAAAAGAAAAATGAAAATGAAAAGTGGAAGGTCTGGAGCAACACAGGAAGACGTCCGTACGTCCGTGTCATCCCTGGACTCCACAAATGCATGTTCACCCCCGCCACTCCCCCCACAAACATCCATCTACAACATCCACCGGAGGACGCAAAAGAAAGTAAGCTGAATTCTTGGCACGTCCCTTGATCTGAGTGCAGCACAAAGCAAAAGCAAATAACCTGGGCTGGAGAGACAGCTTAGCGGTGAAGGCGCCTGCCTGCTAAGCCTAAGAACGCACGTTTGATTCTCCAGGTCCCATGTTTAGCCAGATGCAAAGTGACGCAAGGGCGCAATGCTGCACTTGACCACAAGGGGGCGCACACATCTGGATTCCGTTCACAGCAGCTGAGAGGCTGCTGGTGCGCCCATCTCTATCTGTCTCCCTCTCCCTCTCTCTCTTTTTCTATGTCTCCTGGCAACCAACATTCCACATGGAGCCGCCTGCAGCATTTTGGATGAGCTGGCTAATCTGAGTAGAAATGCCCCGTGGAAATGCACCACGTGGGAGCCACTGGCTGAAGCGCCTGTATGGAAGGCACCTTTGGGGATGCTGTGAGTGTTCCTTAATGTGCATTTTCACCTGTGCTTCATAAGCACCTATAGGGGAATTGGTGTTGGGACCCTCATTCTGCAGGTGACAAAAACCAGGGTGTGTGAAGGAAAAGTGCAGAAACACAGAACAAGGCAGTGACGGTGCCTGGATAGCAGTCCAGCATTTGGCAACTGCATCACGCTGCCTCTGAGTCCAGCCTTGTTTGTGGGCCAAATCTACGTATCTGTATCTATAGAGACGTTCACACTTGACTGAGGTTAAAATCCCGTCTTCCAACCTGCAGTAGCAGCTCACTCCTTCCTCCTCGGAATGTTAAGAGTCAGAGTCACACCTAAGGCTTTGAGTTTCTAACAGCCTCCCGAGTTTCTCTGTGGGAAGAGGGCATCGGCCGATGGCAGCCTTCTATGCAGACACGAGGCACTATGTTTGCAATCTAATTTAATCGGAAACCCCTCCGAGGGACATACCCTTTCCCCTTCCTATGAGAGGAAATAAAACTGATGGAGACCAAATGGCCAACAGGCTCGTATTTCTCATTACCCAAAACCAACCCTTCTGCAGCTTCCTCACAAGGTCACCGAGGATACTCGTGTCTGCCTATGACACCTTGACCATCTCTCCAAAGTCCCTAAACTTCCTGTCCATCCACCCAGAGCACCTTGTGCACATGGCTTGCTTACAGGTCACTTCACACTCACTGTGTGTGAATGAGCTGAAATCCACCATGCCATGAAAAGCCCAGGGTTCAAGTCGTAGTCACGAGCCATTCTCATCTATACAAAGGGAGTGATACCGCTCATTGTATTGTGGTCTCAATGGTGGTGGTGGGGGGGGGACCACAGTGGATGCAAACTTGCCTGGCATTTGATCACCCTCAGTATATGGTGGTTGCATTACTTCTATTATCACCCACAAAAATCTGTTCATCAATCAAATGCAGGAATTTTTTTTTCCACAATACCCATAACAGATGGCTATCCAGTCTCTGCTAGAACATTTCCAAAGATAGAGAGCTCGCTTGCTCTCACCATCTCCCCAGGCAGCCGATTCTATTATTGGACAGCTCCCACTGGCACAGAGTCCTTACTGCGCGGAGGAGCCAAAGCTTGCCTCCATGAATCCCACCAGCCCAGCTCTCTGTCCCGTGGAGCAGCATAGCTCAGCTCCGCGCTCTCTACACATGGGTCAGGCATTATGAAAAAAAAAAGGCAATTATGTCCTCCCCACATCCGCTCCTCTCTAGGCATTCACTCCACCTCCCATGGCACAATTTCTACATGATCCGTGATATGCACTGTTCTCAATGTGTGGTACCCACAGGGGGCACAGCAGCCCAGTGCCTGGTGCAAATGGACACTGCATGCTGATTCGTGCATTTGATAACCGCACTGCCGTAAAGCGGCCATGTAAACATCAAAACTGCCATCTGGAGCTCAAAGGGAGCGTACCCTGAACTGCCCTCAGCCTTCTACTTAAGAGATCAAGCTAAACTTCCTGGTCTCTTCCCATTCCATTCCTTTATGATCTAGACACCAATCAGCTGAGAATCACCAGGATCATTTTTCTGCCATTCATCTAGCTCCATTCTTCAAATCATCGATTGTATTTTCCACAAAGGTGTCCCAGTGTCGTCTTCAAAAATCAGCATTAAAGGCTCCTGTGCTGGTTCATTTCCATTCACTTCAAAGGAATGAAAGTGAGATATTACACTGAAGTCTCAGGATACAAGAAGCCTGGTATGTCTAAGAGAGAAGGCCTTAGTGACCACGGCCAATACGGGATGAATGCAACGGCAGTGTTACACAGAGGCCTGGAACTCGCTCTCAAACTGGGTCTAGTGTCATCTGTACAGCTTCAGAGTGGCCCCCAACCCATTATGTCATCACTTCTGGCGGGGGGGAGAGTCAAGCCTCAGTGTTTGTGGCAGACAGCTTTAGGTTCACTGAGATGAACTTCCAGACCAGGCACAGTGATGGAGGAAGGGATATTTATTGAAGCTGACAGATCCAGGGGAAGTTCCATCATGGCAGAAGAAGCTGGCCTGCCTTCGCAGGACCAAACACACAGAGAGAAAAGCCACAAGCCAAAAGCCACACAGCACAGCACACCTCAGGACCTCCAGCTAGGCACACTTTGCATATCTTTAGATTGAAATCTCAAACCTACCACTACACCTTAAAATCTGCCCAGAGACACTACCTCCAGCCAAGTGGCTGCAGATGCAAACTACAAACTAATAAAACACTGAATATATTGGGGGCCATCGATTCAAACCACCACAGTGTTGGATAGAGACGCTGGGGTGAATCCAATGCCAAACCAGCCCAGTGCTTCTCTAATTGCACACGCACACACACACACACACACCACACACACTATGGGATGGTGACATTCAGAACCTGGTTTTGTGGGTCTGAGATACACTGTAAGCTTGCATGTCTACCTTATGCAAGTGGACCCTGAACCACAGCCTGAGTAAACAGGGCCTAAGATTTAGCACCTAGTTTCCCCATGAATTCTCTGTGGACTCCACCTCAGTATCATCTGTTAGGGAACCCCCTGGACTCAGCTGATTAAAATGAGCAAACACAGCAGTGACTCATGATAGGGACTCAGAGCCCAGAAGAGACATCTCAACGGTCAAGGGGAGGGGGGTAAGGAAGGCTTCCCAGTGTTATAGAAAGAGACTACTCCAGGGCTGGAGAGACGGTTTAGCAGTGAAGGCACCTGTTTGCCAAGCCTAAGAGCACCCGTTTGATTCTCCAGGTCCCATGTTTAGCCAGACGCAGAGTGACACAAGGGCGCAATGCCGCGCTTGCCCACAAGGGGGCGCACGTATCTGGAGTTCGTTCACAACAGCTGAGAGAGGCCTCTGGCACACCCATTCTTTCTCTCTCTCTCGGTGACTCTCTCTCAAAAAAAAAAAATTAAAAATTTTAAAAAAAGAGACTACTCTGGACCCAGGGATGAAGTATACATAGCCTCAGAATTGGGGGTGGGATGGGGTGGGGTTGCAAAGCAAAAACCCAGCATTCAGGAAAAGGATTTTTCATTCTCTATGGCTCTCTTCTTGAGTCACATGTGATCTGGAATTTTCCCTTTAAATGAAAACTGTATAACTCACTACTTATTTCATGTATGTAAGCCCTATTACCAGGAGCACACTGGGACCAAAAAGCAGGATCAGATTCCATCACAATGTAAAATCTGAGGATTGAGCAGGCCATAGCCCTCTACAAATCTCACCAAAGGTTTGTAGGATAATGAAGAACTGCATTACAAAAAGGCGGGAGTGCCTGGAGAGATGGCTTAGTGGTTAAGCACTTGCCTGTGAAGCCTAAGGACCCTGGTTCAAGGCTTGATTCCCCAGGACCTATGTAAGCCAGATGCACAAGGTGGCACATGCATCTGGAGTTCGTTTGCAGTGACTGGAGGCCCTGGCACATCCATTCTCTATCTATCTGCCTCTTTCTGTCGCTCTCCAATAAATTAAATAATTAAAAAATGGGGGGACTGGAGAGATGGCATAGCAGTTAAGGTACTTGCCTGAGAAGCTTAAGGACCCATGTTTGACTCTCCAGATCCCATCTAAGCCAGACGCACAAAGGTGAGGCAGGCACAAGGTGGCACATGCCCACTAGGTGGCGTAAGCATCTGGAGTTCGACTGCAGTGGCTGAGGCCCTGGTGTGCCAATTCTCTCTCTTTCTCTCTCTCTGTGTAAATTAAAAAAAAAAAGTATTGCCAAGTGTGGTGGTGCATGCCTTTAATCCCAGCACTTGAGAGGCAGAGGTAGGAGGATTACAATGAGTTCAAGGCCACCCTGAGACTACAGAGTGAATTTTAGGTCAGCCTGGGCTACAGGGGGACCCTACCTCAAAAAAAAAAAAAAAAAAAAAAAAAAAAAAAAAAAGAAAGAAAAGAAAAGATAGATCTTATGGCACACACCTTTAATCCCAGCACTTGGGAGGCACAGGTAAGAGGATCACAGTGAGTTCAAGGCCACCCTGAGACTACATAGTGAATTCCAGGTCAGCCTGGGCTAGAGTGAGACTCTACCTCAAAAAAAAAAAAAAAAAAAAAAAAGTACTGTCCAAGGTTGGAGAAATGTTACTGAGGATAATTAAAAGAGAGGACTGCCTGGGGACAGACAGCAGAGACAGTATGAAGCTGATGGCTTTGACGTGAAGAAGGGTGGTGCAGGCCTGCAGTCTGGTGGAGAAGAACTTGGAAGTGAACAGTGAAGTCAGAGGCAAATTATCAGGAAATGAAAGTGAAAAGAAAGGAGGCGTGTGCAGTAGGGGTGGTGAGGTTAGATAACAGGGCAACGGGGAGTGAAAATGATCCAAAATGTATGATACACATGTATAAAATCGTTAAAAATAAAATTAATTAAAAAGAAATTAAGGGCTGGACAGATGGCTTTGAGGTGAAGGTGCTTGCCTGCAAAGCCAAAGGACCCAGGTTCGACTCACCAGGACCCACGTACGACAGATGCACAAGGTGGTACATGAGTCTGAATTTGGTTTGCAGCGACTGGATGCCCTGGAATGCCCATTCTCTTCCTCTCTCTCTCTTTCCCTGCTTCTTTCCCTCCCTCTCTCAAATAAATAAATAAAAATAAAATACTTAAAAACAATAAATTAGGGCTGGAGGAATGGCTTAGCGGTTAAGGCATCTGCCTGCAAAGCCAAGGACCCTGGTTCAATTCCCCAGGACCCATGTTAACCAGATGCACAAGGGGGCACATGCGTCTGGAGTTCGTTTGCAGTGGCTGGAGGCCCTGGTGTGCCCATTCTCTCTCTCTCTCTCCCTCTTTCTCTGTCAAATAAATTAATAAAAATAAAATATTTAAAAAAAACAATAAATTAAGAAATCCTCTAGCTTTTAAATAGGCAAGTTGGGAAATGGAAGTATGAAAAGCTGTCCATCCCAGCCAGCTGTGGGTCAGTCTCAGGGAAACAGTGGCAACCCACACAGAGCTACACACTGGTGACTGGATTCCTAGGATCAGAGCCCATGACTGGAGCGTGCTGGCTAGAGGGATGCGGGGAGGCAAGGCGGGCTGGACTTCAGAGAGTGGAGCAGCACCCTAAAGGATGAGTGGGGGTTGCCGGGCAGCCAAGAGAAGTGAAGGGCTACCCTTGGGAGGGTCTTGAACCCAGAGGCAGGCCCACAAGGCAGATGTTGGGTAGGGAAAGAGGGAAGATAAGGAGATGGTGCTCAAGGACCCCCGGAGCATCTGGAATGTGCTTTGTTGATTTCTTTCCATCTTCCTCTCCAGTACACATAGCTAATTGAATTTTGTTTTATAGATTCCAAGACCCGCAGTTAACATTGTCTCCTTTTAATTCCATACAGCGGATGACAGGCTGTGTGGTTATAGACTGCTCCTTTATCTTGACATCACATAATTAGAAAATAAACAGATAAAAATGATGCCTTTTCTGCTAGTGAATAATGCGGGGCTTCCCTGCCTTTTGTCATAGGAGAAAGTCGAGCAGGACTATCTTAAATGGGGATATCTTGTAGATAAGAGAAAAATGTGAGCGATTAACTCCAAATTGAATGGAGTGTGAATCCCGGAGCATCTGAGCGCTCCTCCATAATAAAGTTTAGATTGGTTTACGTAACGGTTCACCTGGCTCGGGTGGAGCCCAAATTCAGAACATATGAGTGTCACTAACCTGTTAATTGCCAATGTTTTAATCTGCATAAAAATGGATTGTATTAATTGTTTCGCATTAACCAGGTCTGACTGTAACGTCTGATTGAATTAGGGTGAATTTTCTGTCTGTGCTCTTTGAGGTTTCATTGGCCCCCAAACACGTGAAACTTCTTTTTCCTCATTGCCAGTCACTGGGACAGGACTAGGCTGTGCTGTTCTGAAATTACAGAGAAACTCACTACCCTTCTGCACGTGGAAGTCAGAGCTTCACACTGTCTCTGCCGCCTGCCCCCAGGCAGTCCTCTCTTCTAATTACCCTCGGGAACATTTCTCCAACCTTGACCTCACTGGTTTGTTGTCATTTCAAAATCATGGTAAATAACTTCAACTTCTTATACACTAAAGCCCTTGGATTAAACAATACTTTTTTTTTTTTTTCAAGGTATGGTCTCACTCTAGTCCAGGCTGACCTGAAATTCCCTATGTAGTCTCAGGGTGGCCTTGAACTCACTTCGATCCTCCTACCTCTGCTTCCTAAGTGCTGGGATTAAAGGCGTGCACCACAAGATCTGTCTTGTCTTTTTTTTTTTTTCTGTTTTTTGAGGTGGGGTCTCCCTCTAGCCCAGGCTGACCTGGAATTCACTCTCAGACACTGTGTCCATATTGCCACTGACAATGATTCAAATGAGACACTTGTGCCTCTCCCTCTGCAGATCAGCATACTGAAACACTGGACTCCAAGAAATTGAAATTTCCCAGGAGCCTCATGTTGAAGGTGGCTGGAGAGATGGCTTAGCGGTTAAGGCATTTGCCTGCAAAGTCAAAGGACCCAGATTCGATTCCCCATGACCAACATAATCCAGATGCACAAGGTGGCACGTGTGTCTGGAGTTTGTTTGCAGTGGCTGGAGGCCCTGGTACACCCATTCTCTCTCTCTCTCTCTGCCTCTTGCTCTCTCACTTTCTCAAATAAATAAATAATTTTTTAAAAAAGGCTGAAGACCAAGTGCCAGATGGATGTGGAACCTGTGTCTCCATAAGAGATTTCACACAGTTCTGAGAGCTTGTCAGACCACTTTGCAGGAGATCCTGGATCCTGCAGTGATGGGTCAGTGATGGGCAGGACCACACCTTCACCAGAACTGCTTCGTTAGCCACACCTCTTGCCTTCTAGTCAAAACTTAACTTTAATTAGAAGGCAATTAATTAAAGCCTCGTTTCTGAACTCTGAAGATGGACTTGGAGGGGCGTCACTGGACTTTTGTTGTTGTTGTTGTTTTTGGTTTTTTGAGGTAGGGTCTCACTCTAGCTCAGGCTGACCTGGAATTCACTCTGTAGTCTCAGGGTGGCCTTGAACTCACGGTGATCCTCCTACCTCTGCCTCCCGAGTGCTGGGATTAAAGGCGTGCGGACCCCCCCACTTTTTTTTTGCTATTCTTCCCAGTGTGACCACATTGAATCTCCTTTACTGAGCCTAGTTTGTGGGGGCTGCCTGGCCCAGCCTCTGACCCTAACATCTCGAGGACCACCATGATTAGATGTCAGGCCATCTACCAATCCATTCACCCCTCCTTACCGGTGGGTTTTGCATCCAGGTATGAAACCAAGCAGAAACTGAAATTCCACCCCTCCCCCCCCAAAAAAAAACCCACAACAGGAAAAAGCCCAGTGTGTCAGGACTAGACATCAAGACCTGCCTTTCTTGTCATTATTTTGTAAATAACAGAGCACAACAGCTATGAATAAGGCATTTATCCCGTGTCAGGTATAAGTAGCCCAAAATGATATAACACGCGTGGGAGAATGTGTGTGGTTCTATGCAAACGCCACCCCATCCACAGAGGGGATTCTAGGCATCTGTGCACTTTGGTATCCGTGCCGGTCCTGGAACCAATCCCTTGCTGGTGTCTAAGGACGATGGCATTTGCTGGGGAACACTGGAGTCCAACTGGGCAGCCAAAACAGAAAAAACTAAAAAATTTTTAAAAAGGATGTTTGAGAGAACGTTTATGAATGACATCCGTCTTCTTTTGAGGTGGGAGAATGAAACGCTATGCCCACACATTACTTTAAAACCTGAAGGCTGGGGGCTGGAGATATGGCTTAGCAGTTTAAGCGCCTTCCTGTGTAGCCTAAGGACCCCAGGTCGAGGCTCGTATTCCCCAGGACCCACGTAAGCCAGATGCACATGGTGGCGCATGCATCTGGAGTTTGTTTGCAGTGGCTGGAGGCTCTGGCGCACCCATTATCTCTCCCTCTCTCTCTCTCCCTTTCTCTGTCTCTAATAAATAAATAAATAATTTAAAAAAAAAAAACACCCTGAAGGCTGGGCACAGAACACTCAATTGGCAAGGTGCTTGCCTTGCATGCATGAGGTCGTGAGCTTGACCCTGTACCCCACCAAAAACTATCAATTCCCAGCTACATCCTAGTGATCAATACAATTAAGAGCCTGGCAGGGTGGCACACGCTTTAATCCCAGCACTTGGGAGGCAGAGGTAGGAGGATCGCCATGAGTTCAAGGCCACCCAGAGACTACATAGTGAATTCCAGGTCAGCCTGGGCCAGAGTGAGACCCTACCTCGAAAAACCAAAAAAAAAAAAAAAAAAAGGATGGCTTGGGCTGGGGGATAGCTTAGCAGTTAAGGTGTTTGCCTGCAAAGCCAAAGGACCCAGGTTTGACTCCCCAGGACCCACGTAAGCCAGATGCACAAGGGGGCACACGCGTCTGGAGTTCATTTGCAGCAGCTGGAGACCCTGGTGTGCCCATTCTCTCTTTCTCTCTCTCTGTCTCTTTCCCTCTCTCAAATAAATAAATAAAAATTAAATATGTGTGTGTGTGTGTGTGTGTGTGCAAACACATCAGTACACATTTATACTTCTGTATTCACGAGCGGGGAGGGGTGCAGGTAGCTGAAAAGATGTAACAGTACAGCCGGGCGTGGAATCGCACGTCTTTAATCCCAGCACTCGGGAGGCAGAGGTAGGAGGATTGCCATGAGTTCAAGGCCACCCTGAGACCACATAGTGAATTCCAGGTCAGCCTGAGCTAGAGTGAGACCCTACCTCAAAAAAACAAAACAAATTAAAAAAAATAAAACAACAACAAAAAAGATGTAACAGTGAAAGAAGCACCTTAGTGCTCAGTGTCAAACCTTATGAATAGAGAAAAATCTACTGTTAAATAATCCAGTATTGTCTACAATTATGGAAATTGTCAATAAAAATAAAATGAAAATAAATTAAAAAATAATAATCATCATCTGGAGGAGATCAGTCCACAAAAGTGACGCCATAGTGGATGGCGCTGTCCGAGGTGAAGGCATGACGTGTGACTTTCATTAGCCTGTCTGGTAGTACAGCTTGAGTTAAGCCACATTTCTCAAATGAACCATTCTGGTGTAAATTCAAACCAAAGGCAAGAGATATCCCCCAGGGGATGTACTTCACATTTTCTGTTTTCCAGAGCCAGCGTTCCGGGAAAGGTTGGCAGGGCAGGGAGGATCATATTTAAGGAGGACGCTGGGTGACAGCTGAGGCGTACAGTTAACCCCTCTGCTGGACAGTGCCTCCCAGCTAACCAGCCTGGCTGGGGAAAAAGTGATATAAACTGGAGGAGCCGGGCGTGGTGGCACACGCTTTAATCCCAGCACTTGGGAGGCAGAGATAGGTAGGATCGCCATGAGTTCAAGGCCACCCTGAGACTACATAGTGAATTCCAGGTCAGCCTGAGCTACAGTGAGATCCTACCTCGGAAAAAAAAAAAAAAAAAAAAAACGGGAGGAAAAGAAGATTGTTCCTCGTTCCCAGAAGGTAGGCCCGTGAGTAAATACATGGATGAACCCAGCTCCTCTTGGTGTTTGCTTTACGGTGCTCTCCAACAATTTCGTTTTATCACTAGGGTGGTACCCATGTGTGCAGGCCGCTGGAGCCAGCAGAGGGGGCAGAACACACACACACACACACACACACACACACACACACACACACACAAGCTGCACAGCCTATTGCCAGCCATCCCTGGGCAACTCGTTAATCTTACTGAGTCTCAGTTCCCTCGCTCATAGAAGAGAGAGAGAGAGCGTTCCAAATTCAGCGAGACAATAGCCATACGGTATCCAGTGAGACAGACACACAACCAGCTCCAAATCTCAGGAGGTGGTAAACGGAAGCCAGTGTTCATCTGCCGCAGCAGACAGCTTCGGGTTCGCTGACATGAACCTCCAGACCAGGCACAGTGATGGAGGAAGGGATATTTATTGAAGCATACAGATCCAGGGGAAGTTCCATAACGGCAGAAGAAGCTGGCCTGCTCTTAGAGGACCAGGCAAGAGAAAGAGAAAAGCAAAAACCAAAAGCCACACAGCACAGCACACTTCAGGAACTCCAGCTAGGCACGCTCCAGCCAGGTAGATACAGATGCAAACTACAAACTAATAAAACACTGAATATATTGGGGGCCATCTATTCAAACTAATACATCTGTCCATCTGGCACATGAGAAAATACAGTGGCCATCACAAGCCTGGGAGGTTCCTGGCCCACGTGACGCACTCCATTCTGCTCAACTCCCACACTAACCCTCCAGCTCGCCAGATAGACCCATGCTGCATTGCCCTACTGTGGGTTGGCACCTCAGCCCACACGATCCCTCCACTGGGAGCACCCTACCTTCCCCTCTCTCTCCCCAGGGAGCACTCAGCAGCATCACCTCTGTACAAGTACCATCTTTTTTTTTTTTAATGTTTTTATGAGAGAGAGAGAGAGAATTGGTGTGCCAAGGCCTTCAGCCACTGCAATCAAACTCTAGACACATGTGCCACCTTGTGCACATGTGCCATGTTGTGCATCTGGCTTCCATGGCATCTGGGGAGTCGAACATGAGTCCTTAGGCCTTAACCGCTAGGCAATCTCTCCAGCTCAATAGCCTAAACATTTCCCTTTTTTAAAAAAAAAAATATATTTTTTTTTTGAGACAGACAGAAGCACTGGCCTCAGCCACTGCAATTGAACTCCAGACGCTTCCGCCACCTAGCGGGCATGTGCGACCTTGCGCTTGCCTCACCTTTGTGCATCTGGCTTTAATGTGGGATCTGGAAGGTCGAACATGGGTCCTTAGACTTCACAGGCAAGCGCCCTAACCACTAAGCTATCTCTCCAGCCCACAGATGCCATCTTTTGTTCTTGGCCCCCTTCCTTCTGCTCATCTCTCCTCTTTCCTCTCTGGTACCTCTGCCCTTGCCACACCCCCAACCTTCACCTTGCACACTGTGGCCTATGATAGGGCTGACGAGGAGCTGCTAGGCAAAAGAAGCCGTGCCATGTCGCTGTGGACGCTCCATCCATCAATGCTGTCAGTTTCCTCAGAATGAGATCGGGGTGACTCCACTGCCTCTGCTTTCTGCTGTGGCCCACTCTCATCCTTCCATGAGTACCAAGACTCACATGCTCTGACTACCTGCGAAGAGCCGGAGGTGTGACAACTTGTCCACAACACCTAACCTTCCTCCCAGCAGGGAGACACTATGACACAGGCTCTATTTAGGCCTGGAGGGGGTGGTCAACAGCATTGGGTTGATAACATTCGTTATCACTTACAGGCTGTGTGGCAGGCACACACACTGTGGCCTGGCTTGCCCAGCACTCCTCTAACCTGGGCTACTAAGGAGACAAGAAAACGAAATGCCAGAACCGCAGTTCCTATTTTCCCTAAGGTTGGCCATGTGTCCCAGCTGGAGGCAAAGCGGATGTCAATGAAAGCTCTGGAAAAGGCTTTCGTCCTTGCGCACACAAAGCCTCACACACTGAAACTTCCTTCCCTTCCAACAATTGTTCTTGTCCTGCCTGCACCCCCTCCTTTCTGACTTGGCCACAAGTTAAGATCACTGGAGTTCCAGCAGCTTCTTTCAGCTCATGACTAACAAAAATGGCACGTTAGGGCTGAAGGGATGGCTGAGCGGTGAAGGCGCTTGCCTGTGAAGCCTAAGGACCCGTGTTTGACTCTCCAGATCCCACATAAACCAGACGCACAAAGGTGAGGCAAGCGCTAACGTCTCACGTGCCCACTAGTGGGCGCAAGTGTCTGGAGTTCAATTGCAGTGGCTGTGACTCTGGCCCGCCAGTTGTCTCTCTCTTTCTCTCTCTCCCTCTCTCTCTAAAAAATTTTTGTAATGGCACATTAAGGAAAATGTGATAGAAAGACCAAAAGACCTTGATTCCCAATGCCTTTTTCTGAGCAGCTTGATGACACTGGTTTTTCCTCACCCTGGCCTGTTCTTAAGGCCACTCACCGAGTTCTCTGCTATCCATAACATGGATACAAGGACTTAAAGTCACCAGGTCGCTGTCCATCAACTGTCAATTGAGGTAACAGCAGTAACGAGGTCCCTCACGATGTGGATGAGGATTAAATGACAGCACGTCAAAAGCTGAGTTCAGTTCACAAAGAGCTTCCGGAATATTTGTTGTCACTGTCAGTCAGGCAGACTCAGGATCCCTCCGCCACCCACTTCCAAGAACTGTTCTCTTACTCAGGGAACGGCACGGGGGAAAGGGGCATTTTTCCTTCTGGTATTTGAAGAAAACCTCTAGATTTCTCGGAATCATCTGAAATATAAGCCATCCCCAAAGTACAAGCGCACTGGCCTTGAGATCGACACTCCCCCACACCCCCGCCCAACACCTAATGATGCAAACCTGGATACTCGCAGGGAGAAAGGGATGCACAAGTTCACCTGGGTGGGAGCTGCTTGCAGCTTTCTGGATGTTGGGATGAAGTTTAGCCTTGCTGCTGTGCCTGTTTTGACCTCCTTCTGCCTCATCCTCAGACTGGCCATGCCCTCTAGGGACCTGAGGTTTTGATCTGTCTGCCTGGGCACCGTCTTGCTCCTTGCATGGCCATTTCCCTACCACCCTTTGGACCTCACAGAATTCATGCTGCTGTGTGTCCTGGGAAAGTGTTCCTGTACTGTGCCCCTTGCCAATTCCCCAACGGAAATAGTCTACTTAACTCATAAAATTATCTGCTCAGGGGCTGGAGAGATGGCTTAGCGGTGAAGGTGCCTGCCTGAGAAGCCCAAGAATGCCCGTTCGAATCTCCAGGTCCCACATTTAGCCAGATGCAAAAGTGATGTAAGCGTGCAATGTCGCGCATGCACACAAGGGGGCGCATGCCTCTGGAGTTTGTTCACGGCGGCTGAGTGGCCCAGGCATGCCCATTCTCTATCTGTCTCTCTCTCTCTCTGTATCTCTCAAATCAAAAGCAAACGTTATCTACTCACTAACTGATCTTGTCTGTTGCAGAAGCTCCCTTGGGTCTGCACACAGCTGCGCCATCTGCTACCACAGCTGGGAGAAGGGAAGGGACAGACTTAAACTCAAACGGGAGTCTTGCTTTCCCACCTGGACAGACCTAGATTCAAACCCTTGTGACTCAGGATCTCAGCTGGAGAATGAATGGGCTCCCCCTTCCAGGCACAGTGTCACTCAGGCTTGGGGTTAAATATGGAAGGGGCAGTGAGCCCCACACACCTTGCCCACACCCATCCAGTCACATGCATGTTTCTCCTTCACTTCAGGTGTCCTGTGTGCCACAGCATAGGGCTGTGTATGGCACCATGCAGGTCGGGCCCTAGCCAGAGCGCATGCTAAAAGAAACCAGGCCACACCCCTCGGGTTTTCTCACCAGGATGGCGGGTAGTCAATGATGGGTAAGACCCTATGAGATGGGGCAACTTAAGACAGGCACTGTCGCATGTGATGATCCCTTGGGGCCTGGGGTCAGCAATGGCTTGGCAAAGAACCATGCCTCCCAGGGGCGCCAATAATAAAAACAAAAAGGAGGATATGTATGGCACAATGCAGGTCAGGCCCTAGCCAGACCACATGCCAGAAGAAACCAGGAAGTGGCTTCTGTGGATGTGGCATCCTGCATAGGCCTGGCGTGACAACAGCTACAGTCCCATGCTCACGAGAAACCTGCTGCAAGATGATCTGCCCAGAGACAGACTGTCATTGGTCACAAGAAGGGGACCACCCCATACAATGATTGGCCAGCCAAACCTTTTAAACCCCCTACACTTCCTTGAATAAGCGAGTTTGCAGCAGCTCGCCCTCTGCCTGCTTCCACCCAACTTCCAGAGACTGTGTCGTGACTCTGCGCTTCTCACCCCCAACTTGGCAGAGACCCTGCCTTCCCTCCTGGGCTGGCGCTAGGAGGGACCCCAACAGCACTGGGCAGAGTACAAAGAGCCAGCCAGCCATTCAATGCAGCAGAGAAGCAATAAGCCGGCTGAAGCCAGTCTTGCCCCTTTGTCAAGCCATCAAGCTCCCTACAGACTGTGGGGTGTTGATACATCTGTCGATTGCAGACAGCATTACTATCAACTACAGTGTTGCTGTGGGGGTTAATTACAATAATACTTATTAAGTGCTCAAAACAGTCACGGCTCGTATTTAAACTTCCAGAACATTCGTGCTATGATTATACCCTGGGTCTATTTGGATCCACCTAAACTAGTTGATCATTTTTCATCAACCCGTGAATATCAGCTCCAGAAGGACTGAGACGGGGTGGGAGGAGATGGTGTTGAGGCAAGCAATCGGAGGAAAGGGCAAAGAATAGAGCCGCTCAGCCTTGGGCTCCCAATCCCTCCCAGAAGGTAGCCAGGCCCAGAGGATGTGGTTTCCTTGGGAATGAGCAAGTGGGACAGATGGTCCTGCCAAGGTCCCAGGGGAACACGGAGTTTTTGTGTACCCTGAGCCCGTGGGAGGAAGCTGGCACACCACGCACTCATCTAAAACAGCCTCCAAGGAGCACGTCTTCAGGGTTCCAGCGTGGCCATGCCACTTGCTCAGCATGCCCCCTCGGGGGGAGAGGCTTGAGACTACAAGGACATCCACACTCGTCTGTCAGTGAAGTCACCATGTCTTCCATAGGGTCAGCGTCCAATCGAGCACTTGTCACGTGACATCAGACAAGCGCAGGACTTAGCACGCCAAGGGTTCACGGACATGCTTTAGACAGGAGAAAGCTTAGTCCACCCTTTCCTGGGAGGAAGGACGTATGCACGCACGTTAAGAAGGATGGTGTGCATATGGATGGCTGTAAGCGGGTGTGCATGTCCCATTTGATGGGCGCTGTTTTAATCTTCACACACACACACACACACACACACACACACACACACACGCACTAACTGCATTTTCTTTTATTGAATATTTTTGTCTTTATTTATTTATTAGAGACAGAGAGAGGGAGGGAGGAGGAAGGGAAAAAGAGAGAGAGAGTGAGAATGGACGTGCCAGGGCCTCTAGCCACTGCAAACGAACTCCAGACACAGGTGCCACCATGTGCATCTGGCTAATGTGGGACCTAGAGAATTGAACCGGGGTCCTTAGGCTTCACAGGCATGGGCCTTAACCACTGAGCCATCTCTCCAGCCTCTAACTGCATTTTTAACATCCTGTCAACTAAGTACTTCACACCATACAGATGAGGAAACTGAGGCAGAAACGAGTGGCAATACTGAAGGGCTAGTAAGAGCTGAGGGCTGGGTCCTCCCTCTCCTACATCACAGTGAAAACCTTACTGAAATCCTGAAGGATGTTAAGGGACACTGTATTCTTTCTGAGGACTGACCTGACCTAACATAAATTAGAAAAGATGGTCTAAATGTTTCTCTAAACTAGGGTGGAATTCATAAATGTGTATTCTTAGGAATTTGAGGTCTTCTGAGCTTTTCACCAGAGTCAACGGAATGTAGTTATGTGGACCTACACAACAACAACAACAACAAAAATAATAAACATTACAAATCCCTGCGATGGTAAAATCAACTTTGTGTGTCCTGATAATTAAAAAGAAAGAAAAAAAAAAAGTACACTTGACCCAAAATTGGATCTGGTGTGAACAGAAATGGGTCTTCAATCATTTGGAAATGCTAACACACCAACTGCCTGATTAAACACAATTTGTATTGTCAATAAAAAATGCAAATGGCTATTTTACTGGCAAATACAGCACAGGACTTTGCTTGATATGAGGATTAAATTGCATTTCAAGAACAATTCAGGAGGTCACGTTATAAATGAACATCCCCTCCCATTGTCCTTAGCTTGTGGAGGCCAGAACAGGAAATACAATAACAAAAATAATTGCCTGCCACTGTGAGGCATTTCAGTTAAAATAAAATGCGTGCCAGTTTTGTGCGGCAGAAAATAATACTTTAAGCACCCAAATGAGTATTGTGATTTCGTGCACAATTCCTTGAATTCTACATGGTTCACCCCGCCCCCACACTCATCTGACTCAACTGATAAACTCCCTTTTATTTGTATTAAAGAAAATGGGGATTGAAAGGTTGGGAATTGACATGGTGGAGACAGTGAAGGCCTCGACACCATTTCTCTGAGCTGAATCCAGTACGCAGGAACTATGTTTGGCTGTAAACATCTCCTTGCTGAGAATAGGAATGAGATGTGCATTTTGAATCCTACAGAAAAAATATGGAATCACAGATGTTGGTTTGGAGCATCTTTATTTCTGAAATTACCAATAATCGCTGTTGGCATCCGCAAGTGGGAAAATCTAAAAAAAAAAAAAAAAAGCACAGAAATACCTCATCGCTACACACGGATGGGGGAATGAAAACCCAGGATGGCAGGCAGTGGGTGACGCCCACCAGCGCATCTGCACGCGAGATGCACGTGTCGTTCTGGTGAAACATCAGGGCCCAATTTTCCAAATTCCTCCTTCTTCTTTTCTTTTTCCTCTGCATTTTCCACATTAACGACAAGCAAGACACGTTGATGCAACCTCTAATACCTTGTTGTAGTAACTGTGTTTTCTTTATGACAGCCTGAATGTGCTTTCAGATAAACATGACTCATCCGAAAAGACATTAAAGAGACGCTCTGATTGCACGGGATGCGTCAACGGGACCCAGGGAAAGCATTTGGTTCACTTGAAACCGGGAGTCAAACACCTTGAAAAGATAAGTGCACCCGAAGTAGGTGTGGTAAAATCCAAATATGCCAACAGTCTCTGGTTACTCCAAGTGACTTCGTGGACATAACAGTTCCACTAGGGAGGTCATGCCACCATCTCCTTGTCACCCAGCAGGGCCTGGATGGGCTCAGCGATGTGATTCTGCCAGATGTGACCTCTCAGGCAAGCGCTGCTCGCTCCCCTGCGGTCCTGGCAGTAGTATCTGTTGTGTGTGTGTGTGTGTGTGTGTGTGTGTGTGGTAATCGGGTAAGGAAATTTCACTCCCTCGTTACACACACAAGGCAACACTCCAAGAGGTGAAATGGCTGTGGCCCAGGCCCTTCACCCATGGTGTTTGGGACTGGACCTGGACAGGCAAACCGTGTTCAGTCTGGGCAAAGAGATGTCACTCACTCCTGCATGAGTGTGACGCAACCATCTAGTCACTGCTGGAACACAGGGCGTGACCCTTGAATGCCCCTAACCTGCACAGCAACGCCCTCCACAAGCCACCCCTATTCATGACTTCTCCAGCAGCTGCCCGCCATTTGCTTTCTCTGCTTCTACATGGCCTCCCATAGGGCTTATTTCCAAGGCAATGTCCAGACCCTTCCATATCATATGGGATCTCTAAAATATCTGCCCGAGATGTGTGTGGTGGCGCACGCCTTTAATCCCAGCACTCGGGAGGCAGAGGTAGGTGGATCGCTGAGAGTTTGAGGTCACCCTGAGACTACATAGTGAACTCCAGGTCAGCCTGGACCAGAGTGAGTCCCAACCTCGAAAAACCAAAACAAATAAATAAGTTAAATCAAATATCTGCCCAGATCTTTCATACAGCCTCTGGGGGCCTCTTTAAGTTCTCACTCAAAGACTGGAAAGATGGCTTAGCAGTGAAGGCACCTGTCTGCTAAGCCTAAGAATGCACATTCTATTCTCCAGGTCCCACGTTTAACCAGACGCAAAAGTGATGCAAGGGCGCAATGTCACATTTGCCCACAAGGGGGCGCACACGTCTGAAGTTCGTTCACAGCAGCTGAGAGGCCACTGGCGCACCCATTCTCTCTCTCTCTTTCTCTAATAAAAAAAAGTACTCACTCAAAAATCACTGCCTTAGTGAGGCCTTCCCAGTCAACCTCATTCAAACAAGCCCTCCTCCTGGGCTCCCATATGCCTCTTCTGCTACGGCTTCTCTGTGACACCTTCAACATGCCCCGTGGTTCCCCCATGGACTCCCACCCTCAGGATAAACCCAGATGGCAGAGTCTGTTTGCTTTACTGGATGGTATTCACAGCCAGAACAGTGCCCGGCAAGTGAGCAAATGTGTGACTATTTGTGTGTAAGTATATGAAGTGTGTCCTCACACTGCCAGGCCTTCTGGAAGTATCTGCTAAGTCCCAGGCCACCTACCAATGTCTCATTGTCCATGCTGTCTATTCTCTGGTCCCTCTGTTTTTTTCTCTCTCAGTATCCTTGTATTCCCTGAATCCCAAGGTAAAAATCCCAAACTCCCACTGTCTCATCAAGAATACACGGACCCCTTGCTCATTTTATAGAGTAGTTGTGTGAGAGCACAGATATGTAGTAGATAAATATGGAAGAGATAGATGACACATAGACAGATTGGATGGAAAGGGGGCTGGAAAGATGGCTTAGCGGTTAAGGCGTTTGCCTGCAAAGCCAAAGGATCACAGTTCGATTCTCCAGGACCCATGTAAGCCAGATGCACAGGGGGACGCATGAATCTGGAGTTTGTTTGCAGTGGCTGGAGACCCTGGTGCTCCATTTTCTCTCTCTCTCAAATAAATAAAAAAATAAAATTTTAAAAATAAAGAAGATGATAGATAGATGATAGATAGATAGATAGATAGATAGATAGATAGATGATGGATGGATGGATTGATGGATTGAAGATAGATGACAAATGGATGGATAAAAGATAGATTGATAGGCCTGGAGAGATGGCTTAGTGGTTAAGGCATTTGCCTGCAAAGCCAAAGAACCCTGGTTCTATTCTCCACATAAGCCAGATGCACAAGGGGGTGCAGGTATCTGGAATCCCTTTGCAGTGGCTAGAGGCCCTGGCGTGCCCATTATCACTCTCTCTCTCTCAAATAAATAAATAAAATATAGTTTAAAAAAGAAGATAGATTGATAGATGACAGAGGTATGGATAGAAGATAGATGATAGATAGATAGATAGATAGATAGATAGATAGATAGATAGATAGATAGACTACATACATGCATGCATACATATCCAGAGACAGAACCAAATCAAACAGGGCCTGGAAGATGGCTCAATGGTAGGAGGCACTTTGCTTTTATGGTTTCTCCTCCTCTCAGCCCCATACAGTAGGCTGAAGCCCCAGCTACTTCTTCAACCCCTCGCCAAACTATTGCTCAGGATGGGACCAGAGCAACCGCGTGTGTGGGTTTATACACAGCCTCTGATGGTCCACAGCCAAATGCACTAGTCATGGGCTCTGCCCATGCCAGGATCAGGGACCAGGGCAACGTCATTTCGGCTGTTATTCCAGCTATAAAGCCACCGGGAACCCCAGCTTCCTAAGGCCATACGAGACAGCATAGGCCTCAGAACTTCAGCGACTCTGAACACGGAGAAGCTGCCTCAGCATCTGGGGGCATCCCCTCGTGCTTCCTAAAGTGCATGTTTTATGCTTTATCAAGGCAATAGTTGCCCGGATTTATGGCTACGGTGCGGTATTGCGACGTGAGGTATTAGCACAACCATCACCTCACACACATGCATGGTTTTATTGTGGGGAGAATATTCAAAACCCCCTCTTCTCACTATTTGGAAACATAACTGGAACGTGTAACTTCTATCTGTAAATTCTCCCTTTCCCCCCCAGCTGCCCCAGTTTCTACTGCTATTTGATTCTGAGATCTGGGGAGTGTTTGGCACACCATGCCTAGCTTCCTTCATTGACGATAAGATCCCCCACGCTCATCCAGGCAAATGACTGGGCGCATCCTTTTTTTAACGGTCCTCCAATGACACCCTTCGGTTGACTCAGTATATCTTAACTCCTGGGAAGGGTGCTGCAATAAACATTGGGGTGTAGATGTGTCTGTGACCTACTTCTATCTTTCAGGAAGGGGATGCAGTTACCCTTTTTAAGTTTCTAGACTGTTCTTTGTGAAAAGGCATAATGCGCACTTCACTGTTGAGCCAGTAGCAGATAAGGCATTTGAAAGTGAGGATGACCCTAAGCCGGGTGTGGTGGCGCACGCCTTTAATCCCTGCACTCGGGAGGAAGAGGTAGGAGGATCGCTGTGAGTTTGAGGCCAGCCTGAGACTACAGAGTGAGTTCCAGGTCAGCCTGGGGCTACAGCGAGACCCTACCTTGAAAAAAAAAAAAAAGAGTTAAGATGACCCTGGCACACAGCTGCCCCTCAACATATCCCTGACTGCAGTGATGCTGCCCCTCTTTGCCACTGACACAGGGGAAAACACAACACCTTCTTTTAAAGGTCTGGCTGATGACTGATTTCAAAGCCTTGAACAGCACACCCCATTATGCTCATATTGCTGAACTGCAATTCTATGGAGACATGTAAAAGTCAAATGGGAAGGAGAAGGTGTCACAACAGAGACGTGACTTTAGCATGACACTTCCATTGAGTTGTGTTTAAGGTTCTAACAGTCTCACTGTAGAGTCATTTCTTTCATCACAACCCAGACCAGTATTTGCTGAACGCACACTCCGTGTGCATGGCCCTTGTCAAGGGCTTTAATTAGAAGTATGTATTGGATTTGAAAATGAAGATAGGATATCCCTTATCATGTCCTGACAATCTAGTTACAATGAAGAGTTAAGCGTCAACAGAGGGTTTTAATGTTTCAGAAACGCTTAGGTTGATTCTGAAGCAGGGCTCAGTTCGTTTCCAAGTCAATGCGAGAAAAGCAGAGGTCTGGAGCTTTGGGGAGACAGTAGAGACCTTGCAGGGTCTAAATGTTTGGCGTCATTCAAACAACTCATCCTGTGACAGACATTTCAGAAGCAGCTTGGGTAGGTCTCTGGGTCAAGTGTTTGTAGACTCAAGTGTGAGGACCTGAGTTTGGATCCCCAGAATGCACATGAGACTGGATACAGGGACACACCCCTGTAATCCAATGCACCTACAATGAGATGGGAGGTGGAGAGAGAAGGAATCCTGGAAGCTTCCGGACAATATCCTGCCTCAAAACAAGGCTGAAGGCAAAGACTGACCCTCAAGGTGGTCCACACGTGCACCCCCGCACACACACAAACATATACCTGCATACACACATCCTTTATGCTCACACAACCCACCAACACACCAACACACCAAGAGATTTCTGACGTGCATCATTCAGATGCCAGGAATGGAAAGACCAGAGGGATATATGCCTTTCAAGGTACCCTAAGTAGAAAAGAGTTTACAGGGCCAGAGAGATGGCTTAGCTGTTAAGGCATTTGCCTGCAGAGCCAAAGGACCCAGGTTCATTTCCCAGGAGCCACATAAGCCAGATGCACAAGATGGCACATGCGTCTGGAGTTCGTTTGCAGTGGCTGGAGGCCCTGGCGTGCCCATGCTCTCTCTGTCTCTCTTCTATCTCTAACTCTCTCTGCCTGCAAATAAATAAAAGAAAGAAAGAAAGAAAAGAAAGAAAGAAAGAGAGAGAGAGAGAGAGAAAAGAGAAAGAAAAGAAAGAAAGAAAGAAAGAAAGAAAGAAAGAAAGAAAGAAAGAAATTAAGAAGTTTACAAAGTGACCTCAAAGCCAACTTATGCTCATGCATATAACCTGAAAATAAGGAGAGGTCACTCGCCCTTGACATGATGCAAAGTCCTTTCCAGACAGATGAAGACCCAGGGCCAAACCCTGGAAGCAGAGCAAGCGGATGCTTGTCAACAGCTGTCAATGTGTGTGTTTCTCCATGGGAAAGAAGTACCAGCATCTACTGAGAAGAAAGCAGTGAGAAGCCAGCCTACCACCTGGTGCCCCAACCTGTAAGGTCTACCAGTCAGACACTGTACTGGAAGGATGGATCAGGCAGCCACCCTCACTGACTGGAGAGGCCGCTGGGGAAAGCCAGCCACTGGAACCATTTGCCAGGCTGTGTGAGACACGGTCTATATTAGCTTCAGTTCCTTTAGAGGCCTGGGCTGCAAGGCCTCTCTGGCCAGGCAGGTTCCACTTGGCTCAACGGGTAACATATACGGAGTGTCAAACCTGTGCTGGGCCACGAGCTAGATGCCTGTATGGCACCACTTATTCTTCAGTCACACTAAATGCATGACAAGGGAGGAGAGAGAGAGGATGGCGTCATAGCTAGCAAACAGGCCCCTCTAGCCCAAGGCCAGTGCTATAACCCACTCACTCCTCCGTTTCCCTTCATCTTTACGGCAACTGTGGACGGTGCGCCAACGACGGGGCCTGAAGGAGCTGGTGGACTGCTTGCGAAGCAATCAACCAGGGTTCCAGTGCGTGGCCAGCACAGACATGGACCTGGCTCTGCCCGGGTCTTGGTTCAACAACAGCTTCTGATCTGCACCCATCTCACAGAGGGTGTCACAGGAATTCATGACAGTCACGCTACTGAGGGAAGGCAGCCTCGGACCCTGTGCTTTTAGATCCTGGGCACTGTCTCTCCTCCTCCTCCTCTGAGGTCTCTTTGCGTCCAGACCTCCTACTCTTCCCTCCATCCCAGTTTCTCTCTCCGATCACATGGGGTTCAACCTGCCCCATCGTTATTGTACACATTCACAAGAGGCTGCGAGGTCACCTGGTACCAAACCTTGGCTTTTGCGCTAAGCGGACACACCACAAGACTTCATTTCTCTCCCGCAGGCCCATCAACAGCTGAATACTCCAATAATTTAATGTGATTTTTAGAAACTAATGAAAAAGAGATTCCTCCTAACCCTTCAAGTTCTAACTCACCTAAATGTGGGGTTTATTCAAATGCGAAGGGTTAGTATGAAATATGCCATTCAAAAAAAAAAATGGAGATGGCTGGAGAGATGGCTTAGCAGTTAAGCGCTTGCCTGTGAGCCTAAGGACCCCTGTTCAAGGCTCGATTCCCCAGGACCCACGCAAGCCAGATGCACGAGGTGGCTCATGCATCTGGAGTTCGTCTGCAGTGGCTGGAGGTCCTGGTGTGCCCATTCTCTCCCCCACCCTGCCTCTTTCTCTCTCTGTCTGTTGCTAATAAATAAACAAAAAAGGAAAGAAAAAGAAAATAGAGAGATAATTCTTTATTCTCTTCCCCATCTCTCTCTTTCTCCATCTCTCTCCCTCTCTTCTTTTCTTCCTTTCTTTTTCTTCTCTCCTTCCCTCTCTCCCCCTCTTTCTTCTTTTCTCCCTCCCTCTTTTTTTCTTTTCTTCCTCTTTCTCTTCTCTCCCTCCCTCCCTCTCTCTCCTCCCCATCCCTGTGGGTCTACCTGGTTGAACACAGAGAACAAGACAGCACATCCGATCCTACATGAACACAAAACCGCAGCACTTCCAGACTTTAACATCAGAAGGTTGGAGAAAAGATTATTGCCACAGACTCTCTACAAAAAAACGTTCCCCACCCTATGATCCAAAGGTCAAATAGACTTGATGAATGCTTAATGTAGTAACTGCCCTTTTGACCTAGTCTTTCCCATGCCTAAATGGCACCTTCCAAGCCCTGATCAACACCAGCTAGTGTTCACTAAGAACATCCTCTGGGGCTGGAGAGATGACTTAGCAGTTAAGGTGCACGCCTATGAAGCCTAAGGACCCAGGTTCAATTCTCTGGAGTTGGTTTGCAGTGGCTAGAAGCTCTGGTGTTCCCATTCTCTCTCTCTCTCCCTGGCTCTAATAAATAAATAAAAATAAAATATTAAGAAAAGAACATCCTCTAATACTCTATGCCAAGTATTACTCAAAGTCTAGAAAAATAATTGTGCAGGGCTGGAGAGATGGCTTAGTGATTAAGGCGCCTGCCTCCTAAGCCTAAGAACGCTGGTTCCAATCTCCAGCAGTTCCAATCTCGAGGTCCCACGTTTAGCCAGATGCAAGTGACACAAGGGCGCAATGCCACACTTGACCACAAGGGGGCGCACACATCTGGATTTCGATCGCAGCAGCTGAGAGGCTACTGGCGCACCCATCTCTATCTGTCTTCCTCTCCCTCTCTCTCTGTATCTCTCCAAAATAATAGTAATAATGATAATAAATAATAATTGTGCAACGTTTCCTCAAGACATGAATGGATGGCTGTTCAGGCAAAAAGAGTCACGACCGATCAAAGGGCAACTCCACCCAAGTCTGGCGTGGTAAATTAAGAGTGTCTTGGGGTTCCTTACAGGAGCATGGGTGGTTGAAAGTGTGCTTTGTATGAAAACAAAACTCAGGATGCTGCAACCCTGGAACTCAGTGCCCACCTTGCAGGTAGCTCTACCAAAGAGAATCCCTCTTCTCTCGCAAATGTTGACTGCTGAGAAGGGGGTGTTGTGAATGTTGTGATTTTCTGAGCATCTTAAGTGAGCCTCGTAAGTGTCCTTAGCTTCTTTGGTCTTTGGGGCATGTACCCACCCTCTAGGAGGGAATGATGCACTTAAAAAGACTTACCTCAGGCTGGACAGATGTCTTAGCAGTTAAGACACTTGCCTACAAAGCCTAAGGACCCATGTTCGACTCTCCAGATGCACAAAGGTGAGGTGAGTGCAAGGTCACACATGCCCACTAGGTGGCGCAAGTGTCTGGAGTTCAATTGCAGTGGCTGAGGCTCTGGTGCGCCAATTCTACCTCTCTCTGTGTCTGTTTCTCTCTATCTCTCTGTCTCACTAAATAAAAAAAAAAACAATAGACTTACCTTGCTGCAGTCCCACTACCTTTACAGATGAGGAAAGTGAGGCAGCATTAACTTACTTGCTAATGCAGAGTTTACTCCAACATTTTAGAACAACCCAGAAGTTCCTTGACTGTACCCTGCTTTTTGTTACCTCTTGATCTCTGTCCAGCCCTCTGCTCACAGGTGACCTTTGTGTTCCCTTAGAATGTCTTCTCCCAAAGCGAGGTCTTCTAAGAACCCCCCTCCTCCTTCCTAGGTGGACCAGAAGCCTCTGGTCAGCACCTCCACTAACCTATGAGGCTGCGTTGAAAGGATGCCTTTACCATGTGTGTCTGTCTGCGCAGTGACTGACAGTTCCTTCACGAAGCCATGAAAACCGCTCTCCATGGCTATGCTTGTATCGCTAATGCCAGGCAGAGCACTAGGCACATAATACATGCTCAACAAATGCTTCCTATCTTATCAAGATGGGAGCTTTGATTTACTGAGCCCCCTCCACCATGCTAATCACATCACATCTCACGAAGCAAGCCTTTTTATCCTTACCAGAAAACTTGGTGATATTATCCCCATTTTACAAGGAGGCAAACCAAGGCACAGGAAGAGGTAATGATTCCATCCATAATGCAATCCCCCAAACCATCCGGTTCTGAAATTTTTACCGTCCACATGCTTTGTCCCGTGACGACACCGTATATGTGACTCCTTTTGTCCCGAGAGCTCTCAGAGCTCTTCTAGAACCCTCTTTCTCTAAAGAACAAGCCCAGCTGCTTCTCTTGGTTCCTGGAGGAAATGAGTGAAGATAACCTTCAGCAATACCATGTGGCAAGGGCTGGAAAAAATTAATCTGGGCCTCTTTGCAGTTGCTGTGTGGGAACCAACCCGTGAAAGCTAATTTAAAAGTGTTCACACTTGGTTTGAATGAAGATTTTTGGCAATGGGGAGCTAAATTGTACACAATCAGCTTGGATAGTGTTAGTGTAGGGCCCCCCAGGACCCTCCCCCAAAGAGGAAGGCTTCCATGACTGCCCCTAAAAGTCAAGGGCAATGTTATTGAGAAAGTACCAGAAGGAAATACAGAGAAGCAGAAGGCACTTATGATGGGACTGTGCATTTATTTATGCATCCTGGTGCCTGGTGTGACAAGACGGAGCAACACTGTGTTAACAGCATTGGACAGTTGGGGCCACACAGCCTGGGGGCCCTGGCTATGAGCCACATGGCCTGGAGCAAGGTATCTAAGCTGCTGAAGACTTTGTTTCGTCATCTGCAAACAGGCCTACCACTGCAGACACCACAGGACGCTCACGTGGTCCTAGTTTCAAGCTGCCCCAATTCCATGTGCCCTCTTTGTGGGAGGGGACCAAGTATCCATTTTTATCTGGATGTTCCTGGTCTGTCTGCACCTGAGAGTCCAAGTCTCATTCATTGTGACCTCCATTGTCTTCGTGACTCACAAGACGAGTGCATTTCAGACTAGGATAGGCCATCAGTCTTGCCCAAAGTTTGGCAGGGAGTGATGGATGGAAGGAGTGATGGGCCACACCTGGGGATCTGGCCCCCCAAGATCTGCCCTTTTCTCATGAACCAGGGGGAGCTGGACTGGCAATTTGCTTGCCTGACCTAGTCCCTAGCAGATATCCCACCTCTAGGAACTGGTTTGACATCAACAGAAAATATACGTGCGCCTCATTTTTTTCCCATCTGAAAAATGAAAAGAATTACAACGGTGAGGAGTGAGGACTGAGGTGTGGAGGCAGAGTCACAGTGGCGAGGAGTGAGGACTGAGGAGGGTGGGTGGCATGGAAATGATGGTGAGGATTATGAAGCAGTCAGATGACAGAAAACAATGCACTTGCCCTGCAGCCCCATCGTTACCAGCCAGTCTGCCTGCCTTCCAGCCACCTCACCAATTTGGGCCCATTCTCACAGTTATTTAGGGCTTCTATCTGTGTGCCACCTAATGTCCAATCATTGCACTGGAAAAACCATCTTTCATAACTACCAAATGGGAAAAAAAAAGATTTAATAAAGGAATTTTAATAACGGCAATTTAATTTTAAGGCAAAAAATAACTGTAATTACTTAGAGCCTTCATAACATTTAAAATCTGATTAAAATGTACCATCGTTCACGAGCCCGAAATGGTGATCCTGTTTCATGGCCTTGCAATTACCGCCGGTGCGTGTGCACACAGGAAAAGCCCTGGCTGGCTTCCTTTCCACATTTGCAAGGCACCTGAGGCGCTCAAAAGCAAGGGCCAATGTAATGCGCGACAGAGACAAGGGGAGAAATGTGTTCAGGGCAAAGTCACCACGGTGCACCAGGAATTGGTGACAGCAGAAACATGGCTAATGTGGGTATCACCATCACCATTTAAAACAGGAGTGGGGGGACTGAGAGAGGCGCGTGAAGGGTCCCAGTTCACAATGTGCAAATGGAAGTGATGACTAAATTGGACCCTAAAGGGCCACACCCTCACCAGGGCCCTCAATGGAGCTGAGCTGGGCCGTGCAGCTCACAGCTTCGCTGTTATCAGCCCCATGGGAAGGGAAGTTTCTACTAACCTCAGAGACGGGGTTGGAGGGAGAAGTGGAGGAGGGATGAGGGACCCACATGGTGCTTATGAGTCCAGCTTGAACATGGCTTCATAGCTGAAAGCTTGGAGGCCTTGCATGTATTTTGGTTGAAGATATTTTGACATGGAATTTTTTTTTTTTTTTTTTGTGTGTGTGTGTGAGAGAGAGGGAGAATTGGCACACTAGGACCTCAGCCACTGCCCTCGCACTCCAGAAGCTTGCACCACCTAGTGGGCATGTGTGACCTTGCGCTTGCTTCACCTTTGTGCATCTGGCTTAAGTGGGATCTGGAGAGTTGAACATGGGTCCTGCGGCTTTGCAGGCAAGTGCCTTAACCGCTAAACCATCTCTCCACCCCACGGAGTATGTTTAAGCATTCATTCCTTCAACTTGATGATGAAATATCCATCCTTTCACTGGGGGGGGGGACACCCCTATAACCCTGTCATGTAAAACCTGGATAAATCTTATCTCTGTTTTGCTCTTTTACTCCTGTTTTACTTTATTAAAGCACACCTGGAGATGCAAATTAATAGTGTATGTGCTTCATTTGTTTACCATTGTCTCAACAAACCAAAAAGCAGCTGTCTTTTGTCAAGGTTTTCTAATCTGAGCTATCACTACTGCCCTCAAGCACCTGGTACCCCAAAATGTTTGTTCCAAGAGAGAAGGAATTAAAAGCTGTGGTTAGAACAGTGTCAACTGAAAGACCAATTTTCTGACCCTCACATCAAGTTCTCAAGATACCCAGGGATTTTTTTAATTTTAATTTTTAAAGAGATTCTAATTTGTATTTATTTATTCAACAGAGGGGGCTGATAGAGACACACAGAGAGGGAGAGAGAGACAGAGAGAATGGGTATACCAGGGCCTCCAGCCACTGCAAACAAACTCCAGATGCATGCGCCCCCCCTTGTGAACCTGGTCCATTTACGAGGGTCCTGGGGATTCGAATCCGGGTCCTTTGGCTTTGCAGGCAAACTCCTTAACTGTTAAGCCCCCCCGCCAACACAAACTTTTTTTTTTTTTTAATGTTTTTATTCCAGGCTCCCTGAATTTGCCATTGACTCCTTCTGTTATTCATGCCATCATTCAACAGGCATTTATTGAATTCCTTGGCGTGCCAGGCAGTATCGGGTGCTTGAATTTTAAGCATGGGAACCACTGACTGGGAAAACCAGAGTCAGAAGATACACACTCTAGGAGACTGAGTATATCCGTAAGAGCCAGGACATCAACAGAGTAAGGGACACTGACTGGGGGCCAAAGGCAGGAAGAAGGGGGGGGGTGCTGTAGTTGCAGTTAGGGTCTAGAAAAGATCCCTGACAAAAGTAAAGCTGAACCAGCACACATACAAACCAGGAGAGGCCTAGGGCTCCACAAGGCCTTGGCAACATGCTGCCCTTTGTATGAAAGTGGTGCAAACATTTCTTATCTTCAATCCTCTGCTTGCTCAGCTATTAACATGAGAATGCCTCTGCCTTCTCTTCCCACCTTGCAGGACTGGCTGACCCCGGTCCCTAAAACATCACTGTCTCTCTCACCAACAAGATAAAGGGATTGCATTACATAATTGCTGTGATCCCCTCCCCCCGCTCTAATTTGCTAAGATCCCATTGCTACAAAAGAGGCCTTTATAAACTCTAATTTGCTGCACGGAGTGTCTGAGATAACGGGGTGGCACAAATGTGACTTTTTTCTTTTCTTTTTTTTTTTTATCATCACCAGCCAACAATCCACTCTGGCTCTGGGGTTCAGCGCATCCCCCACCCCCCGGGATCAAAGCATTTTCCGCTTCATTTTTTATTTCCGTGATTTCAAAATCGCACCGAAAATGTAAGTTGAATGGTAATTTCTTTCTTAGCGGTGTTTTCTTGTCTAAGCCGTAATTTAAATGCCCATCCTAAATTCTGCTACTTATCGGCACTGATGAAAGGTTAAAATGGCAGAGCTAATCTGAAAGCCTATTCTAATTTGGTTTTTGGCTACATTTTAGGATTTTTCTTTTTTCTTTTTAAAGAACTATCTTTGCTGTCCCCATCCTATCGGGGCTACTGTACCACTGAAAAAAGCGGGGAAGGAGGATGGTTGTTGGAAGTGACCGGGGGGTGGGGGTACAGTTAGGGAGACTGGATCCCCTGAAAGTGAAAAAGGCAGGAAAGTCTGCACTTGCTAGAAATCCAAGCCGATCTGACTTCTTATCTCTTGCCTAGTTCGCCTGCACATGTTTTTCCACAAACAGTCAGGACCCCTCCTGGGAGGGAGGTCTTTCATAGGATTTAAACATTGTGGTTGATCAAGTTCTTCCCCTGGAACTTGGTGTCAGGGCTAGCCTCTTCCTGAGACAGCCCCTAGCCCTAACCAACCAGCAGTATCCCTGGTTCACCTGAGCCAGAAGACAGCCCACCACCCTAAGGTTATAGATACCCTTGCAAGGGGAGGGCAGGCTCTCTGACCACTTAGGAACTTCCAGCTGTGGGTGAGTTTTTCCCTCTGTTGGGCCTGGGCTTGCTCGGGAGGGGCCCCCTAGCCCTTACTCTCCACATGGGTTCTTTATCCCCTCCAGCTCCCCACATGGCAGGAGCTCCTTGAACTTTCTTTTCTCTTTTCTTTCCACATTCCCCCCCACCAGGCCCTCCACGTGGGATCTCTAGCCACCATGTGGGTGCCTTTCCTTGGCTCTGTACTTCCCTCAATAAGTATAATAATTTAATAATGACCCTTCTCAGTCTTCTTTTTTATTCAATTCTTTGATTAAAAATAGAAACAGGGCTGGAGAGATGGCTTAGCGGTTAAGACACCTGCCTCCTAAGCCTAAGAATGCTGGTTCCAATCTCCAGTGGTTCCAATCTCCAGGTCCCACATTTAGCCAGGTGCAAAGTGACGCAAGGGCGCAATGCCGCACTTGACCACAAGGGGGCGCATGCATCTGGATTTCATTCACAGCAGCTGAGAGGCTGCTGGCGCGCATATCTCTATCTGTCTTCCTCTCCCTCTCTCTCTGTCTCTCTCTTCAAAAAAAAAAAAAAAGAGTTCAGCCGTGATTTCACTCCCCAGGTCACTTGCCAGACCTGCCTGCATTCAAACAAGGGTGGGATCTGCTGCCCCAAAGCTGTGTCACTTCCCTCCTCCCTCACATTGCACCTCCTCCATTCCTGTGAAGGTGAAGCAAACAGAAACTTCCTTCAAGAGCCCCAGGGCCTTGGAATGGTTAAACATCCCCTCTCCTGTGAAAGCACAAGCTAACGTACTTCCCCTGCTGGGCCACACCATGCAGGCCACATGGTTGACATCTAGTTCTACCACTGGGGCCTGCAAAGAAAACACAGACTGACCACAACAAGATCTGAGGTGGAAGTCTGTAGCAGGTACAATTGCACCATACTCCCGGTGAGGGTTTTCCCTCCTTGGGGAGGTGGGGAAGGAAACAAAGATATATGGAGGGAAACAAACAACAGTCTTCTGCATTTTGTCCAAGGGTTACTGCAAAAGGACATTTGTATGCGACTACATGGTAACTGTGGGATCCTGCAATCGTGCGTCTCTCCTCCGAGATGTGGTTCATCAAGAGCAGGAACAGGGCCACAGAGACGGCTTAGCGGTTAAGGCACATGACTGCGAAGCCTAAGGACCCAGGTTCAAATCTCCAGGTCCCACGTAAGCCAGATGCACATGGTGGTATATGCGTCTGGAGTTTGTTTGCAGTGGCTAGAGGCACTGGCGTGCCCATTCTCACTCTCTCCCTCTCACTCTCTCTGTCTCTAATAAATAAAGAAATAAATAAAAATAAATTCTTTGAAAAAAAGAGCAGGAACAGACACATGCAGAACCCTTTCCGTCCCGTCCATACTGTTGAGCTGCCTGGAAAACGGCCTATGTTCTCAAGGGTGTGACTGCTCGAATGGTCTCGTGGCCAAGGACCCACGGCTACTTCTAGCAACCCATGATGGCTCACCAGCCTCACTGTTGTCCTTACTAACTCTCCTGAACTGAGAACTTGAAAAGCAATGAATCTCTAAATAAACAGGTCTCCAGTCATTTAACTTCCTATCATTTGTGAAGTTTAAACTATCTTTAACCTTAAAATTTTATAAAATATTTTTATTTTTTGTTTATTTATCTATTCATTATTTAGTTATTTATTATCTATCTATCTATTTATTTATTCATTTATTTATTTAAGAGAGCGAGTGAGAGAATCAGATAGAGAATGGGTGCACCAGGGCCTCCAGCCACTGCAAATGAACTCCAGATACATGCGCCACCTTGTGCATCTGGCTTATATGGGTCCTGGGGTATTGAACTTGGGTCCTTTGGCTAAGCAGGAAAGCACCTTAACCACTGAGAAATCTCTCCAGGACTTTTTTTTTAATGTGGTCCTTCGAGGAATTAAGGTACTAGCCTTTGATGAAGTCCTGCCAGCTTTGGGGATGTGCAGCCTGGATTTTCTTTTTTTTTTTTGGACAGAGACAGAGAGAGAGAGAAAGAGAGAGAGGAGAGGAAGACAGATAGAGAATGGACACACCAGCAGCCGCTCAGCCACTGCAAATGAACTCCAGATGCGTGCGCCCCCTTGTGGTCAAGTGCAGCATTGCGCCCTTGCGTCACTTTGCATCTGGCTAAACGTGGGACCTGGAGATTGGAACAGGGTTCTTAGGCTTAGCAGGCAGGCGCCTTAACCGCTAAGCCATCTCTCCAGCCCAGCAGCCTGGATTTTTAAGACAGGTCTATCTGATTCCTTTTTGTGTGGCCATACAATGAGAGAGGCGACCATCCTCGCAGATTCAAAACAGTATATGACAAGCTATATGCCAGTGCACATTTGTTCCTGGTAAATGCCTAGTGGCAGGACCATGGGAAAAACTTGGGCAACTTCTTCCTGGCCCCACAGCCAGAAGACAGGCAGGAGTTTTCTCTGTGTAACTGGGGGAAGAGAAGCAACAATTACAACTTACTAACTGGCAGAGCCAATCAAAAGCATGTCAATACCTCTGACAGCCATATTAAAAAAAAAAAAAAAAACACAGAAAGCAATGACCTTGGAAATGACAGAGGCATGAATTCCAAATCCCAATGGCTTCACACGAAGTTAAAAAAAAAGAAAAGCACCTTCATACCCATATATTAATGCTACTCTAACTTGTGGTTAGAGAAGCTTCTCTTTTCAGAGGGTGGTGACCTTGGGATGACTCAGAAGGCACCATGGAGCTGAGAAGAAGAGACAGAGGAATGCTCAGCACTGAAACATCTCAAACACACCTTCCAAGGCTCAGAGTCCATTGCAGAAGAGGGGGCGGAAAGAATGTAAGAGCCAAAGGAAGGGTAGGACTCCTTACAACCCGCTCCTCCAGACACAAAATGGCCTGGATATCCATGACCTCGCAGTGCCTGACACTACCTACACAAGACCATCATAATAGGAGGAAAAGATGATGACATCAAAATTAAGAGAGACTGATTGAGAGGGGAGGAGATATGATGGAGAGTGGAGTTTCAAAGGGGAAAGTAGGGGGAGGGAGGGAAGTACCATGGGATATTGTCTACAATTATGGAAGTTGTCAATAAAAAAATTAAAATTAAAAAACAAATTTTAGAAAAAGCGCCCGCTTTCAGGTTTTCAGGAGGAAAGTGCCACTACAGTCACATGCCAACGATCAACATAAAATGACTGTCCCTTAACACAAGACTACACTGGCCTTTGCTAATCACAGACTATGAGTCTCCAAAAACAATTCTGTAGATCTGGCCCCTCTAGACTTTACCAGAGCTCTCACTGAGAGCCTGTGCCAAGAGCTGGAGATCTAGAAATATCTGGGGGCTGGAGAGACGGCTTAGTGGTTAAGGCATTGGTCTGCGAAGCCTAAGGACCCACGTTCGACTATCCAGACCCCACGTAAGCCAAAAGCGATGCAAGGGCAAGGTTACAGGTGCCCACTAGATGGCGTAAGCGTCTGGAGTTTGACGGCAGCGGCTGAGGCCCTGCCATGCCAATTCTCTCTCTCTCTTTCTCTCTCACTTGCTCTCTCTAAAACAAAAAAAAAAAATAGAAATATCGGGGAGAAGGTCCCTGACCTCATGGAGCTAGGGAGGTTCATCAGGCAGATAAAGGAAAGGAGTTGAACATTTAAGGCAGGAAACAGCGGCGGGCAAAGACCACATGTTACCAAGCAGTTCTCTAAGTAACTCTGTGATACAAAAGATAAGGACAACACGTGCCCACATGTGAGGCAATGAACAGGCTAAAGGGTCATACATGGATATGCATATGAATATTATATACAGTCTCATAAATGCGCATGCGTGACCACACACACACAATCTTTATATGACATTTCCCCAGAGCAGAACCTAGCTTATGGATATGCATATGAATATTATATACAGTCTCATAAATGCACATTTGTAACCACACACACACACACACACACACACACACACACACACACACACCCCTTTATATGACATTTCCCCAGAGCAGAACCTAGCTTATGGATATGCATATGAATATTATATACAGTCTCATAAATGCACATGTGTGAACACACACACACACACACACACCTTTATATGACATTTCCCCAGAGCAGAACCTAGCTTATGGATATGCATATGAATATTATATACAGTCTCATAAATGCACATGTGTGAACACACACACACACACACACACACACACACACACCCCTTTATATGACATTTCCCCAGAGCAGAACCTAGCTTATGGATATGCATATGAATATTATATACAGTCTCATAAATGCACATGTGTGAACACACACACACACACACACACACACACACACACCTTTATATGACATTTCCTAGAGCAGAACCTAGCTTAAACCTCAACACCTGGTATGACTGAAAACCGGCAGAATTCAGCTACGGCCACCATTGACTTTCATAGACCTGTTCAGCTGCAAAGAACCAGGACACCGACATGGAGTTTGTAGATGACTCGATGATACGTGCTCAGCTCCTCAGCATGCGCATCTGTCATGTTCTGGAGGGGGGTGGTCATAAAGACCATTAAGCAGAGCAAGGATGAAAGCTGAATGTCCAACGTGTGTTCCTCTAATCCCTTGACAGGGGAAAGGAAACTGAAATGTGAATGAAGCGATGGCTGAATTTCCAAATCCAAGGAGAGACACGGAACGCTTCGCCATGTGGCAGCCTTGGACCGGTCCAACGACACACGGGCATAGCGAGATGGGAAATCAAGTGGATGAATCTTAGGAATTCCCGTTCTGCTGAGGAGCCACTGTGTGACGCTGACAGAGAGGGCACCCCGGACCTTTCTCAACCTGGGCTTGTCATCTTGCAAGGAATATGAGAATAGAGTATTGACAAATGACAAGTAACACTTGCCATAAACAACCTCTTGAAGGCTTGGCTCACAGGATCCGAGACTATATTTTTGCCTGGGTTTTTCGAGTATAGACAGAGTTCTGGCTTGAGTACATTCGCTCCATACACCCTGCACGCTCTCAATCCTCATAGCCTTTCCATGTATTAGGCTCCATTCCCACATCGCTTTATAGACAACGAGGCACAGAAATTTTAAAATGTGGCCAAAGACCACACAGGGAGGCGAGAAGCTTTGTGCTCGGGGACCCTAGTTATCCTCAGCCTGTCTTGATGCATCAACTGAGAAGTAATGATGTCTATGGTAGAATGGTTGATTTGTATGTGGGAACTTGAAAGGTGCCCTGGGATTAGGTTGGCATTCCAAACAGTGGATTCTGAATAAAGCAGATTAATCTCTATAATGTGGACGGGCCTCCTCAAATCCCTCAAAGGCCCCAACAACAACAACAACAACAAAAACCAGCTGTCTTGGGCCTGCTGCCTGCTGGTGTCTACATGGCAAGTGTTGGACTTGCTGACCTCCACAGCAATGTTTAAGATAATGTCTCACATTCATTTTCTCTCTCTTAATCTCTCTCTCTCTGTGTCCTTTCTTCTCTCCCTCCACATTTCATTGGCTCTGTTTCTCTGAAGGGTCTTGCCTAATCCAGGGAGCTTTGCAATTTTACCTTCCCTAATCTTATCACCACATGAGCCAGTCACGGTAGGGGTTCAAAGCCAGTCTGCCTGTCTGTCTGTCTGTCTGTCCTGGAGATGATCATGGCTATTCTGACCTCAACTGTCCATCCTAGCCCTCTCTGGATTAAAAGACCATTAGTTCTGTGGCAAGCCTGCTTTGCACAAGCACAGAGATCACAACAGACCACACAACACATGCCTAACAATGCCGATCATCTGCATGTTCTTGAGCTGGAGAGATGGCTTAGCAGTTAAGGTGCTTGCCCGTGAAGCCTAAGGACCCATGTTCGACTCTCCAGATCCCACGTAAACCAGCCACACAAAGGTGAGGCAAGCACAAGGTCGCACGTGCCCACTAGGTGGCGCAAGCGTCTGGAGTGCGATTACAGTGGCTGAGGCCCTGATGCGTCAATATTCCCTCTCTCTCTCTCTCTCTCTCTCTCATAAATAAATTACATAAAAAGTTGTTCTTTATGCACGGTATAGCTTTTCAATGCTTACCATGTGTAATACCCCAGATTAGATGCTCCATATTCAATTAGACTTCACTTTGTCCTCAGGTTTAATACACAGGAAGCTTCCAGTAGGTTAGGTATCCTGCCTGGGGGGTGGGGGACGTCACATAGACCATCACGTATGGTCAGTGTGTGACCACCACTACCTCTGCTCCTGTTCCCTGCCTCTCCTCCCTCCCACCTGTGCTTAACTGATGAGGCCGGAGATGAAGGAGCACCTCGGAGCTCCAGCAGGGAAGCCAGCCCTCACCAGCGTACAACTTCATAGCTCGCTCAGCTGAAGTATTACAAATGATGGGGTGTTATCTACAAACACCTCAAAGCTCCCTTTCCTCTCACTTAAGCATTCCCCAGTAATTGTTTTCACCACACTTAATCATAAAAATGAATCACCTCAAATTTTGAAAGAAATTCCCCTTCAAAACCTGTCAACTTTGTGCCATGAACTCATTTATCCTGAAACCACATGATGCCTCCGAGAACTGCATTTTATTTAAACGTGACATTTTTTTTTCATTCCGTTTGGATTCTACATCGGAAAATCACTCCTATCAATCTTTTGTTGGAGGCAAACATAACTATTTTTGCTCACCGAAACATTCAATACAGTACTCAACGTCCCAAAATCAAATTAAAAGAAACAAAAATAAAGTATAGCGTCAGGCACAGTCATTGATTCATCTCCAAAGAGACCACGCATTTGAAAACAGCTTTGAACCTGTTCCTGAGATAATAATAATAATAATAATAATGATAATAATAAGTCCTAATTATTTTGGACATTTGATTATTTTCAAAAATCTACAGATTTTATGTGGGTTATTCTTTTCTTTCTGGGATTCATTTTGGAAGCTGTTCACCTCTCTGATTTTTTTTTTTTTTTTTGGTTTTCTTTTCTTTTCACTCTGGCCCAGGCTTCTATTTAGTCTCAGGGTGGCTGTCATGGCATCCTCCTACCTCTGCCTCCCAAGTGCTGGGATTAAAGGCGTGAGCCACCACGCCCGGCTTCACCTCTCTGATTTTTGAATCAGTCTTGTGTAAAGTCTACCAGGCCTGGTGGACAGCAGTCATAGAATGTTCTGTATCAGTTGCCTTTGGGTGGTGGGGATAGGGGTCTGGTGACAAACATTCCCCATTGTGCACCATCTTCTCCCTAAACAGTGGCAACAAGCAGGCAAGTCCCTTATTGCATTACATTCTTTCACTTTTTAAAAAAAATTTTTTTACAACTTCTATACTTACAGACAATAAACCATGATATTTCTCTCCCCTCCCCCCATTCCCCTTCACAACTCCAATCTCCATCATATCCCCTCCCTCTCTCCATTAGTCTCTCTTTTATTTTGATGTCATCATCTTTTTCTTCTATTTTGAGGGTCTTGTGAAGGTATTGCTAGGCACTGCAAGGTCATAGATATCGAGGCCAATTTCTGTCTGGACAGTTGCATTGTAAGGAGTCGTATCCTTCCTTTGGCTCTTACATTCTTTCTGCCCCCTCTTCCACAATGGTCCCTGAGCCTTGGAGGGTGTGACAGAGGTGTTTCAGTGCTGGGCACTCCTCCATCCCTTCTTCTCAGCACTATGTTGCCTTTTGGGTCATCCCAGTGGTCACCTCCATCTGAAAAGAGAAGCTTCTCTAACCAGAAGTGAAAGTAGCATTAATATGTGAATATGCACATTAAGTGTAGTGCTTTCAGGGTAGCTTGGTGGGCATAATATATACATTTAGCCAGACAAGAGAATTCTTTCATCTTGACGGTGAGCGTCAGAAGAGTGAAGGATTTCCCAGGTTCTGATGACAATGAAGGGAACCCTCAGTGGTCCACCATGCCTCGTCTACTCATGATAGGCTTGTGCCCCAGAGTTTCCCGCACCAGAGGTCACGAATGGAGACTGTGAGATGGCAAAAGTGAGGGCAGAGATGTTCTCGAACGTCCAGGAGTCTTTCCGGGTGCGCTGGCACTGGGCGTCACAGCAAATGTGCACTGGTGCAACCCTCTACGACCCTGGTCTCTTCAGGGCTAGCAGCGTCCTGGGCGCCCCTGAAAATTCAGCGTCTTTCTCACCTCAAGAATAACCCTTGAGAAGACTTGCTAAAAGGCAGGCACGTCCACCCTGAGGTCCAGGAGCAATGTGCTTTTTCTGCACGAGGCCATCCCTGCTCTCCCTGAGACACAACTGCCTTTGTACCCTCGATCAAAACGTTCCAATTCCTCCTTCTCTCCTTCATCTTGCTTCTCCTTCCTGTCTACGTTCTTTCTTTCCTCTCTTCCTCCCTCCCTCCCTCCCTCCCTCCCTCCCTCCCTCCCTCCGTTCCTCCCTCCCTTCCTTCATAAATGTCTTTCCTTGGGGCTGGCGAGATGGCTTAGCGGTTAAAGCCTGTAAAGCTTCAGGACCCAGGTTCAATTCCCCAGGACCCACGTAAGCCAGGTACACGAAGTGGCGCATGTGTCTGGAGATCATTTTCAGTGGCTAGAGGCCCTGGGGTGCCCATTCTCTTTCTCTCTCATAAATAAATAAATAAAGCATTTAAAAAATTAACAATGGGGCTGGAGTGATGATGGCTTAGCAGTTAAGGCATTTGCCTGCAAAGCCAAAGGATCCTGGTTCTATTCCCCAGGACCCACATAAGCCAGATGCACAGGGAGAGCATGCATCTGGAATTCATTTGCAGTAGCTGGAGGCCCTGGCATACCCATTCTCTCCCTCTCTTTCTCTCTCTCTCTGCTTCTTTATCGCTCTCAAATAAATAAATTAAACATTAAAAAAACTCCTTTTCTTTCCATCCTTCTTGCTTCCCTGCTTACTAGTCTATCTTCCTTCATTCCACATTCACTAGGTACTTATACGACTCCCTGATCACGACGTGAGGTTTGCAGTCAAGCACGAGGGAGCCATGTCCACAGAGACACCTCTGGTAGTGTGACAGAAAACACAGGTGCCACAGGAATTCAAGGGAACTGGGAGCAGGCTGAGGATGAAGGTGTACAAAGAGCTTGCTAACGCAGTAAAGGGATGTTGCTTTGGGGCACATGGCATCCGCAAAGGCATGAAGGCAAAATACGGTGTGGAGTGTCTCGAGGAAGGACAGGGGTCACCATGGAGCACAGACACAGTTGGGGGGGGGGTCAGATATGAAATGAGTCTGGAGGGTTTTAAATCCATAATGAGAATCTCTGAACATAAGGGTTTTATGAAGGCAACGGAGGGAAATAATAGGCTTGAAGCAAAGTGGCGGTGGTGAGTGACTTGATTCCTATTTAAACCTCCCTAAACACACACAAGTCCTCTGTGATCGCGCTATTTAAAGGTGCAGCCAATGGGGGCTGGAGAGATGGCAGAGAGGTTAAGGTATTTGCCTGCAAAGCCAAAGGACCCAGGTTCGATTTCCCAGGACCCACGTTAAGCCAGATACACAAGGGGGCACATGCATCTGGAGTTTGTTTGCAGTGGCTGGAGACCCTGACATGCCCATTCTCTCTCCCTCTATCTGACTCTATCTCACTCTCTCTTTCTCAAATAAATAAATAAATAAATATATAATAAAAATGTTTTGAAAGGTGCAGCGTAACTCATTACATCTCATCATAATCCCATCTAGCACCATGTTTGACTACTAATATTGTCTATCAGCCTCCGTGGAAAGGGAAACTATGCGAGCGGGGGACTTTGGCCTTCTTCACTCTAGTCTCTCTTACTCCTCAGACCGTTAATCACAACATGCAGTCCAGTGACTCGACCTCAACCTTTTACTTGGAAAAAAAAAAAACTGGCCTCCAAAAGGGGCTTGTCCATCAAATGTTTACTAGGATCAGCTGACCTGTAGAACGCAGGAAAATGCCAATGTTGAAAGCCAATACAGAGGATGTTCTTAAAGAACTGAACACTGGGGCTGGAGAGATGGCTTAGGGGTTAAGGCGCCTGCCTGCTAAGCCTAAAAACGCCAGTTCCAATCTCCAGCGGTTCCAATCTCCAGGTCCCATGTTTAGCCAGATGCAGTGACGCAAGGGCGCAATGCCACACTTGACCACAAGGGGGTGCACACATCTGGAGTTCATTCACAGCTGCTGAGAGACTGCTGGCGCGCCCATTCTCTCTCTCTCTCCCTCTCTCTCCATCTCTTTCTGTGTCTCCCCAAAAAAAAAACAGCGGAAAAGGGGTCCACGGTAAATCCTTAGCAAATGCCAACCGTTGTTCATTGCTGTCCCTAATTCCCTTACTTCAGGAGCTCCTGGGATAGACTGGGGCTCAATCAATTGTTTCTCACTCCTCAAAGCACCCACCACAGTCTAACACAAGCTCCCATTAGTTTAGGGACACTTCCAAGTCTTGCGATAAACCTTATTCAGATGCTGGGTGTGGTGGCACACGTTTTAGAGTCCCAGCACTTGGGAGGCAGAGGTAGGAGGATTGCTGTAAGTCGAGGTTACCCTGAGACTACACAGTCAATTCCAGGTCAGCTTGGGCTAGATTGAGACCCTACAGGCTGGAGAGATGGCTTAGTGGTTAAGACGCTTGCCTGCAAAGGCAAAGGACCCAGGTTCAATTCCCCAGGACCCACATATGCCAGATGCAGAAGCGGGCACATGAGTCTGGAGTTCGGTTGCAGTGGCAGGAAGCCCCGGCACACCCATATTCTCTCTCTATCTCAACTAAATAAATAAAACATAACTAAATAAAATTTAAAAAAAAAAACTTATTCAGAGAGAAAGAAGTCTTAGAAACATGATGTGACTTTCACACAATGCAGCCTGTATAGCAATGTGGGCAAAGGAAGGTCCCTAAGGCCATATGCCTATGCTTTCTGGGGGGAACCATGGCCACCTGACTATTCTCCATGACGAAATCTATGCTTACAGCAGAAATTTTTCATTTATCGCAGCGCTTTGAAATTGAGACTGCCTTTCTCCTTAGACCACAAGCATCCCGACAGGAGACACATCTGAACTAATCATAACATGTAAGTGGAAAGGACTTTGAATATTGTTCCCAACTCCTGCATTTGAACCGCATTCTGCCACTGTGCAGCCAAATGATCCTAACGGGGACTTGTGTCTCTGCCTCGACTGTGTGTGAACGACAATGACTCTCTCTTGGGCTGGAGAGATGGCTTAGCTGTTAAGGCGCCTGCCTCCTAAGCCTAAGAACACTGGTTCCAATCTCCAGTGGTTCCAATGTCCAGGTCCCACGTTTAGCCAGATGCAAAGTGACGCAAGGGCGCAATGCCGCACTTGCCCACAAGGGGGCGCTCGCATCTGGATTTCGTTCGCAGCAGCTGAGAGGCTGCTGGCGCGCCCAACTCTGTTCCTCTCCCTCTCTCTCTCTTTCTGTCTCTCTCCAAAAAAAAAAAAAAAGACTCTCTCATACAACTCTTGAGGGGGTGAACTGAGTGAATCCCATAAAGCATTAACGTATAATACGTAATCAAAATTTATAGATTATCCTCAGTACATTCTAGCATACAGGTGCCCAAGCAATGCATATGGAGTTATCGACTTACCATAAACACACCTGAATTTCCTTATAATTAGCCACTGAAAAATGATAAGAAAGGGGCTTCAACCAACTATACCTCTACCCCTGCTCAGATATGCATTTAAAAAAATATTGCTGGGTGTGGTGAAACATGTCTTTCATCCCAGCATTTGGGAGGCTGAGGTAGGAGGATCACTGTGAGTTCAAGGCCACCTGTGACTACATAGTGAGTTCCAGGTCAGCCTGGGCCAGAATGAGATCCTACCTTGAAAAAAAAAACAACAAAAAAAAAAAAACAAAAACAAACAAACAAACAAAAGTGTGTGTGTGTGTCTCAAAGGGTTGTGCCCTCATTATTATTATTATTATTATTATTATTATTATTATTATTTTGGTTTTTCAAAGTAAGGTCTCATTTCTAGCCCAGGCTGACCTGGAATTCACTCTGCAGTCTCAGGATGGCCTCGAACTCACAGCCATCCTTGTACCTCTGCCTCCTGAGTGCTGGGACTAAAGGCGTGTGCCACCACACCTGGCCCTGGTTGAGTTTTTTGTTTTTTTTTTTTTTTTTTTGTTTTTTTGTTTTTGGTTTTGGTTTTTCAAGGTAGGGTCTCACTGTAGCCCAGGCTGACCTGGAATTCACTATGTAGTCTCAGGCTGGCCTCAAACTCACGGCGATCCTCCTACCTCTGCCTCCTGAGTGCTGGGATTAAAGGCGTGCGCCACCATGCCCGGCTTTGGTTGAGTGCTTTGCAAACCCTAAAGCTCCACAAAATACTAACTGGCATTGCAAACAGAAAAGCCCCAGTCAATTCGGCAAAGGAGAGGGTTAAAAATAACTGCGCTTCAAACTGTTCTGTCTTCTTATATTTGTGCAAAATGAAAATGACTCTTTGTAGAATCCAATTTGGATAAGCCCATGTCAATACTGCTAATACAAGCCATCAGTAATGGCAAGATTGATAACTCAGGAGGGTAAATCATTTCATGTCCACCGTGCACCATGTTTAACTCGCCAAGAGGAGTTTGTGTGTATAATTAATGTGCTTTTCTTTCTGCCTTCATTTGGAAACATGTAAAAGGTCTCTGGGGAATTCTGTAAGTTAGAAACAATTAATAAAATAAAACCACTTAATTAAAGAGGATAATTGAAGCCTATTTTGTAGCCGAAGATGGAGGTATAAAAAAAAAATCACGCTGGAAACACTGTACAAAAATTGCTGAGTTTAAAAAAAAATAAAAGACCAGTCAACAGACGGAACATGTGTTAAGTCAGCCCAGTGTCTCAATTTCCCAAACCCTTTGTTCTAGGGTGAACGTAAATCCAACTTGGCACAGACAGAAAAGAAGTGCTGAGTGACCCTGCAATGACCAGTTTCATTGCTATGTAGGGAACCCTGATTTTCCACTGTTTGGATGTTATGTGACATTACGGCATTCTTTGATTTATCAATGATCACAGAGGGCGCTGGCGGTAAAAAGGCAATTCATTCCCTGCTTTAGTTAAAGGTAGACAGTAGTGGGCCAGAAAGATGGCTTAGCAGTTTAAGGCACTTGCCTGGCCAAGCCTAACAATCCAAGTTCGATTCCCCAGTAGCCACGTAAAGCCAGATGCACAAAATGGTGCACGCGTCCGGAGTCCATGCGCAGTGGCTGGAGGCCCTGGCGCACCCATTCTCTCTGTCTGTCTCTCTTCTATCTCTCTCTGCTTGCAAATAAATAAATACAAGTTGTTTTTTTTTTTTTAAAGGTAGAAGGTAAGGACACACACACACACACACACACACACACACACACACACAGTACAAAGTACAATAAGGGAAGAAAGGAATTCCATGGACACTGGGGGAAGGTTCTCAAAGCAGCCCAGAAAAAAATAATAATAATAATGCTTTCAAATTCCCTAACTTTTCAGTGTGAAGAAAATGAGCACTTCGCCACCCTGAAGCAGAAAACAATAAATAAAAATAAAATAAAAATGCAATTACAGATGTAACATCATAGAGTGAGTCACAAGTACATGAATGCATGCATGGCTTTGGGAAATTACATAAAACCAAGCACGTCCCCAAGAAAAAGTCATGTTTAGAGTAGAAAGAGATAAAGCTGGGTACCAGATGGGGAAAGAGCGCGGACATGGAGTCGGATAACTAGCACAAATCACATAATTATATGTGTGTGATATCTCCAGGCTTAGCTTCCCTATTGAATAATTAAAAAAAAAAAAAAAAAAAAAAAAAAAAACAGGCCTCGAGGAACTCCCAGATGGTGGGGTCCTGCACCATGGTTTCCAATGTGTGTGTCCTTCCTGATACGAGGACTGTGCGGCCACACCGTTTTGGTGTCTGCCCATAACTCAGACCTGATGCAGAATCCTCGGCGCTCTCTTCAGATTTGCCTGTTGGCTGCATGAGCTGTGTGGACCCATGAACTACAGAAGGACTTAGCGCATACCTCAATGGGACAGAAGCTGTAAGCGTCGTCGTGTCAATGCGCGGCCCACACTCCCATTTCTGCTCGGCTACCACAAGAGCCCCATGGCCCAGATGGAGCAGTTCCCAGAGTCTGGGTCCCTAGAATAAAACAACTCTTGGAATGTGGAGCCCAACAGAGCCGTTCCCAAGCTGTGGAAGGACTGTCATTCCGGGGTGGCTCCTCGCTACACAATATGTCCATCGCCACTACGCTCATTAAAATAGGGATGCTCAGGCTGGAGAGATGGCTTAGCGGTTAAGGCGCCTGCCTCCTAAGCCTAAGACCGCTGGTTCCAATCTCCAGCGGTTCCAATCTCCAGGTCCCACGTTTAGCCAGATGCAAGTGACACAAGAGCGCAATGCCGCACTTGACCACAAGGGGGCGCATGCATCTGGATTTTGTTCACAGCAGCTGAGAGACTGCTGGTGCGCCCATCTCTGTCTGTCTCCCTCTCCCTCTCTGTCTGTCTTTCTCTGTGTCTCTCTCCAAAAATAAATAAATAAATAAAATAAATTTTAAAAACAGGGACGCTTGTTGACTAAGGTTAGAACGAAGCAACGGATGTCGTGAGTGAAGAGGCTGCTCTGCGTACTTAATCGGTTTCTGATTCTTCACATCTGAGCTAAGCACTTTCACTGTCTTAGTAAAGCATAAATAGATTAATTTGTTCCCTATCGCACCACCTGCCACCAGATTTCATGAGACCTATTTCTGCCCAGTTTTCATACTTACGTTGGGCGAGTTCCCAAGCTTTTTACATCTCAATCTTCTCCCATTAAACGGATGGGAGTGATTCTACCTCATTAAGACCATGGTTATTAGTTCATCAATGGGGGGGGGGGCTCAAAATAATCCTAACACACATCAGGTACTCAATAAAGGTCAGCCATTGCTGGTGTGCGTGACGTCTGTGATTGAATAGGGAACTATTGAAATGATCCCTGAAAGTATAGTCCTGTGTTACTAAAGAAGTACCAACTGCCCACGATTTACTAAAGGGAGTGACTCCTCTACTTTCTCAATTACATCAGCTATAAAACATAATAATAAAACATTTAAATGTTTAACTATAAACCAATGAACCCACCATTATGGCCTGAATGTCCGAGACCACCATATGTTGCCAGATGTTATTGGGAAGGGAGGTCTTTGGTCCTGAGAGACAAGGTCAACTGGGCGAGGTTAATGCCCTTAGCGTGCTCCCTGGCCCCGTGTGAGGACACAGCTGGAAGACCCTGTGCCGCTCCTCACCAGACCGCAAAGTGAGAGTCAGCACCTTCATCGTAGGCCCCTCGGTCTCCAGGTTTTTGGGAAACTGCCTTTTGCTCTTTCTTTTTATTTTTTTTTTGGGGGGGGAGAGAGAATTGGCATGCCAGGGCCTCAGCCACTACAATCCAACTCCAGATGCTTACACCACCTAGTGGCCATGTGTGACCTTGAGCTTGCCTCACCTTTGTGCGACTGGCTCATGTGGGATCTGGAGAGTTGAATATGGATCCTTAGGATTCACAGGCAAATGCCTTAACCACTAAGCCATCTCTCCAGCCCAGACATTTGTTTTCAGAGTGAGAGAGAGAGAGAGAGAGAGAGACAGACAGACAGGGAGAGAGACAGAGAGAGAGAGAGAGAGAATTGGCGCACCAGGGCCTCAGCCACTGCAATCGAACTCCATATGCTTACGACACATAGTGTGCATGTGTGACCCTGTGCTTGCCTCACCTCTGTGCATCTGCCTAACGTGGGATCTGGAGAGTCGAACATGGGTCCTTAGGCTTTGCAGGCAAGCGCCTTAACCACTAAGCCATCTCTCCAGTCCCCTTTTCCTCTTTTCAAGTTAGCAGGTTAACAACCTTTTGCTGTGGTAGCTTTAGGCACTCATCCTGAATATACTGATGCATGTGCACATGAACACATGCACATACAAACACACTGCACATACAAACTCCTTTCTCTCTCTCCCAGAACACTTGTCACCCTTGAATTAATCCTAAGCAATTCCTAACAATTACTTTGAAATCTTCCAGTGAGGTGATAAAGTGGTAAATATTTGGACCAAGGATAGGATTTCTCACAAACTATTTTACTGCTTTTAAAAAGTAAATATTTTAGGGCTGAGGCGATGGTCAATTCCCAGTATCCATGTAAGCCAGAAGCACAGGGTGGTGCATGCATCTGGGGTTCGTTTGCACTGGCAAGAGGCCCTGACACACCCATTCTCTCTTTTTCTATCTGCCTCTTTCTCTCTTTCTCAAATAAATAAAAATATTTCATTTATTTATTTGAGAGTGAAGGAGACAGATTATATATATATATATGGAGAGAGAGAGAGAGGGAGAGAGTGGGCATGACAGGGCCTCCAGACACTGCAAACGAATTCCAGACACATGAACCACCTTGTGCATCTGGCTTTAAATGCATACTGGGGAATCAAACCTGGGTCCTTAGGCTTTGCACACAAAAGCCTTAACTTATGAGCCCTCTCTCCAGCCCTAGTTTACTGCTTTTTATCTCTTAGGTGAATTCTTTATGGTGAACATCCATTATAATTTCACAGCTCCTGAGTAGCCAGTCAGATCATTAAAAAACAACTTCTCAAGCGGGAAAGATAGCTTAGTGGTTAAGCGCTTGCCTGTGAAGCCTAAGGACCTCAGTTCAAGGCTCGATTCACCAGTACCCACCTAAGCCATATATAAGAGGTGGTGCATGCATCTGGAGTTCGTTTACAGTGGCTGGAGGCCCTGGTGTGCCCATTCCCTCTCTCTCTGCCTCTCTCTTTCTCTCTCTGTCTCTCTCAAATAAATAAATTAAAAATGAGCAAAAAATTTTAAAAATATATTTTTAAAAATTTCTCAATACCTTTGGAAGTTTATTATTTAGAGACCAAGTGGATTTATTTCCTAAGTCTTCAAATGACCATGTGTACCAGTTTTGGTGATTTTTTTTTTAACATCTAAGAAAGTGGTCATTAGCTATTTAAGGGTGACAAACCCCTTTCAGTAGTGGGAAAAAAAAAAAAACAACCTCAGGGTACTCAGACGAATATAGGTCAAGTATTCAAGACCCTAACTGCATCACCCTCCCAGCTGATAAGGCTCCAATGGTGAAAAAGACTTATGGGGGAGAGCACGTGCATACCATTGAAGGAGTCCCAAATGCAAAGCAGGAGGGACAGAAGCCTGAACACATTCCTTCTAGAACAAGTCTCCAAAGCCCCTGTGCCACAAGGACCGGGTGGGCCAAAGTGGGTTGAATTCACTTGTGCCCAATTTCCTCTTGGTTCACGGCGGTGCTATGGAAACCACGTGGGATTATTATAGGGAAAGTGCTTGGCACCAGAGGCTCTTAGTAACTGTGGGCTGCTGCTTCTAGTTTAGGGAGCAGGATGCTGCTGCGAGCCACCAAGAAGAGGACCTGGCTCACGTCAGTGGTGGTGCAGGGTGAAGCACAGAGCTCGCGGATGCGGAGAGAAAGGAAGTGCTGGGATCAGCTGAGAGCTGTGTGTGGCTCAGCTGCTCCTCCACAGCAGCTGTCAGAACGCGCAGACGTGTCCTAGCTGTGCAACGGATCACCCAGCCTATATTCATTCCAGCAGCTCAAATCTAATTTCGGCCTCAGAGAGTGTTTTTATAAGAGAGGTCTGAAACTGAGCAATCCATGCCTATTTATAGGAAAGGGACATTTCCAACAAAAGTGCCTTGTAAGGAACCAGATCTTCTTCCTCAGCAGTTTCCCCCTCGGCCATGTGGGGTCTGTTTTCATTTCTTCCCTAGTTGAGACACGTCTCCGAGGCTCTCGCTGCTGAAGGGTGCAGCTCACGGGTAGGCCCGTGAATGAATCAGTGTCCAAGAGAAACCCAAACAACCCCAGCTTTGAGCAAAATCAACAGCTCTGCCGACAGAAAATGAGAGATTTACAGGAACGGTCACGCGGGGAATTGTTTGGAATTAAAAGGCAAACTATCCCACGCAGAAGAGCCACACGAGGACCAGAGTTCCTGGCCCACACTAACCATCAACTCTTGTGAAATTCTGTCTTCAACCATGGCTGGCTCTGAGTTGGTGTGAAACAAACCAGTAAGAGGCAAAATGTCAGACTAAATGACCTAAAAGATGTTTCAGCCTTAGGCACCATGAGGAAAGACTATCTATACCAACATCACATGATAGCGAAGGAAAGAAGGAAGGAAGGAAGGAAGGAAGGAAGGAAGGAAGGAAGGAAGGAAGGAAGGAAGGAAGGAAGGAGGGAAGGAAGGAAGGAAGGAAGGAAGGAAGGAAAAAAGGGAAAGGAAGGGAAGGGAAAGGAAGGTGAAAGAAAGAAAGGAGAAAGAAAGAGAAAGAAAGAAAGGAAAGGAAAGGAAAGGAAAGGAAAGGAAAAGAAAGAAAGAAGGAAAGAAGGAAAGAAAGAAACAAAGAAACAAAGAAGAAAGAAAGAGAAAAGAAAGAAGGAAGGAAAGAAGGGGAAGGGAAAGGAAAGAAGGAAGGAAGGAAGGGGCAAGAAAGAAAGAAAAAAGAAAGACAGAAAGAAAGAAAGAAGAAAGAAAGAGAAAGGAAGAAAGGAAGGTGAAGGGAAGGGAAGGGAAGGGAAAGGAAAGAAGGAAGGAAGGAAGGAAGGAAGGAAGGAAGGAAGGAAAGAAGGGGCAAGAAAGAAAGAAAAAAGAAAGAAAGAAGAAAGAAAGAGAAAGGAAAGGAAGAAAGGAAGGAAGGTGAAGGGAAGGGAAGGAAAGGAAAGGAAAGAAGGAAAGAAGGAAGGAAGGAAGGAAGGAAGAAAGGAAGGAAGGAAGGAAGGAAGGAAGGAAGGAAGGGAAAGAAAGAAACAAGAAAGAAAGAAAAGGACAGGAAAGGAAGGAAGGAAGGAGAAAGAAAGAAAGAGAGAAAGAAAAAGAGAAAGAGAAGGAAGGAAGGAAAGAAAAATAGACAGATGATTGATAGATAGATAGATAGATAGATAGATAGATAGATAGATAGATACTGGAAAATAGCCTGATGTCTCCATGACAAGGTTAGAAATAAAAAAATATTAACTACTTGGATAGAACACGATGCATCAGCAGTGATTAATGAGCTACATCGACCCTCGTTAATATCAACAACTCCCCCAAATACAATGAGACTCGGTCCCGAGAATAACGTACAATGTGATTACGCTGATAGGGAGTTTAAAAGCAAGGCAGGTAAAACGGTGTACTCAATTCACCACGCAGGAAGACGTGGAACCACATGAAGCAGCTATCCGCACAACATTCAGGCTAGAAGGCATTGCGGAGCAGAGAGAGGCTGTCGGGGAAAGGCCCACGCGTGGCTGCTGGAGGAGTGAGCACCTGGGTTGTCATTTCATTACGTCATTAGCTGTGCACCCGTGTGATCAGACACTTTCCTGTATACATTTTGTAGCTGAGTTAGAAAACAGGTTGCAGGGTTGGCCCTCTGAGCCACAGATTCCAGCTCCCTCTCTATCTGTTCCTTTCTCTCTATCTCCCTCTCTCTCACAAATAAATTTTTAAAAAATTTAAAAACAAACAAACAAACAAAAAAAAAAAGGGCTGGAGAGATATCTTAGCGGTTAAGTGCTTGCCTGTGAAGCCTAAGGACCCTGGTTCAAGGCTCGGTTCCCCAGGACCCACATGAGCCAGATGCACAAACTGGCGCATGGCCCATTCTCTCTCTCTCTCTCTCTCTCTCTCTCTCTGTCTGTCTCTCTGTCTCTTTCCCTTTCTCTGTCTCTAATAAGTAAATAAATAAAAACAAAAACTTTAAAAAAATAAAAATGAAAAAAATAAGAAAGGAACTAGAGAGCCTGAATGTCCCCCGTATTAATTACCTTACTACTCACTGCTAAGACCACGCACCTGACAAGAAGTAGCTTAAAGAAAGAGAGTGTTTATCGTGGCTTCCAGTTCCGGAAGACCTTCCGTCATTGAAGGAGGAATGGCAACCAGCATAGGAGGCGGGCCACCTTGCGTTCCCAGTAAGGAAGCCAAGAGAGAACAGGAAGTGGGACCAACCCCAATGACCCACTCTTCCACAGCAAGGCTCTTAAAAGGTTCCACAACCTTCCCCAGTAGCTGGGAACTGACATTTCCCGTTCAAACCACACCACCGCACATCCCACCAGGCGTCTGGAAGACAGGTCCCTTCAGAGAAAGAAGAGAGGCTCGGGAAGATGACGTGCCTTCGCCGAGCGCCAGGGAATTTAGAAAGGCAGAGTCTGCCTCCTTCCACGTGCCTTGCCAAGTCCGGTAGACTTCAGGCAAGTTCACACGACAGGAAATAGTGAGTCAAAACCTCCTCAGCTTGTCATCTTCAAGGCTCGGTTACCCAGGACCCACATGAGCCAGATGCACAAAGTGCATCAGGTCATTTCTTCTTATCTGGATGCAGCGATGGGCAGAAAAATATGATCATGTCAATTCACAATCTGAATGCCATTGTGTCATAGCCAAATGTGTCCTGCTCTCTGTAAGACCAGCTTTTACCAAGGACAGTATGCCCAAACCTGCCCATGCCTTCCTCCTCCTCAATAGCAAAATGGCATTGCTTCACATTCTGATAGCCATAGATTTTTTCCCCAATTTAAATACTGCTATTGTCTTTCCTGTTTATGAAATGATTTCCCATCTTGAAATATATCAACCCACACATAAGCTAAAAAATGTGTTTCATTCCTTCCCCCCCTCCCTACACTTAATTAGGCAGAAAAATGCAACCCACCTACGTGAACAAGATGAATAAAAGAGAGTCATAGCTAAGTGCATTTTTCATTTCCCACGCAACGTTGTGTAAGTTCCCTGCCGCTAACCACACAGTGCTTGCCCTAGCACGGAGGGCTTGTGGGGTACATACATCACTGTCTGTCATCACTGAAAGGGACACAGGATTCACCCCTGATCCAGCCTGCTGTCTGGCACATGGCCGGGGCATAATGAATGTTTAGAAAGTAAATGACAGTAGCTCACAATGACAGTAGCCAGCATAGACCAGAATGGCTTACAGACGTGAGATACCGTTCTTAGCATTATACACCTACACCGAAGGTGAGGTTAGCCTCATCTTAGAAACAAGGAAACAAGGAGGCTTGAAATGATAAAGAAACTTGCCCCATGTCACCCAGGGACAGACCTGGAAATCAAGTTACCAGCTACAAATTCTGAGTCCAGGGGCATCTCTTAGGAGATGGTGAGAGTACTGTCCAGGGGCTGGAGAGATGGCTTAGCAGTTAAGGCGCTTGCCTGAGAAGCCTAAGGACCTCAATTTGATTCTCCAGTACTCTTGTAAGCCAGAGGCACAAAGTGGCGCATGCATCTGGAGTTCATTTGCCCTGGCTAAGCCTTGGCATACCCATTCTCTCTCTCTTTCTCATAAATAAATAAATAAATAAATAAATAAATAAATAAATAAATAAATAAATATCTCTCTCATAAATAAATAAATTAAACAAATAAATAAATAAAATATTTGAAAAAAAAAAAGATTGGCATCCAAAAACATGTCTCAGAAGAGGTGAAAATGGAATCAAGGAACATCTCTCAGCAGAGGTGAGAGTAATGTCCAGACAAAAGTATGGACAATGGCCAGTTGTGTCAGCGCACGCCTTTAATCCCAGCTCTTGGGAGGCAGAGGTAGGATGATTGCTGTGAGTTCAGGGCCAGCCTGAGTCTACATAGTGAATTCCAGGTCTAGCCTGGGCTAGATCAAGATCCTACCTCAAAAACAACACCAACAAATTGTGTGTGTGTGTGTGTGTGTGTGTGTGTGTGTGTACAATGAACTCTCAGGCCTGTCCTGATATGAAGTCATGAATTAGACACGCACACGATTTGTTGTGTTGGACACTTAACGTCAGCACGCTTGCCTACCATTCCATCAGCTAACTGAATCCTCAGCTGTCTTACGCGTCCAGGGTTTTGGGCACTGCTTCTGAGTTTCAGCTCTGAATTCAGACTGGGATGAAACCAGGGGCCATTCAGAAGCTCCAGATAGCTATCTCCTCGGGGGCACCAAGATCATGCTCACACACCCATCCACAGTGACAGTGGTCGCATTCCTGGATTCACCATGAAGGACCTTCACTGGTCACCCTCCCTCCAAGTTCCATGACACCCTCTGTGAGCTTCTGTACTAAGCTTTTTAAAAAGTATTTTAGGGCTGGAGAGATGGCTTAGTGGTTAAACGCTTGCCTATGAAGCCTAAGGACCCTGGTTCGAGGTTTGATTCTCCAGAACCCACGTAAGCCAGATGCACAAGGGGGTGCATGCATCTGGAGTTCGTTTGCAGTGGCTGGAGGCCCTGACGCACCCATTCTCTCCCTCTCTCTCTCTCTCTCTCTCTCTCTCTCTCTCTCTCTACCTGCCTATTTCTGTATCTCTCTCTCTCAAATAAATAAATAAAATAAAATATTTTTAAAAAGTATTTTAAAACATTTTTATTGATTTATTTTATTTATTTGAGAGCGAAAGAGGGAGGGGGGAGACAGATAGAGAATGGGTGTGTCAGGGCCTCCTGCCACTGCAAACGACCTCCAGACGCATGTGCCACCTTGTGCGTCTGGCTTACGTGCATCCTGGGGAATCAAACCTGGATCCTTTGGCTTTGCAGGCAGGTGCCTTAACCGCTAAGCCATGTCTCCATCACTGTATTAAGTTTGAAAGGATTCCTTTGTGGGCTTGTCAGTCTCCTCTAAAATGGGAGTTGGGATCAGGCGCATGTCCCATGGCTACTGGCTCTGGTCATCAGCACAGAACAGCTCCTCGGGAGAGATTTGTGGATGGATGGATGCAACAGGGACGGCACAAAATATAATAAGAAAGTGTGGCACGATTTTGTAAAAGTATAGCTGACCCGAGAAGCAGTCTCGAGTTACAACTCTGCCAATCGCTACCTGAAAAACAGATGACATCGCAAGCGTTTTTTTCTCTGGACCACTGTTGATTCATAAAGTGAAACAGTCACAATCAGCTATCTCTGGTCACATTATCATCTCTACGTCCAATGTTTCAGCAATCTAGAAAAATCCATTGCTTATGAATGTGAATCTGATCTCTAGTTTTATTGAGATGGTAGTAAGAAAAACAAAGGGAGACAGAGAGAAGTCAAAAAGACAAAAGAGGGGGCTGGAGAGATGGCTTAGCGGTCAAGGCGCTTGCCTGTGAAACCTAAGTACCCAGGTTCGATTCCCCAGGTCCTACATCAGCCAGATGCGAATGGTGGCACGTGCATCTGGAGTTTGTTTGCAGTGGCTGGAGGCCCTGGTGTGCCCATTCTCCCCCTCTCATAAATAAATAAAAATAATTTAAAAAAAAAAAGACAAAAGAAGAAAAAGAAAACCTTTCTAACTTTGGACAAGTAAGTTCCCAGTGACTTCCAGTTTCCTTACGGGTAAGCAGGAGAAGGGTAAACCAGGTCATTACTCCACCCTTCTCTCTGACTTTTAACTGTAAGTGTCTTTAATTTCACATCTCTCCTCCCTCCTTGAGCCCTGACCTAGAAATCCACTGTACCTTGTAAATGTTTTTTATGGTCGCTTTAAGATTCACACCATTGTTGCAGTCAAAGCCCAGGGAATGAATTTAAATCTAAAGTTTAGAAAAGTGATTTCAAATACCCTCCAATAACACTAAAACTTTTGTGGCCGTTTCAGCGTAAATCTTGGGAATGGTCCTGTCCTCTGACTCCTTTGCAAGTTTAACTGCAGGCTTTTATAATTCAGCCTCAAGTCCAAGGATGGCCACAGCGCCGGCAGGCAGCCAGAGGAGCTATGGAAAGGCACCGGGGCTTTCCACACCACCATGAAGAGTTGAACTATAAAATGAAATAATTCAACTGGGCGAGGTGGTGCACGCCTGTAATCCCAGCACTCGGGAGGCAGAGGTAGGAGGATCGCCGTGAGTTTGAGTCCACCCTGAAGTCTCATAGTGAATTCCAGGTCAGCCTGAACTAGAGCGAGACCCTACCTCAGCAAACAAAATCATAATAAAATAAAAAATTCATCCCTACTGGACCAGAGTGTTCTCGCCAGTGTGTGGTCCAAAGGCCTGGCAGGCCATGTTGTGCCTGCACAAAAGGCAGCATGCACAGTTATGAAGGAAGGTGGCCTTTGTGGGGAACCCCACATCCAAGCAGAGTAATTGCCACAAAATCACATCTATGGAAGCAACATATGGCCAAGCACGTTCTGTTAATTCAATATCCCTTTTCAGTGCCAGGCAGCCACTCAACCAACATCCCCTGAACGTGCTACGTGTGTGTAGCTGCTGACACACTAGACAGCAATGAAAAGGGACTTGATTAGTTTTCAGTGGAAACCGTAAATGCGTACATAACATATATAAATACACGTGTATATGAAACATGTGCTTAAGGAAATACACGATGGCTGCTAGTTAGCTTCTTTTATTCATTCATCCAGCCAGATCCACTGCCCTCAGGAAAGTGTTTCACAAGTCCCTGCAATGCTGAGACATCTCCACTGGTCCACAACTGCGTTCTGCACAGAATGCTGGGGGTCAGTGAATGGATATCACTCGAAGTCAATGATGTTCAGTCAGGGGCTATTTTCTACCTGGTGTGGGGGGTTGGGGTGGGGTTCACTGTCTGAAGACAGCCTTGATGGTCCTGGGAGGAACTTCTGCCGCCTGCTGGGTAGAAGCCCAGGACACTTTGAAACATCCAACAGGACATGGCAAAAAAAAAAAAAAAAAAAAAGTCACCTCGTAGAAATATCAGCAGTTCTGAGACCGGCCAGAAACTGCTCATGGTAGGCCATTCTAAAAGCATTAGGGTCAAACTTTCAAACCAAGCTGTGTCTACATGAATTGGAAAATTTGGGCAAGAGGTCTTTGGTCTAATGTTTTTTTTTTTTTTTTTTTTAATACAAAGAATCAAAGAAAGACTATTCAATTGAATTTTTCTTTTTTTAATTTTTTTACTTTTATTTATTTATTTATTTATTTATTTATTTATTTATTTATTTGAGACAGAGAGAGAGAGAGAGAGAGAGAGAGGGACAAAGAGTGAGAATGTGCACTCCAGAGCCTCTAGCCACTGCAAACGAACTCCAGACGCGTGGGTCACCATGTGCATCTGGCTTACGTGGGACCTGGAGAATTGAACCGGGGTCCTTAGGCTTCGCAGACATGCACATTAACTGCTAAGCCATCTCTCCAGCCCTCAATTGAATTTTTCATTGCAATAATGATTACAGGAAATGCATTAATGTTTGCCTAACCCAAGAGGAAACTTGGGGGCATTCACTAATTAACAATTTCTTTATGCATGATGCAAAACCGTGGGCTTAATACCTCCTAATTCCTAGGGAGGAAAGCCATGATCGAGTCAGCCTTTGGTCATGCAGTCTTGTAGGTCCCACTATTTAAGACTTGACACCTCCCAGTTATGAAAAGAACTTATCTTCACAGACACATAGGCCTCGAGGTCTAATTCAAGATTTTAGGAAGGCTGTAATTCAGGCATCAATTCCAATTTGGAATTTAGCACTTCAGAGGCAGAATGTTCAGAAACATGCATAGAGGATCTGCTTATGACTGCGGCTCGACTCATATGTGTAACAACGTCTAATAAAAACAGTTATGACCTCCGGCTGACTTACAACAACATGCTGAGGCACACAAGTTCTATTAAAGGCTTTGAGCAGACCCTGCCTTCAAGAAAACCCATCTAAGCCCCTGGTTTTTCTATCAACACCAAAGAGCTATGAAAAAAAAAAAAAGAATGTCAGAGTGACTATATGCCAGATATGTACAGGAGATTATCTTGTAATGATATGATACTGTCCTCAAAAACTCTTTCTGCTCATACATATGACCTTTAGGATGCATACATAATAGGCTCCTTGGAGCATCCCGCCTTACAAGCAAAAACACAACCACCCTCCCATTCTGTGCCACTTGAGAGAGATGCCCACTGTCGGAAGCATTCTCCTGCCGGTCTGCTTGCCCCTCCCTCTGACCAGCTTCCAGGACCGTGGAATGAATGTGCAGCAGTAATTACAATTTTTTTTTTTTGAGAGAGAGGAGACAGAGAGACAGAGAGAAAGAGACAGAGAGAGAATGGGTGCGCCAGAGCCTCAGCCGCCGTGAATGAACTCCACACACACGCGCCCCCTTGTGGGAATGCGCGACGTTGCACCCTTGCGTCACTGCATCTGGCTAAACGTGGGACCTGGAGATTCGAACGAGTGCTCTTAGGCTTCATAGGCAGGCGCCTTCACCGCTAAGCCATCTCTCCAGCCCTATAGTAATTACATTTTAAGAACACACAGATACGCTTATGAGCCAACTGAAGAGCTAGCATATAACGTCTTTGGGAAGACAGAAAAATTGTGTGTATGTGTGGTGTCCAGCAGAAGCAGTTTTACTAGACAGCCCTAACCACCTTTTCCCAAAGCCCACTTGGCAAGTATTTGTGTTCAGTGGTCAATAAGAGGACCGCACAAATGAAGTGAAAGGAGGCCGAGCTGCACCCACAGCTCTCAACCGCGTGTGCTCGCTCGCCTCCCAAATTGCCTATGATCTCCTTCTATTATCTACGATCTACTGTTTCCACATTGGAAAATGACTTCCTGAATTTATTAGCAGAAGTGGATGAAAGGGAACCAGGCAGTCACAAATTCCAGTCCCTGTGGAATAAATCAGAGCAGGGGAGACCCCCCCCCCCACTACTGGCATGGACAGGAGCATATTTCAAGAGCATACAAGAACATAATCACTGGGTTCTTATCAAGTTCATTTCTCCCATTGCAAATTATACATCTGTGGCCCCTTTTCTGAAATATGTATCTGAAGATACTTAAAGGATTATTAAAGAATTAGATACAATTTTTCTAGCTTTAATTCAGACCCCCTCCAGGAAGTACATCCCAAGATGATAAAAAATACTGCGCTCTTTTTTTTTTTTTTTTTTGAGACCATTAAAATTCTCGATTACAAGAATGGTGCATCCAGGGCGACAGCTGCTTTGTTGATACTTAAAATTTGTTGATTTAAGCATACCCGGACTGCCTGTGACAAATTCAAATAAACAGATGAACAGAACCTTTATGATGTAACAGTAAACATGGGCTGAACAAATGAGCAAATGGATTATATTATGATGGATGATAAGCCCAAGTGTTTTTTTGCCAAGAAAACAAGCAAAAATAAACAAAAATGTCTTAGGAACGGACAGGCACTGCTGTCAGAAGCCAGTACAAGATAAATCACCACACAGTACACCTCACAGCACAAAATTTGTAATTTCAATACTTTTTATTCACTTATAAACCAAGACCCTGTACAGGTTTATTAATTTCTACACTAAAAAAAAGTATTATTATTATTATTTTTTTTTTTTTGGCCAGGAAAGCAAGCTTCTTATGGAAGTGGATGATCTTTCAAATTATTACCATTCTATTAATATTTGTCATAAAAAGAAATTTATGCCAGGGTAAATGATCTTTCCAATTATGGAAAATAAATTTAGAGTTGCCACATTTAGAAATAAAATTTGAGTTAAAGTTGCAGAGAACATAAGCCCACCAGAGCACCTTGCCAGTATTTTTTCCTACTCCTGCTCCCTGCTTGTCAGGCTTTAGTTGCCTATTTTTTCTTTTCTTTTCTGTCTGTATTTTATTTTTGAAACAGTCTCACTCTACCCTGGGCTTACCTTGAACTCACTTTTGTAGGTCAGGCTGGCCTTGACCTCACGGCATCCCTCTTACTTCTGCCTCCCCAGTGCTGGAATTATAGGCGTGCGTCACCATGCCCAGAAGCTTCCTCGTCACTCTTGTCTATTTGCACAAACAGAATAACTTGGTGCTTCCTGATGAATCTCAAGCCCTGGATGTACATTACGGTCATTTGGTGATCGTTCAGGAAAGACCTAGGTCACACCACACATACACAGTGATGTAGCTGGTCTAAACTGGCCTGGGAACCAATATTTGTTTGGTTGTTTTTTTTTTTTTTTTTAAGATGATTTAAATAAAGCCGGGCATGGTGGCACACGCCTTTAATCCCAGCACTCGGGAGGCAGAGGTAGGAGGATCACTGAGAGTTCGAGGCCACCCTGAGACTACATAGTTAATTCCAGGTCAGCCTGGACCAGAGTGAAACCCTACCTCAAAAAACCAAAAAAAAAAAGATGATTTAAATAATGCAGAAAGCTCCATTCATTAGGAATACAGTTGAAATCCACCCTTTGAAGCAGGAAGGATGAGGGTCCCTACCTAAATCTTCAGGCAGTTCACATCATCTTTTTTTTTTTTAATTACTTTTATTTATTTATTTGAGAGAGAGAGAGAGAAATAGGCAGGTGGAGAGAGAGAAAGAGAATGGACACACCAGGGCTTCCAGCAACTGGAAACAAACTCCAGATGCTTGTGCCTCCTTGTGAATCTGGCTTGTGTGGGTCCTGGGGAGTTGAACTTGGATCCTTTGGCTTTGCAGGCAAGCACCTTAACCGCTAAGCCATCTCTCCAGCCCCACATCATCTATTTTTAAAAATATTTTATTTATTTATTTATTTGAGAGAGAGACAGAGAGAGTTGGCACGCCAGGGCCTCCAGCCACTGCAAATGAACTCCAGACACATGTGCCACCTTGTGTGTCTGGCTTACATGGGTACTGGGGAATCAAACCTGGGTCCTTGGGCTTCACAGGCAAGCATCTTAACCACTAAGCCATCTCTCCAGCCCCTTACATCATCTACTATGCATGATTGTATCTGTGACTCCATCCCAGGACTCGGGCTTCTGCCCAGTTTGAGTCACTGAACCATTTAGAATTTGTTAAGCCTACCCTGAGTTTACAGGTCACAACACTCTGCCTGCTTGTGGCTGGGTTCCAGAATGGCACGCTTGGCAAGGTCACAACACTCTGCCTGCTTGTGGCTAGGTTCCAGAATGGCACGCATGGCAACTGGTTGAGGACCAAAGGGACTCCCAGGATGTAGCTTTGACCTCCCCCTCGAGGGAGTTCTCTCACAGCAGGTGACTCTCAGTGGTCCCTTATTTTTCTCCAGGACAGCAAAGGTCACCCTGGGACAAGAAGCCTTTGATGCTGTACGCCAGGAGCTCGCTGAACCTTCAAGTTCCCTCTAGGACAAGCATGTCACAGGGAGGCTTAAGGAACGGCAGACATACAGGAGAGGGTATCCGCCCCAGACAATGCAGCTTGTGACACTTAAATCCAGCTCTGGTGACAGTGCTCATACTTCAAACCATGCTGGTTAACAGACCACCCCACCACAGTGGTCGACAGTCACATGGTTCCTGGCATTGATGTCCCCACGTTCAACTTCCTGAACCCCACAAGGTCGGTCTGATAAGGAGATCTGTGGTGTGTCTAGGGTCAGAACTCGAGTGAAATTAGAGCCAGTGTCTGCATCCAGGCAGGCTGGCTGGATGGGAGGGACACAACCTTGAACTTCCAGCCCATTCTCTTCTCAACCACCACATCACTGACAGCGGCCATTGCGCTCAGGGTGTAGCTTGAGAGCCTGCAGTGTACAAGCATGACTACCTCCACCAGGACCAACCCACACCTCCTCTACTTCCAGCCCCTGGACGTTAAGTGCAGAGATAACAGAATACTTGATGTGTATGTCCAGCTTCAACACATGCACTGTGTATTGTGTGTGTGGGGGTGTGTGTGTGTGTGTGTGTGGTAACAGGGACAGAGAGACAGATACACTATGTATGGTGCAATGCAGGTCGGACCCTAGCAAGGCTGCCTGCTAGAAGAAATCAGGAAGTGGCTTCTGTGAATATGGTGTCCTACGCAGGCCTGGCGTGACAACAGCTACAGCCCCATGCTCGCGAGCAACTTGCTGCGAGATGATCTGTCCAGAGACAGGCTGTCATTGGTCACAAGAAGGGGACCAGCCCATACAATGATTGGCCAGCCAAACCCTTTAAACCCCTACACTTCCTTGAATAAACGAGTTTGCAGCAGCTCACCCTCTGCCTGCTTCCACCCAACTCCCAGTGTCTGTGTCGTGACTCCATGCCTCTCACCACCTACTCAGCAGAGACTTGCCATCCCTCCTGGGCTGGCCCTAGGAGGGACCCCAACAACACCATAAACCCATCTTTGGGAGTCGATGACATGACTATTAGTGACATGGAAATGTGCAGAGAGAGGAGGGCTGTGCCTGGCTCTGAGAGATTCGACAGTGACACAAAGAGCCCAACGTTTTATCATTGTCCACTATTCCATCTTCCGTACGTCCCCTGCCAATCTGGAAGTCCTCTTAATCTCTTTCTCCCAGGCTAACTGTTCTGCGAGCCTGGCTGCCAAACACTGTAGTTTCCAGAGATGTGGCATCTGGTTGAAGCCTATTGTGCATGGGTGTGAAGTGTCTCCCACAGACTCCTGTGTTTGAACACTTAGTACCCCGGCTAAGGAAAGGCCTTGAGGTGGGGCCCAGAAGAGAAAATAACTCACGGGGGCGGGGGCTGACTTGGAGGTTTCTAAGCAGGCACTACTTCCCGTCTGATGTACTATGGCCAGCTGCCTCAAGTCTCCTGGTGTCCTGCCTTCCCTACCATGAAGGGCTGGAACCTCTTGAACTGTAAGCCGAAAAAGTCCCATCCTCCCTAAAGCCCTTCAGCTATTCGGTCACAACAATCCAAACTTTTTCTCCTTCTCTAGCTCCTCATTTCTCTAATCAGTCTGTATATGTTCCTTTTCATTAGTCTTGAGGGCTGGAGACTGACCATCAGAGGAGTCTAGACCAGGTCTGACACACTGGACGCTATCACGGTGAAGCTGGCATAGTCCCTACCATGCTTATAAAAGTGAAGATCCCCGCTGGGCGGGTGTGGTGGCACACGCCTTTAATCCCAGAACTTGGGAGACAGAAGTGGGAGGATCGCCATGGGTTCGAGGCCACCCTGAAACTACACAGTGAATTCCAGGTCAGCCTGGGCTAGAACGAGACCTTACATTGAAAAAGCAAAAGAAAAAGCAAAAAAAAGAAGTTGGAAAGGAAGAGGAGGAAGAGGAAGAGAAACTTAATACTGGGTTAAGAGTTACTGTTCAGAGAAAGATTACCTTCCAGGATCCTGATTACTTATGCCACTAGATAAATTCAGAGCTTTGCAGGCAAGTGCCTTAATGGCTAAGCCATCTCTCCAACCCCACTCCCCTTACACATCTCTCTTGATGGGGCATGGGGACTCCTAAATGGGATCATCTCTCTTAAATACATGAACAGCGAGATGTACATCTTTTGACCAAAGATTTCCTTTCCTGTAGCATTTGCTGAACCCAGGCCTTAGCGATTCTTCCCCCATCCCCTGGCTTTGCGGTCTCTACTCACATCAGCGCTGGGATGCTCCTTGCGCTACGGTCAGAGCTGGCGTCTCCTTGCAAGCCTTGTCGGTCTTTGGCATCTTCTGCTATTGGTGCTTCTGGACAGCTGTATCCGAGTCCTCTGTCTTCTTCGTTCTCATGTGGCCTTCTACCTTCTGCATTTCAGGCTGCACACCAGTCTGTTTTGTAAAGCCCCTCTCTCCTTTTCCTTGCCTTGGTGGTGTGCAGACACCAGACCTTGGGCTCTGAAGGGAGTGCAGTTTCCCGTTCCCACAGCCGCTCCTCTGGGTGGTTTTGCTTCTTAGGCCTCCCGTGTGTTGGGGTCCCCGCTAGGGCCAGCCCAGGATGGATGGCAGGGTCTCTGCTGAGTTGGGGGTGAGAAGTGCAGAATCACCACAGACTCTGGGAGTTGGGTAAAAGCAGGCAGAGGGCGAGCTGCAGCAAACTCGTTTATTCAAAAAAGTGTCTGGGGTTTTAAAAGGGCTTGGCTGGCCAATCATTTATGGGGTGGTCCCCTTTTTATGACCAGTGACAGCGTGTTTTCGGACAGATCATCTCATAGCAGGGTCTCGCGAGCATGGGACGGGAGCTGTTGTCACGCCAGGCCTGCGCAGGACGCCATGTTCACAGAAGCCACTTCCTGTTTCTTCGGACATGCGCTCTGGCTGGGGCCAGGCCTGCATTGTGCCATATACCCGTGTATTATTAGTCTTTGGTGCCTCACAGAATGCTTCTGCACCTCACAGACGTCTCTAGCCCACTCTGAAACCTCAGATCATTCCAAAACAGGGCACTTGCTCTGTAGACTTGCTTTGAACAGTCAAGACCTAGGAAGCTGTTCCAACTGGGCCTGCCTTCTTTTTTTTTAATGTTATTATTATTATTTTAATCAAAGACATGCTTCTCCACTACAGGAGACCCACCACTTCATGCCTCAACTCTTCTGCTAGTTTACACAGACACATAACGGGAAGCTTGCCTTACGCATCCCCAGTCACACACGTCTCTGCTATTCTTCTTGTCACCATCTTGGCTCTGGTCCTAATTATTTCTCTTATTCTCCCAAACACCACATCCCTGACTTATTGCTTGTCAATTTCCATCTGCCCTTCACACCCTCCACTCTAGACTGATTCCAAAAAAGCAAATTCGATCAGTTAGCTCCCCTGCTTGCAGAGCTCACTGGCTCACCATTACTTTGGAGCACAAAGCCAACACACTCCAATATGGCACGCCACGTGAAGTGCTCCGTGATCTGACCCCGCCTCCCACCCACCGTGGCTCCGTTCCGCTGTTCAACACCATCCAAGCTCTCTGGAGAACAATAAAAAAAGGATCACTCTGCACCCATGTGTGTGCAGCTCAGGGAAATACACCAGGGTATAATTCCTGAGTTGTACACCCTGTGTGATATTCCCTGTGCCGGGCATGCCCTTCCCACACTCATCGCATGAGCGTGCCTCATCCTTATCCCACCATCCCTCTAGCGTCTTCTTAACAAAACAGATGATGGGCACAGGCAGAAAGCAACTGTGCAGAACCCCAGGACAATTTATTAACTACCAGCTACACTCCTATCAACTAGAACTAAATTGTTCTCCTGTGGAAAGGGATTTGGCGGCAGCATAAGCCTTATGCTGCGTTGCACGCAGACCACTCGGATGCACACACGCCACGGTAGAGCCCAGCATGAGAACCACGAAAATGATACTAAACCATTCTCTAGAAAACATCGGGGTTCTTAGCCAGTATTAACTCGATTATTCCTCAGTAAATGGTGAACTGACACAGGTTAAGTAATTTGCTCAAGACCATAAAGCATTTTTTAAAATTTATATTATTTATTTATTTGAGAGAAAGAGAGAGAGAGAGAATGGGCATGCCAGGGCTTCCAGCCACTGCAAATGAATTCCAGATGCATGCGCCACCTTGTGCATCTGGCTTATGTGGGTCCTGGGGAATCCAACCAGGATCTTTTGGCTTTGCAGGAAAATGCCTTAACCACTGAGCCAGCTCTCCAGCCCCGTAAAGCTTTTCCTTGAAGTCCAGAGTACAAGCTCATGTCATCTGGCTGCCAAGCAATAGTACAGAAAAGTTTCCAATGCTGCAACCAAGGCCTGGCCTTTGACATGGATATAGTAGCACATGCCCAGCTTTTAAGATATGTCCTTCCTGGTCTCCCCTGACGACTGTGTGACTACTGAAGATGCAGACCTGGGTGCTGCACGGACGGCTAAAGTAAGCTGTCATATTCCTCCAGAAGCCCACGGTGGTGAAAAGAGTGCGGAGTTTGATTCAGAAGTCCTGCTGGGATTAACTGCTCCTAGGTAACTCATTAGTTCTCTGGCCTTAGGCGAATCATTTAACTCACACCTCAATTTCTCCTTGTAATGGAGATATTCACGACTGCCCCCAGAGGGACGCTGTACGGTGCAAATGAAATAATATCTACGAGAGCATTTTGCAAGAGGTACCAGTTCGATTCCAGCATTCCTGTTCGCATGACAAAATAACCATTCTTCTGATAGGAACAGCACCAGGAACTTATTAACTCCCAGAAAGTAAAATGCTATAAGAGCAGGCCCTGAATTTATCTAGTGCATAAGTAGTCAGGATCCTGGAAGGTAACCTTTTTCTAAGCAGTAACTCTATATACAGCCCCCCTATCCTATCTCCCTCAGTTGAGACCTTGCAAACATGATTTCAGCTTCTCCCAAGGAGGGGCCAAGGAGAAATTAGGGAGAAACAGGAGAAAATAAGACAGAATAGCACTGTTTTTTTTTTTAATTTCATTTTTTCAACCGAACATGACCTGCCTGGATTTTATTTCATTTTTTCAATTGAACATGATCTTCCTGGATTTTATTTCATTTTTGTTGCTCTTCTCCCAACTTCCCATTCACAAACACTCGCCATACCCCTCACAGTCTCCCAGCAGACCCTTAAGAAAAGCCACTCAGCACCTAGCCACCCTCATCCAGCTCTAGCCCCTGCCCTTGACATCCGTCCTCAGCCACCAGGACCTCCCTGCTTCGGACACAAGCAGTTCGCTGGGATGCTTCTAATTTCTGGACCCATTACTATACGAGTCTTCTGCCTTGTTCCCAGTGTCCAGACCTTTCCTGAAGCAGAGATCCTACCCCCTAGCTAATGCAGGGCAGAGCTGAGAAGGGAACCCAGCTCTCCCGCCCACACGCTAAGCTCATTCCGTCACAACACACACCACCACCCAGATGCCATCCTTGTGCTCTGAGTATGCCCACTCATTCTCAAGGACGGTACACTGTGCCATGCTGGGCACTGAGTCACTCAAGAAATTCAGTCTGAGAGGCCAGAGGGTGAGAAAGTGCACTCAAAGAAGAGGGACAAAAAGGCACCTCTTTCTTCACGCTTGCTTTTGTCATAAGCGTGGAGTACCCCAATGACTCCCAGGGCTGTCACATAGGAGGTAACAAGAGGAACAGTGGCGTCAGGTGGTAACCTCTGTGGCCTTCATGCTTCGGGGTCATGGGAGGCATCCTAAAACCATGAATCGGCATGGAGAGATGGGCTTAGTGGTTAAGGAGTTTGCCTGCCAAGCCTAAGGACCCAGGTTCGAATCCCCAGGACCCACGTAAAGACAGATGCACAAGGTGGCTCAGCATCTGAGCTTGTTTGCAGTGGCTAGAGGCCCTGGTATACCCATTCTCTCTCTCTCTCTCTCTCTCTCTCTCTCTCTCTTTCTCTCTCTTTCTCTCTGCCTTTTTCTGCCTCTCGCTCAAGTAAATAAATAAATTAATTTAAAAAAAAGAAAACCATGGATCGATGACTGCCTCTCTATACATAGTTACACTTGAACCTCTGAGCATGAATCCCATATGGTACACGGCTCATTTAGCAGCCAACATTTACTGAGCGTGTCCTGTGTACAAAGGAGACTGTGCTCACGAACCCAAAGATCCATCTTCGTGGTGTCAGATTAAAATGGCTTTCGATAAGGTTGATTCTGACGCTTTCATAAATATGTAAAATTCTCCACACTCAAAATAAAGGAATAGGACTGCAGAGATGGCTTGGCGGTTAAGGCGCTTGCCTGCTAAGCCTAAGGACCTGTGCTCGACTCTCCAGATCCCACGTAAGCCAGACGCACAAAGGTGACGCAAGGCTGCGAGGTTGTACGTGTGCACAAAGTGGCACATGCGTCTGGAGTTCAACTGCAGTGGCTGGAGGCCGTGGCAGGCCAATTCTCTGTGTGTGTGTGTGTGTGTCTCATAAAAAATAAAAATAAAAAATGAAGGAATAAACAAACACACACACACAGTGCAATTTGGCCAAAAAAAACAAAAAAAATTCGTACAAAGAGTAACTTTGATCCTAATTCCTATCGCCCATTTGCCCTTCAAGATGAGTTTAATTTCTCAATGTTCGTTTGACAAACCCAAGCAGACTCTTTCAAGTACATCTTAAGGCTATTTTCACACAACAGAAGTCAGCCCCAAACACCCCTAGTCATTTAACAACGTGTGTAATGAACACTCCTACTTACAAGGCAATTGTATGTTTCATGCCCTCACTTAACCGTGACTTCCAAAACCCGTGTGTTGACCATTTACTAAATAGATACCGACAATGCAGTCTTAAAGAGCGTGTCCGGGGCTGGAGAGATGGCTTAGCGGTTAAGCGCTTGCCTGTGAAGCCTAAGGACCCCAGTTCGAGGCTTGATTCTCCAGGACCCACGTAAGCCAGATGCACAAGGGGACACATGCGTCTGGAGTTCGTTTGCAGTGGCTGGAGGCCCTGGCGCACCCATTCTCTCTCTCTCTCTCTCTTTCTCTCTCTCTCTCCCTAATTCTGTCTCTCTCTTGCGCTAGCTCTCTCAAATAAATAAATAAATAATAAAATATTAAAAAAAAAAAAGAGCGTGTCCTCTCGGGGAGGAAATTTAAAGCAGTGAGTTAAATTTCAGCACATACAGTGGGGACAAAAGGAGAAAATAAGTCTTCTACAGGAAGTTTAAGGGAACTCAGCAGGACGGATGTCTTGGGGATCCTGAGAGATGAGTGTAAGCAATCTAGAGAAAGGGGTATTGAAAATGTAACCAATCCCAGGGTGCAGTAGGCGGGATCATTACTTCCTATTGTCAAATTGATCAGATTAGGGATCAAGTAAGAGATATTGCCTCTTGGGTGGGTGTGTGAGGGTAACTCCAGGAAGGACTGACAAAAGGAGGAAGTTTTATTTTTCCCCCCAGAGTAGACAGCCCCTCCAGTCCAGAAATCTCTCCAGGAATCTTCTAACGTGGCCCAAAGACCAGCGGCTCTCCAGGAATCTTTCGGGTCTCCAGCCTCTCCACCCTGAAGACACAGCTGTTGTTGGACAGCCCAGCCTCTATCCACCCCATATGGGTCACTCTCAGGACCCTAATAAGTCTAATGGACCCCCTTTATAACACATATTCATTCTGTCATTTGTACTTCTGCAGAGAGTCCCAACTGGTAAATAGTAAATGCTTTAACCCTGATTTTATGAGAAATATGAGTAATATTCAAGAGTAGGTAAAATTACCACTGCAGCTATTTCAAAACCAAGTGTGAAATTAAGAGAGTTGGAAATGGCGGAATGGCTGCAAAATCGCAAAGCATGATGGGAGGACACAATGTGCCATCCATTAAGCCATGTAAATCTGCTTTAGCCCACATTCCCTTGGGAGACAGTGCCACGTCCGGGAAGAATGTAGACGCTGATGTCACATCATTTCCTCATTGTTTTCCTCGTCTGAATTCTTTTAAACGGGTAAGTATGAATTGTGTGTGCCACTGGTGTGTAACATGATGCATCAATGTACACCTTGAAAATAAGTCAGGTGATGTCCTCACTAAGCAAGCTAAGTCCTTAGCCTTGTTTTCTGATTAAAAGGGAGGCAGTCAGGCTGGAGAGATGGCTCAGCGGTTAAGGCGCTTGCCTGCAAAGCCTAAGGACTCATGTTCGACCCTGCAGATCCCATGTTAGTCAGACGCACAAAGGTGAGGCAAGCACAAGGTTGCACGTGCCCACTAGGTGGCGTAAGTGTCTGGAGTTTGATTGCAGTGGCTGAGGCCCTGGTGTGCCAATTCTTTCTTCATCTCTCTCCCTCCCTCTCTCTCTCTCTCTCTAAAAGAAAAAAAAAAGTAGGCATGCACAATCACATTTCCTAACTCACACAGTTGTTGTAATGGCTAACAGGGTCTTTTTTTGTAAAATATTTTATTTATTTGACATACACATTGGGGGGGGGGGGACAAAGGGCACACCAGGGCCTCTAGCCACAGCAGACGAACTCAAAGTGCATGCGTCTCTTTGTACATCTGGCTTTATGTGGGTACTGGGAAACCAAACCCAGGTCCTCAGGGGCTTTGTAGGCAAGCACCTTAGCCGCTGAGCAATCTCTCCAGCCCTTACAACGCTTTTACAATAAGGCCTGGTTATTGATTCCTATCAATGATGACCAGTCTGCTGCAAAGCGGGTACTGATGGTGACTCATTAAAAGAATCTCTGGCTTCCCCAAAGTTCGACTTTGACATAGGGGTCTGTGCAAGCAAGCACTTCAGGAATGCTCACAGCCAGTGATCAGACTGCTATCAAAGAAACAGATCAAGGGAGACACTGGGAGACTCTCTAGCTCCATGTTTGTTCACACACATTTGCACGGTGACAGCAGCTGGTTTTGAATCACAAAGGCCTAACCAAAAATAGAGCTGGGGAGATGGCTTAGCGGTTAAGGCCCTGCCTCCTAAGCCTAAGAACCCGGTTCCAATCTCCAGCATTTCCAATCTCTAGGTCCCAAGTTTAGCCAGATGCAAAGTGATGCAAGGGTGAAATGCCACACTTGCCCACAACGGGGAGCAAGCATCTGGATTTCGTTCGCAGCAGCTGAGAGGCTGCTGGCGCGCCCATTCTCTCCCTCTCTCTCTCTCTCTGCCTCTTCCTCTGCTTCTTCTCTGTCTCTCTCAAAGAAAAAAGAAAAAAGAAAAAGAAACAGTTTTTACCTGGTCCTTTCCAGAAAACATTTCCTGGCCCCTGTGAATGAGGATCGTGACAATGAGACCAGTGTGGTTACAGACAGCTAAACACGTGTACCTGGAATCTAGAATTTTCCCATTAACCTCTCCTGCTTTTGCCATTGCCTGTGATTAGCAGTTCAGAGGGTAGTGCCACACGGTGGTGGGTGATGTGACTGGACTTCCCTCTCTGCCTTTATTGCTTTCTGTGTAGTGGAAGAAAAAAAAATAAGAAAAAAAAAACTGCACCATCACCCCAGGTCCTACAAGATTATCGGAGTGAACATGGGTAGTGTTTTATTTAGAGTAATCTTTTCCTAACACAGGTGGAATTACATTCCTTTCTCCTGTCATACCAACTTCAGACCCAATGGGCATTGCACTCTAAGACCAACTCCCAGCTGCAGAGAGCCTGCCTCCCAATGGAAACAGTTCCATTAGCCTCTGGTCTCCAAGCACGGAAAACAGCCTTTGTGATTGTCTGCAAGACAAGAGATCTCAACGCTGCTTACTGAACCTTAAGCCTTGACAAAAGAGGTCACTTTCAGGTCCCGAACTTGCTGTGGAGACATAGCCTTTTCCTTAGGAACTACAAAAGTGCCCGCTGCTGTGTGTTGTCCCTTTTGTTATGTGAGAATTAGAGGGACTGCAGAAGGAAATGCTTTTCAGCAGATGTTGTCTGTAGATGCCTTTGGAAAATAGCATGGTGACCATGCTTTGTGAGCAGTGCACCCTATGAGGGCTCCTGTGAACTCGATTTTAATTGGTGTTCTTTAAGAGTGGGGTGGAGAGGGGCTGTGCCCATCAAAGCTCAAAACACCAAGTTTAAAATGTTAAACATCTTTCTTTCTAACAGGAGAGCCCTTAACATGTACACCGCACATCCAGCACGCACCCAACTTAATTAACCAGAGAAAGCCTTTCTGGGGTTGGTTTTTCCTTGGAATATAGCTTAGGAAATAATGAAATTGTAAAAGCATTTGCTCATAAATGCAGTCTATGCTTAGTAAGCCTTTATACATTAAAAATATTTTTCAGGGGCTGGAGAGATGGCTTAGCAGTTAAGGCTCCTGCTTCCTAAGCCTAAGAATGCTGGTTCCAATCTCCAGTGGTTCCAATCTTCAGGTCCCACGTTTAGCCAGATGCAAAGTGAGGCAAGGGCGCAATGCCGCACTTGACCACAAGGGGACTCACACATCTGGATTTGGTTCACAGCAGCTGAGAGGCTACTGGTGCGCCCATCTCTATCTGTCTTCCTCTCCTTCTCTTTCTGTCTCACTCTGTCCCTCTCCAAAAATAAAAATAAAAATAAAAAATAAAATAAAATATTTTTCAAGGGCCAGAGAGATGGGTTAGTGGTTAGGGCCCTTGCCTGTGAAGCCCAAGGACCCAGGTTGGGCTCCCCAGAACCCTCATCAGCCAGATGCACAAAGTGACACATGTACACAAGGTCACACATGCACACGTGATGGTATACACATCTGCGGTGGCTACAGGCCCTGGCATGCCAATTCTCTCTATACATCACTCTCTCTCATAAATTAAATTTTAAAAAATTTAAAATGTCTTTCAGGATCTTTGGGGGGTTACTATTTGGCCTACAAAGGACCAAACGATTACTAATACATGCATCAAGTCCTGTATTATCACTTGCATCCGGAGAGAAATCTCACAGATATCAGAATTTGCAACTCTTGAACTTGCAAAGTAGCTCCAAGCCATCAAGTTGATTGTCACGTTTTTTAAAATTTTTATTTTATTTTGTTTTATTTTTATTATTATTGATTTTTTTTGTGGTAGGGTCTCACTCTAGCTCACGCTGACCTGGAATTCCCTGTGTAGTCTCAGGGTGGCCTCGAACTCACAGCGATCCTCCTACTTCTGCCCTCTGAGTGCTGGGATTAAAAGCGTGCGCCACCACGCCTGGCTCAGAATGTCACATATCTTCATGGAATGAACACCTGTTGAGCCGAGACCTGCTTTGTATGTGGCATCCCACCTTCCTTTCAAATCAGGTCAATGGCTCTGCACACTTTTGCAGCAGAGGACACCGAAAACAGAAAATAATGTTCTCAATTACAATATGATGAGCACTGGACCCACGTGGTTTGGCTCAATCCTCTGTAGTGGTGGGAAATTAAACACGATGTGCACTGCCCACCAGCTCCACTGTGGTTGCCACTAGCTCCCTCGGACTACTGACCATCTGACAGTGAACTCTCGATTTAATCCACCTCTATGTGAACAGCACAGCTGTCCCATCGCTGTCCCATAGACACAGTAACTCCAAGGGGCTTCTCTTTAAATGCAGAGTCCAACTGATCTGTTTTCCGCAGTCAACCCCCACGACGGGGCTGAATACAGAAATGGATGCCAGTCCCGAGGCATCGACGATCGAGTGTGGAAATCACACTATCTGATTCACACGCCCTTTTGTCCATAGCTGTGCGAATGTAACCACGTACCTAACCTCTCAGTGCCTCCACTTCCTCATCTTTAAGATGGGGACCCAAACGGAAGCCATATCTTCTGGACTGTCAACTGCCAACAACGTAAACCTGATGCTAACACTTGTCACCAAGTTGACTGCTTGGCCTCGGGCAACGTCAAGCACAGTGTTGTCCACATGGTCTGCGTTTTTCATACCCAGAATGATGGCAATGTCACCCTACTGGGTATTGTTCTTACAAAGGGCCACTCAAGATGATGTCATTCAAACATGTTCTCAGAAGCAAAGGAAGTAATGCTATTTGTTTTATATCAACATATTACATTTTTTTTTAATTTGAGAGAGAGACAGAGAGAGAGAGAGAGACAGAGAGAGAATGGGTGCACCAGCAGCCTCTCAGCTACTGTGAACAAACTCCAGACACATGCGCCCCCTTGTGGGCAAGTGCAGCATTACGCCCTTGTGTCACTTTTGCATCTGGCTAAACGTGGGACCTGGAGAATCGAACAGGTGTTCTTAGGCTTCGCAGGCAGGCTTCTTCGCCGCTAAGCCATCTCTCCAGCCCAACATATTACATTTTCCACTGAGTTAACAAAAACCCCATTTATTCAACATAGGTCAAGAACTATTGGAATGATCCTTACAATTCATTTCATATGATCCCTGATCCAACTCCAGAATCCTCTGCAATACCTTTGTCCAGTAATGTCTTTCAGCTTGGAAAATTAGAGGAAGGAGCACGCTGTATGAAGCCACTTTATGCTGAAGCTATTTCTTTTTTTTTTAATTAAATTATTTTATTTATTTTTGGAGAGAGACACAGAGAGAGACAGACAGACAGAGAGGGAGAGGGAGACAGATAGAGGTGGGTGCGCCAGCAGTCTCTCAGCTGCTGTGAACAAAATCCAGATGCATGCGCCCCCTTGTGGGCAAGTGTGGCATTGCGCCCTTGCGTCACTTTGCATCTGGCTAAATGTGGGACCTGGAGATTGGAACCGGGTTCTTAGGCTTAGCAGGCAGGTGCCTTAACCGCTAAGCCATCTCTCCAGCCCCTGAAGCTATTTCTTGAGCCCAAACCTGCCTCCTCTGTTCTCTCCCCTTCCTGTGGTAACCAGCAGTCTCGTTCCCATTTCAGTCTTAGCATTTGAAGCCCATGACCACAGTCCCTGTGTCCATGGGTACTCATCATAGACAAATGACACTCTGCAAAGTGCTAACACCCTGTTGTAGTCAGGTTCTCATGGCTGGCAGAAAACACCCAGCCAAGAGCACCTTGTGGGAAAAAGAGGTTCATTTTGGTTTACAGACTTAAGGGGAAGCTCCACAGTGGCAGGGGAAAATGATGACATGAGCAGAGGGTGGCCATCACCCCCTGGTCAACATCAGGTGGACAACAGCAACAGGACAGTGTGCCAAACACTGGCAAGGGGACACTGGCTCTAACACCTGTAGCCCACCCCTAACAATACACCGCCTCCAGAAGGTGTTAATTCCCGAAGCTCCATCATCTGGGAACCTAGCATTTGGAACACCTAACTGTACGGGGGACCCCTGAATGAAACCGCCACACACCCCAATCCCTAATGTTATTTTTCTAGATCCTTCAGAGACAATGTTCTTTTCTTCCCGACCTTTCACCATGCTGCGTCTGGACGCATGTGCTCTCAGTCACTCCCTGTCCCACTAGCATTTTCCTCTCTCTGTCACTTGCCAAGTGGCACAAGGCAAGAAGGAGAGGCAGGAGACTCTGTGCCAGGTCACAGCATCACTGGTGGGTGTGGAAGCCCACGTGTCCACTGTCTCTCAGAGTCCAGCAATCCATGCACAAGTTCTTCATGAAAGAAACACTCCTGTTCATGTCCCCACAGGAGATCAGACATGCCCTGTAGCCTGGAAGTGATGTGTATTTACTTAAAATCAAAGGGCCTCTCTCCTTCCTAAAAAGCCTGGGCACCCCTGCATTCTGCTTTGCTTTTAATATGCATAACTTGCTCTTAGATGCTAGACTCTGTACTTATCCCTTTAAAAGCTTCCCATGGTCAGACAACACTTCTCCTGTGTAAAGATCACTCCTTAGCCCCCTATTTATCTTTTTCTGGTTTATTTTTATTTATTTATTTATTTTTTTATTTTTTTATTTTTTTTGGTTTTTCGAGGTAGGGTCTCACTCTGGCTCAGGCTGACCTGGAATTCACTATGTATTCTCAGGGTGGCCTCGAACTCTCGGCGATCCTCCTACCTCTGCCTCCCGAGTGCTGGGATTAAAGGCGTGTGCCACCACGCCCAGCTCTATTTATTTATTTATTAGAGACAGAGAAAGGGAGAAAGTTTGAGAGTGAGAATGGGCACGCCGGGGCCTCTACCACTGCAAACAAACTCCAGACACATGTGCCACCATGTGCATATGGCTTACATGGGACCTGGGGAATTGAACCTGGGTCCTTAGGCTTCACAGGCAAACACCTTAACCGCTAAACCATCTCTCCAGCCCTAGCCCACTGTTGTTTACTCTCTTGAGCCAAAACCTGCCTCCTCCGCCCTCCACATCTTGGCAAAGTATGTCACTCAAGGTGGATTTTGTCCTTTCTCTCCTCATCCCTTACATAGTCAGTATCTCATATGATTTCCACGTGACTGACAGGTTGCTCAGAGATACCACACACGCAGAGGATTCTGTCCATACACTGGCCGTTCGGTCAGTTAACCCTACTGAATGCAATCTTTTGAGTGGAGCCCATAGGTACGGAGAAGATTCTAAGGGCAAGAGACATGGTCACCGTGCTTGGGACACAGAGTCTGAAAGGAGGTGGCCAACGTGTGTAAGTAAATAACTGAAGTGTGACGCCTGATGGTGCTGCTGACAAGAATGGAGGGACAGGCCTGGAGAGATGGCTTAGCAGTTAAGCTAAGAAGGAAACCTTTCTCAGGATTTTTTTTTTTTTTTTTTGGTATCTTACCCTCCCCCTCCTCCAACCAGCAAGCTACCTTTCTTAAGAATAGAATTAGGCTGAGAGATGGCCCCAGGTTAAGCGCTTGCCTGTGAAGCCTGAGGACCCCAGGACTCAATCCCCAGGACTCAGATGCACAAGGTGGCGCACGCGTCTGGAGTTTGTTTGCAGCGGCTGGAGGCCCTAGTGTGCCCAGTCTCTATCTATTTACCTCTTTCTCTCTCTCTCTCTGTGTCGCTGTCAGAGAAATAAATAAAAAATATACAAAAAATTAAAAATAAAAAAAAAATTTCATTTTCAAAAAAAAAAAAAAAAAAAAAATGGAGGGACAGCCATTTGTTCTGACTGACAAGATCCCAGGGGGGCCTCAGAGGGCAGGGCATTGGGCCAGGGGGAGTTGAGCAGTCCATGTGGGTGAAAAGGAAACAGAAGGGAAATCCACAGGAAAGTGGGTTTGGAAATGCTGCAGGAGGCATCACCATTATTTGTTGGGGGTTACTGTTCTTTTGGGGAGCTTTGTGGAAATATCTTTAGTCGTGTTCACCTGCACTTTGGAAACCTTTCCTTATCCAAAAAAAAAAAAAAAGAATTGGTTTACTCCGCTTCTAAATTTGGATTTGGTTGATGGGGGCTATAACTTATTTATAGTCCATCTTAAAATGCAAAGCAAAAACACTCCACGCTTACAAACTAGTTTCAACCCACAGCCCTCAAGCGTCTTCTTCACACGGTACGCACTCCTGTGTGAAAGACCAAGGATGTGAGCTGCAGGGCTCCGGACCAGCTCACACCGAGGCTTCACAAAGCCCCCTGGTTTTGTCCCCTTCCTCCCAGGGTGCCCAATTACACTGCATTTTCTGCTTGGCGCGTTTTCTTCCTTTCGAGCCTGATTTGAAGGCTGGCCTGGGTTCTGAATGTTTACTCTTCAGATACTTCACTGGGGACAAAGAGCAGTGACTCCTGACCGGGCTTTTGTTTACAAATGGGCTTTTTTGGAGTATTTCCTGTCCATTCAGTCTCCAGTTAAAACTCAAAAAATGATTAAAGATATTTGCCACAGCCAGAGCGGAGGACTTTTTTTCCCCACTCTTTGCTCTCAGAGACTACCTCCGCACCATGATTCCCAGCTCGCAGAAAACAAAGGGAAGCCAAGTGTTAGCAAGAGGATTTTCTGCAAATCTTTTTCCTAGGAGGATGAAGAGAGATTTGTGGGCCAGGGCTGTACTTTAAAATAAATAAATAAATTTTAGGGTTGGAGAGATGGCTTAGTGGTTAAGGCGCCTGCCTGCTAAGCCTAAGAACGCTGGTTCCAATCTCCAGCAGTTTTAATCTCCAGGTCCCACGTTGAGCCAGATGCAAAGTGATGCAAGGGCGCAATGCTGCACTTGACCACAAGGGGGCGCACACATTTGGATTTCGTTCACAGCAGCTGAGACACTGCTGGCGCACCCATCTCTATCTGTCTCCCTCTCCCTCTCTCTGTCTGTCTCTCTCCAAAAATAAATAAAATAATAAAAAATTTTTTTAATTGTATTTATTTATTTGCAAGCAGACAAAAAGAGAAAAGAGACAGACAGTCAGAAAGAATGGGCACGCCAGGACTACAAATGAACTCCAGACACATATACCCCTTGTGCATCTGGCTTATGTGGGTCCTGAGGAATTGAACCTGAGTCCTTTGGCTTCACAGGCAAATGCCTTAACCACTAAGCCACCTCTCCAGCCCCCCAGGGCTGTATCTTATTCAACGTTTTCTCAGCACTGTTCTTAACACCTCGCAGTCAGCCTTGGGCTACAGGGAGACTCTACCTCAAATAAATTATATATATATATATATATATATATATATATATATATATATATATATATGATGAAAAATAAAAAATAGAATGGAGCCAGGCATGGTGGTGCACGCCTTTAAGCCCAGCCCTTGGGAGGCACAGGTAGGAGGATCGCTGTGAGTTCGAGGCCAGCCTGAGACTACAGAGTGAATTCCAGGTCAGCCTGGACTAGAGTGACTCCTACCTTGAAAAACCAAACAAATTAAAATAAAAATAGAATGTCTTCAGTATCAGTAGTTGCTGACATCGATGGAGGGATGGCATCATTTTCTGATCTCAAAATGCACTCTAATTACACTGGAATCTTAATTCCATCTCTGTGATTCTGAGAGGGAGATAGAGTTTGGGTGACTGGACCCCTGAAGGTGAAAAGCACAGGAAAGTCTGCGCTTGTCAGAAATCCAGGATGATCTGACTTCTTATCTCTTGCCTAGTTCCCTAGACCTGTTTTTCCACAAGCAACCAGGACCCCTCCTGGGAGGGAGGTCTTCATAAGATTTAAATATTTGTGGTTCGTCAGGTTCAGCCCCGAGAACTTGGTGTCAGGGCTAGCCTCTTCCTGAGACAGCCCCTAGCCCTAACCAACCAGCTGGTCCCTGGTTCACCTGAGCCAGAAGACAGCACACCACCCTAAGGTTATAAATACCTTGCAAGGGGAGGGCAGGCTCTCTGACCACTTGGGAACTTCCAGCTGTGGGCGAGATTTTCCCTCGGCTGGGCCCCCTAGCCCTCACTCTCCACATGGGTTCTTTATCCCCTCAGCTCCCCAATGGCAGGAGCTCCTTGAACTGTCTTTCCGTGGTTTTTCCAGGCCCTCCACATGGGATCTCTAGCCATGTGAGTGCTTTTCCTTGGCGCTCTACTGCCCTCAATAAATGTAATAATTTAATAATTATCCTTCTCAGTTTTCTTTTTTATTCAATTTTTTGATCAAAATTAGAAACTGACCTAGGGTTTGGGGTTCAAGGACTTTTCTGGATCCTTAGCACCCCGTTACGATTCTACACTTGTATCATTTTTGTTTTCAAAAATAAATAAATTGAAGCAGGGCGTGGTGGTGCACGCCTTTAATCCCAGCACTCAGGAGGCAGACAGAGGTAGGAGGATCACCTAGAGTTTGAGGCCACCCTGAGAGGACATAGTGAATTCCAGGTCAGCCTGAGCCAGAGTGAGACCCTACCTTGCAAAACCAAAAAAAAAAATAAATAAAAATAAATAAATAAATTGAACGCTGGTGACAGGCACATTTACTTTATGCAATGTAAATACACTGCAGAAGGTGGACTAAGTAGAAAATGCAAGAGCTCTGTGGCAAAAACCTCTTGCCTGGTCCAGCACACGTATCTCTAAAAACTCATATGATACAGAACTCCACGTAAGATAAGAGCTCCCGATTCAGGGGGCTGTCGGGGCCTCTGGTTCTTGCCCACATTAGCAAAGAATTTAAAATCACAGATACAGAGGAGGGTCAGTTATAACATCTATTTCAGTGAGAGTTGAGGTAAGAGGAAAAACAACAGGAAAGCCCCCGTTAAGAGGAGTTCCAGGGGCTGGAGGGATGGCTTAGTGGTTAAGGCATTTGCCTACAAAGCCAAAGGACCCTGGTTCTACTCCCCAGGACCCACATTAGCCAGATGCCCAAGGGGGCCCACGTGTCTGGAGTTTGTTTGCAGTGACTGGAGGCCCCGGCATGCCCATTCTGTCTGGCTCTCTCTCCCTCTCTTTTTCAAATACATAAATAAATGAAATTTTTTTAAAAAAATTGTTTTGTTTTTTTGAGGTAGGGTCTGACTCTAGCTCAGGCTGACCTGGAATTCACTACGGAGTCTCAGGGTGGCCTCGAACTCATGGTGATCCTTCTACCTCTGCCTCCCGAGTGCTGGGATTAAAGGTGTGCGTCACCATGCCCGGCCAAAATATTTTTTTAAAAAAAGAGGAGTTCCACCCCAGACTGGTAAGGGGGTGAGAGGAATACAGGAAAATCTCACTCCTGAAGGATTAGAGCGGGTTCTTTTATAAATGAGCTATCCAATCAGAATGAAACTCTTTATCAGTTCCAGGTGTGTGAGAAAGACCCTGTTTGGCTGATTGGCCAAGGAGGGACACTGAGTCAGGAAGGGCTCACCCATGGGGGCTAAGCCTGGGAAGAGCTGAGGAAGAGCCAGGAAGCTGCTGCTAATTCCTTACAACCACTGTGGAGGAGACGGAGACTGGATTTCCAGTCCTGTCAGGACACAGTGAGTGACATCTATGTTTCTGTGGTCCAGCCCCTAGCTGACTAGCTACCAGACAAAGTTACTTTGCTTCTAATCCATACTTGAAGCAGTGTCCTATCTAAATAGCCTAAAAAACCTGAAGGTAAAAAACAAACAAACAAACAACAACAACAAAAAAAAAAAAACCTCTCTCTCTTTTTTTTTTTTTTTTTTTTTTTTTTTCAAGGTAGGGTCTCACTCTGGCCCAGGCTGACCTGGAATTAACTATGTAGTCTCAGGATGGCCTTGAACTCTCGGCGATCCTCCTACCTCTGCCTCCCAAGTGCTGGGATTAAAGGTGTGTGCCACCACGCCGGCTTCATTTTATAAAGATGAAAAATGAGGCAAGGAAGAGAAAATGACTTCCCCAAGGTCATCTAGCTGGTAAATGTCGTATCTTGGACTAAATTATTCATTGCTGCTTTTCCATGGAAGCTGATCACATTCAAGATAGAAAAAAAAAAAATAAGGGCTGGAGAGACGGCTTAGTGGTGAAAGCGCATGCCTACGAAGCCCAAGAACCCAGGTTCGATTCTTCAGATCCCACGTAAGCCAGATGCACATGGTGGCACATGTGTCTGGAGTGTGTTTGCAGTAGCTGGAGGCCCTGACATGCTCTCTCCCTCTCTCTCTGTTTCATTCTTTCCCTCTGTCTCTACTAAATAAATAAAAATATAAATATAGGGGCTGGAAAGATGACTTAGCAGTTAAGGCGTTTGCCTGAAAAGCCAAAGGACCCAGGTTCTACTCCCCAGGACCCACGTAAGCCAGATGCACAAGGGGGTGCATGCATCTGGAGTTCGTTTGCAGTAGCTGGAGGCCCTGACACACCCATTCTCTCTCTCTCTCTCTCTCTCTCCTGCCTATTTCTGTCTCTCTCTCTCTCAAATAAAATATTTTAATATATATATATATATATAAAAATAAATAATTTCTTAAAAGATAGAAAAAATAAGATACATGAACCCACGCCATAGTAGACAGAAGCACTCAAGCAGCCCCCCTGTTCCTGGTGCACCATGAAGACCCACCAAGTCGAGGACAGTGAGAGCCAGAGCCGCAATGTATATGACAGTTATCAGACGGTAACTACTCTTCATACCTTCCACTCACTAGATGAATGGCTGCCTGGGCCCGACAGCCACGGAACAGAAATTATGGGCACGTTTTCAACGGATTGAGATTTTTCATTTGAATGTCTTTCAAACTTGCCACAGCACAAGTGTTTGACAGCTCCCAAGGTTCCAGCATGTAGGCGTTCCCCTCCGATATGAGCTAATGGATCAGGGCTGGAGAGATGGTTAGCAGTTAAAGGCAAGTGCTTGCTGAAGCCTAATGACCTCAGGTTCAATTCCCCAGGACCAGGAGAGCCAGATGCTCTCTCACAGGGGGGCGCATGCACCTGGTGTTTGTTTACAGTGGCCAGAAGCCCTGGTGTGCCCATTCTCTCTCTCTCTCATCTTCCTTTCTCTCTCAAAATAAGAACATAAGCAAAAAAACAAACTAACTAACTAATGGCAACTTGCAGAACCATGACTGAGGGTCTGGGTGTGCATGCAGAAATTAACCGTGCCACGGTACTGACACATTTTATGGTCCAGGTTGATTTTTAAGACTGGAGGTAGACAGAATGAAAAACGTTGCAGGCGGATCTCTGACATAACTGGACAAGACGCCTGACTTCCAGAAGCAGCTTATGGAGTGAGACAGCACAGCATGGCAGGGCAGACAGTCAGGCATCACGACATGTCACAGCAGCAGGAAGGAAATGGCCCAAGAATTAATTAGCTTTTTAATACCCAGTGATACGGACTAGTAAACAACTAGGTCAGCTCCACCCCCGCCCCAAGGCCCCAACAACTGAGGACTAAGTAGGAGGTTGAATCGTAAACACTTGAAGCAAAGGGGAATGTCTCCATTCAAACCCCCACCACTCCCAACGCCCATGATTAAAATGGTTCTTGGCACCGAGTAGGCCCAGTGTTCACAGGATTATCCATGCACCCCGTGTGATGAATATAAGCTTGGGTTCTTTCCACTACTGTACCACGGATGATGGTGTACGAGGGGAGATTATTTATGGATTCCATGCCAATTCCTGTGCTCTCCTTTGGAAACTCATCCCAGCAGTGCTTTCCACGTGGTCTCTGGTTAGCAGTAACATCTCGCATCGTGCCGCGGACACTTCCCAAAAGCGCAGGCCCGAAATGATCTGATGTGACCTGGGTTGTTTATTTGAGACGTTTCTCGTCCCACAGAAGCCAACTGCATTACCATTTAGTGATGCTGAGGGAAGGGAGGCAATCATAATTGTGCCCCATCTAGACATGACAGACAGTTCACACACAGCGCAATCATGAAATGGGACTTATTCAAGTCTCAGGCCCTGACGTTGATGTAGCTCAAACCTAATTTTCTAGCGGACAGCACAGTTCTCATTGATCTGGGGGAGACGTGTGCGCATCGCCGTGCTCTACAGACTCAAGCTCCCAGTCCATACAGAAACAATCGCCGGGCATCAAAAAAAAAAAAAAAAAAAAAAAAAAGAAAAGAAAAGAAAAGAAAAACAACCAGTGAGGGTGGCGGAAGCTGCCTTTGCTATGTAAAAGCAATGACGTGACCTGACCATCAGAAAGGCCACATTTTGACATGATGAGAACGAACACAGCGTAGTCCCACCATAAGGTGCTGAATAATCACAAATGCATAAAAGGATTACATTACGTGCGTGAAATGATTTGCTTCTCCACTCAACTGCAAAAAAATTTTGTATTTCGTGTAACATGAAAATGAAATCTCCCATAGGAAAACGACTGAGTTTTACATTATAGGTTGCAAGCACCTGAGCAGTCTCACCAACTAAGCCCCTTTCCTGATCTATTCACATTTGTGGGTTTTTTTTTTTTTTTTCCTGAAACATCTCTGAAATGTAGCTTATGTATGTGGTTAACAAGTATTTGTCGAATGTCTGAACCAAATGCTTTTGTTTTTGTTTGTTTGTTTGTTTGTTTTTTGAGGCAGGGCTCACTCTAGCCCAGGCTGACCAGGAATTCACTCTGTAGTCTCAGGGTGGCCTCGAACTCACGGCGATCCTCCTACCTCTGCCTCCGAGTGCTGGGATTAGAGGCGTGCGCCACCACGCCCGGCTCCAAACGCTTTTCATGTGTGAAAAAAACGCATGTCCACAAGGAGCTTGCAGCCCAAGGGAACGCCATAGCTCAGGAGACTCTGGGAAGGTTTCTAAGAGTGTTTGGAAGCAGCTCTATGCTACACAGTAGCAGAGGTCTGGCTAACTGTCACAGTGAGAGGCAGAACCTTATAGCAGGATCATCTGTCTAAACCTTTCTTCCTCCACAAAGAAGATGTAGGTCCAAAGAGATTAAGGGACAAGGTTATATAGACCTTCTGCCTGACCTGAGACTAGAACACGTGCATTATGCGTTATGTTTTATCATAGAACTTTATAAAGTACTGGCAGTTTTTTTTGTTGTTGTTGTTTTGAGGTAGGGTTTCATTCTAGCTCAGGCTGACCTTGAATTCACTCTGCAGTCTCAGGATGGCCTTGAACACACAGCGATCCTCCTACCTCTGCCTCCTGAGTGCTGGGATTAAAGGCATTCACCTCAATGCCTGGCCTTGCAAGCCTTAAATACACAGAGCTTGTCTCGAACTTCTAATTGAAAGAAAATAAAACTGCATTCATGACCTTGCCCTGGCAGTTTTATTCAACCTGCAACCCATTGGCCATATGTCCCCGTGTATGTCTGGGGCTAGCAATGAAGCCAGCCCAACACAAACCCATAAATTCACCTAAAACGTTACTAGATATTTAGCATTTAAAAAAAAAATCTAGGTTGCATAGCTCTCAAGTGTCACATGTGCAGATGACAAGGTCAACAACAAAAACAGTTTGGACACACACAGATGTCACTATGCAATACTGACTGCTCGTTCAAAGTTGATGATGTATGAGCACTAACACACTCTCATCCAGTGTATGCCAGACTGAAGACGCAGTAAAAATCAAACAAGGAAGACAGATGAAAAAAAAAAAAAAAGCTCTAATTTCACGATAGCAATGTTAGGGCAAAAACTTGAACGTATTTTTTCATTTTTCAGTTTTTCAAGGTAGGGTCTCACTCGAGCCCAGGCTGAACTGGAATTCACTATGTCGTCTCAGGCTGGCCTCGAACTCACAGCGATCCTCCTACCTTTGCCTCCAAAATGCTGGGATTAAAGGAGTGTGCCACCACAGCCGGCTGAATGTATTCATCTGAGGTCAAACTCATCTTCCAGTTGAGAATATTAGCTTGCAGATCTGCTGCATGCTGAGGGCTTAGAGGAAAACGGAGCATAAATGCTGCTATGAAATGCCAACCTTTCAGAAAGCTCAACAGAAAAAAAAAAAAAAAAAAAAAACTGTTTCAGCCACCGAACCTCATAACGAAAGGACTGAATCACAAAATTGGAATATTAATAAAATATCTCCGGCGTGGACTGTCCTGATTAAATAAATGGATCCGTGCTTCTATAAAGCCCCTCTTCTATGCGACAGTCATGTTTGAGGGCATGCGTCCCTTTTGGTAATTTACTAATACGTATGGTTTAATTACGTCTGCAAGTCCCAAGATGCTGCTCCAGTACAGTAGCTGAGGACTGAAGTGCTTAGGACTCTTTACCTGAATCCTAGATTATCCTGACATGCAAATCCCATCAACTTGGATCCAGACACTTCTCAGAAGGGGCTTAGGCAATGTATCTTTTGCCTTATTCATAAAGGAAAAAAAAATCACAACAGACACACCAATTTACTTACATTTTTAACTCTCTGAGGCACAGGTACCTTCTCCCCAGAGAGGAGGAATTGACTGTGAACTTAATGTCGCAAACACAGAGCACAACGCAACAGAATCCAAGCATCCCAGGCTCTGACGATGGCAAGATGACTCTCAAAACCTTTCTTGTGGATTAATGAACAGTGCCATGAAGGTCTACGAGTGTGCAGTGTAAAATGGTGATGACTTTCAGGACAGGAAATCCTTCTCGGATTTTTTTTTTTTTTTGTATCTTATCCTCCCCCTCCTCCGTCCAGCAAGCTACCTTTCTTAAGAATAGAATTAGGGCTGGAGAGATGGCTTAGCAGTTAAGGCGCTTGCCTGTGAAGCCTAAGGACCCCTGGTTCGAGGCTCGATGCCCCAGGACCCACGTAAGCCAGATGCACAAGGTGGCGCATGCATCTGGAGTTTGTTTGCAGTGGCTGGAGGCCCTGGCACGCCCATTCTCTCCATCTATCTGCCTCTTTCTCTGTCTGTCACTCACAAATAAAAAAATAAAACTAAATAAACAAAACAAAAAATAAAAAGATACGGAGCAAATGATTGAATCGAAATACATGGGACAACCACACCACACGTTGTCTGCAAGAGACATACACAAACTGGAAATCGAAGGATAGAATGCTTACACCAGGCAAATGGAAGCATGAAGCGGAAAGGAGGAGCCATTCTTATATCTAACCAAAGACAGAAAGTCACTCCAGGTTAATAAAGGCTATGGTCTATTTACAAGACATCATGGTTACAAATGCACAAGTGCCAAATGTTACTGAGCTGAATCTCATAAAACAGGCACCACGGGACAACAGGGAGCAGACAGAGACCGACAGCAGGCAACTTAAATATCCCACTATAGTCAATAGATACATCTTCCATGCAAAAAAAGAAACAGATACTTTAGATTTAAACTATATCACACATCAGGGCTGGAGAGATGGCTTAGCGGTTAAGTGCTTGCCTGTGAAGCCTAAGGACACTGGTTCAAGACTTGATTCCCCAGGACCTGAATAAGCCAGATGCACAATGTGGCGCATGCATCTGGAGTTCGTTTGCAGATATATCTATCTTCTTGAAAAATAAAACTATTTTTAAAACATAGAACTAGCCAGGTGTGGTGGTGCACGCCTTTCATCCCAGCACTCGGGAGGCAGATGTAGGAGGATCACCGTGAGTTTGAGGCCACCCTGAGACTGCATAGTGAATTCCAGGTCAGCCTGGGTTAGAGTGAGATCCTACCTCAAAAAAAAAAAAAAAAAAAAATAGAAATAAATTCTATATTCTAATGAATTGGAAAATGTGAAGGAAAAGAACAGCTTTCTAAGCTCACACATATGACCTACTAAAGTCAAGCCAAAAAGATATAAACAAGGTACACAGACCTTCAAGTTAACAAGAAATGAAAACTAGAGCCAGGCCTGGTGGCACATGCCTTTAATCCTAGCACTCAGGAGACAGAGGTAGGAGGATCGCCGTGAGTTCGAGGCCAGCCTAAACAGCCCAGGACCAGACAGTCATGGCACCCTAGTCCTTGAAGTCCATCCCATCATTTGATTACCTGAAATCTTAGATCTGACCACAGTGGGGCCCCTGCTCCTCCCTTTGAGCAGAGCCAGTTCCTGGAGGAAGAGGGTGAGGGACTGAGTTGTCAGAAGAACTGGAAGCACAGTGGATTCCACATGCATAACTATTTCGGAACAAGCTCATAGCGGGCATTATTCCTCGCAGCCCTACGCTGCACAATAAACCGTGGCTCCTCTCAAGTTGTGATTTGGGGGCTGGAGAGACAGTCAGTCATTAAAGACATTTGCTTGCAAAGCATGCCGGCCTGGGTTCAATTCCCCAGCACCCACGTAAAGCCAGATGCACAAGTGGTTCACGTGTCTGGAATTCATCTGTAGTGGCAGCAGAACCTGGCTAACCCATTCACACTTTCTCTTAAATAAATAAAAATAGTTTAATAAATAAATTTTTGTTTAAATTTTTATTTATTTGAGAAAGACAGAGGGAGAAAGAGGCAGAGACTGAGAGAGAGAGAAAGAGACAGAGAGAGAGAGAGAGAATGGGCACACCAGGGCCTCCAGCCACTGCAAACGAACTCCAGATGCATGTGCCCCCTTGTGCATCTGTCTTACGTGGATCTTGGGGAATCAAGCCTTTAACTAGGGTCCTAAGGTTTCACTAAGCCATCTCTCCAACCCAATAAATATATATATATATTTTTTTAAATAAAGTTTGGGGACTGGAGGGATGGCTTAGCGTTTAAGGCATTTGCCTGCAAAGTTTAAGGACCCTTTCTCTGTTAAATAAATAAATAAATAAATAATATTTTTTAAAACACAAAAATAAAGTTTTCAGGCTGGAGAGATGGCTTAGCGGTTAAAGCGTTTGCCTGCAAAGCCAAAGGATCCTGGTTCAATTCTCCAGGACCCATGTAAGCCAGATGTGAGGTAGGGGAGGGAAGGGGGCACATGCATCTGGAGTTCGTTTGCAGTGACTGGAGGGCCTGGCGTACCTATCGCCTATTCCCTCTCTCTCTCTCTCTCTCTCTCTGCCTCGTTCTCTCTCTCAAATAAATAAAATATATTTAAAAATAAAATAACGTTTTGATTTGATCTACTGGTCATTCTACATGTTACCCTGGCCATGCTTGCTCTGAGTCACACTTACATCCTATTTTGTTAAATGGGTGTCTGTTAGCCCATGAAATATATTCTTTTTTTTTTTAATTTTTTTTTTTTGATTTGAGAGACAGAGAGAGAGAGACAGAGAGAGAGAGAGAGAGAGAGAGAGAGACAGACAGATAGAGAATGGGCATGCCTGGGCCTTTCAGCCACTGTGAACGAACTCCAGATGCATGTGCCCCTTGTGTACATGTGTGTTGTGACATTCACGCTTGTGTCACTTTTGCATCTGGCTAAACATGGGACCTGGCGATTTGAACAGGCATTCTTAGGCTTCACAGGCATACGCCTTCACCGCTAAGCCATCTCTCCAGCCCTGAAATATATTCTTATAAAAGGTTTTAAAGAAAGACAAAAAGAATGGTATATTCTTATAAAAGGTTTTAAAGAAAGACCCTGAGAAAAAAGTGAAAAAGGTCAGCCTGGACCAGAGTGAGACCCTACCTTGCAAAACCAAAAAAAAAAAAAAAAAAAAAGAAAGAAAGAAAGAAAGAAAGAAAGACAAAAAAAAAAACCCTTAAAATTCCAAAAAAACCCCATCTAAAGAGCAAATGAATAGATGATAATTGTGGTTTCCTTTCTCAGCTGAGTACACTAACACAGCACAGTGAAGTAAGTAGAGGACCGAGGTGAGGCCCATGCTAATGCTGACCTGGCCCCAGCTCCAACCTCTTGATCTCCAATGTTCAACACAGGGACACTTCTGCCTCTGGGTGGACATGGTGCTCCAAATTCAATGACCATGGGACCATTTTGCCATCGGGGATGCTGCAAAGAGCGAAATTCAGCTGGGCTAAGCCACTGCCTGGTTAATTGGACCCTGCAATGTGCCTGGATCCTTGCTTAAAATGGGTTAATCATGAGCAGTAGGAACCTTCTCGTTCTGCCACAGCCTCTCTTCAAATCTAATTTCTCAAAGTATATTGCTAGACGCTAATGAAAACCCGAGGAGACACACACATTCAGGAGATGTATAGTCAATGAATTTTCTGTTGTTTTTATACTGTACAACTTCGTCTTATTTTTTTTTTTATATATCACAACATTTTTATGCCGGCTATGAAAAAGATAAATAAATATTTATGACTCTCGCTCAATTCCACAGTAACTACTAAGTTGCTGATGTTCTCACTCTGACTGGAAATGTGCATATTTCAGTCTGAGGGTGTTTGACCCTAAATGAGAAAACCAGGTGACACCGGCCTTTAAGACCCTAACAACTCATTCCACACACTGTCAGGCTGCACTGGACAGCGGGTCACTGGCTTAATTAAGGCCGTAGACAGACAGACGCAGACTTCGGCACTGACCAGCAAAAAGCAAAAACAAAACAAAACAAAAAATCCCCAAAAACCATGTAACATCACCGTGCACACAGGTTCAATTAAAGCCTGAGCGTGTATCAGACATGCTCCATCCCAAAAGCCAAGCACGAGACTAAAGAAATGAAAATAAATGATGACCAATTTTTGTCATTCGACTCTCTTGCGGAAATTTCATCCTTTATCAAAAAGAAAAGAAAACAAACAAACAAACAAACAAAGGCCCAATTTCTCCCTTGGTGAAGGGACTGAATGTTTACTTGAGGGAAATTTCTAGTCACAACATTGGTAATTCTATAAAGACAAGGCTAGAATTCACCAGTGGGTGCTATATAAGCTAAAAACTGCCCATCGGTCAATTACTGTAGCAGACAGCTTCAGGTTCGCTGAGATGAACTTCCAGACCAGGCACAGTTTTGGAGGAAGGGATATTATTTATTGAAGCTTACAGATCCAGGGGAAGTTCCATAAAGGCAGGAGAAGCAGCCTGCTTTCACAGGGCCAAGCAGAGAGAGAGAGAAACCAACCAGCCACCACAGCACACAGAGCAAAACTACAGCCAAAAAGTCACACAGCACACTTACAGGAACTCACAGGAACTCCTGCTAGGCACATTTGCATATCTTTACAATGGAATCTCAAACCTACCATTAACACCTTAAGACCAGCCCCCAGTGACATTGCCTCTAGCAAGGTGATTGCAGATGCAAACTATAAAGTAATAAAACATTGAATATATTGGGGGCCATATATTCAAACTACCACAATTACCTTTACCCCCAAAAATAGTTCTGTTTAACTGATTTAGTGTCAAATTTTCAGAGAGATTTTTCTACACACACACACACACACACACATTCTAGTTTTCCTTGAAAAGACCAAAAACCCGTTATATCAGTCTAGCATTCCTTTATAATAACAGTTGGTTGCAGCTGAATCGTGGCTTATCCCATCCCTATCCTGTCGGTTTCACTCAGGAAGGTCTGGTCCTTATAGGCAACCAAGTTTTCAGTTTTGACCCTGAATATCCACCGCCTTATTTCCCCCTAAATAAACCCACTTCTCCCCAGGCTGTTTGTTCACTCTAGGCAACAGGGACATCAACAGAAGCAACTTCACTCCCATTTACCTAACCACGATCTAAGTCTACTAAGACTCAGGAGTGGGGACCAGGGGCTCGTGCACTGGTCCTGGTGATCTTCCAGCAACCACCTCCCCTGGCTCCCGCAACTTGTACCAAGTCAGTCCGCTCCCCTGCATGGAATGACGCATGCGACCACCTTTACTATCAACCTCTGACCCAGGAAGAGGATAAAATGTCTGCTCCAGGACAAGTGGTTTCTGTCACGTGTGTCCTTTAATCTAGGATCCCAGCACAGGACATATTTACAGTATAAAAGACTCACCGGGGACTGGACAGATGGCTCAGTGGTTAAGGCGCTTGCCTGCGAAGCCTAAGGGCCCATGTCGGACTCTCCAGATCCCACATAAGCCAGGCACACAAGGTGATTCAAGTGCATGAGGGGGTGCATGCGTCGGGAGTTCGACTGCAGTGGCTGGAGGCCCTGGCCCACCAATTCTCTCTCTCTCTCTCAGTCTCTCTCTCTTGCATTAAAAAAGGCAGTCTGTTGGGCTTGCCTCAAAATCTAAAACTCACCAGAGGGAGCTGGAATGATGGCTTAGCAGTTAAGCACTTGCCTGTGAAGCCTAAGGACCCCAGTTTGAGGCTCGATTCTCCAGGACCCACGTAAACCAGATGCACAAAGTGGCACAAAGTGGAGTTTGTTTGCAGTGGATGGAGGCCCTGGCACACCCATTCTCTCTCTCTCTCTCTCTACCTATTCCTATCTCTCTCTCTCTCTCTCAAATAAATAAATAAAATATTTTTTAAAAACTTGCCAGAATATTCCAAGAGGCCCTCAGAATATATAGCTGTTGGCCTCTATCTTGGTTTTTACTCCCAGCACATAGGGTTTTTTTTTTTGTTGTTTTGTTTTGTTCTGTTTTGATTTTGGTAGAAAAACTTAGCCAGGAAAGCACAAACCAATGATGAGATGTGGTGGCCTTATATTGCTAGATTTATTTTTATTTTATTTATTTATTTATTTTGGTTTTTTTCAAGGTAGAGTCTCACTCTGGCTCGGGCTGACCTGGAATTCACTATGTCGTCTCAGGGTGGCCTCGAACTCCCGGCGACCCTCCTACCTTTGCCTCCCAAGTGCTGGGATTAAAGGCGTGTGCCACCATACCTGGCTGTATTGCTAGATTTTCAAAGGAGAAAACTTGAGTCTTTCATATAAACATTGTGCCTGTAACCGCTACAGTAGCTCAACAAATTTGGCGTCAGTGGATGAAGTCGCAAAGCACACAGTCATTCAACATAAACCTGTACTTCTCGTACCTTGCAATGAAGTAGCCGGGACCCTACTTTTCACCGTCACCACCACCACCACTGCCACCCGTGTGTCACCTCCATCTGGCTGACCAGCACATACATGCAGCCTGGCGGGGGTGGGGGCAGAGTTCAAACACTTGCCTTTCTTCGGAAAGTGGCTGAAGTGGGGGGAGATGTAGCTAAGGGAAGAAGAGGGTGGGGATCCTGCCCAGCTCCCACCCACTCTTTCACATCCTCTCAGTTTAAAGATAAAACTGGGGCTGGGAACATGGCTTAGCGGTTAAGGCATTTGCCTGTGAAGCCTAAGGACCCAGGTTTGATTCCCCAGGACCCTCGTAAGCCAGATGCACAAGAGGGCGCATGAGTCTGGAGTTTGTCTGCAGTGCTTGGAGGCCCTGGCACACCTTTTCTCTCTCCCTCTTCCTCTCCCTCTCTTTCAAATCAATCAATTAATTAAGTTTTTGAAAAAAGATAAAACAAAACAACTGCTTGTTTCTGACTTCTTGTAACAGTCATTTTTATTTTGGCACCTGTAACGCACCTGAGGAGACAGCGTGCTGAACAATGCAGGCAGAATTCAATTCCGGTGGTGACATGCTTGATGCCTCTACCTACAGTGCATATCTCATCCTTCCTTTCTCTGGAGTTTTCTGTAAGTTATGGATTAATAAACTTCCCCTAAGAATGTGGCTTTATTAATCTTGCAAAATATTCAGAGAAAAAATCTTTTTCTTATTCTTATCTAAAGTGAATTATGGTCCACAAAGTCCCGTGTGTGCTGAGACAACAGATATAGCTGCTCTCTGCAGCAAATTGTGTCTGCGGTGGTGGATGCTTCTCACTCCAGTCAGATTTAGAATAAACAAAACATCCAGTTGTTTCTTGGCATGTGAAGACAAGAGGTGACTCCAAGGGCCCAGCAAACCACGACCCGGTTTCTGAGAAGAAAAAGTGAACTTAAGCATAGAGGGGCATCACTTCAAGCCACGCGCCTTAAAAATGAAAAAGAAAGCCGGGCATGGTGGTGCACGCCTTTAATCCCAGCACTCGGGAGGCAGAGGTAGGAGGATCGCTGTGAGTTCAAGGCCACCCTGAGACTACATAGTTAATTCCAGGTCATCCTGGGCTAATGTGAAAACCCACCTCGAAAACTCAAAACCAAAAGCCAAAAAAAAAAAAAAAAAAGGCGACAGAGGCATAGAGACCACTCACCATTCAAGCACTGAGCTATCTACGGGTGCTGAAGAATGTTCTTTTTTTAAGGGGACAGCTGGACGGTTGTGGGCAGTGGAGTTTCTGATGTCTGAAGGTGGAAGGAGAGGGACGCTCTTGGTGGCACAGTTCTAACTATGTTGAATGGGTTATTTTTTATTTACAAACGCAACTTCACAAGGAACAACTCTGGTCTGAGTCTGACAGATTCAAGGGTTTATCCACAGCCACAGACCATCTGTAAAATGCACTGACCATGTGTACAATGGGGCTCGTAAAGCCTACCCTGTCTGTAGGACATGACATGGCTGGTAAAAAGCACAGGAGAAGACATATGAAGGCGGGGAGAAGCATGTGAAATAACACAAGTATGTCCACAGCTGGAATATGGATTTAAGTGGACTTTTTGTCTCCCTTCATTTAAAATTTTTTTTTTTTTTTTTTTTTGTTTATTTATTTATTTATTTATTTATTTATTTATTTATTTATTTATTTATTGTCCAGGCTGACCTGGAATTAACTATGTAGTCTCAGGGTGGCCTCGAACTCACGGTGATCCCCCTACCTCTGCCTCCCAAGTACTGGGATTAAAGGCGTGCGCCACCACGCCAGCTCATTTAAATGTTTGAATGCATCTAATCAAAGATTCAGACCCATGAGCTGGAGGAATGGCTCAGCGGTTAAGGCATTTGCCTGCAAATATAAAGGACTCAGGTTCAATCCCCCAAGACCATGTTAGCCAGATGCACAAGGGGGCTCAGGCATCTGGAGTTCATTTGCAGTGGCTGGAGGCCCTGGCGCACCCATTCTCTTCTCTCTCTCTCTCTCTCTCTCTCTCTCTCTCTCTGTGTGTGTGTGTGTGTGTGTGTGTGTGTGTGTCAAATGAATAAATAAATAAAAAAAAAAAAAAAAGATTCAGACCCAAAAGTCATTGAGTGAAAGAAGTAAGTGGTGTCACTCCTACCATAAGGCTCTTGATGACCTTACAGAGTCGGACAGGAATCCTCTGGAAGTCCTCATCTATAGAATGGATGCCCTGGCCTCCCAGTTCACAGGGGCCCATCTGGCTCCGACAGCCCCATGATTCCAGAATCATGTGTATCACGCGCAATGAGCTACAGCCCCGTGTCACGGAACCACACTTCCACTCGTTCTTCCTCGTTCAGCTCGGGACACAATTTCACACACACTTATCCAATCCCTGCCACCTGGCGGGTTCGGCGGGTAGATTGAATGCTGACTTTTACAAGGGCTTTATATAGTAACCCCTTTATCTTTTGTTTGCAATATCCATAACCTGGCTTCCGGGTGACACCCTGTAATCAAACTCATTAGTGCTTCCAGAGCAAATTGCCTGGCCATGAATATACACATAGGCAGACTCCTGCCAGTTAGGGCCAGGCCAGCTTTTGCTCCTAAAGGACTTAGAGGTCTTTCAGATTCTAGAATTATAAAGACAGCCCTGTGTAGTTTATGGAAGCCAGGGCACCCCGTACTCACGGAGCTTACCTGGCAAGGCAGATTCGTGGGGCACAGAGTCACTGTCACATCCTGCCAGGAGGACGGGCGGGGGGGGGGGCGGGCGGCGAGTAGTTGTGCACCGAAAAGGAAGAATGGGGAGCTATGATCACAAACTAAGAATTCCACTTCCCCACCCCGGTTTCCCCTTAACTGATATTAACAACCACTCCCATGGGAGACACTGTGACTCAGCTCTGCCTTGGTGCTGTCAGCACACAACGAGCAAACAAACGTGCCCAACACAGCTCTCCCTCATTCCTGACCAATGCTTCAGCCACACACAATGGTTCCCTTGTGCGGGAAGCAGCCTTGGCCTGAGGCTCTCGGATCCACTTCTTCTGCTCTGCTGCGTGTTGATCCTAAGTGCTACAATTCCTAGACTCTCTTGTGCACCCATTCAGTGTCAAAGATTGGTAGGAGACAAGAGGAGGGCTCAGAAGCCAGCATATTTCTCTTCATTTTCCTCTGTCTGTTTCAAGAAAGCATCTCCAGGGCTGGAGAGATGGCTTAGTGGTTAAGGCATTTGCCTGCAAAGCCAAAGGATCCCAGTTCAATTCTCCAGGATCCACGTAAGCCAGATGCATGAGGGGCACATGCATCTGGAGTCCGTTTGCAGTGGCTAGAGGCCCTGGCACGCCCATTCTCTCTGTGTGTCTGCCTCTCTTCTATCTCTCTATCTCTCTGCTTGCAAATAAATAATTAAAAATTTAAAAAAAGAAAAAAAAACTTAAATAAAAAAGTAAGGATCTCCAGAAAAGGAGCCCCGAGTCTCCGCCAGGGTCCAACCTGTTCCTGTGGTGAACACGGCCACCATGCAGCCTGCTATGCTTCTGCCTTTAAAATAGTCTTTTTAACTTTTCATTGACAACTTTAAAAAAAATTTTTCATTTATTTATTTGAGAGAGGAAGAGAGGCAGACAGAGAGAGGAAGGGGAAAAGAGAACAGGCATGCCAGGGCCTCCAGCCACTGCAAATGAACTCCAGACGCATGCGTCCCCTTGTGCATCTGGCTTATGTGGGTCCTGGGGAATCACACCAGGGTCCTTTGGCTTTGCAGGCAAACACCTTAACCGCAAAGCCATCTCTCCAGCCTTGTCGTTGACAATCTTAATACACGTACGTAATGTACTTTGTAATTCCCTCCCATTCCTTTCTCTTGCCCTCTCCTCCACCTTGCACTCAATCTCTTCCTTCTTGCTCGCCCCTCTTCCACTTTGCTCTTTGCCATTTTTGTTGTCGTTTGCTTTCTTTTGGCCTTCTCTGTAATCCACGATGCAACGTTGACTGACCCAATACCGAGCGGCTCTGGCACAAGGAACGAGTGCTTGCCGTGACGTCATGAACGCAATGACCACTTCATGCCCAGAAGACACGCTCCATGGCACCCTCACTCTCCCCAGGCGCCTGCATTCTTCCCACTCTTCATACAATGTTCCTTGGGCAGGGAAAGGCAGGGAAGACATGTGTCACTTATCCTGGGTGCTGGACAGTCACTTCTCAGTGCTTGGACAAGTTTTGAGCTCCCTGATAGTGACCACCAACTGAAAAAGAAGCTCTCTGGCCAAAAGTGAGAGCAGCACTAACCCACAGGCATAAGCACAAATATTTCCAGGGAAATGATGTGTACATAACATATCCATTTAGCCAAACAGCACTAGTAGCTGTCCAGCCCACAGGTATTTTTTTTAAAAAAATTATATTTTGTTTATTTATTTATTTGAGAGAGAGAGAGGCAGAGAGAGAGGGAGAGAATGGGTGCACTTGGGCCTCCAGCCACTGCAAACGAACTCTGGACACATGCGCCACCCTGTGCATCTGGCTTACGTGGGTCCTGAGGAGTTGAACCGGGATCCTTTGGCTTTGCAGGCAAAAGCCTTAACTGCCATCCCTCCAGCCCTTATTTATTTATTTGATGCTGGACTTTTAAATGAAAAGCTTACGGTGAAATCCTTCTCAAATGTACACACACCTTGGGACAGGTAGGCAGATGCCCAGTGAAGAGTGTGCCTAAGATGTATGACCTTTAATTTTCAAAGAGGGCAATGTTGGTGCAGTCCTCCAAACTTGGCTTCCAACTCCTCATCCTCTTTTATATGCAGATAATTTATGGCAACACAAACAAATCAAGACTTTGTTCTCCACTGAAACATGTGGACCAGATGCTATCTGGCCTAACTCATGTAAACCCACAGACAACAAACAGAAAAAAAAAATATGTATATATATATATATATAAAATATATATAAAAATATATATGTATATATATATATACAGATAGATAGATGATAGATAGATAGATAGATAGATAGATAGATAGATAGATACTGATTCAACCAAGAAGCCAGCGGCTCTTTTCTTTAACCTTTATATGAGACAGTCTTGTTTACAGCAACCTAATCTACTAACACACTTATTCTCTTCATTCCAGAGAACAGAAGAAACGTGCTGATAATCTATGGGGGGTGGGGGTGGGGTAAAAGGGAATAGTGGTTGGCAAGGGGGGACTTGGAAACTTTTTCAACACGGATGGCAGACGAAGTAGCTTTTGGAAAGAAATGATCAGCTGTGCCAAAATAAAAATACCACTTGAAAGAGGAGAAATGAGTGGGGATGGCGGACTAGCCCAAGGCGTAGGAGAGAGAAGAGAGGAAAAGGTGGGAGGAGTTGGCAGGAAGTAACCAGCCTTGGGGCCATCTTCAGACAGCTCTCCCGTAACTCACTTCTTTCCAGATCCATGTAACAATTCTCACCCATAGTCATCCCTCCTACCACAACTTCCCTATATTATCAAAATCATGTATATGAAAATCTTACGTCAACAGGGTGAAGGAGAAGAGCCAGGCCCGGGTATAAGGAAACCTGTGTCTATTCCAGCTCGGCCTAATTTCACCTCCCTAGACTTACAGGTCCTCGTTTGATCAACAACACACCTGAAAGTCAAACGAGAAGCAGGGCGATCCACCTGCACATGCTCCAGCAAGTCATTGCAAGATACCCTAGATGCTGAGAGTCACTATCGCGAGCTGCACAGTGGCCCCAGACCCCGGATCCTAGTACTCACGCCAGACAGAACACGTGTGTGTTTCAGATACGACATATACTGCAGATGCTCATGTGCTCGAGGCTTGATCCCCTCAGAGGTTGACAGGTGACTGGATCTCTGGGGCGTTAACCCAATCAATGAACCCACTGAGGAAGGCATAGCTGAACGGGCGATTGGGAAGTGGGACGTGAGCAGAGAAGTGGAACACTGGGAATGATGGTTGTAATTGTCACTGTCAGCTTGACCGCATTTAGGAGCATCTAAGACTTGACTCTGGGTGGGGTGTGCCTGGGAGGGTAGCTTCCAGGGTGACTTAACTGAAGTAGGAAGCGCATGCTGAATGTGCGTGGCATCACCCCATGGGCCAGGAGAAGAAGGGCTGGAGAGATGGCTTAGCAGTTAAGGCACCTGCCTGCTAAGCCTAAGAACCTGGTTCCAATCTCCAGGTCCCACGTTTAGCCAGATGCAAAGTGATGCAAGGGCGCAATGCCGCACTTGACCACAAGGGGGCGCACGCATCTGGATTTCGTTCACAGCAGCTGAGAGGCTGCTGGCGCGTCCATCTCTATCTGTCTCCCTCTCCCTCTCTTTCGGTCTCTCTCAAAAAAAAAATTAAAAAAACAAGAAGAGGAGAATGCCAGCTGAATACCAGTGTCCAGCCTTCTGCCTCCTGACTACAGACACCATGCGAACAGCAGCCTTGCACTCACTCCTGCTGTCGCTATCTGCCAACTATGAACTCTGAACTGTATATAAGCCAGGGCTCAAGTGGCTTTTTTTTGTTTTGTTTTGTTTTTTTTCATTTTTCGGTTTTTCAAGGTAGGGTCTCACTGTAGCTCAGGCTGACCTGGAATTCACTATGTAGTCTCAGGGTGGTCTCGAACTCATGGTGATCCTCCTACTTTTGCCTCCTGAATGCTGGGATTAAAGGCATGCGCTACCACGCCTGGCTCAAGCCGCTTTTGTCAGAGATTCCCTCACAGCAACAAGAAAAGTCCCCAGAAGGGAGACACGGGATTGAGAGGCTGGATCTCTTTTCAGTTCTTTCGCACTCTGGTGCTTGACTCCCCAGCTTCCTGGCTGCACTGAGGCGAGCAGCTTTGCCTCCCCTGTAACATTTTGCATCACCACAGGCTCCAAAGCAACAAAGCCCAATGGCCATGGACAGACAGCTCTGAATCCATGGGCCCAAACAACCTTTTTGTCGTTTAAGTTGACTCCTCTCAGGTACTCTGTCACAGTGACGGAAGACGGACTAACAGCACCAGAAAGGAATGGCAGTCTCCTGCACTTACCCCCTCACAATCCACTGGAAGCCAGAGGTGTTTTCATTTCTCCTGCTATTGAACAAAATTATTGGCTGCAACCTGGTTTATCATCACCAGCCTGTCCTTGTGCTGCATTCCTCACTAGACCAAAGGGAGCCGCACGTCCCTATGTTGCAAGTAGGGAAAGAAGGGTGAGGACCCTTTCCGAGGTAGTGCTTAGCTGCCCACAGCTGTTCTGGGAAGCAAAGAAATATATAAAGCAGCTGCTACACACACACACACACACACACACACACACACACACACAACACACACACACACAAAAAAAAAACACTCACTAGGGCTGGAGAGATAGATTAGCAGTTGAGGCACTTGCCCACAGAGCCTAAGGACCCATGCTTAAATCTCCAGATCCCACATAAGCCAGACGTACAAGGTGACCCAAGCATGCAAGATCACATGTGTTCATCTGGAATTCGACTACAGTGCCTGAAGGCCCTGGACCACCAATTCTCTCTCTCTCTCTCACTCTGTCTTTCTCTCTCTCTTTCTCACTCTTGCTCTCTAACATAAAAAAGGGCAGTCTGCAGAGGCACAAGGTGGTGCATGTGTCTGGAGTTCGTTTGCAAAGGCTAGGAGGCCCTGGCATGCCCTCCTTCTCACTCTTTCTCCCTCTCTCTCTGCTTCTGCTTCTCTCTCTCTCTCCCTCTCTCAAATAAATAAATAAAATATTTTTTAATCTTTTTTAAGATTTTATTTTTATTTATTTATTTATTAGAGACAGAGAGAGGGAACGAAAGAGAGAGGGAGAGTGAGAATGGGCATGCCAGGGCCTCTAGCCACTGCAAACAAACTCCAGATGCATGTGCCGCCTTGTGCATCTGGCTTACGTGGGACCTGGAGAATCGAACTGGGGTCCTTTGGTTTCACAAGCATGTGCCTTAACCGCTAAGCCATCTCTCCAGCCCAAAATATTTTTTAAAGGCCTGGTTTTTGGGCTTGCCCCATAAACAAACAAACAAACACTTATTAAACACTAGCCTTTCCCTGATTCTCACCTTTCAGACAAAAAAAGATAGTACAGGATGAAAAACTAATATAGAACCAAAAATATGATTTTTGAGATGTAATTTTTGAGATCCCATTTATAACAGCAGTTAACAAAATCAGAAAGCAATAAAAACAAATTCAACAAGAGAGTGCATACCCTTGTGGAGAAAATATTTTGAAAGACATTAAGGAACTAAATAAGTGGAAAGAGTTATTGTAATTATGGTTGGAAAGACTCAATATAATGATAAACCTCTCCCTAAATGAGTCTATCAAGTCAAGGCTATCAAACCTCGAGATCATTATTTTTTTAATCTGATATCTAAAAGACAACTTTAAAATATATATGAAGATAAAGAAAAAACTGTAGACATTTTTGGAGAAGGGCACTATGGGAAATTTGTCCTGCCTTCATGAAGCTTATTATAGTGCCACAATATTACATGTTGGTTTTGCAGAAAGACTGGACAAAAAAAATACTTAGAATCATGGGCTGGAGAGATGGCTTAGTGGTTAAGGCTCCTGCCTGCCAAGCCTAAGAATGCCTGTTCGATTCTCCAGGTCCCATGTTTAGCCAGATGCAAAAGTGACGCAAGCATGCAATGCCACACTTGCCCACAAGGGGGCGCATGCATCTGGAGTTCATTCACAGCAGCTAAGAGGCCCTGGTGCACCCATCTCTCTCTCTCTCTCTCTCTCTCTCTCTTTCTCTTTCTCTTTCTCTCTCTCTCACACTCAAAAAAAAATATTACCTAGAATCTGACTCAATGCAAAAGATTATTTTTCCATATGGGACCATATTAGACTAAATTCCTGCCTCACCCCACTTACACACAAATGGGTTCACATACCACCAGGGTCCCAGAACCTAAGTGAGAACAGCAAAAACAAAGCTTTTAGAAGCCAATAAAGGAGAATATCTTTAGGATATCAGGGTTTAAAAAGTCTTTCTTAAACAAGACATAAAACGTGCCAAGCTTAAAAGATTGATAAATTCAGCTACTTTAAAATTAAGCAGTTAGCAGAAGGTTGGCAAGAACCCAGCGTCTATGTGGTCTATAAAATCTACTCAGCTTCACAAAGGAATAAATTACAGTAAACCTTTCGAGAGGATGTTCCAACAATACATGTCATAGCCGAGGCTCAGTGCATGGTGGGCCGCCTTTGGCTCCATCTACAACATGAGCACGCTTGAACGGAGTGGTCTGTGCATCAAACATTTACAAGCACGCACACAACACCACTTAACAATAATGTGACCACCAACTCACGACAAACACCACTGTATCACGACCACGGTGCTCAGTGGCAGCAACCGAACTCCGGGGGCATGCCTCTGCACAACATTGTGGGTGGTTTGAAATCAGGTGTCCCTCGTAAACTCATGTGCTCCGAATTCTTGGTCCCCATCTGATGACAGTTTGGAAAGTGGGGCCTTGCAGGATAACGGGGGTGGATCTTGAGTTTTATCAGCCCCTAGCTTGCCAGTGTTAGTTCAGCTCACTCTCCTGCTGCTGTTTTCCCCTCTGCTGTGGCAGAGGTGATATCTAGCCTCCTTCTACACCATGTGTTTCCCCTGCCATTACGAGCGTCCCTTGGAGACCAAGCACAACTAAACAACTTTCATCCCATCACATGCTTCATTGAGCAATGAGCCGGTAACCACAACAGAAAATTGGTAACAGAGGAATGAGGTCATTGATGCTAGAAACCTGACTGTGTGGCCTTTGGACTTTTGGAACTGATTTGTGGGAGGTATATAGATGGATTTCAAACCTTGGACTGGGAGACACCTTGCAGTGTGCTTATGAGAGCTTTATGGACCACTCTTTGAGAGTTGAAAGATCTAAGCGCAGACAGAACTGCAGTCTGTGTAGTCTCGGCTTATGAGGGGAAGAAACAGCTTTGTTCAGATTGGGCTTAGAAGCAGTTTGTGTGAGAGGCTGACTGCATTCTGCCTGTGTCATGAGAACTTGAGCCAGATTGAATTCAGAAGAAGTGCACTGAAGATATGGCACGGAAAGAAATGAAAATTTCAGGGCTAGAGAGATGCCTTAGCAGTTAAGGGGCATGCCTGCAAAGCCTAAAGACTCGATTCAACTCCCCAGGACCCACGTAAGCCAGGTGCAGAAGATGACGCATGCACACAAGATGACGCATGCACACAAGATGACACATGCACACAAGATGACGTATGTGCACAAGGTGATGCATGCACACAAGGTGGCGTGTGTGTCTGGAGTTTGACTGCAGTGGCTAGAGGCCCTAGTGTGCCAATTCTCTCTCTCTCTCATAAAAAAATAAATAAATAAATAAATAAATAAATAAATAAAAAGAAATGACAGTTTCAGGCTGGAAACAAGCACCCATTCAGCTGCAATGGTTTGAGAGAGTGCAACCATTGAGATTGGGCCAGCTGTTCTGCATTGGGACATCAGGAAGAATGCTTACTCTTTTGACAGTAAAGGGCCTGAATGCTGAGTGCCGTGCTCTGCAAAGTCAGTTTTATCCTCCCAGATGAACGAATTTTCTAGCCTACCTAGTGAATATAACAAATGCAGGAAAGAAAGGTTCATACTGGATTTGCAGTGCAGTTATTTTATTTATTTATTTTTTTCTGGAATCAACCACTGGGTGATATGAGGTAAGACTGCGGGAGTCCTTGCAAAGAAATCCACTGAACCATAAGGATGACTCGTGGGTTACAGTGGTTTCGACATACCAGAACCATAGGATGGCTGCTGAAAATAGAGTTTTCCCTGGGCTGTGAGCAGCCTAGCCGGAGGGGCAGTGCTGGAACGCCTGTCACTTCATCACTGGTTACCAATGTCGCGATGGTAGCTACTGAATTTTATTTTATTTATTTTTATTTATTTTTTAAATATTTTATTTTTATTTATTTGAGAGAGATAGGCAGGGAGAGAGAGAGAGAGAGAGAGACAATGGGCACGCCAGGGCCTCCAAACACTGCCAATGAACTCCAGGCGCATGCGCCCCCTTGTGCATCTGGCTTATGTGGGTCCTGGGGAATTGAACCTGGGTCCTTTGGCTTTGCAGGCAAGAGCCTTAACCACTAAACAATTTCCCCAGCCCCAGATTTTATTTTTGCCCTGTTTTTCTTAGAGCTTGCATGGGTTCAGTGTCTTCTAGAAAATGCCATCTTTTGCCGTGTGTTTACGCTGTGCCCTTATGTGTTCTGGTTTTACAGGCTCACAGTTAAACGGTTTTGGACTTACAGGAATGTTTGAACAGCATTAGGATGGGTAAGAACTACAGAGGGGCTGGAGAGATGGCTTAGTGGTTAAGCGCTTGCCTGTGAAGTCTAAGGAGCCCGGTTCGAGGCTCAATTCCCCAGGACCCATGTAAGCCAGGTGCACAAGGTGGAACTGGAGTTCTTTGCAGTGGCTGGAGGCCCTGGTGCACCAATTCTCTCTCTCTCTCTCTCCCTCTTTCTCTGTCTGTTGCCTTCAAATAAATAAATAAAAATAAACAAAAAAAATTTTTAAAAAAAGAACGACAGGGACTTTTAATGCTGGAGTAAATGCACTGCACTTTAAATTGTACCTGATGACCAGTGTAAAGGGGGGAGGTGGGCAGGGGTGGAATATGGCGGTTTGAATCAGGTGTCCTTCATAAACTCACATGTTTTGAATGGTTGGGTCCCCAGCTGGTGGCTACTTGGGAGGTGGAAGAGGTGTGTTTCGGGGGGTGGGGGAGTGAACCGTGAGGTTTATTAGTTTCTAGCTTGAAGTGTCACTTGCCTCCCTGTCCTCCCGATGTTGACCAAACGGTGAATGCTCACCTTCTGCTCTACCATCTCTTCCCCTGCCATCAAAAGCTTCCCTTGGAGACCGTAAGCCAAAGTAAGTCCTTTCCTGCCAGGAGTTGCTTCAGGTCAGCTGTTTTATCCCAGCAATGAGAAGTATAACAAGCACCTTCTCCCCCTTAATCCCTGTGTACTTTTAAAACATTTTTTGTTGTTTTTTTAAGTATTTTTTTTTAATTTGAGAGAGTCAGAGAGAGATGTATGCGCCCCCTTGTGCATCTGACTTACGTGGATACTGGGGAATTGAACCTGGGTCCTTTCGCTTTGCAGGCAAATGCCTTAACCGCTAAGCCATCGCTCCAGCCCACCTGTGTACTTTGTATTATATTTATGGTCACCCTTGTTCTACATGCTGAGCTAAAACCATAGCCCCCAAAATGCCTAGAAGTTGTCTGCCCCACCAGAAAGAAGCAAAGATAAGAAAACCTCCAGACAGATTTTCAGTATGATCATCTCTTTTTAATTTATTTAGTTTTTATTTAATTACTTGAGAGAGGGAGAGAGAGAGGCAGATATATAGAGAGAGGATGGGTGTGCCAGGGCCTCTGGCCACTACAAACAAACTCCAGACACATGCCCCATCTTGTGCATCTGGCTTAACCGGGTACTGGGGAATTGAACTTGGGTCCTTAGGCTTCATAGGCAAGTGCTTTAACCACTAAGCCATCTGTCCAGCCCATGATCACTTTTTATTTATTTTTATTTTTTATTTGAGACAGAAAGAGGGGGAGGAGAGAGAGAGAATGGGCATGCCGTGGCCTCTAGCCACTGCAAACAAACTCCAGATGCATGTACCACTTTGTGCATCTGGCTTCATATGGGTGCTGGAGAATCAAACCTAGGTCCTTTGGCTTCACAGGCAAGTGCTTTAATCGCTAAGCCGTCTCTTCAGCACCCATGATCTTATTTTTTTTTTTTTTTGGTTTTTGAGGTAGTGTCTCACTCTGGTCCAGGCTGACGTGGAATTCACTATGTAGTCTCAGGGTGGCCTCGAACTCTCGGTGATCCTCCTACCTCTGCCTCCCGAGTGCTGGGATTAAAGGCGTGCGCCACCACGCCCGGCCCATGATCATTTTTTAACCCCACAGAAGAAGCTAATCTATTGCCTCCCAGATAGCCATAGTTTAGTACCCAAAACAGCCTCCGTGAACCTGTAAACACCGCCCTCTCAGTCTTTCCCCCACACCTTTTAAACTAGTACTTTCCCATCCATTCTACATTGTTAATATGGACCCAGAAACGTATGAAAGAGGTTGGCATGATAAAGAAACTTTTCCAAGACGGGCATTCAGGTCATCACAAGAGTAGACAGTATGGAGCTGTGCACTGACGAGTTTTAAGGACAGGACCTGCATAAACCTTCCAAGTATTTACTGTCAGGTACTAGGGAACTAATTAGCATGGTGACTTAGATGACTTCACTGGCTTGGCCATCTTAAGGGGGGGGGCAGTCTGAGGAAGCAACTCCTGCCAATAATCAGGAGAAATGCCTTAACAGAGAGAAGTGACTTTCAACAGATGGTGGGCTGCCATGCACTTCCAAATCCTTATCACCAAAGAACTGTGGCAAAACATTCAAGTTAACTGATGAGAAAGTACTGAAAGAGTTCATTTCACTCCCCCACACTCACTTGGTGAACTACATCAGAGAGCACACACTGAATCCAGCTCCATCCGGCAGAAAGTCACTGATCATCTACGACCTCCTTCCACACATGGGCTAAAAGCAGAAGCTACAGTTCTTTCTCCTAAACAATTCATAAAGGTATTTTTTTATTCCAAGACAATTATTGGACAAAATTTTTTATTTATTTATTTATTTATTTTGGTTTTTCGAGGTAGGGTTTCACTCTGGTTCAGGCTGACCTGGAATTAACTATGTAGTCTCAGGGTGGCCTCGAACTCACGGCAATCCTCCTACCTCTGCCTCCTGAGTGCTGGGATTAAAGGCATGTGCCACCACACCCGGCTATTTATTTATTTTTTTGATTTGAGAGAGAGAGGAAGAAGCAGAGAGAGAATGGGCACACCAAGACCTCTCAGCCGCTGTGAAGAACTCCAGACGCATGCGCCCCCTTGTGGGCAAGTGCAGCATTGCACCCTTGCGTTACTTTTGCGTCCAGCTAAACGTGGGACCTGGAGATTCAAACAGATGTTCTTAGGCTTCGCAGGTTTATTTTTAATCTAAGTACTGACTAGCTAAACATTGAATGAGAATCCAGGTTTGTTCTTCTGAAAAGCATGTTCTGAAGGACCATATGAAATGATGACTATCAAATGGAGGATGCCCGTTACACCTGGCAGGAGGAGGGAGGGTCTAATCAAGAAGAAATAATCCCAGCACTCGGGAGGCAGAGGTAGGAGGATCGCCGTGAGTTCGAGGCCACCCTGAGTTTACAGAGTGAATTCCAGGTCAGCCTGAGCTATAGTGAGACCCTACCTTGAAAAACCAAAAAAAAAAAAAAAGAAGAAGAAGGAGAAGAAGAAGGAGGAGGAGGAGGAGGAGGAAGAGGAGGGGGAGGAGGAGGAGAAGAAGAAATAACCAGGGGGCTTCAATCGTGCTCCCATGGCTGTGTTTCACTAGCTGTGTGATAGGTACTGGGGCTTATGCAAGCATACCGTTATTTAAACCTTCTGCAGTGATTCTTAAATAGTTTTCCTACATGTAAAATCAGATACGTTACCTTCAATATAAAAATTCTTTTAAATCTTAAGTGTTTCTGTATAGACAGTTTCCCCCAACCTACCTCCTCCATGCCTGGAAGGCGCTTCTAGAAGCCAGGGGTTTTTTTTTTTTTTTTTGGTGCCACCATTTGCATCTAGAACATCTCCCAAAACACATGCTGAAGGTTGGATTGCCAGCCTGTGGTGTTACGGGGAAAGCAGTGGAACCATTAAGAAGCCTGGGCGCAGTGAAAGGAAGTTAGGTCATTGGGAAAGAGCCCTTGGAATGAATTGTTGCTGTCACTCTGCCCCTTCCCCATTCCTCACTTTTCTTGATTTCTGATCTGGTATGAGGGGAACAGTTCGCCTTCACCACACAGGCCCGCCATGATTCTCTGCTTCATAGAGACCATGCACTGAAATCTCCAAAAGCTTGACCCAAAATAAGTCTTGCTTCCTTTCAACAGGACAGAAAGCTGCCTTTCATAGATGGTAAATCAATCTAGGTAAATGGTATTATTATTATTATTATTCAATGCAGGGTCTCACTCTAGCCCAGGCTGACCTGGAATTAACTATGTAGTCTCAGGATGGCCTCGAACTCACTGAGATCCTCCTACCTCTGCCTCCCGAGTGCTGGGATTAAAGGTGTGCGCCACCACACCCGGCAATGATAGTTTTGGGGGTTGTTTTTTTGTTTTGTTTTGTTTTAACTGTAGAAAATTGCCAAACCTGTAACAGATCAGTAAAGGCCACAACTTTCTAAGCATAGGGTGTATAGCTAAGTACCTTCAAAAGAACATTGAGCCACGTTGTGCCTCTGGCTTTATGTGGGTATTTGGGAATCCAACCTGGACCATCAGGTTTTGCAAGCAAGGGCGTTAACCACTGAACTATCTTCCTAGACCACGGGCTGAGTTTTGATGTGAAGAGATTTATTTTGGTTCATGATTCTGGACGCCTATGGTCTAGGGGGTTACAGCCAGATGTGCAAAGGTCTAAGACACATCTGGAGATTGTCTTTAAAAAAAAAAGATTATTTATGTATTTATTTGACAGAGAGAGAGAGAGAGAGAGAGAGAGAGAGAGGAAGGGGCAAATAGACAGAAAGAGAAAATGGGCACACCAGGGCCTCCAGCCACTGCAAACGAATTCCAAATGCATGCATCACCTTATGCATCTGGCTTATGTGGGTCCGGGGAATCAAACTAGGGTCTTTAGGCTTTGCAGACAAATGCCTTAACCACTAAGCCATTTCCCAAGACTCTCTCTCTCTCTCTCTCTCTCTCTCGTTTTTTTTTTTTGGCTGACAGCGTCCTCGGATAGAACACGGCGCCACGTAGTGAGGGAATTCGAGCGGGCACACATCACCTTCTGGTGTTTATTCCTTATGTAAAACTCATCTCATGAACATGGAACCTCCACCACCTTGATCTTTCATCCTAAGCCCCTCCCAAAAGTCCTACTTCTAAACACCATGCTTGGATTCAAGTTCCCAGCCTTTCAATATCCCCCAACAGGACAGAGAATAAACCTCGTCACACACAGCCTGGGAGCCACTCAAACCACTCCGATGCAAACCAGTGCCCTTCAGTCCCTGCCTGCAGTGGTTACACTCACAAGATTAGAAGCAAGCGGACGTCAAGACGTAGTGAGACCAAGACTTAGAGACAGCAAGGAAGACAGTGACTCAATTGATGGAGGGTATACTGACAGGTCATGCGCTGTTCTAGGGAGCTGGGGACTGAGCCGCAGGTGAGTGAAGAGTGGCCATGGAGCCTGCAGCAGACACATGGGCGTGAGTGTGCTACACACCTGGGCTTGCTCCAGCTGTGTGCCAACAACCAACTCTCCTTCCTCTTCAGCCACGAAGCCTAAACTACCCATCTTCACAGCCATGAAAGCGTTCATCACGTCATGTGGGAGCTCCCGTCTTTAGCAGAACTGTGTCGTCCTTGCTCTCTATGAGAATCCCCCACTGGCATTGCAGATTGGTTATATGTTGGGTTCAAATAAAATTAGATTGAATAATAATAATAATGATACAAGCTGGCAATTTCTTCCCAATAGAATACGTTGCATATTTCATGAAACACAAGCCGGAGGAGTTTTCTTTTCTTTTCTTTTTTTTTTTTTTTTTTATGATCCCTGAACCAAAAGAGAATGAGAACGTCACGGGACAGGAAACGAACGCTTGCTCTCCAAGCTCAGGAAAATGCTCAAAAGATTCATAATGGGTTGCTCTGTTCCATTTTGTGTTTACAAGAGTTCGTATCCTGACATGCATTCATGGATGGAGCATACCGCTGGTGTTCGTGGATATAAATGTACATTTTCTACTGACACTCTTTTCTCAGTACAGAATGCCTGGCTGGCTCATGCGCTTAGCCTGACAACACTCTCCCCTGCCAAGTTTTATTTATATTTTCAAGCCACTTCTCTATCTGGGCATAGAAGGCAAAATTTGGCATAGTAGTAGGAGCACTGGATCAAGAGTCCTTGGACCAGTGTCCAGGGCTACAACAGGGCCTCTCTCTCACACAGTCATGTGCCTCCCTCAACCTGACCCCTCTCTCAGTCTGTGAACTGGGAAGGTTAACAAATGCACCTCAAGAATTCAATCAATGGGCTGCAGAGATGGCTTAGTGGGTAAGGCACTTGCTTGCAAAGACAAAGGACCCAGGTTCGATTCCCCAGGACCCACGTAAGCCAGATGCACAAGGTGGCGCATGTGTCTGGAATCCGTTTGCAGTGGCTGGAGGTTCTGGTGTGCCCATTCATTCTCTCTCTCTCTCAAATAAATAAAAAGAAAATATTTAAAATATTTTTTAAAAACAAGCCAGACAATCCATCAACCATTCTATGTTTTTCTCAAAATAAGCACAGAAGGGACAATGGACGGGTATTTTAGCATGATGTTCACTTTCTCCTTTTCACACAGTGGAAGTGTTCAAGGCAGTGTTTCAAATGAAACAGTGCAAAAGAAAGTGTTTACCTGGGCTGGAGAGATGGCTTAGCGGTTAAGGCGCCTGCCTGCTAAGCTTAAGAACCCGGTTCCAATCTCCAGGTCCCACATTTAGCCAGACACAAAAAGTGACGCAAGGGCGCAATGCCGCACTTGACCACAAGGGGGTGCATGCATCTGGATTTCATTCAGCAGCTGAGACTGCTGGTGTGCCCATTTTCTGTGTGTGTGTGTGTGTGTGTGTGTGTGTGTGTGTGTGTGTCAAAAAGAAAAAGAAAAAAAAAAGAAGAACAAAAAGTGTTCACCTGAAATCTCAAACTGAAACACACCTCTTCCTTCTAACCTCTGGTTAGCAAAACTGGCACAAGCACAAAAAAAGAGTGCATTTTTATTATCAAGAAGAAGGATTTTTTAAAAAAAAATCTCAGCTGAAGGACAATTTACACTTAACATTCTATACGACATGCTACTGCAACTGTTCAAAGCCACTTTGTGCTGACTGCTAACAGACTCAGGAGGCAGTTACTGCTGTGTCACTAGAAATCAAAAGAACAGAGAGGGCGCCTGAGCAGGTGGAAGCCACACAGCCTGTAGAGCTGAGGGAGCTGAAGGCTGTAGCCAAGCAATGGAGGAAGCTTCCAGAACACTGTTCTTCTCTAAGTCTGAGCATATGTTTGCCACAACTAGTCACCAACCAACAGCAGACAGTGCAGCCTTGGCACTACAAATTAATTGCTTGATCAATTGTTTACTAATTACCTATTTATTACCAACAAATATTTTCATAGACTAGGTAGAGCTGACCTATTACCAGGCAGCTCTTGGCAGAGGGTGTCACAAGTGTACACAATGTCACCATCAACCCCAATGGCCCATAACACAATGTCCCCAGTGTGTCAATAGCATATAAAATCTGGAGCTTGCTTTTAAGGAAAACCTAACCATTCCATTATGCCTCATTAAGGTTTACAACTAGCCTAGAAGTAGATGGACTCAGTCCCCTCTTTTAGAAGAAGCATGACCCATAGCTGATGTCTGTGGGGGGGAGGGATCCTGGGACCCGACTGGGTGGATGTACATTCTGGTTCCTGTATTTGCTTGGTGAATCTCTTTTTAATCTCTTGGGTCAGTGACCAGATCGCTCTATGCCCAGGTCTCCATAAATGAAACAATCATGAGAATGAAGGAATCAACTTCCCAGGTGTGTCAACGATGAAGACTTAGAGGAGAGCAGGTGGGAAGAACTGTGTTCTGGAAGCTTCCTCCATTGCTTCAAGTGCTTGGAAGGGTACCCAAATGCTTACTAAATACACTACAGAGTGGTTCTCATTTTTATTAGTATGAGAGGTGACTTGCCAAGCATCACAAAGGTGGGGTTGTGTCTGGGTCTCATCCTGGCTTCCAATTTCAAGTGGCATCCTCTTTCCTTACTCAAACTCCATGCTGCCTACAACTGAAAAGTACCATTTTCTTGAACTACTACTATGGGGCTGGAAAGATGTTTTCGCAGTTAAGGCGCTTGCCTGTGAAGTCTAAGGACCCGGGTTCGATTCCCCAGTAAGCCAGATGCACAAGGTGGCGCATGCGTCTGGAGTTCATTTGCAGCGGCTGGCGGCCATGGTGCATCCATTCCCTCCCCTGCAACTTCTCTCTCTCCCTCCCCCTTATGCCTCTAATAAATAAAGAAAAATAAAAAATGAAAACTTAATTTTTTAAAAGAAATATTACTATGTGCTAAAGCACTCAAAGAGAGGATTTTCCACCTGAAATTGCTCAAAGACCCACAAGGTAGGGCCTGCTCTACAGATGAGATGATGCGAACTTGACTCTGAGCGGGTGATTTAGTTTTCCACTAGATCAGCAAGTGAGGTAAACTTTACTAAGGGCTAAATGACATTTGAAGTTCCTGACAACACACCCTCTGATGTGTGCTGGTTTTCAGTGCTGTCTCACCTCCTTGGTTTGCTTACTGCATTAAATCCCATCAAAAACCAGTGTTTGGGGCTGGAGAAATGGCTTAGTGGTTAAGGCATTTGCCTGCAAAGCCTAAGGAGTCCGGTTCAATTCTTCAGGACCGACATAAGCCAGGTCCACAAGGGGGCGCATGCGTCTGGAGTTCCTTTGCAGTGGCTGGAGGCCCTGGTGTGCCCATTCTCTCTCTGCCTCTTTCTCTCTCTCAAATAAAATATATTTGAATGTGCCGGGCGCGGTGGCGCACACCTTTAATCCCGGTACTTGGGAGGCAGAGGTAGGAGGATCGCCGTGAGTTCGAGACCACCCTGAGAATAAACAGTGACTTCCAGATCAGCCTGGGCTAGAGTGAAATCCTACCTCGAAAAACAAAACAAACAAACAAAAAGTGTTTGACTTGAGTCAATGATCAAAATGGCCTGTAGCGTGGCTCCAAGCCTTAGGAATTCACCAAGTGCAATATTTTGATGAGTCTGATCATGTACTAGCCAAATAGCCACCCATTTAAAAAAAAAAATAATGACTGGGGATGGGGCTGGGGATGGGGGCGGGGGGCAAAGGGGACAGAGGCAAGAGCTCCGGTGGCTCTCGGAGGAGAAAATGAGCAGTCAGTGATAGAATCTCCCGTGCAGCCTCACACAATGGTATCTCTTGCAAATGAGACATACTGTGAAACAGCTTGCGACAGGGAGCTGTAACTAGAAGTAATTTTTATTCAGATTTTATTGTTCAGTACAATGAATATGATTAAATGTTTCAGATATGCCTATTCAGACCTTAAGCAAACCATCCCCCCCCCAAAAAAAAACTTACTACAAAATCATCTTCTAGATGCGCTTTCAGGACCCCATTTCATTGCCAAGATCACAGTATCACGTCCCCACTGGAGCCAGGCAAGGTCCCAAGATTGTAGCAAACAGCTTTTTGCTGCTTCCCACCTTGTCTCTCCCCCCTTCCCCCCACTTTTCTCATCTCTACAGACCCGATGGCTTTGCCAAATAGTTACAAAGGGAGTCCCTTTCAAAGCACAGCATCTTGAACTTCCTGAACCTTTTTAGAAGGGCGTGTGTGTGTGTGTGTGTGTGTGTGTGTGTGTGTGTGTAAGAACAATGGCCTTCAAAAGCCATTTCTGAGAGTTCTTCAATACTCCATTTGAATGCTCGGGTTTCGATCAAGAACGCAGTAGACACAATTTCTGATTGCTTCAGAAGCTGACTTTCATAGGGCTTTGATCAGGGTAGCCTTTCTCAATGGGAAGTCACAAGACTCTTTTTGATTCCCTTCTCAGAAGTGCCCCCTCCCACACCTCCGTCCCCCAGAACTCCAGAACCCCAAAAGAGTCCCCCAGCCTGGTCAGGACAGGGAAGGAAGGAGATGGGAGGAGGCCTCTGCATCTGACCTGTCCTTATTATCTTATTCCCCTGCGCAGTTCAGGGTTCCACACATCACCGAGATAATGAAAACAATGGTTGATAATTTTACAGATTTCCGAAAAAGAGAGAGAGCGGGAGAGACCCATAATTGGCACACCCAACGTACAAACGTGAACCAGGATAATTAGGCGGTTCTGAACCCTAAGCCACCTCTAATGTATATATGATGACTTACAAAACACGTGAAGTGTTTGGGAAGTGTTGGGAGGGCGGGACCCTCCCGCTCCCCCCCCCCAAGGCTTTTCATTCCAAACCATCACCATTGTGAAAGTGCCTCCAAGGGGCCAGCGGGAAGGGAGGTAGGGAGGGCGGATACTTCTGTGTGCCAGGATCCTCTCCAGGAAGGCATCCTAGCATCCCTGTCTCTGGGAGCGGGGGCCCTCTGGGGAGGTAGGGTGGTGGGGTGGGGTGCTGTGGTCTCACGGAGCTAAATAAAAATAAAAACCCACGGGGCTTGCGGACGACATGCAAAGCCTTCCACCAAGCCACGCGGGCGCGCACCCAGCGTCTGCGCCACACATGCCAGCTCGCAGGTGCCCACGCCGCGGCGCTCTCCACGCAGCCCCAAGCGCCCAGTGATCTCCTGGCTTTTCCCCCCCACAACACCACCGCCACTATCACCCCCTGTCCGGTTCCCCACCCCCAACCCCATTCCTTCACTCTCTCCCAGCCCAGCGGAAGCACCCGGCAGACCCCCAACAATGAAGACTTGTGTGATTCAGTGGGGGGTTGGGGAGGGTTTGCATGGAGTGAAACGGACAGTGGCATTAGGGGTCTGGGAAGGAGGCGACACAGCAGCCCGGTGGCACTGGCTAGCTTGCAGCTTTCCCTGCAAGCGTGGGTGGATGGGGGAGGGTGTGGAGGGCACTCCTGGCTTGGTTCGGAATCACTACTAATCATAAATAAATAAATTAGAAAGGGGGGGGGAGAGAGGCGCCTTCAAAAAGTGCAGCGTAAAGACGCACCCGCACCCTCCCACCAGGGGTCACAATCTCACTCCGCGGGACCTGCTCGGAATTTTTACTTTGTATACAGTGGCCTGGCATCTGTGACACAACCTCCCCCTCCCTCAACCCCACCCCGGGCCACGTTTGGACTCGCCGGGTTTCTTTCGGACAAGGTTGAGGTCCCCTTTTAGAACTCCTTCCTAAGCCGAACCTCTGGGCGGGGGGCGGGGGTGAGGTGGATTTAAACTTTCCCCATCAGGAAAACACTGAGCTGGAATTCCACCCTCCCCTGTCCCCTTCGAGAGGGTGACCTGGGACCTGGGGACCCAATGGAGGAGGGCTAGCGGCAGGACACACAGGACCCCCCCCCCCGAAGAAAAGCTGGGCGCGGGGGAGTGGTGGTGGTGGTGGACGGGGAACCCCAGAAACGCAAGCCTCCAGCGGCAGACTGGGATGAGTGGCTTGTGGAGAGATGCAGGCAGAGCACCGCGCTGCCGGGAAGTGGGAGAAGTGAGGAGCGGGGTTGAGTGGAGAGGGGAAGGGGTCCAGCCTGGGGCGCCACTAGCGAGACGGGGGATGGGGAGCGCAGGACCGGTATCCCAGAGCGGATGAAGGAGGCCTCGGGATGGAAGGGATGGTTGGAGAGTAGGTCGTGGGATGGAAGAGAGGAAGATGCTGTGAAGTCCTGCGGTGGACAAGTCGGGAAGAGAGGACCGCGCGCGCGCTCGCGCGTGTTCCGAAGTCGCCTCTCAGCTCCCAGCAAGTGGAAGGAGAGGAAGGGGAAAACAAAAGTGCTATCCTTGCCGGTCCGCAGCACCTCCAGCCAAACTCCCCAGAGACAGACGCATCCCCATCCGTCATCTCCACGGTCCCCCCGTGGAACCCCGCGGGGGCCACCTGCGCACGCTTCACTCCGGACGCACCCTCTTCCCGACTCCCCAAGAATCTCCGCACCTCACCTGGGCGTCCCAAAGCATCCTAATCCGTTGCCGCATCCGCTCAGGCCAGGACGCCTCTACCCATGCCCAAGCGGGCGGGCTCACTCACTCGCGCTCTCCAGCCCGGGGAAACCCCGGCGAGCTCCGAGCTGACTCCATCCTTCCCCGGGCGCCACGGGCGCGCGTCACAGCGTGGGGAGGAGGCCCGTCGTCCCTCCCCAGCCCATCTCCAACCCTCCCCCGCCGCGCGCCGCCCCATTTCGCCCCGCCCCGCCCCGCGCCCGCGCTCACCTGCCCGTTGCGTATCCCCGGCCGCAGCATCAGTACCACCAGCAACAGCGCATCCCCGGCCTTAGCATCAGTACCAGCCTCAGCAGCAGCGCATCGCCAGCGCATCCCCGGCCGCAGCATCAGCACCACCACCAGCAGCAGCGCATCCCCAGCCACAGCATCAGCATCAGCACCAGCAGCGGCAGCCGCAGTCGCAGTCGCAGCCGCAGCGCATCCCCGGCGTCGCGCCGCCGCCAGTGCGCTCTCTTGCTCCAGCCCCACCAGCAGCGGCGGCTGCGAGCTGGAGGAAGAGCCTGCGAACTCGAACAGGCGAGCGGGGGCGCAGCGGTTCTCTGTGGAGCCCCAGCGGCGTACACTCTTTCCACCGCCCCCCCCCCCCACATACACACCCTTCCCCATATCCCCGCGTAGAGAACCCGGCCCAGAGCCCGGGCTGCCTTGGGGAGCTGCTCACAGTCTCCAACGTTCGCGCCCTCCGAGATCCCAGAGTTCTTTTTTAGAAAATAGTTTATTTATTTATTTACTTATTTATTTATTTATTTTAGAGAGAGAGAGAGAGGCAGAGAGAAAGAGAGAATGGACACGCCAGGGCCTCCAGCCCCTGCAAACGAACTGCAGAGGCGTGCGCCACCTCGTGCAGCTGGCTTACATGGGTTCTGGGGAATCGAACCGGGGTCCTTAGGCTTCATAGGCAAACGCCTTGACCTCTGAACCTTTTCCCCAGCCCTCGAGTTCATTTTTGTGTAGAGTCTGGTGCGTACCCAATTTACTGTCCAAAGGCACGGGAGAGCTGGTTGCTTCCACATTCTTTGGCAGGAGGGGGCTCTCTCTCTCTCTCTTTCTCTCTCTCTCCCCCCCTGGTCTTTATGAATGTTTCCTAGGCAAAGTTGGTTACCAGAATGGCTGGCACTTGGGACCCACGCAACCGCCCCCCATCCCCGGGTATGTAGGCTCCCAGTTAAGTAAGTTGGCTTCCCCACGTCATTCATAGACTTCATAGACTGCTGCCCAGATCACACACAAGGGAGAAGACTTTGGCGACCTTACGAAGATCCTAGAACTATACCAAGTGGCAAAAAAATGCCTATTGGGTCAATCTGAAATTCTTCCACCCCGAGTTTAGACGCAGGTCCGTCAGGTCACTGTCTCTCAGGCATACCTCACAAGCCAGGGTGGGAGGGAGTGGTGAGGCCATTCGAGTATTGCCCCTTGGAGCCATGCAACTATAGGAAAGGGGGCCGGCCGGGAGCAGTTCCTGGAGGTTTACCTTGCTCTTTTTAGGGGTCACCCTCCTGCCCTCCAGCTGTGTGATAATGAAGCTAATGTGGTGGGCTGGTTTGGAGGGGGGAGGGGGTATTGGTTTTTTTTCCTGGTAGCCTGTGTTTCTCCTCTGTGAAAATGTAATGAAGCATTAATGGTCATTACCTCCAGAGTCAATGGGCTAAAAATATTTAGCCTAATGCACTCCTTGTGAAGTCAGTAGGTCGTGGCTGGTATGTATGTACAAAGTTATCCCAAGCCCTCCCTTCCTGCACGAAATTCACGACCCATTACACTGATTCCCTAATAACAGCTTCTGTACAAATGGAGGCCCTGCACACTTGCCTGTCAGGCGCCTACTGAAAAGATAGCAATTTACATAGAGACAAGAAAAATTGGTGAGGTCATTGGCAGGATGCAATCTTGCAAGCGCTGTTGATCAGGGCAAATTCCCCACAAGGTGGGAGGAAGGTCTCAAACCTGATGGTGTTTTTCTTTCTACCTGGGAGTGAGGGGGAGGCCATAGGTGGGAACCGGGGAAACTGGTTCAAGTCTTCCCAACTTCTATGAAGTTCTAGAAAGTGAGATGAGTCGTCTCGAGGCATGGTTCTACGCTCTAAAAAATTCAGACGGGCAAGCGAGCAAGTTGGTCAAGATCACGAAGAGATTTCTTTTTAAATATTTTTATTTATTTAATTATATGAGAGAAAGAGGCAAAGAGAGAGAGAGAGAGAGGGAAAGAATGGGTGCACCAGGGCATCCAGCCACTGCAAATGAACTCCAGATGCATGCGCCCCCTTTTGCATCTGGCTTACGAGGGGCCTGGAGAGTCGAACCAGGATCGTTTGGCTTCACCAGCAAGCGCCTTAACCGCTAAGCCATCTCTCCAGCCCCGTGAAGAGATTTCTGAGACTCTAGGCCCAGGCCTTGGCGGGTGGGAAGAGTGTGGACAAGGCCTGCAGACTTTGATGGGCTGGCAGAGTCCTCCATAAAAATTGGGCAACCCCCCATGAAAACTAACAGAGGCAACAAGCTGTGGCTGTTCCTAGCCCTGAGCTGGAGGGAAACATGATGTATAGACTCTGTGCACAGCCTGCCTACCAAGGACCTAATGATCATCTGGGTTCAACTGAACCAAACCTTGAAGGACTATTCTCTCACTATGCTAAACATGTCAAGAAAAATGACATCTGAAAGCTAAGGTGTAGGGTTTTGCTATTGCTTTTATATTCCAATGCGGATGTTTTTTTTTTTTTTTTTTTTTTTTTTTTTTTGGTTTTTCGAGATAGGGTCTCATTCTTAGCTCAGGCTGACCTGGAATTCACTATGTAATCTCAGGGTGGCCTTGAACTCATGGTGATCCTCCTGCCTCTGCCTCCCAAGGCCTGGGATTAAAGGCATGCGCCACCATACCCAGGCTCCAATGTGTTTTTAAAAGGTTTTTTTTTTTTAATTGTTTATTTGCAAGCAGAGAGAGAATGAGTGAATGAATGAATGGGCATACCAGGGTCTCTTGTCACTGCAAAAGAACTCCAGATTCATGTGCCGCTTTGTGACTGAGGCTTTATGTGGGTACTGGGGAACTGAACTCAGGCTGGCAGGCTTTGCAAGCAAGCACCTTTAACCACTGAGCCATCTCTCCAGTACAGGCTGTTGCTTTGTAAAATATCTTTGTGTTTTCATTAAGTGTAGGCATAAAGAAAAAAATTCAGCGGATATTCTTTTATCATCTACTCTGAGCAATAGGAAAGTAATAAGCAAAGATGCACATTTATATAACTTCCTCTGTCCAAAAAAAGGTTACAGTAGTTCTTATATGACTTAGTTAAACGCCAAAATTTGGACTCCAGAATCTGATGGGACTTGATCACCTCTGACAGTTTTCTCTCTCTCTCTCTCTCTCTCTCTCTCTCTCTTCTTCTCTCTCTCTCTCTAACTCTGCAAATCGTGATGGAGACATTAAGGTCATAACATTGAAGTGATAAGCTGAATAACTGTATACCAGGTGACTGAAGCAGGGAAAGTTATTCCAGCCTGGAATTTCAGTCTATAGGAGGAGGGGACTCTGTGGACAAAAGTGCAACAGAGATTTCTCTCTGAGGTGGCTAGAGTGGACCCCAGAGTAATACGTACATACCAATTATTGAAGGCTTGGTTTGCCACGTCCAGAACTTTGGAATTCAGTGTGAGAGTAACAGCAGAATCTACTTTGGAACAGAAAAGAAAGAAAGGCTGGGCGATGGCTCAGCCATTAAAGGCACTTCCTTGTAAAGCTTTTAGCACTACATAAAGCTGGCTGGGCATTCATTTGCAACAGCAAGAAAACCTTGGGCTGCACCGCCCACCATGCACACAAACAAGTAACTAATTAATAAAATTTTTAAAATGAGAATAGAAACCACCATGTCACCCAGCTCCACAACCCCGTAGGCATTTACCCAAAAGATTCCCCCAGAGAAACTCGTACGTCAACGTTTATTGCATCACGATTCGCAATAGTTAAGTTATGGAAATCCCCTGAGTGTCCACCAACGAAGGAGTGAATGAAGAAAATGGATCAGGCACATTTATGAAGGAAGGGGTATGTATTGAAAATAGAGGGGAAGTTCCATAATGGCAGAAGAAGCTGGCCTGCTTTCACAAATCCAAGCCGAGAGAGAAAAAGCCATAAGCCCAAGTCCCTAAAACCACACCACCACTCATCACTCTTCAGAAACTCCAGGCACTCTGCACATCTTTAGTTTGGAATTTCAAATCTACCACCACACCTTAGGCCTGATCTTAAGATGATCCTCCCCATGACACCTCCTCCAGCCAGGTGGCTGGAAATCCAAGAAGTTTGAATAAACTCCTGAATCTGAGGATATTTCTTCAAACTGGAATCTAATCTGGGAGGCAGAGGTAGGAGGATCGGGGGTTCATTTCCACCCTGAGACTCATAGTTAATTCCAGGTCAGCCTGGACCAGGTGAAACCCTACCAGAGTACCAAAAAAAAAAAAAAAAAAAAAAAAAAAAAAAAAAAAAAAAAAAAAACTACCAAGGACATCATGCCGTTCACAAGAAATGGATACCACTGGAATTAATCCTACTGAGACAATTAAGTCAGTCTCAGAAAGATAAATATCGCCTTTTCTCTCATTTGCAGATACTAGACTTCATGGATCCATACAGTCACAGAAGAGAAACCGTCTCGCAGGCATGTCCAAATCATAGCTGAGGGACCACATGCATGCCAGGTTAGCCATGAATGTGGTCCAACGCATATGTAGATGATAGCAGTTCGTCTCTGCGTCAGAATGTTGGACACTCTTGGTAGAGGACGTAATGAAGTAGGGAGGGGGTGAGAAGCTGGAGTACTAGGGGATGTGTTCAAAGTACACTATTTACAGGCAACGAAAATCGCCTCATTTAACCTTGTATAAATAACCTTTTTCTACATTATTATTTTTGGTTTCCTCAAGGTAGGGTCTTGCTCTATCTAGCCCAGGCTGACCTGGAATTTCCTCTGTATTCTCAGGGTGGCCTGGAACTCACAGCGATCCTCCTACCTCTGCCTCCCTAGTGCTGGGATTAAACACGTGCACCGCCTGGCTTACATGGGACCTGGAGAATCATCTCACTCTTTCTCTCTCTCTCTCCCTCTCTCTGTCTTAAAGAAAGAAAGAAAAGAAGAAAGAAAGAAAAGAAGAAAGAAAGGAAGAAAGAAAGACAAAGAAAAGAAGAAAGAAAGAAAGAAAGGAAGGAAGGAAAGAAAGAAGAGAAGAGAGAAAGAGCACCACCAATGCCCAGCTCTAGCAATTTTGTTTTGTTTGTTTTTTCAAGGCTTTTTTCAAGGTAGGGTCTCACTCTAGCCCAGGCTGACCTGGAATTCACTATATAGTCTCAGGGTGGCCTTGAACTCACAGCAATCCTTCTACTTCTGCCTCCTGAGTGCTGGGATTAAAGGCATGCACCACCTGGTTTACGTGGAACCTGGAGAATCATCTCACTCTTTCTCTCTTTCTCATTCTCTGTCTTAAATAAATAAATAAAGGTGTGTACCACAGCAATTTTTTTATTTGTTGTTGTTGTTTTTTCAAGTCCTTTTTCAAGGTAGGGTCTCACTCTAGCCTAGGCTGACCTGGAATTCACTATTTAGTCTTAGGGTGGCTTCGAACTCTCAACAATCCTCTTACCTCTGCATCCCCAGTGCTGGGATTAAAGGCGTGCGCCACCACACCTGGCAATAACATTTTCAAACCTGTATAATGGGAGATGGGCTGGGTGAGGAGAGATGGCTTAGCGGTTAAACGCTTGCCTATGATGCCTAAGGACCCCGGTTCAAGGCTCGATTCTCCAGGACCCACGTAAGCCAGATGCACAAGGGGGTGCATGCATCTGGAGTTCGTTTGCAGTGGTTGGAGGCCCTGGCGCACCCATAAATCAAATAAATAAATAAATAAAATATTTAAAAAAAAAACATGAAAGTGTGAGAGGGCTTGATTCACCTGGAGTTAAGTCCCCAGCACCAACGTAACCAGCTTGGCTTGGCTATGCGTGCCTGTGACCCTGTTCCTGTGGGGAGATAGACAGTAGAGTAACTGGGGCTCTCTGACGCCAGATAGTCTGACGGAAAATGGCAGTTCTAGGTTCAGTGAGACCCTGTCTTAAAGAAACAATGAGGATAAGCAAAAGGAAAATACTTGACATTCTCTAGCCTCCGCACATGTGTACAGAGCACACACATCTTCACACACATGTGTGTGCACCCCATATGAATACCACACTACACACACACACACACACACACACTACACTCCATGTACTGCACACACACACACACACACACACTACACCCCATGTACTGCACACACACACACACACACACACTACACCCCATGTACTGCACACACACACATACACGCACACACACTACACCCCATGTACTGCACACACACACATACACACACACACACTACACTCCATGTACTGCACACACACACACTACACACACACACACTCCATGTACTGCACACACACACAGTACACACACAAACTACACCCCATGTACTGCACACACACACATACACAAACACACACTACACCCCATGTACTGCACACACACATACACACACAGAAAATTTAAAAACCCAAAAATTTCTTTAAAAATAAAGAAAAAATGTGTAGTGCCTAAAAAAAAATGAATCAAATATTTTATAATTTTTTACCATAATCCCATTTTGGATTACCTTAATTTCTTTTTTAAAATTTTATTTATTTATTAATTTAGAAGAGTGAGAGAGAGGCAGAGGCAGAGAGAGAAAGAGAGAGAATGGGCACACCAGGGCCTCCAGCCACTGCAAACAAACTCCAGACACATGTGCCACCTTGTGCATCTGGCTTATGTGGGTCCTGGGGAATCAAACCAGGGTCCTTTGGCTTTGTAGGCAAACGCCTTAAGCAATAAACCATCTCTCCAGCCCACCTTAAATTCTTATATGTTATATGCTCAAGACACAAGTGAATTTCTGGGCTGGAGGCATGGCTTAGCGGTTTAAGGTGCTTGTCTTCAAAACCAAAGGACCCAGGTTCGATTACCCAGGACCCACGTAAGTCAGATGCACAAGGGGGCGCACGCATCTGAAGTTCATTTGCAGAGGCTGGAGGCCCTGGTGAACCCATTCTCTCTCTCTCTCTCCCTCTTTCTCTGTCAAATAAATAAATAAAATATTTAAAAAATATAGCCAATTTCTCCTTCTCTCTTGAGGTCACAAGGACAATACAAAATTTTTTATGGGGCCTCAAGAGAACAGAAAATGCTTTATTTCATGATAGTTGGCCTCACTTGCTTCCAGGGAAAGGTGACGTGGCACTGTTACTGAACTCCCCTTTGGTTTATGGTAACTATAAATAGCATCCCTTTTATTTTTCCAAAGAGGACATGAAGAAGCAGCAGAGAGTTTCACTTATGTCACCAATCTGCTCTTTAGCTAAATGCATAGTAGAAAAGAAGTGGAGAATTTAAGTGAGTGTCAAAGGGCTCTTATGTTCCAGTAAAAACTCCCAAGGTTTTCCCTCATAAAGTGGAGCCTAAGGCAATCGTAGTGGTGGGAGGAAAAAAAAGGAAAAAAAAAAGGAGTAGACTGGTGATGGAGTTGAGGCTGGGGAGATGGAGGAGTAGAGAAGAAAGCACTGGCCCCTCATGTGTGCGGGTGTGGTTTCAGATTCTGTGCCCGTGTAAAGCTGGAGGCTGTAACTGGAATCTATAAAACCCGGGTGTGCTAGAGTGAGAGGGGAGCACCAGCAAGAATTTCGAGGAAGCCCTTGGGGTAGCTAATTTCCTTAATTTCCACAATGGTGAGCAATGAAAGACCCTCAAACAAGGTGGAAGGCAAGCACTAACATCATATGCTGTGGTAAATGCATACACCACACATGCCCCCAAAAAAAGTGGGGGGCAGGGTGGAAAAATGAACAGACTGAGCTACAGATGCCAGTGGTGTTTGACGAGCAGGGGGCGGTTGAACGCAGCACAGCACAGCACAGCTCAGCTCAGCTCAGCTCAGCACACAGGAAAGTGTTTGTGCGGTGTCAATGTGTGTTTTCTAGTCTCTGTGTGTGTTTTGGTAGCGTCTTCAAGTGTAAGCGTTTTGCGGCTGGTACGTGTGAGTGTTTCGTGGCATCTCAATGTAAGTGTTTTGTACGTCTGTGTGTGTTCTGTAGCTTCTATGTGTTAAGTGTTTTGTAGCGTCTATGTGTGTTTCATAGCTTCTATATTTAAGGTCTTGCAGACTCGTACTGCTAGTCTCTCTGGATCATTCTCCCCTTCTTCTGCAACACTACCTAGATTTCATATAAATATTTCCCCCACCCAATTTTTTTTTTTTTCATTGAGGCCTGCTAGAGAAGGTGAGTCACACACAGGTGACTCAGCGAAACACATTTCTGGGCCACTCCAAGTTGAAGATGATCAAATGGCTGAAGTGTGTATTTTGGGGGGGAGGAGGGCGATTGAGGTAGGGTCTCACTCAAGCCCAGGCTGACCTGGAATTTACTCTGTAGTCTCAGGGTGGTTTCGAACTCACGGAGATCCTCCTACCTCTGCCTCCCAAGTGCTGGGACTAAAGGCGTGCACCACCATGCACGGCAAAGTGTGTATTTTTAAAAAATATTTTATTTATATTTATTTATTTATTGTTTGTTTGTTTGTTTGTTTGTTTGTTTGACATAGGAAAATGAGAATGGGCATGCCAGGGCCTCCAGCCACTGCAAATGAACTCCAGATGCGCGCGCTCCCTTGTGTATCTGGCTTACGTGGGACCTGAAGAATTGAACCAGGATCCTTAGGCTTCGCAGGCAAATGCCTTAACCGCTAAGCCATCTCTCCAGCCCCAAAGTGTGTATTTTTTTAAGTTTTTTTTCTTTTTTAAAATTTTTATTTATTTATTTGCAAGCAGAGAGATAGAGAGATAGAAGAAAGGCAGACAAAGAGAGAGAATGGGCACACCAGGGCCTCCAGCCACTGCAAACGAACTCCAGATACATGTGGCCCTCATGCATCTGGCTTACGTGGGTCCTGGAGAATTGAACCAGGATCCTTAGGCTTCACAGGCAAATGCCTTAACCGCTAAGCCATCTCTCCAGCCCCAAAGTGTGTATTTTTGAGGGAGGGTCTGGGGACAGTGCTTTTCTCCATACTACTGGATGAAAAACTAGGAAGAAATTCGGAATATTGATATAAAGACCTAACCGCCTCATGAGAAAAGCCTTCAGAGCATGAAGCCAAAGGGGAACAATAAAGGAGAAGAGGTGAGAAAACAAAGATTTATGACGACAATGTTAGAGGATCTGGGGTTAGCCTTACCTGAAGCCTCCCCTGGAGTTATTTTGTCAAATGAGTAAATATGTTCCTTCTTTAATTAAAGAAATTTCAGTCGTTGGATTTTCCACTTTCAACACAAATAATTCTGTCTGATATGCTATTATATCATGTACTTCCTATGCGTTATGCAATTTAATACTCAGAACGCTCCAGATAAAAATGCTGTATTATAATAATCCCGCACCATGGGGCTGACATGGCTCAGAGGTAGAGTGCTGGCCTGGCATATGCAAGGCTGTGAGGTCAATCGATAGCAAGACACGCGCGTGTGCACACACGATGTGCAGGCACCCTCACACACGCACGTGCGCATGCACACACGCACACACAAATGTTAGTCAACACAAAATTCTAGAAATGGATTATCCATTAACTATATGAAGTTTTTTCACCCAAACCTGAATGAAGACAATCAAGGCAGATCCAGCTAAGCAGAGGGGACATCACGTTTATGACCTCCATAATGACATCATGTTGAAATGGCATCAGCTTGAAATGTACAGTTAGCCCAGTTACAATAAAAATTACAATAAAAATTCACTCTGGTAAGGCTTTGGAAAAACTTCAGACAACTCTAATTTCATTCTGCCTCCTGAATGCTGGGATTACAGGTTTAAACCAATGGCTAAAAAAAAAAAATTGACAAGCTAATTTCATTTGGAATTTTTTAAAATGAAAAAAAAAAAAAAGAAGTCTTAATTTCAGGGTCGGAGAGATGGTTCAGTGGTTAAGGCACTTGCTTATAAAGCCTAATGACCCAGGTTCGATGCCCCAGTGCCCATGTCAAGCCAGAGGCACAAAGAAGCCCATGCCTCTGGAGTTCCTTGGCTGGAGACCCCGGCACACCCATTCTCTCTGCCTGTCTCTCTTCTCTCTATCTCTCTCTGCTTGCAAATAAATTAACGAACAAGTTCTGTTGTTTTTTTTTAATGAATTTTAATTTGGGGGATGCACTGGGACTTTGCCAAAAACAATCTTAGGAAATTATTAAGAGTATTAAGTTACAGGACCGCCTGGACCTTGATTTTATGACATATTCTCACTGGAGGAGACCAGACAATATAATCAAGGTAGTAAAAACAGGTAAATTAATCAGCAGAACAGAATGATACAGAAAACAAACAAAACAAACATGTAGTCATTTGACTTTTTCCCCCTCCCAAAAATAATGAAAGGCCTTTAAAACATGTTAATTTAGCAACTAAGTAAACTGAAAAAAAAAGTTAAATTTAACCCCTACTTTGTACCAGGCATCTGATAAGAAGTAATTGCTACAATTGGTAAAAAGTTATGGAGGAGCCGGGCGTGGTGACGCAACGCCTTTAATCCCAGCACTCGGGAGGCAGAGGTAGGAGGATCCCCGTGAGTTCGAGGCCACCCTGAGACTACATAGTAAATTCCAGGTCAGCCTGAGCTAGAGTGAGACCCTACCTGGAAAAACAAACAACAAAAAAAAGTTATGGAGGAAATCCAATATAGTGTCACATGCTTGTTATCCCACTGCTGGAGTGCTCAAAACAGGAAGGTCATGCGTCTGAAGCCAGCCCAAGCTAGCCAGCAAAACTGTGACGCAACAACCCTTACGTCCTAAAAGAAAGCTTTCGTGACTTCGTGATGGGAGGTTTGCTAATTTTGGGGGGACATACAGAAATGACGGAGTAGTAAGGTAGTGTGGTCAAGCAGTTTTAAGTGCTACATTAAGAAACTGCTCAGTAAAGACTAGTGTTTAACTTAATTGAAATTTAAAACTGCTGATCCATGGCATCAAGAATCTTCAATGGGGGCTGGAGAGATGGCTTAGCGGTTAAGGCGCTTGCCTGCAAAGCCTAAGGACCCGTGTTCGACTCTCCAGATCCCACACATGAGCCAGATGCAGAAAGGCAAGGCAAGCGCAAGGTCCCACTATGCCCACTGTCTGGAGTTCGTGGGCGCCAGTGTCTGGAAAAAATTAAAAGTGAAGCAAACAAAAAAGAATTCAGTGGCTGAAGGCGCCTGCCTCCTAAGCCTAAGAACGCTGCCAATTCTCTCTCTATATATAAAAAAAAAATTAAAAATTGAAGAAAAAAAAAAGAATGTTCAATGATGAGCTCCAAGCCTGGAAAGACATTCAAAGGAGACCTTCCGTTTAGAACCCATGAAAGCAAAAGGACAAAAAGGACCTTGGCTAGGGAAACCTCCCCACTTGGTAAAGTGCTTGCTGGCATCCTGAGGAGCAGAGTTTGGTTCCCAGTATCCACATAAAATGCCAGACATGGCGCATGTCCATAATCCCAGAGCTGGGGAAGTGGAGACAAGAAAATCGCTGGGGTTCAAGGGCCTGCCATTCTAGTCTTATTAGTGAGCAACAGGCCTGTGACCTTTTACTTCCCCTCCATCAAGAAAAATGTGAATGGCCTGGAGAGATGGCTCCACGGTGAAAAGGTTTTGCTTAGCTGGGAGTGGTGGTGAATGCCTTTCATCCCAGCACTAGGGAGGCAGAGGTAGGAGGATCATCGTGAGTTCAAGGCCACCCTGAGAATACTGAGTGGATTCCAGGTTAGCCTGGGCTAGAGCAAGACCCTACCTTGAAAAAAAAAAATTAAAGGTGCTTGCTTGACAAGTTTGAAAACCTGAAGACCAAGGTTTGATTCTCCAGTAGCCACACAAAGCCAGATGCACAGCGGCTCATGTGTCTGGAGTGCATTTGTGGTGACAGGACACTCTGGAGTGCCGAAACTCACTCTTTTCTGTCTGCCTCTTTCTCTCTCTCTCTGTCTCTGTCTGTCTCTCTCTGTGTGTGTGTGTGTGTGTGTGTAATAAATACAATAGAATAAAAATATTTTGAAAAAAATGTGAATGGGATTCCTAAAGAAGACAGCTGAGGGTGTCTTCTGGCCTCAACATGCATGTACACACATGCGCATGGACCCCTGCACACACATATGTACATACATGACTGTACGCAGGCACCCACACACACATACACAGGTATGTTAAAATGAAAATTACCTAATTAAAATGGCTACAAGATCTGAACAAATACTTCCAAAAATATATGGTTTTTAGATTTATTTTTATTTATTTATTTATTAGAGACAGAGAGAGGGGGAGAGAGAGAAAGAGTGAGAATGGGCGTGCCAGGGCCCCAAGCCACTGCAAACGAACTCCAGATGCATGCACCACCATGTGCATCTGGCTTACATGGGACCTGGAGAATCAAACCGGGGTCCTTAGGCTTCACAGGCATGCGCCTTAACGGCTAAGCCATCTCTCCAGCCCCCAAAATATATATGAATAAGCATGTGGAAAGGCACATCACTGATCATGAGAAACACAAATGAAAGTGTTTCACACTCTCTAAAATGGCTACGATTTAAAGGTCTGATAACAGTCAATAGGTGTGTTGAGACTGTAGAACTCTCGTCCATTGCCAGTAAAGGAGCAAAATGATTTTATCTTTTGAAAAACGACCTGGCCGTTCTTATCAGGTTACACACACCTAGTTCACGAGTATTTGTATTTTTCTCTCCTAGGTATTTACCCAAGAGAAATAAAACATGCACACCTACCCATCTTTGAACTTCTGCTATAGCTGTATTCACACTAGGTAGAACTGGAAATAATCCAAAAGTTTCTATTGGGTAGAATGGCTAACCAAATCATAAAATATTCATGCAGTGCAATACAAGTAGGCAAGAAATAAAATAAACTACTTATCCATGTGGCAATATAGATTAATCTTAGAAACATGCTGAGTAAAAGGAGGGAATCCAGACGGGACCAAGAGAGGTGATTACCATGACTCTGTACAGAAACCAAGAATGCCTACATTTAGAAAACTATGAATATTAGCCACCTCTGTGGAGACGGGCTTGCCAGGAAAGGAGGGCAAGGAAGTTTCTGGTATAATGGAGTCTTATGTATTTTTAACACAGTGCTTACGTAAGTGAATACCATTGTCAAAAACTGTCCCAACCACTCTTAAGCTTTGTGCATTTGAACAGATGTTTATTTTATCTTAATTTGAACATTATTCAAAACGGAAGGCAAGCTGAGCATGGTGGTACATACGTTTAATCCCACCACTGGGAAGACTGCGGTCAAAGGACTGTCATGTGACTGAGACCAGCATGGGGTTACAGAGTGAGTTCCAGGTTAGCCTGGGCTATAGTGAGACCCTATCTCACAACCAACTAACCCCAAAATAAGTTTTTTTTTAAAGGAGTTTTTATGTATTTTTATTTTTGGAGAGAGACACAGAGAGAGACAGACAGAGAGAGAGGGAGACAGATAGAGATGGGGCGCGCCAGCAGTCTCTCAGCTGCTGTGAACGAAATCCAGATGTGTGCGCCCCCTTGTGGGCAAGTGTGGCATTGCTCCCTTGCATCACTTTGCATCTGGCTAAATGTGGTACCTGGAGATTGGAACCAGGTTCTTAGGCTTAGCAGGCAGGCACCTTAACCACTAAACCATCTCTTCAGCCCCAAAATAAGTTTTTTAAAAAGAGAGTGCACACCAAAAAAACGACAACTTACAGCTCTTGTGCACTACTTTACTATGGCTCAACCCAGATATTTATGTTAAAAATGCAAGTCAAGCCGGGCGTGGTAGCGCTAAAGCAGATGGGAGGCAGAGGTAGGAGGATCGCCGTTGAGGCCACCCTGAGACTACATTTGCCTGGACCAGAGTGAGACCCTACCTCGCAAAACCAATTAAAAAAAAATGCAAGTCCTAGGCTAGAGAGATTGCTTAGTGGTTAAGCACTTGACTGTGAAGCCTAAAGACCCCAGGTCGAGGCTCGATTCCCCAGAAGCCAGGTAAGCCAGATCCACAAGGTGGCGCATGTGTCTGGACTTCGTTTGCAGTGGCTGGAGGCCCTGGTGCACCCATTCTCTCTTTCTCCCTCCCCCTCTCTCTGCCTCTTTCTGTCTCTGTCTGTCTGTTGGTAATAAATAAAAACAAACAAAAAAATTTATTAAAAGAAACAAAAAAATTAAAAAGAATGCAAGTCCTCTGGGCTAAAGAGGTGGCTTGCTGGTTAAGGACACTTGCCTGTGAAGCCTAAGGACCAATGTTCATCTCTCCAGATCCCTCGTAAGCCAGACAAAGGTGAGGCAAGCTCAGGGTTGCATATGCCCACTAGGTGGTGCAAGCGTCTGAGCTCAATTGCAGTGACTGAAGCCCTAGTGTGCCAACTCTTTCTCCTCTCCTCTCTCTCTCTCTTGCTCTTGCTGTATCTTTAAAAAAAAAAGAGAGAAACATAAATAGGGCTGGAGATATGGCTTAGCGGTTAAGGCGCCTGCTTCCTAAGCCTAACAATGCAGGTTCTAATCTCCAGCGGTTCCAATCTCCAGGTCCCACGTTTAGCCAGATGCAAAGTGACATAAGGGCGCAATGCCACACTTGGCCACAAGGGGGCGCACGCATCTGGATTTCGTTCACAGCAGCTGAGAGATTGCTGGTGCGCCCATCTCTATCTGTCTTCCTCTCCCTCTCTCTCTGTCTCTCTCTGTGTCTCTCTCAAAAAAAAAAAGAAAGAAAAAATAAATAAAAGTCCTGAGAAAATACAATGTTGTTTATGTAAAAAGAATGCTTTATCATAGCCATGCCACAGCAATACATGTGTAAAACACATCTATTAAATTGCTTGACTACAGGAATGACTGGATGCAAACAGAAGCACTGTCTAGTAAGGAAGTTCATCAGATTTAGATTAGAAGATGGCCTGGCAGGAATTCTAGAGAGAAATTCAAGTTCAAGTGGTAAAAGTGAATGGGAGAAGAGGAAAGGACTTTCCCGGGTCAATAAAAATTTTGGTTCTCCTAAACTTGGAGAATCTCTTATTCTTTAAAAAAAAAAAATTATTTATCAATTTATTTGAAACAGAGAGAGAGAGAGAGAGGGAGGGAGAGAGAGGGAGATTGGCACTCCAGGGCCTCCAGCCACTGCAAAGGAACTCCAGACACATGCAATTCCTTGTGCATCTGGCTTACGTGGGTCTTGGGGAATTGAACCAGGGTCCTTTGGCTTATGCAGGCAAACACCTTAACCCCTAAGCCATCTTTCCAGCCCTTTTTAAGCATTCTTGTTGACAAGCTTTGAAGCCATCACCACACTTCAAAGGATGGTCTTCTCCTGGGGCCCCCTCCTGCCAAACAAAGCGAAATCATAATTTCGTACCGGAAGATCCAGGTTGTGCCATTCAATTTGCATGGAAAGCTCACCAGGAAAAAAGTCACCATTCTTTTCTAGAAACATGCTGATGCAAATCACACTTTATAAAATATTTTTTTAAATAATAAAGAATGTAATTGCTCATTGAATTGTAATATGAATGCAAATTAACTTACTGTAATTAGACTGTGCAATTTTCTACTTTAAAAACTCAGAAAATGGAAGATACCTGATAAGTAATTTGAACTGTAATTCTTCATTGTGTCTCTTCATTATGCAATGGTTACCATAAGCGATTTGTTCTGTTCTTCATGTAAAATGATTTGAGTTCATGCCTATCCGTGGGCAAGGCTCAAGTGAGACCATTCAATATAGACAGATAGCTGTCCCACTTCCTCACAAGTGCATTGCAGAAAAAGAAAAATATTAAGATAAGAATATGCACAGGACAAGGGAATGTGTGGAGGATGTTAAATATACCTTCATTTTGGGATGTTTGTCACATTGTTTATTTTATGCACCCAAGCTATTTGACACAATCAGAGAATTCCGAAGCCAATAGGACTTAATGGCATTTGTGGCTTAGTGGCAAGACTCTGGACATAGAAATTAAGAAAAGGGGTTCTAGTCCCAGCTCTGCCACTAATTAAATGCGTGACCCTCCTTATTTATTTCCCTCAGCTGTGAACTGAAAGGTTGGGCTAGGCAATTTCCAGCTTCCATTCCAGCCCTTACTGGTTGCTATATAGTCACCGTCCCCCTGTGCACTGTTTAAGCCACATGAGTGACAGGAAATGAATTTCTTATTTAGAATTAATGACTATCCGAATGAACCACAATGCCTTCCCTTCAGTCATTCACCGCTGAAGAATGTGTAACACAAAGATCATGTGTGATGATGCAAATGTAAAATAGGAAAAAAAATAGTCATTACCCATTTTTATGCTAATAATAATTTGCATGTGTGGGTCCCTCGTGGAGATCCTGTTAAGTGGAAAGTGTTGATACAGAGAGCCGGGGATAGCATGAAATACACAGCGGGAACGAGAGGCCAGTCGGGCTTTGGAATCACAAGGTTTTGGTTTGGTGTTTCCTTCCTGTGGTTATTTAACCAAGTATTCCACATCTTGGAATGTCCTCAGCCACCTCGCCGGATGCCGTGAAGAACTGGACATATGATGAATAGCCGGGCGTTTGCTCACCTATCTAAGGAAATGTTTCATTTGGTCCTTTCAACAGCCCCACGCAGTAGCTTTTTATTATCTCCATTTTCCCATGGGAGACAGTACAGAAAAGAGAAGTTAAATAACTTGTTCAGGGTCACAGTCTGGACTGCCATCGGGGCGGGGGGGTGTGTGTTGGGGGTGGATAGACACATTCTTTCACCCTCTGGACTTCATGACAACATGGGTTGTTAATTTCTTTTTTTCTTGACATCTATGATCTTATAGAAAGGAAACGATTTCCCCTTTGCGAGACTAACAGTAGTACGAGCCTCCATTTCCCTGGCTAGAGTATGCAATGAAAATAGCCATCTCGACAAAGGACACTCATTTGATCTCTCTTTACTCACTGCTGCCCTCCTGATAGCCTCTCTATTTCCTCCTGCCTAGAAAAAAAAAAATTTCAGTTCTCACGTGGGGAGCTGTGTGGGATCTCAGAAGCCAACTTCACCCTCAGCTCTATATTGGAGCACAGGTCTCCAGGGAGGTCAGTAAACACACTCCATTCTCCCGGTCAGAGTGGTTGACTCAGGGATCAGCAGAGAACTTCAGCAGAAAAACCTCTTTGTCCAGGAAATAGAACAAAAATGGTTACTTCTTTTTTTTTTTTTTTTTCTCACTGCTAATGATCAAGCCAAGGGTCTTGGGCATGGCAGACTGGTACTCTACCACTGAGCAACACTCCCTGCCTTTTTTCCAAATTCACATGAGGAAGAATGTTAAGTGAGGGCTGGAGGGATGGCTTAGCGGTTAAGGTGCTTGCTTGCAAAGTCAAAGGCCCCAGGTTCGGTTCCTCACGACCCACATAAATAAGCCAGATGCACACGGGGGTGCACATGTCTGGAGTTTGTTTGCAGCAGCTGGAGGCCCTGGCACACCCATTCTCTCTTTCTCTCTGCCTCTTCCTCTCTCTCTCTCTCAAATAAATAAATAAAACCTTGAAACAATTTTTAAAAAAAGATTGGAGGCCCTGGTGTGCCCATTTTCCCTCTCTCTCTCCTCTCCCTCTTTCTTTCTGTCAAATAAATAAATAAAAATAAAAAATATTTTAAAAATTTTTTTAAAGGGCTGGGGAGATGGCTTAGTGCTAAGGCGTTTACCTGCAAAGCCTAAGGACTCCGGTTCGATTCCCCAGGACCCACTTAAACCAGATGCACAAGGGGGCACATGCATCTGGAGTTCGTTTGCAGTGGCTGGAGGCCCCGGCACACCCATTCTTTCTTTCTCTCTGTCTCTTCCTCTCTCTGTCTCAAATAAATAAATAAAACCTTGAAATTTTTTTTTAAAAAAAGATTGTTAAGTGAGATTGAACCCAAGATGCATCACCTTAAGATCCTAAGGGACCATGTTTGGGCTAAAGTTGGCCCCACGGAGGTCAAGGAAGAGATGGAAAGAAACCACATCTGGGTCACATCGCCTAGCCACGGACTAAAGGGAACACGGCATTAACAGTAATGCGAGCCAATGATATCCTTTTCCTTACTTTCGACCCAAACTCTGCCACCGGCTTGGTCAAGAGGCTATGAAGAAGCGACGAGGTCAGGAAAGAGAAAAGGCCTAAGCTATCCAAGGGCACGGTTCAGACAGGGCAATCGGACCGTGTGGACAGCGGCAGCCGTGGTGGAGGAGGGTGCGGGGCAGTACACCTGCTCCCGAATTTCCGCGAGATCAGGAGTTGCCAGTGGACACAAAAGACAGTTTATCCCTGTGCTTCTCCGTTTCATCTTTGAAGCTTTTCCAGCAGGACACTCGCACGCCTTGAGCAAACTGCACCCCACTGTGGAGCTTGTCCTGACCCCACTTTCTGCTCGTCTCCCCCCACTCTCCACTCGTGACTCATGCTCTCTCCTCCTCCAGCGTCATCTCGCACAGTCGTGGGTTGCATTCCTTCCTCATCTGCAGTCCAGTTTAACTAAGTGAGCCTCCTCTGACCCTTCACTCCTCTCGAACGTCTCATATGTGTTTCTTTTTTTTCTTTTATTTTCTTTCTTTCTTTCTTTCTTTCTTTCTTTCTTTCTTTCTTTCTTTCTTTCTTTCTTTCTTTCTTTCTTTCTTTCTTTCTTTCTTTTGGTTTTGCAAGGTAGGGTCTCACTCTGGTCCAGGCTGACCTGGAATTCACTATGTAGTCTCAGGGTGGCCTCGAACTCTCGGCGATCCTCCTACCTCTGCCTCCCGAGTGCTGGGATTAAAGGGGTGCGCCACCATGCCTGGCTCCTATATGTGTTTCTGTTAGCAGTAGTGTTGCACAGTTGCAAATATAGGCTCAAAGATGATTACTATACAACTTGGAAGCATAGCTCCATTTCTTTCTTGACTTTCTTTCTCTCCTTCTTTCTTTCTTTCTTTCTTTCTTTCTTTCTTTCTTTCTTTCTTTCTTTCTTTCTTTCTTTCTTGACTTTCTTTCTTTCTTTCTTTCTTTCTTTCTTTCTTTCTTTCTTTCTTTTTCTTTCTTTCTTTCTTTCAGAGACAGAGAGGGAGAGGAAGACAGATAGAGATGGGCACGCCAGCCGACTCAGCTGCTGTGAACGAAATCCAGATGAGTGCGCCCCCTTGTGGTCAAGTGCGGCATTGCGCCCTTGCGTCACTTGGCATCTGGCTAAACGTGGGACCTGGAGATTGGAACCGGGTTCTTAGGCTTAGGAGGCAGGCACCTTAACCGCTAAGCCATCTCTCCAGCCCGCTCCATTTCTTTTTAAATGTCTATTATTATTATTAACAAGATGTTTCATATGGATACATCACGTGTTCGTACCCTCTTTTCCCTCCACCCTGCCCCCATTCCAATGGGGGCGCTCCTCAGTGGGGTTGCAGGTGTTCCCCATGGGGTTGTGGGTTATGCATTGTGGGAACAGTAGTCAGGTATTTTGGGGGGGCGGGGAGGGAATGCCCTGGGCATGATGTCACAACCTGTGGCTCTTACAATCTTTCTGCCCCCTCTTCCACAAAATCCCCTGAGTTTTAAGTCTACTTCAGTGATGAACTCTTAGGAGCCTCTGGATCTCTGCTTTGGTAGTGTTGAGGGTCCTCGGGGTCTGTCTCCTACACCCTGGTAGCGTAGCTCCATTTCTGATCATAGTTCTCACACTGTGGGATGTGAACTTGACTGAGAGCCTCTGTTGTACCTACTGGACGCAGTAATGGACACAATGATGCCTGTAAAGTGAAGGTCACAACAGCTAAACTCCGAACGTCTAACCTAATTGTTAAGTGAAGTAGTATTTATTTTTACTTTTAAAATATTTTTATTATTTATTTATTTATTTATTTATTTATTTATTTATTTATTTATTTATTTGAGAGAGAAAGGCAGATAGAGAGAGAAAGAATGAGAGAATGGGTGTACCAGGGCCTCCGGCCACCGCAAATGAACTCCAGATGCATGTGCTACCTTGTGCATCTGGCTTACATGGGTCCTGGGGAATTGAGCCTTGAACCACAGTCCTTAGCTTTCACAGGCAAGCACTTAACTGCTAAGCCATTCCTCCAGCCCTATTTTTATTTTTTTGTTTTTTTCAAGGCCACCCTGAAACTAGAGTGAATTCTAGGTCAGCCTGGGCTACTACCTAGCATATGACAGTTTCAGGAAACTGAAACCTTCTGTGGCAGGCATCTTCCTAATACTGGCCAGTAAGTAGACCTGAAATGAATGGAGTCATATGCATCCATCATTCTATAGCAGAATGTACCACAACAAAGAGAAATCGGTAACCGCTCAAGTTGATCGATCTATTTGTCAATAAGTATATCATTTTATCAATTTATCATTTTATTTATTTTTACTATTAATTTATTAAATTGAAACTCTTTTTCAAAAAAAAAATATAGGTACTGAACACCTTAGAGGTTACATCTGCAAAGGCAACTTGAATATTACATGAGATAAAAGTGCCTCTTTTCTAAACTAGGATAGCAGAATTAAGAAAGGTTATCTGACTAACCCCAAAGTCACACAGCAAGCTCAAGCTGAGAGAAATTGCGTTTATTTATGCAATTCCCATATCAGCATCTCCTCTCATATCTTTCCTAAATACAACCACATCACCTTAATTAAAACCATTTAGTACGTTGCTGCTACCTAGTTAAAGACACCAGCATTCATTGCTATTAAAGTAGTTAGTACTTTAATATGTAGGTCTCCACTGATAAAGAAATAAATATTGAATCCAATCCAAGAACCGTAAGATAAAAGTTATATCCATTTAAATCCCAAGGAATCCAACAGGGAATATCAACATTAGATAGACATTAGCTTTTACATTTTATTTGATTTAATTATGATTTCATTTCTTGTATTCAAATATTTAAGCAGTTTACCAAGCATTATCTCTTCACTTAAGAATTTACCCCAAATGTATTAAAATACAGATACTATGGCAACTCACTTCAGAAGTGAGGCCTTTTGCACTTCATTTCTAACTTTGGGAGAGCCTCACTTGATGAGCTTCTAACATAATTATAATTTACATTTAATGTATAGTACATGGTTCATAGCAGAAGATATAACAACTGTTTCTGTCAATAAAAAAAATAAAAATAAAAGGAGTCCCTTGATTCAGTTTTTCCTTCTTCCTTTGGTGTTTGGTAATTAACAAGAAAGTTCTGGAAATTGGAATAGCTGTATATATTTCACATAAAATCTCATGTCATTCATCTACCTGTCTAGCCACTCAGGAAGAGTGAACTTAATTGGAATTTATTCCAACATTTACCGTTTAAGTTGGAAGTCCATGCCCTTTGTTTTTTCTTCTCTCACTGTGTTCCCAATAGTTACAACTTCCGTCCAGATGCAACCTCAGTCCTGTGTATAAGATGAGCTACGTGACACACGACACAGGATTTCCTCTGGTGACTCCATCTGAGACTCCAGTTGTGACTAGGGGAATATAGAAGGTCTCTCCCAGTTCTCTAGCTGCAGAGCCAGTTTTATTTTTCCACACTTGTTTGAGTTTCTCCCTTGTGTCTAGAAATAGCCTTGGTGCTAGAGCCTTTAAAATCTCACTTAGGGGCTGGAGAGATGGCTTAGTGGTTAAGGCTCCTGCCTGCTAAGCCTAAGAACCCGGTTCCAATCTCCAGGTCCCACGTTTAGCCAGATGCAAAGTGAGGCAAGGGCGCAATGCCGCACTTGACCACAAGGGGGGCGCGTGCATCTGGATTTCATTCACAGCAGCTGAGAGACTGCTGGTGTGCCCATCTCTATCTGTCTTCCTCTCCCTCTGTCTCTGTCTCTTTCTGTGTCTCTCTCAAAAAGAAAAAAAAATCTCACTTCGAATCAATTTCCCTGAACAACTATGTCTGGCTTCACTTACACTGTCCATACTTTTTTATTTTTATTTTTATTTATTTATTTGACAGAGAGAGCGAGAGAAAGAGAGAATGGGCACACCAGGCCCTCCAGCCTCTGCAAATGAACTTCAGATGTGTGCGCCCCCTTGTGTATCTGGCTAACATGGGTCCTGGGAAGTCAAACCTGGGTCCTTTGGCTTTGCAGGCAAATGCTTTAACAACTACACCATCTCTCCAGCCCTTTCTCTTTGGTTTTTCGAGGTAGGGTTTCACTCTAGCCCAGGCTGACCTGGAATTCACTATGTAGTCTCAGGCTGGCCTTGAACTCACAGCGCTCCTCCTACCTCTGCCTCCTGAGTGCTGGGATTAAAAGACGTGCGCCACCACGCCCAGCTCCACCGTTTATACTTTGTCCTGCGTGCGCTCATGTGTTTAAAGCTTTTCCCAACTGCCACCCAAAGGAAGAATGCCCGTGACGATAGAAGAAGGCTGGTTCTGCTCCAGAATAATTTAGAATAACAGCCAAGCAAGATAAACAGGTAGTTTTGCCAAGTGGCATCTTGAGTCTTATAAGAGTGCTAGCTGTAAGTGCTTTAAAATGTGCCTCCTCAGAGAGGAATTTGTATGCCAGGAGGCAAGCAACCTCAAGATCTCAAGAGCGTCCCCTGGACCCACCCACCGGTGAACTGTCCTGCCCTGCCACCGTCGAAACCTATCCATCTAATTCCTTTCCAGTGACACGGGCCACCCTGTTAAAATTCTCAAAGAACTTCCAAAGACAGAAGCCCTCATGAAAAGGTGTCACCCTCCTGGCAGCTGTGTGGTCACTGCCCCGAAGAGTCCTATCTACTTCCACTGTCTTTCTATCTTTATTCTTTCCTTAGGAATTTAGTTTTTTTGAGTATTTTGCTCTTTTCAGTGGGCTGCCTTTTCATAAAGGTCAATAGAGAGGCAGGTTGCCAGAGAGAAAAAAAATGATTGTATGAGGGCTGGAGAGATGGCTTAGTGGTTAAGGTGCTTGCCTCCTGAGCCTAAGAATGCTGGTTCCAATCTCCAGGTCCCACGTTTAGCCAGATGCAAAGTGACACAAGGGCACAATGCTGCACTTGACCACAAGGGGGCGCATGCACCTGGATTTTGTTCGCAGCAGCTAAGAGGCTGCTGGCGTGCCCATCTCTATCTGTCTTCCTCTCCCTCTCTCTCTGTCTCTCTCCAAAAAAAAAAAAAAAAAAAAAAAAATGATTGTATGAAGTCCTGCGGTGTGTGTGAAACCCAGATCTAACTAGACCATGTCCTTATTTAAAGTGATTTAATGTCTCCCCATAATAGAAGGGGGCCTTTTAATCTGCAGCCTGGGCCCTCTTGGGTAAGCCCTTACCCAGTGTGCCAAAGAATCTCTTACCAAGAGCCACCATTCATTAGTGACCAGGCTGGTGAAAGAGGAGTTACTGAAGGCTTTTAGTGGAGATGTCACCAGATTTGACCCACATATATTTTTTAAATTGTTTATTTATTTGTAAGCAGAGAGAGAGAGAGATAGAAGAAATACAGACTGAGAGAGAGAGAATGGGCACACCAGGGCCTCCAGCCATTGCAAACGAATTCCAGATACATGCGCCACCTTGTGCATCTGGCTTACGTGGGTCCTGGGGAATTGAACCTGTGTCTTTTGACTTCGCAGGCAAATGTCTTAACTGCTAAGCCATCTTCTCCAGCCCCTTGACCACATATTAATGAGGAACCTTGTTCCACATTCCGTGAGGAATTCATATGCAACACAATGTCTCTCGTTCAACTCTTAGGGAATTGGGCAGGCCATCAGTTAGCAAGAAGAAAAAAAAATAAAGACAATAAGTGATGAAATAATATATATATGCTTTTCCCTAAAAGCATAAGTATGCATGATCCCACTAGAATGACTCCTGTGTCAGTGTGTGAAGGTTTGCAGACGTCCTGATCGCTCCCTGAGACCGTCCACTAAGTGGTCTCAATTAACTGGGCATCTTGACCAATCCTAAACGCCCCTATAAGTTACCAGGTAGTGCATAGGGCACACTGTGTGCCCCAGCCATTGTGGACGGGTGCATGTGAATCACCGGAAGTGCTTCAGTAAGGCTTGAATACGAAGCGTCTCCCCCAGGCCCGAGGCACAAGCTGATGTCCTGTTCCCTAGCTGCTGCAGCCTGGAGACAGTGGCAATCTTAAGAAGTGGGCCTAGCTGGAGAAAGTAGGTTGTGTAAAAAGAGCAAAATGTTAGCCCGTAAAAGAATAAAACGAAACACTTGTTGGAGCAGGTGGAGGTAACAGATAAACAGGATGCTCTGATGGTCTGAATAGCATTACTCTGGGCCTGCATTGCTGAGCAAAATCCTTAAGGGCAGATAATCAGACATTTGGGGACTCTTGGTCCCCAGGCCTACCTCACCCCCCCCCCAGGTGCTTCCTGTAACTAACCAACAGACCGGTTCACAACTTGGTTCTGATTTTTCTTCCCTATAATCTTCTAACAATGTAAGTTGTGATGTAAGCCTTAACTCCCAGCCTCTTTGCAATAAACCTTCTCTAGTTTTTTCCAATCAAAACTGACCCTCCAGATGGCTGTGAGTTCAAGGCCACCCTGAGACTACATAGTGAATTCGAGGTCAGCCTGGACTAGAGTGAGACCCTACCTCAAAAAACAAACAAACAAAACAAACAAACAAACAAAATAAACTGACCCTCCAAACAATTCTGCACTGCATCCTGAGAACCCAAACTCTGGGTGTAACCCTGGTGGCACCAGCTTTTTCTTCTTTTTCTTTTCTTTCTTTTTCACCCAAGAAAACTTTGTCTCACATTCCGTGAGTTGATGGTCTTTCTTGTGTAGCACCAGACCCCATAACAGTCGTTGGAGGGTTAGGGCCCTCAAGGTTGTCTCTGGCTCTTCCTGCTTACAGGCTGCCATGAGCTGAGCGGCTTAGCCTCACCACACTCTTCCACTGCCTCACCACTGGCCCCAAATAATGCAACCACCCGACCATGGACGGGAATTGATGAATCTGTGAGTCACGAAAATCCTTCGCCCCTTCAGTCATTGGGTAAGAGTCTGGGAGGCAGTTCAGCTGTCAGAATGCTTGGCTAGCATACGGGAAACCCCACTTCAATCTTAGACACTGCATACACAGTGTCTACATGGGCATGTTGGCCCACGCCTGGAATCCTAGCACTTGGGAAGTAGACTCAGGAGGATCAGGAGTTCAAGGCCAACCTCTGCTACACAGTCCATTTGAAGTCAGCCTGGGATGCATGAAACCCTGCCCCCTACACACACACACAAATCAAAGTAAGTTGTTTATGTGAGGTATGTTGTCATAGTGACAAGAAACTAGCACATACTTGGTTAGTACACTTTTAGCACCCATTTACACAGGTGTGCCTTGAATTCAGATGTGAATGGTCTTTTTGAAAATAAGTCCTCAATTACTCTTCTATCAAAATAAACTAGTTTACATGAAAACAAAATTCCTCCACCAACTTGGAAAGCAACAGCCCAAATAATCTCATGGGTTACTAATAACACCTGAACATTCTATTATTGGATTGACCCAGTAATTACCAGATTTCTCTCCTTTGATGGATTCAATAAATCTTATTGAACATCTGTTCTGATAGGCAACAAAGAAGAGATTGTTGAGGAAGACTCTTTCCTTGTCTTTAAGCGGCAGAGTGTGCCTATTTTGAGGCTTCACAGGCATGAAATAAAAACCAGCAGGAGGGCTGGAGAGACGGCTTAGTGGTTAAGGCACCTGCCTGCCAGGCCTAAGAACACCTGTTTGATTCTCCAGGTCCCACATTTAGCCAGATGCAAAAGTGACGCAATGGCGCAATGCCACACTTGACCACAAGGGGGTGCATGCGTCTGGAGTTTGTTCACAGCGGCTGAAAAGGCCCTGCTGTGCCCATTCTCTCTCTCTGCCTCTTCCTCTCTCTCTCTCTCTCTCTGTCTCTCTCAAATTAGAAAACAAAAGCACAGAGCGACACAATTTGACCTGTCTTGTTGTGATCCTTCGTGCTCTTAACCCAACACACATGTGCATGTGTGTGTGCGCACGTGTACACACACCCACAGTGACTGTATTATCGTTTCAGTCACAATCTTATGTTAAATTTTGTTTTTTAACAATTTCACACATGTTTACAACACATTTTG